>JAEQBH010003707.1:492500-1115743 GCA_016808115.1 Tetrastigma voinierianum
ATACCAAGTTGAGAATTTATGAAGAAGTTCTGGTTTGGCCGAATACATATAAATCGATCATTTGGTATTTGGCCCAAACTGACTTATTAGGTGTGAACATGATACTTTGAAAATAAAAAAATGTCTTAAAAGCAAATGAATATTAAATCCAGAAGTGCCAAAACAAAAGCTCTGGGGAGGGAGGCAGCTCATTTGCCAAATTCACTTTTCATGAAAGCAGAAGCTCATAGAAAGAAATATGATAAGGCATGTGAGGCGCTCTCTCTCTCTCTCTCAATCCTCAGTTTTTCATTCTGCAGCGGATCCAACTTCAAAGAAAGGATAAAAAGGGGGGTTGTAGGCTCTATAACAAGTTGTGACCTTCTGAGCACAGAATTTTCTCAATCTCCCTATCGACGTCGTTACTCTTTTGACACACATGTGGATTCCTGTATCTTTTCGTCATCGCCATCTTTTTCTTTTTTTTTCTTTATACAGAATCTACCATGGGACTGTAAAATGTCGTCATAGACATGTCTAAAGGGAAAAAGGAAAGATAATAATAAGGCAAGAAATGGGCAAATAGAGTAAGGAGTTAATTATCGGGTTTTATTAGAGATTATAGTGAAAGGATTGGACTGAGAGAATTAATCTTGTGACTAACTACTGATGTTATTAAGGTATGGGTATGTTTTGTATGTTTTGGGGTGCTTATAAATTTACTTTTAGGGTTTGAGGATTTTCCCTAAAAATAAACATTGAACCCATTTGTAGCAACACTTGGAATAGGGGAACCATTGAATTGCCCCCTGAGAGAATAAATGAGATTGTGATAAGGTCAAACGTGGTTTCTTTCGATTAATGACAATGCATCTGATCAAAGATAAACATTACATGCTGATCTGATCTAATCTAATGCGCCTCTACCCCAACCCCAAATATTCAAATATTATCTATAGACTATACTCTATCCCCCTCCCCCTCATTCATAATCATGATTCATGCCCACTTCCTTTGAATACTAAAAAAAACTCCCCAACTTCCCTTCCCCCCTTCTCACACCTCTGGATAGTGGATACCACCATCCCCAAATGATCCATATATACTAAAGTCCTCTGCTTCAGCCCACGAACAAAATAACATCAAAAACCAGCCTAACAATTCATATCACAAACTAAAAAAAATCCATAGATATAAAGAAAATGGCTATAGAAGCACATTCCAATGTAGGTTTATAAGAAAAACACGTTTGGAAACCATAAGAGACAACATCAAAACTAAGAACCGCAGAGGCGACAAGGAAATCAAGATCTGACTATACGATGCGATTAGCATCGGGAGCCTAGGAAACGTTCTTGAACTCTTCGATAAGCTTTATATTGAAGGCCAGATTCAACAATGCATCAGAGTTTTGAAACAGCTATCATTCACTTGCGATAATGTGAGCCGGGGAATTGTCGACCAATGCTCAGAAGAAAACAAGGGAAAAAAAAAGATTTTGGTTGGATATGAAAATAAAACCCTAGATGCTGCCTTGAGAAGAATGGCCCGAGAGGGAGGGGGGTGTTATGGACGTGTACCTATGGAGTTGTTTGAGAGCCCTGAAGTCTGAAAATCCTTAATTTTAAGTACATTATTAAAAGTATTCTGATTTGGAATAAATGGAGTCGGACCTCTGAAAGCTGAAATTTCTTTTGAGTTGATATGGAGTTATTCTGGCCCAAGGTGGTGTACAATGATTGGTCCATATTTTTTGAAAATTGTTATTAAGAATATTTTTTTTAAAATACAAAGAACAACAAAATTGTGTTTTTTAAATTTATAATTATTATCTGAATTTTGTGTGTTTTATTTTTTTAAATCTAGGAGTCAAATATGTTTTTCTTGTTTTATTTGTTTTCTTTGTTTTAAAGAATAAAAATTAAGGGTATATTTTATTCATATTTTTAAAATTGTTCTTAGAAATGTGATTTTGAAAACATAAACAACAACAGTGTTCTTGAAATTGATTATTGTTACTTAAATTTAATATTTTCCTTTTTCTCTATGTTTTCAAAAAAAAAAAAAACTAAAAATGAAAAGTGTTCTTTTTTTTTGTTATGCTGTTTTATAACATATATTATGGAGTCAAGTGAAGCTTGTTGTGAAAACTCAAAAACAATAAAATGGTATTTTTGGGAATTTATTCTTATTACTAAATTTAAATTTTTTTTTGTATTTTATGTGTTTTTTTTTAAAGGAAACTAAACCAAACGTGTTGTTCCAATTTTCCGTTCTTTATTTTTTAAAAAAGAAAATAGTTTTCAAAACTAAATACAAAAACCACTAAATTTTCAACATGAACACAAATATCAAGAAATTCTGATTGAATATGATTTGTTTTGTCTTTTTATTTTTATTAGAATAAAGTTTCCATACTAGGGTTTAGTTGATGCGAAATTTTTATTTTTATTCTTATTAGAATAAAGATTAGAAGAACGACGATAATTTGATTAGTTTTCAACACATTGCTTTTTATCAAAGGGTGTGGCTGCAGGTGGTGCCTGGATTCAATCATACCATCTAATTATTTAAGGGACCGTGGATCCAAGGCGGGAAATATGCGTGCGTCTTTGCGGAGCGGAAATGAGTTGGAAATTTACGTAATGCTAGGGACAGCGTGTTTCCCGTTATCATTCAAAACACAAAAGTCGGATAGAGACAAATTTGTCTTCATGGTACCTCTTGACTCATAGAAGATGCCCTAATAATAATAATAAGTTATTAGTGATTAGGGATTGCTTTTAGTATATTTATTAGTATATTTTAGTAGGGACTAGGGATTGCCTTTCGTTGCCAAAATAAATCACGATTTGAGGGAGCGTACGGATGGGGGTTGCTAAACGTGGGGAGGCGAAGAAAGTAAAAAATTAAGAGCTAATGGAAGAGAAGGGGCTTCTCTTAGTAGAACTGGTAAATGGGTCAGCCTAACTTATTTCGGGCTAACCCATTCGATTCACGGGCAAAGCAAATTTGACCTATTTTTATTCGAATGAGCTTTTAGCCAGCCCATGCGGGTTTATAGACTAAAATGGGCTAAAATATGTCAAAATCTTATAAAAATGTTAAAAAAATAATTTTACAAAATTTATAACTCTTCAAATAAAAATAAATAATATATAAATATATAATAATAATTAATATATAAAATGATGGACAAAAATATTCATAAGTTAAAAATCATCTAAAATTTATGAAGATATTTTACAAATCTTCAAATTAATTAAATAAACAATAATGTATATGTTAAATTGTTTTCAAATGTAATTAAATTAAGTATGATTAGGATAATCTTCAAATATTTTTATAGAGTAAATTAGTATTGATCAGGTAAAATTATTATAGAGTAAAATTTTCGCGGCACTTCAGTCGATAAGCTTGTGGATTTTTTATAGTGTAATTTACCTACGGAAGACTATCCGTCAGTAAATTCCGTTGGTAATCCGTAGGTAATTTATAGGTAAAATTTACCTACGAGCAACTAAAATTCGGTAAGCGTAGTTTTATGGTGGAATTTACTCTGAAAGACTATCCGTCATTAAGCGTGGATTTTATAGTGTAATATTCCGTGGAATTCCAGTGGTAAATGGTACCTACTTGTACGAGAAAAGAAATTACCTACGGAAACACTTTTGTCGGTAATTTTCTAGCAAAAATTACCTCACGAACATACATCGATAATTTTTATAGGTAAGTCGGTAAATGGTAACAAAATTGTGGAAAAATGTCGCCTTGTTCCGTGCGATATTTCATATTAGTACCAGCGAATTTAATCAAAGTCGGTAATTTTTATGCATAAATTAATAGAATTTCTTGGAGTGCCAATTGAGTATCCTCGGTCAGTAGTTTCTCATGCCTATTTGATATATTTCTAATTCAATTTTAAATTCATGCGGTGTGTTATAATGATGCTATACCACAGTACTGCATCAGCCAGGTAAGACCTTTATCATAAGCGGAGCAGTTAACCATTTTATGATGTACGTATGATTATTTTGATGGCGTACTAAGTAGCTAAGATAGAAGGATAGATGAAAGATTATCTGGACACGGAGGAAGGCATGGATTGGATTGATTCAACAATTACCTACGTGCAACGGGCAAAGTCTAGATGTAGGTGTTTCACTATTTATAAATCAGGTTACAAGTTGGACTTAAGTGGGACAAGACTCCCCCTTTCTCACAACCTTCTTCTCCCAACTATCCCATAGAAAAACATTGAAATAAGCTCCTCTTATTTCCCATACAAATCTTGGTTCATTTATGCTCAATCGCCCCATCCTAAGTGAAGTGAGTGTACTGCTCACATTGAGATTTCAAGCAGTACCTACAGCTGTTCTTTCTCTGAATTGCAGGTCCTCCAAAAGACCTCCTTTTGTGTGATTAATCGATAATCTATAAAGGCTTCTTCTTCTCCTATTTAAACACGAAGATGGGATCTTTTCACATTGACCAAATCCGCAAACTTCCAAAGTCGTATTATATGTTTGCCTTTACAGATTGATATCCTTCCTTATACATGGGACTAAATTTTTTTCCTTTCCAACTAGAATCCTATAGGTGAGATTTCATTCATCTAATATTTTCATAATCCGGAATGATCACAATGTTTCTTTTTATATGTCCTTCCTCAATACGTATAAAATAATACCAAATATTCCAAATCTCTTGCCTAATTCAACGGAGAGTCTTTCCAATGCATATGATGTCTAGTTAAGGTAAGATCCATCTATCCTTCTTTTGTCAGCATAAGACATACATGACTCTGGATAGAAATGATTCATTATGGCATCCACTGCGTCAACAAGTGAGTCACTCTAGAATTTTATTTTTGTAAAGCCTTCTACCAATAATGACATCAACAATCTCCCCCATTGGCAAGCTTTGGCAAAAATAAAAATTCGATAATTGTGCAGGCATAATCATACTGCAAGTAACCAGCAGACGAGATATGCACAGGTAATCATATCAGAAGCACAAAAGGGACTACATAGAGCATTCATCAAATACCATAGAAGCGCGAAAACTATCACCCAGTCGAAGTCAAAACAAGTTTTTGTTTCCCATATGACGTACTATATCACCATATAAAGAGAATTTACCATAGTGTGTTTTGAGTTTTGATTAAGCCATATCGAATTACGAAGATCTCCTCCTTTACTTTTTAAAAGATGGCTAAAGAAGGAATATTAATGATCGGAAATTGAAAAAAATGCAAGGTTGATCTCTCCCACTACCAGCAGGCTGAGGAGAGGTACATGTAGCAGGGGGAACATCGGAAGAACCACCAGAGTGAAGGCGACGAAGTGCGTGAAGAGGATGCTTGAGCAGATCGGTAGCAGTAGAAATGGACATCCTTTGGAGATGCGAATATGAAGGGATATCGATCCCATGTTTTCAAGGCGAGGCTGACATGCTAGAAGATAATTATCGAACATCGAGCGCCCAAGGTTGAAAGGTTACGGGTCCTGATAAGCTGTGAGGTGGTGAGTCTTGGTAACATATGAAGTGTGTGTGCCGGGAAACCCCGATTGTAAATGCCCTATTTGTGAAGGGCTGACATACATTGGAGCATAACGGAGGAACGAACATTACCGCACCCGGGCAGATGACGGGATCATACATTTATGATGGTGACCGATCTCCTCAATAGAGGGATGGGAATCGATTCGGTGGGGTCAGGGCCTTTAAGGTAGGAGTTGATAACACACAGTGAGAAGAAGACTTATGACCTCGGGTATATCTTATCTGAAAATTCGGAGAGTAAGATTTATGCCCTTAGTCGATTGGATAAGATTAAAACCCTTTGTTTTCACGAAGGGTGAAACGCTGACGTGTATCAAGTAGATTAATGACCCTTGATAACAATGGTCCTTTATAGGTTCGAAATCTTGGTGATGAATGGTGCGCTCGATAATGAATGACCTCTGGACCATAGAGTTCCATAACTTGATGAAGTCGGTGACCGAGAAGATGAGGCGAGATCTAAAAGCGAAAGGAAGCATTGGGGAGTAGGGCGGCTTCCGCCCGGGCTGGTGGGAACCTGCGACTAGGTTCTGATGACTGCTGACCCCGGGCTTCAATACGAGGCGGAGATTCGAAGACCTTCGACGGATGCGGAGGTGCGGACTATAGAGCATTTTCACTCCATGTCGACCCGAGGAAGAGCGGGAAGAGCATCTTTGGACCTTGCGGGTACGTGGAAGAGGGAATGACGGAGGAATGCAGCCACTGTGAGCCATAGAATCCCAGCAGGTCGGTCGGCTAGAGCCGGCTTACATTTTGAGAATGTGGAGTGATCGAAGAGATATCATCGTCGGCAACCTCTATCGCTGTCGTGGACGGGGAGAGATTAGAATCTGAGGGGCGGGTAGATGGTGGTGGAATGGTAGAGCGGGGATGGAACATTTTCACCATAAAAGGAGGTCCCTTTCTTCTTATCGGTCGTAGCAGAATCCACACCGGCAGCCCTAATTGCTTCGTCAAAGAGGATTAGAGCGGTTGGGAGTAATGAGGTGAGTAGTGTAACAGTCAGTGGCTCTTCAACTGGATGGTCAACAAGGATGAGGTTAGCTTGGGAAGCCCCTTGATCATAAGCATAGGGCAGTCGAGAGGCATTCCGTTGACCCCCAGGTCATCCCGAGCGACTGGAAACCATGATCGAAAACGAAGAGTAGTTTTGATGGACTAGGGCAAGAATCGTTACCCGAAGAAAGTGCACTTGTGCGCATCGTTACATGGGGAAAGTTGCCAACAGGTATGGGCACACCAAAAATAGCAGTGAAATCAATTCCACCCAAATGCCCGAGGACTTGGGGGTAAATGCTATAACATAGCACCACTTTCGCATTTGCTATCTCCTAGCTTTGTTTGAAGTGATAATAAAGGTATATTCCCATTGATACTTCTTTTTTTTTCATGTATACGGATCTTGTAGTTGGTCTAGTCATTATTGAATACATGGCCTCGCAGAAGTGCGAAGAGTTTCAAGCAAGTGAAGCAACATCCCAGTCACAATTACGAGATATGAAGATTGATGCTACGTAGAATGTCTTAGCTCAATGACTTTGTCTTAATGAGACTAAATCAAAATGATGGCAAATGTCGTGGCCTTTGGAGTGAGTGTTGCACATGATTCTTGGAGATGTTGATAGCATTGAGATTATCATAATACAGTGTCATACCTGGTGTTGCATCATCTTTTAAGACACTGTAATCTTGCAGCATGCTTTGCATCTAAATGAGTTACGAACAGCTGCTCCCGATGGCAATGCATTCTGCCTCTATTGTAGATAGAGATATGTTATTTTGTTTTTTGCTAAACCAAGAAACTAAATTTTTTCCAACAAAGAAACACCCACCCAGGTACTTTGATCATCAGTTTGTATTGGGTGACATCTGTTTTTATTAGAGTTATAGAGGACTCATGAGAGTACCACAGTCAGAACTCAATAGTTCCACTGACATATTTGATAATTTTTTTAACCGGACTCAAATGACTCTCCTAATTAAGGACAAGCCTAATAATAAGCACATATTCCGACACTATATGTAACACCCCAAATTATACTATGACAGTTTTATAACGTGTTTTGGGTATAATAAAAGTAAATGTATATTTTTCGAAATAAAATTATGCTAAAAATAAAATAAGAAGAATCCGGAATTAATACAAAGATTAAGGGTAAATTAGTAATATACTAATTCAGGACCCAAGGGTCATAATTTATGAAGATTATATGTTAAAGTGAAAATAAGACAAGTTAAGATAACAATTAGAAGGAAGTTGAATGACCAAATGGCAAAATGGAATTTTATGTTAAATTTTGGATAAGACCAAACAAGACCTTAAGAAATATCTCATTTTTTGCTTTTGGTTAAGGCAAACCGGTTAAGAAGAAAAGGAGAAAGAAAGAGAAAGAAGAAGAAGGAAGAGAAGAAGAAGAGGAGTGCAAGAAAAGCAAAGGTATGAAATGTTTGGAACTTTTGTATGGAATACTTGGTTGGAATTGTTTATAACATGTATTGAATTCATGTTTGGGTTAGGAATTTTTCCAACCAAATTCTTTGTCTATATGTAGGTTAGGAAAAACCCTAACTTATAAATGCGTTATATGGTTGTTTGGTTTGGTTGAGGTCCTCAATTGAGGAAAATTTTGTATGGAGAAAATGTTGGGTTTTAGAGGAGATGTTGTCCGTTTTTTTTAAACCTATGTTTTTGTTTTGGCTATAACTTTGTCATCTCTTATCCAAATTAAGTGATTCAAATTTCTAGGTGAACTAGACTTATAGGAGAACAAATCTCCCTGAAATAAGTGTATCCTAATTTGGACCCCATTTGACCCAGAAATTCATCAAAATGAGGCTATATTTTCAGGTCAATTCTGATACGGTTTTGGGTTTCGGAACAGTTTTGGTATTTAGGTCATAAGTTGATTTTCACTTATCCAAATTAAGTGATTCAATTTTTTGGGTAAACTAGACTTCTAGGAGAACAAATATCCCTGAAATAAGTATATCCAAAGTTGAACCTCATTGGACCCAGAAAATTCGTCAAAGTAAGGGAACAATTATGTCCCTGAAATCTGTCTCATAATAGTCCCCTGAACTGAAGTAATTCTGGTTGTTTAAATCATAACTTGAGTTATATTAGTCCAAATGAGGTGATTCAAATTTCTGTACAAACTAGACATCTGGGAAAACAACTTTCATGAAGAAATTATCGTCAAATTATGTCTTTATTATTCCCATAAAATTTTCAAATATAAGACACAATTCCATATTTTGTTCTTGGAAACTGTCCACGAGCAGTTCTGAATGTTTAGACCATATCTCCCAAATTAAAAGTCCAAATGACATGATGTTTGAACTATAAGAAACTTAAGACAGACGAGTCTATTGATTTAGAATATCACTTTCTCTAACAATCCCGTTTACAGGATCAAAATTGTAGTTGAAAATAGACTTAGGAACTGCCTCGAACTGTTCAGGCATAATTGGTTATGGAAACTGAAATTGTATAAAGGTTATATAATTGTATTGTTATATGAAATAATGCATCATAGTAATATGATCATGATAACATGTGTTATGAAAGCTAAAGAGAATACACGTATAATTTTGTTATATGAAAAAGTACAGTTAGATGTTTATAAGAGATATTTGATAACGAATATCTCATAAGTATTATGATATCAGTAGTTATTCATGTATATGAGTTTTTTTTTTTCTGATACCTGAAAGATTGTTAAGAAAACATAATAAAACTAAGTGTCTGCTTATGACCGAGCAGTTAGATAGGTAGGCATGCCTATAGGGATACAGTTGTTGCAGCATACAGTTTATAGATATTGAGGCCCCGTTTGAATCGATTACATAGATCTCATTTGGATCATTATAGCGGCTTTGTTTGGGTCATACAGATAGAAATCACTGTCTCGTACAGTGATAGTACCTTCGGGTACATACAAATCTTTCCCGTATCCACTTCTAAGGTATATACAGGCAGGAAACATAAAAGTAAATGACAAGAATATGCAAATAATTTGAAAATGATAAATGACATTATATGACATGATATGAGAAGCATAGCACTACTATGTGATGACAAGTATATTGTGACAAGAACAAAAAATGAAATGTATATGAACAATGATAAGTAAATATGAAGTATGTATAAGCATGTGTAAATTACATGTATGAAATATGCATAAGCATGGGTATAAGTATATGATGTGTTAAATGTATATGCATGTGTTTAAAGTGTGATGATCCTTATTAAAGAGATTAGTCCCGCAGTATTTATTCCCACTAAGCTGTAAGCAGCGGGTGTTCATCGTGTAGAGTGCAGAATAAGGAACTAGAGAAGCTCGAGACTGATCATCAGCAACAAGGTTATCCACGATACTAGGTACTTATTGAGAAACCTCACATGAATTTTTGTTGTATGTATTTGTTTTTTGTAAACAATGTAAAGTTTTTATATGTTGAACACTTCCATTTATGGAGTTTAAATATATTTTGTATTCCGCTACAATAGAATATAATTCAAGTTAAATGTTTAATAGTATAGGAATGAACAAGTTTATAGTAAACAAGAATAATAATAATAATAATAATATTATTATTAATAAAACCCCTAGCTTGACACTGGGTGCCGAGTTGAGGGCGTTACAGTTTCGTGGTATCAGAGCCTAGGTTTAGGCTTTTCTAGAAAAGCCAAGGTTAGGCGGATCTAGAGTAGAGTATATGATAGAAAAGCATGTGTTTAGTAATGTGTTGGCCTGATGTGGATGTCCTTGTGTTTTGTATAGATGGATCGTCCTTGGTGGTGAAGAAAGCGACGAGTATAGCAAGATATCAAGGGTTACGCTTAGATCATACAGATAAGTCGAGAGTGAGAGTCATGCCTAGCCGAGCCAAATGAAACCTTCAGCGAGGATATCTCGAGGACATGGCTGGTGGAAAGATTAACGGCTCCGGCTTAGAGACATGATAGAAGACGTAGGGGCTGAGAATTCCATGGGTTAAACATGGAAGAGTCAGATAAGCAGATACGGATTTGGAAAAGGCTGAAAAGAATGATGGAGGAAGTGGGGATGCCCTCCCGATCAGAGTGACATGGGTTTCTCGCTGCAAAGCGGTCTTATGATTGGTGGAAGCTAGTGTTAAGGGGTTCGAGGCTTCCGGATCCATACCATGGGAGTTTTTTAGTCGAGGTCGGGCAAAATATGTCTGCGATATGCGAGGGAGATAAGTGGGCCGGTTCTGATCTGAAACGAAAGCTTATCAATGGCGGAATGAGAAAAATTTAGCTAAAGCAGCAAATGCCTTTTTGAATGGTCCTCACTGGGCATTTCGATTGTAAGAGCGGTTTGAGAATGGACTAAATGAGTCCAGAAAAATATATATGGCGCATGTGACAGTACTCCAGCAAGTAAATTTCTATAAGTTGGTTCAAGCGGCAATGAAAGTGGAGAAATTTGAGGTAAGAAGTAGAAAAAGATTTCAGAAGAGGAAGCTTTCTAGAGGAGCTTCTTCCTCCTCGAATTAAAGATTTGAGAATCCTGGCCCAGGTCAATATGGATTTGCCACAAGGGGAAGAAGACAAGAAATCTGATGAGTACCTAGTACTAGTAGATGTGTATTGGGACGGGGAGAAACTCTAGTGTGCCCTAATTTACAATCGGCTTGACATTTGGGAGTTTGTAGATTGTTAATGAAAGTGCTTTAGATGTGGAAACCTTTGAACATTTATGGAAAATTGTCCCAAAGAGTCAAGGACAATAGGAATCCTCAGAGTAACAGCAGAGGGAGGTCTACGGCACCACCGTCGACTCGAGATAGAGGTCAAGGTAGAGGGGGCCAAAGCCAGCATAGAGGACGAGGAGGCATAGTGTCAGAGACAGTAGATCGTCCTATGCCTTCAACGCAAGCACGAGCATATGCTATGAAGGCTCGTGGGGACAAGGATGCACTAGAAGTAATTGCTAGTATAATTTCTCTTTATGGTATTGAAATGCATGCGTGTAGACCTGGATCTATTCATTAAATATGTACGCCCATTGACATGTGTTCGATAAGATGACGATGTGGAGGCATTTATCATATGATATGCATGTAACCAGTCCTTTAGGGCACAGTGTCAATGTGAATAGAGTGTATAAGAATTGCCCTATAATTATTCATGATCGGGAATTTTCTACTGATTTAATTGCTCTACCATTTCATGAATTTGATTTGATTTTGGGAAAGGATTGGTTATCTAAACACCGGGCTACTTGATTGTGATCAAAAGACAGTAGTGCTTAGATGTTTTGATCAGTCTAAAGTGATAGTAAATGGTGTTCGGTCTGGCCCAATGTCTAATGTGATTTATTTGCTGCAAGCTCGACGGTGCGAGAAAGGATGTGAGGCCTTTTTGGCTTTGGTGTGACTCTAAAGGATCAAAATAAATTGAAAATATTCTAGTTGTGAAAGATTTTCCGAATGTGTTCCCCGAAAAGTTACCTAGTATTCCACCTGTAAGAGAAGTGGATTTATCTATTTAGATTTTACCGAGAACAGCTCCTACTTCTAGGGCACCATACAAGATGGCTCCAATTGAGTTGAAAGAGCTAAAGATTCAACTTCTGAAGCTTACGGATAAAGGAGTTTACTCGACCCGGTGTTTCCTCACTGAGATTACTTTGTTTTGTTCGTAAAAAAGAAAGATGGAACCCTACAGATGTGCATTGATTATCGAAAATCATGGAGTGACGATTGAAAAACAAATACTTATTGCTGAGGTGAAGATCTCTTTGAGTCGGTTAAAAGGAGCGAAGTGTCTTCTTAAAGATGAACCTCTGTCGAGGTAATATCATTAAGAGTGAAGATGTCGATGTACCAAAGGCGACGGTCGAGAACTCAATATGGCAATTATGAGTTTTTGGTAATGCCATTTGGGTTGACTAATGCACCAGCAGCATTCATGAATTTGATGAAGCATCTAGTCCCTTAGTACAAATATCGGGGAGTTGATGCTTTGTGGGAGCTTGATGTAAGCTGATGACTTTGTCTTCAACGAAACCGAACAAAATGATGAGCGAGATAATCGATGTGCTTGGAATGAGTGTTGTATTGTAAACAATGAGTTTTTCAATAAAGCAAAACAAAAAGTTGTGTCCCCATGGGAGACGAAAGGTTTTTTGAGGTTTCATATATTAGAAACTCATTTATATGGGCTTATACATGGATTGAGAAAAGGGGAGGCCTCGCGTGCATAAGAAATGGGCCTAGTCATAAAATCACAGTAAATTCACAACAGGTTTATTTTGAATTCAAATTCTAACCATTAAGTTTACATTTAATTCATAATGATTCGAATTAATTTTTACAATTAAGACTTGCATTAATTAAATAACTGATTTCGAATTAATTCTTACAATTAAGTTTGAATTAATTCGCGTTTGAATTAATTCTTAATTAAGTTTGACTTAATTCATAAGGTTTGAAATTAATTCTTACCCAGTGCTTCAAGCCAATTTTTGCCTAAATACAAGCGGGTCTGATGTTACGAAAAAAAAAATGACTTTTCGAGTTAGTCTGACACGAAGAAGCTGATATCTTGGGAAATTCAAATTCCTAGGGCGGTGTTTACACACGCCTCGATTAGGTTGTTTTTCAAATACATTGCACTCGTTTTACAGGGACACCATCGGTCTCGAACTTGTCGTCCAGTGATCTTCCACTTCCTGTTCTTGCTCCCGGAACTGTTGTTCTGTGCCGTCTTGTTCCAACCTTCTCTGATTTGCGATTACAACAATCTTAGGAATTTGAACATGGACACCAATGCAACAGCAACAGTAGTCGAAGCTTTGGCATCATGATGTGTTTGTGGATTAGGCGACGGCCTATCCGGCGCAAACCGGTAAGACTTCCTCCATTGAAATGGGGACTAAACTCTATATATCTAACTTGGATTATGGCGTCTTAAATGAGGATATCAAGGTAATTGAAATATCAGAAACGATTTATTTATTTTAGATTGATAGCTTCTTTCAAGATTTAGTTTATTTCATATTATCTGAAATCTTTAATATTTGATTAATCATTCTCTGAAATAATCAGTAGTTTTTACTGTGTTTGGACCCATTATATTGGTTTGGTACCCAGCTGTTCATGCATCCATAGAAGATAAAACCATTATTCATGAGAAGGATCTAGGTGATGATTTTGAGGGAAAATGGTTTCAATAATTTACCACTGTGGAATTTGGGGTTCTCTATGGTTTTTTAAGTTGCAGAGGATAATTACCCCAATGCAGAAAGAGAGTTTAAACGGGAAATAGTGGAAATCCTCCTAAAGTCAACTTGATAGAAAAATCAAAAGGATTAGATCTGATAGAGGGGTCGAATACATCCCTTTAAATGATTATTGTGAAAAGGAAGGAATAATTCATGAAGTGACTCCTCCTTATTCACCCGAGTCAAATGGAGTTGCTGAAAGAAATAATAGGACTATTAAAGAGAGATGATGGTCTACACTTGTTGGTGCTTCGACACCTAACAATCTGTGAAATTAAGCCATACTCTGCATGTCATGTACAAAATATAAATTCCATACAAAAAACTGAGTAAAACACCTGAGTTATAGAAGGTGTGAACCTAACCTTAAATATTTAAAAGTGTGGGGGTCTCTTGCCAAGTTATGTTACGATCACAAAAAGAGGAAAATAGGGTCAAAGACTTCTGATTGCATGTTTATTGGGTATGCTAGTAATAGTGCAACTTATAGATTTCTAGTTTTAAAAAGTGATGTTCTAGAAAGCAACATTATTATTGAGACAAAAAATGGCGAATTTTTTGAACAAATTTTCCCACTTTCTAAACAAATTTCTCATACACCCACAATTGTGGATGCTGAAAAATCATATGATGAGCATGTGCCCACTAGTGTGGATGATATGGAAAGCTCTCATATGAGTTGAGAAGGTAAGAGGCAGAAGAAAGAGGTTTCCTTTGGAGATGATTTTATACTTACTTAATTGAAAATGGTGCGTCATCTTATTTTGACGATTTCTTCCTGACGCATTACTTTGGAAAGAAGCCATTAAGAATTGAGCTTGACTCTATTTTAAAGAATCAAACATAGTAGTTAGTCGATTTACCTTGAGCAAAATTACATTGGTTTACAAGTGGACTTTCAAAAGAAAATACTTTCAGGATGGTTCCATTGAAAAATACAAGCAGGTTAGTAGCCAAGGTTTTTCACAAAACAAAATATTGACTATTTTGATACATTTACTCTGTTCTTAGGATCTCTTAGGTAGCATTTTTAATTGCTTTAGCTTCAATTCATAAACTTTTTATCCATCAAATGGATGTTAAGCAGCCTTTTAAATAGGGACTTGGATGAAGAAATTTATGTTACAACTTTGGCATTTGTATTACACTTGAAAAAAACATAAAGTTTGCAAGGAAATTAAACAAGTCTCTATATGGTTTAAAACAAGCACCTAAATAGTGGAATGAGAAATTTGATAATCTTTGTTGAAAACGGGTTTTTTATCTCTGTTGAAGTGGATAAATGTGTATATACAAAATTAATACGAGGAAAAGAATGTGTAATCATTGCATTGTATGTAGATGATACGTTGATCTTTGGCACTAACTAGTATGGTACATAGTACGAGAGATTTCTAACTAACAGTTTGACATGAAGATATGGGTGAAAGCTAAGATAAATTTGGTGTGAATCGTAAGGATGGGTGATAGTATAATGCTATCACAAGAACATTATGTTGAGAAAAATACTCGAGAGGTTCGGACATTTCGATGCCAAACACATGTAGTACCCCCTTATGATGCAAACACTCATTTAATAAGAAAAATAGAGTGTCTATGGGTCAAAATGAGTATCACGTAGATTATTGGGAGTCGTGCATTTAATGAACTTTTCTAGACACGACATAGCATATGCGGTGTGAATTAAGTAGATATACACATAATCCCAATAATGATCATTTGAGTCAAATTAGCTAGACTAATGAAATACTTAAAAGTGCAATGAACTATGAGTATCCTATATAGTGGATTCCGGCTGTATTTGGAAAGATATAAGCGATGCTAGCTGGTTCTACGATTCATATGAAGATAAAATCACGGCGGTTATGTCTTCACTTTGGGAGTGGTGTTGTGGCAAATCATCTAAACAAACTCTCATTGCTTCTTCTACCATGGAATCGAGTTTATAGCTCTTGAATTTGCTGGTAAAGCTAGTGAATAAGAAACTTCTATCGAGGAATTCCTTTAGAATACGACCAACACCTTCGGTGTCTATGTATTGTGATTGCCAAGCAGCAATATCGATCGCAAAGAATAAACGTTTAATGGGAAATACAGACATATTCTTCTAAGACATGGGGTACTGAAACACCTGTTGAAAGATGGAATCACTTCCATTGATTATGTAAAGTCAGAAGTGAATTTGGTCGATCCTCTGACTAAGCCTTTGGGAAGAAAATTAATTTTGGAAACATCGAGTGGAATGGGACTTAAGCCAATATGAGATTAACAATGATGGAAACCCAACCTTTGTGATTGGAGATCCCATGAAGAAGGTTCATATGGGTAATAACAAGTCACTTGTTAATCCTGCTAGCACCAACAAAATGGTCCTTTCTATAGTGTGTGATTATGGTGCT
This sequence comes from Tetrastigma voinierianum, assembly GCA_016808115.1. NCBI lineage: Eukaryota > Viridiplantae > Streptophyta > Magnoliopsida > Vitales > Vitaceae > Tetrastigma > Tetrastigma voinierianum. The sequence goes on from JAEQBH010003707.1 coordinate 508,702, forward strand.
AGAATGCATAATTTGGTTAGATTAATATTCTTAATGATTTCATATCCCTTATGGGTGAGTACATATAAATGCGAGTATGTATTTGATGAAATCACCTATATAAGTGTGGAGTGGGACGCTCTATCAAGTGAGTATGGCAAGGTCTGAGCACTTATGAGTGTCGAGGCCTTTGCTCTTGGCCTAATCACGCTGCGGCGTTGAACGGCAAGTAGAGTGATGTGTGGTGTTTATGATAAGATCTCTAATTTACGATTAAGAGTACTCTGGTTCATAGAAGCTATAAGCTTCACCAAAGCTCTGTAAGTTAAACCTTATTCATCTATGTTTGGTTCATAGTTCATTGAACATCAAACTTAAGGCATTAACACCTTCTTCCATATTCCAAACAATATGTTTTAAATACAAAAGTTTTTCTTTCTTTTAAAAAATGTGGGGGATTGTTGTAAACAATGGGTTTTTCCAATAAAAACAAAAACAAAAAGTTGTGTCCCACATGGAACAAAGAAAAGGTTTTTTTGAGTTTATATATTTAAACCCATTTATGAGCTTATACATGGATTGAGAAAAGGGGAGGCCTCGCGTGCATAAGAAATGGGCCTAGTCATAAAATCACAGTAAATTCACAACGGGTTTATTTTGAATTCAAATTCTAACCTTTAAGTTTGCATTTAATTCATAATGATTGAATCCATTCTTACAATTAAGTTTGCATTAATTAAATAACGCACGTTCGGGTAATTCTTGAATTAAGTTTGAATTAATTCGTAACGTTTCGAGTAATTCTTCTGAATTAAATTTGACTTAGTCGTAAGGTTTCAAGATAATTCTTACGAATTAATTCAAACCAATTTTGCCTATAAATACAAACGGGTCCTGATGCTACGGAAAAAAAAAACGGCTTTTCCCTACCTTTCTTCTACAACTTGGAATATATATCATCTTTGCTGTTCCTGCTCCAGAGTTCGTCCTAGACTCTGAAGAACTGTTGTATCCTGGGGAATTCAAATTCCTAAGGATAGTGTTTACACATGCCTCAGTTGAGTTTGTTTTCTCCAAACTGCTGCTTGTTTTACAAGGACACCATCGGTCTCGAACTTGTCGTCCAGGGATCTTCCACTTTCTGTTCTTGCTCCCATTTGCTGTTGTTGTCTTCGTCTTGTTCCGACCTTCTACAGGCTGTAGATACAACATGTTGCACATGATTAGATGTTGATGGCATTGAAATTATCATAATACAGTGTCATACCTGGTGTTGCATCATCCTTTAAGACACTGTAATCTTGCAGCATGTTTTGCATCTAGATGAGTTAAAACATTTGCTCCGATGGCAATGCATTACGCACTCTACTATAGATGAGATATCTTTATTTTGGTTTTTGCTAAACCAATAAACTATAACAAAGAAACACCCACCCGAGGTGCTTTTTCGATCATCAAAGTTGCCAGCCCAGTCAGCATCACAATGCCTGATTAGAGTTATAGAGGACTCATGAGAGTACCACAGTCAAAACTCAGTAGTTCCACTGACATATTTGATAATTTTTTTAACATGACTCAAATGACTCTCCTTAGGATAGGCCTAATAACAAGCACATATTCCGACACTGTATGTAACACCCCAAATTATACCTTAATAGTTTTATAATGTGTTTTTGGTATAATAAAAGTAAATGTATATTTTTCAGAATAAAATAATGCTAAAAATAAAATAAGAAGAATCAGGAAATTAATACAAAGAATTAAGAATTAAATTATTAATATACTAATTCGAGTTTGAGGTCATAATTTATGAAGATTATATGTTGAAATTTGAAAATAGAGATAAAGTTAGGATTACAAATTAGAAGGAAGTTGAAGGACCAAAAGGCAAAATGGAATTTTATGTCAAATTTTGGATAAGACCAAACAAGACCTTAAGAAATATATATTTTTTGGCTTTTGGTTAGGGCAAACCGATTGAGAGAAAAGGAGAAGAGAAGAGAAGAAGAAGAAGGAAGAGAAGAAGAAGAGGAGTGCAAGAAAAACAAAGGTATGGAATGTTTGGAACTTTTGTATGAGCCTTTGGTTGGAATTGTTTAGAGAACATGTATGGAATTCATGTTTGGAGTTAGGAATTTTCGACCAAATTCTTTAATACATGTAGGTTAGGAAAAACCCTAACTTATAAATGTGTTATATGGTTGTTTGGTTTGGTTGGGGTCCTCAATGGAGGAAAAATTTGTATAGAGAAAATGTTGGGTTTTAGGGAAGATGTTGTCCGTTTTTTTTTAAACCTATGTTTTTGTTTTGGCCACCACTCATCCAAATTGAGTGATTCAAATTTCTAGGTAAACTAAACTTCTAGGAGAACAAATATCCTTAAAATAAGTGTATCCAAATTTGGATCCCATTGGACCCGAGAAGTCGTCAAAAGTTAGAGCTCTGTTTCGAGATAGTGTAGTTCAGTCGTCTGATTTTGGGTTTGAACGGAGTTTGATATTTAGGCCATAAGTTGAGTTTTACTCATCCAAATTAGTGATTCAAATTTCTGGGTAAATTAGCCTTCTAGGAAAACAAATCTTCCTGAAATAAATATATCGAGTGGTACATTAGATAAAAAATTTGGCCAATTAAAGGAACAATTATAATCACGACACACCTCATGTAGTCCCTGGCCAGGTAATTCCGGTTGTTTAAATCATAACTTGAGTTATACTGAATTCAATGGTGATTTAAATTTTTGTACAAACTAGACATCTGGAGAACAGCTTTCATGAAGAGAGTAGTCAAATTATGTCTCTATCATTCCCAAAATTTCAAATATAGGACACAATTCCAAATTTGTTTGCAGGCTGTCCTTGTGATTCTTAATGTTTAGATATATCTCCCCAAATTAAGTCCAAATGACATGATGTTTGAACCATAAGAGCTTAAAACATAGGGGTATATTGAGTTAGAAGATCACTTTCTCTAATCATTTATTTTTGCAAAACTTTTTTATTTAGGCTTTGTTTAGAACCCGAAAAGTATTAAGGAAAGAAAAATAATAATAAGAATGATATTTTTTCTCATATTTGATTTCACCATAGAAAATATAAAATAAATATAATATAATTAAAATTTGTCCATTTTATATATTTTAAAATTTCTTCGTCCTTAGATAATATAGAAACAAATAAAATAGGTTTGAATAAACATATAGAATTAATTTTTTAAATATAGACCTCTTTTTTATTTTTCTCTAAATATTATTTTCTTTATATTTTCCTCTATATTTTATTTCCTTAGCAATGCTCCATTTGGAACCACGAAAGTTCTCTGAAAAAAAAGATAGAAATAGAGAAAATGATTTTCTTACGTTTGGTTTTATCATGGAAAACATATAAAAAAAAATCAAATATAATCAAAATTCTTCAAAATTTTGTTTATTTTTAAATTTCTTAGGTCTTATATAATAGAGAAAAACAAATTAAATGAGTTTTAATAAATATATAGAATTAATTCATTAAGTTTAAACCTACTTTTTCTCTCTATTTTCTTTCTCTAGTATTTTCCTAGTATCAAAACAGGAGCTTTGAGGCCTGTTTGGTTTCTTTCCTCGGTACTTTCCAACTTTTATGTTCTTTGTGTTTTTCAAAAAAAAAAAAAAAATGGAAACTAAACATGTTTTCCTTGTTCTCATTGTTTTTAAGAACATAAAACAGATTTCAAAAACTACAAACAAACGTCCCTTAAAGTTTGCCTCCTTGACTTTTAATCCTAGCTTTGCCATTGAATTTAAACCCTCTGTAGGATGAATCTCAAAATATGGAATACACCAAAAGTGGGAGTAGGTGTTTTTGGCTATTCCTTTTAAAGACAACTTATCCAAACCACGATACCCAAAATTTTCAAAATAATTTCCTCTCTACAACTTAAAAATCACTTCAAGATTCTATCAAAAGCAAAGGATACAACAACACTCCCCAAACAAATATAGAATGCAAGTCACAACCAAATTATTCAAAACATATATATAACCTATCATTCAAGAATCAAATAAAAGGAATCAATCATATTAAAAAACTGAAATAAAGAGAAGAAGTAAAGACAAAAGAGAGACACCTAATTTACATGAAAAACCTATAAGAGGGAAAAAACCCTAGGCTTACAATTGATCAAAATTCCACTATGATGAATGAGTTAGGTTTATAATTAAGGATTTACCACTCTTGAAGCCTCTAATTACTCATAGACAACTTTACGAAACCATCTAACCTCAACTCCTTGCCCTCATCTTTCGGATCATACTTGGAGTTCTTTCCAAGATTGATCTTAGCTTTTCTGATGAATATTCATCAAAAAGAATGTGAGTTTTTGCCTAAAATTCAGTAGAAAAGTGTGTAGATGATCTCATCCCATTTTTTTTTTAAAAAATAAACCATTAAGGTTTTCTTGAAATCTCAAGAAAGGGAATGATTTTTCTAGCTAAACAAACTCTTTTTGGAGAATATAAACTTGGAAAATCAAAGATGACAATTGTGGGTTTCTATCTCTAACTCAAAAGAGGAAAAAGATTTTTTCACAAAAAAAGAACAAAAGATTTTCTTGAAACCACAAAGAGAGACTTTTCATCCAAAACAAAAAAAAAAAAAAAAAAGTTTGGAGAACCAAGGATGGCCATGGAGTGTTTTTCTCTCTGCCCTAAAGAGGAAAAAACAAAATCTATTTAGAAGGTATGAAGCCCTAGATCCAATGGCTGAAAAAAGATCTTAAGATCTAATTGAATTGATCCACGGTAAGTGGGTTAGGTCCAACCAAAATAGGATAGATCCAGGACTTAATTGGGTAAAAAAAAAATTTATTTTGAGAACCTTCTCTCTTTTCTTTTCAAAAAGATATCATGCCAAAATATTTTGAAAACAAATTTGGTATGAAAAGGATCATCAACATTCATCAAACCATTTTTGTCCCTTAGTAATCTTCAATTCTTGAACTTTCAATACGAGTAGGCCATGAGAGATTTAAAACTCAAGGCAGGGATACTTTGGGACAAAATTTGGTATGAAAAGCACTCACAATCCTTACCTTTGTCAATTTTGGGACAAAACTCTTTACAAATTTGAATGAGTACAAGCAAGAAGCCTCACCCACTCTTATACAAGGCTACTCACTCACCTACTCAAGCTCAAAACCTAAGTGCTACAAAACCTGCCAAAAAAGCTCCAAAACACAATTAGTAGCACCTGTTTGAGGTACTTGGATATTAAAAAATAACCAGATAAAATGTTTAACCAAAGAGTTCAAAGAATACCCAATACCATCCAAAAAAAAAAGTGGCTGAAGTTTATCAAAAAGAGAAGACTAATCAATAAAGTTGGAAACTTATGAAGTCTACTATAGTGGAATACATACTTATTTTTCAATCCTTTTCTAGGAAACAAAATGCTATAAACTAATTTTATATTTCATATAAGATGGAAAAAACACAACAAGAAAAGGTGCTAAAAATATTTTTTCACTAAATTTAGGCCACATGTCTAAAATTTGCTTTTATTTAACATTTCATAACACTAGGTTTTCCGAAATAGTCTCTTTCAGTGACCGCAGTTCTATTTACAAAGATCATGAGAAACCAGACGTGGAGAAACGAGAACTTCCAGTGGAGTGGATTTGATATTTATTATTCAGGCGCTTCAATTACATCAGTAGTCAATTCCCTGATGGAGTTGGAAATCTGGAAAACAATGCAGAAAGTCATTAAATGTCAAGTGTAGCACTTGAAGGGCAAAGCTGCTCCAGACAAATTCTTCTTCCGTCGCCAATGGTGTCAACACAAAGTCTTACCCTTAACATCGACATCTTTAGGTAGTGAGGAATCTCTCTGGTTGAACTCGTCGGGTCCGGACCATACTTTGGGTTCTTTGATCTTGTAGAGGTTCAACATAAGACGAGTGCTTTTAGGAATATGATGTTTTCAGCTAAAAACAGAATCTTGATAAATTGGCGTGGTCCTGATAGTGGAGCTGGTGGATATAACCTCATCAAGCCCTTTGATGATTGCTTGGAGATATTCCAACTTGCTTATATCCGTTTCATTGACTAGTCTCTCTTTATCAACATGAATATCCAATTCTTCTTGGGCTTTTCTTAGTGCATGTGGGTTGTTTAGCAAAAGCGAGATTGCCCATGTTAGAGTGACAGATGTTGTGTCGGTGCCTCCTGCTATCAGAATCTGTAAAACACAAAACCATTAGTTGATGTTAATAAACTTAAAAGTAGTGAGCCTGGAAAAAGGGAATCATTTTTTTTCTTTTTCGTTTTTGCAATCAAAATTGCCATGTTTTAAAAGGCCCAATTCACTATCCCACTCAAGAGGCCACAAAACTAATCATGACTTTCTGACAAGAATATTTTCTATGGGGGCTAGCTAATTAGTGTAGTATATATATATATATATATATATATATATATATATATATATATATATATATATATATATTTGCTTCAAAAAATATTAAGGGTAAATGTAAGAAAAAAGTTCATGCTTATCAATTCTTTTCTTTCTTCTATACTTTTCACAAACCAAATACAACCTAAAAGAAGTCATTCCATCTCAGGCTTAAGTACTCTTTGGTTTTCGGAACATATTTTGGTGTTATCTTGAACTTCTTATTATGTGAATAGGGTTTGGTTGAAAAAAGTTCATGCTTATATAAGCTTGAGTTTTTCATTCATCGGATCGGAATATTCTGACATTTTTTTTGTGGACCTCACTCTAAAAAGTAATAAGAATTCAGATGTAACGGTCAAAAACTTGAGATTACTGTAACTCTTCCCTATGTGAATATTTAATGTTTCTTATGGGTGTTTTTTAGAAAAAGAAAAAACAATTTACAAATACAGAAACAAAACAGGCCCTATGTTTCATTTTTTTACTAGGCTATAAAGATACTAAAAAAATCATGTGCCCACTAGGGACGTAGCTTTGATGATGGTATCAGCATCATAACCACCAGGATCACTACTTTTTGATGTTTGATAAAATGATGAAGAGAAAACAAAACTTGGAGAGGAAGTTTTCCTGACTTTACATCTTATTAACAAGATCATATTTGCATGAGATCGATAGTTTTAGAAACAAATAGTTACAAAACATTCTAGAACCTATTAGTTATAGGGCTAAGCTACTGAGGGAATTCACATGAATGACGTTACAACTAGATTGGTTTGTTCGAGAACAAATGGATGTAGATGTACTCTGTTTTAGCATTGAAGCCTCTGTTTCAACATCACTATTCGACTCAACAAGCCCCCGCTACGGGCATGGAGTCGCTTCATGGTGTTTGCTACGTAACATCATGAATCTTGTCGAGGTAATGTTTGCAAGAAATATGCAGGTTGTAGTTTTGTTGAACATATCTTACTTCTCAAGTTTTATCAAAAAATCAAATTGACAAAAAAAAATGCTCGCCCAATTCAACGTGGTTTTGTTCTAGCATGGTAACCGGGTTGCAAGCCATGTTTGAGCTCCCATGTTGTCACCCAAAGAACTAGTATTCGAGAGGAACAATGAACACCAATTTCACAGCTAATAGATTCTTGAGTCCATACTAGGTCTCCACTGCACACTAGCTAAAGCTCTATATTCACTTCAAAGGGTTGAATGTTCCAAAGACCTTCAAGCTTTTAGAACTCCATGTGATGAGATTTCCTCCTTAAAAATGTAAATACCACTTACGTATTGATCATCCGTTGTCATCTAATCAGCATCACAATAACCTTCGTTTAGAGTTGAGAAGATTTAAATGTCAAAACCATAGGACAAGGTTCCTTTTATATACCCGAATGCTTGGTGTGCATTCCAATGTGCTACAGGTGCTTTCAAAACTAGCTTAATTTGTCATTGTGGAAGGCCAGATCCTACTAAGTAATGTCGGGCACTCGCAGAGACCCAATTGTACTTCTATATAAAGCTGGATGAGCAAATGGTTCACTATCCGTGAGGGACAACTTGTTATTCAAACACATAGGAATAGAGCAAGGTTTAGCTTCAGCCATATTAGTCTTTTGAAGCAAGTCATTTGCATATTTAGATTGACTGAGGTGCAGTCCAGAAGAGAAGCGATTTACCTCAAAGCCAAGAAAGTAGTTAACTGGGCCTAGAGTCTTTAGAGCAAATTGTTGATGAAGACTGATAACCCACATCATTCGACTTTCCTCAAAGGATGAGAGTATATCATCAACATACACAAGAAGCAACAACATTCGGCCTTGTTTATTAGTATAAAATAAAGATGTATCTGAAATGGAGTTGTGAAAACCCTAATTGAGAAGAGCACTTTTCAACTTTTCAAACCATGCTTTAGGAGCTTGTTTTATCCATATAAGGCTTTTGTGACTTGCCTGAAATGATGGTTTGGTAGCTAACCAAGCCATAGGTTGAGTCATAAACACCTCTTCTTGAAGATCTCCATTTAAAAAGCATTATTAATGTCAATATGTTGTATGCCCCATCCTCTTGAAACAGCTAAGGTAAAGACAATTCTTATGGTAGAAGCCTTGATTATTGGACTAAAAGTTTCTAAAAAATCTACTCCACGAGTTTGCTAAAACCCCTTAGCAACCAGCCTAGCTTTATACTTGTCCAAGGACCCATTATCTTTCAGTTTAGTTCGAAACACCCACTTACACTGAATCACACATAAGCCATAAAATTTGGAACCGGGTCGAAGTGTGATTGTTTATCAAAGCGTCTTCGACCTCCATGGCTTTCTTCCAGTGGGAATAGTTAAAGCAAGTGAAGCTAAAGTTAGTTCACGAAGATCGTAAATTGTAGGCGATTTACGAAGAAATACTAGTTGTATAGAGTTTGGGTTTAAATATACTAGATTTTGATCTTGTTTGCATTGGATGAATGTATTGAATAGGAGCATGGACTACTGGTTCAGTGTTAGAAGAGGGACTTAATGAAGGAAATGAGGCAAGTATTCGTCGCTGGTGGGCATGAATCAGCAAGGTATAACCTAAAACTCCTACTGAAGTAACAAAGAAATACTGCGAGTATATGTAACTCCCAGAATTGGAACTGCAGGAGATGGGTTTTCTTCGTGTAAATGATTTGCAGTTGGCTCAAAATGGTGAATTTCAATTTGGATTTTGGGTTTTCATAAAAAATAGTGGGTTTTGTTGGTGGAAACTGAAAGTAAAACAAGTAAAAATATAAAATAGAACTCCTTGAAGTGTTAGGTCACTGAGTTTGGATTCCTAGGGCAACTGAGGGTTTCCAGGGTCCTTTCCTCGCGTTGGGGAGGATGACCTATAGTCATCTCCTGAATCGGATCTTCATTTAGCTATAAAAACTAACCCTTATTAAAATCCTATCACAGAAAATGGCATTCAATATTAATGTTCTCAATCAATCTGAAATGAAGTCTCCTTGACTCACATTACAATGGCTAATAAATAGTAACTAATAAGACATCACGAGATCTAGCTAATAAGCATCAAGTGAGCACTAAAAAGATTACCAAGTCTTGAACATTCAACATGAATCGAAGGGATCTAAACTAGAGTTAAAAGGAGAACACAAATGACACTTGAGTACTGTAGTGAAAAACATGGAACCTCGGCTGCCAGGGATCCCTCACGGTGTCCACGCTTTACTTGAGGAGGAAAGGTTTCTAGTCGTACATCCACTTGAGAGTTGTCGTCGTAGGGTTGTTTGGCAGTCGAGAAAGTGCAAGAAAAAGAAAGAAAATGAAGAAAAAGAAGAACAGGCGAGAAAGCTGAAAGCTTCTCGTCAAAAATAAATTTTATTAAATGAAGGAGATGCCTTATAGTGCTTGGCCTGGGGGCTTTTATAGCCAACCCCTCATACAAAATACCAAAAAAACCAAACCAAAATACTATTACAATGGGGCAAATTAGGAAGAAAGCCAAAAAGATGACCAACATAAGTCAAAAGGTCAACATAAACATAGGCGGTGCACATGAGGCAATTTATGCCAGAGTAGTGCGAAATTTCACTGCTTGTGGTGTGAAATTCTTTGCTTCTCTTCTTTTCTCTTATACGCTCCTTCTTTCCTTACACGATTACGATGCGCAATGTTGAGTTCGACTCGAATTCTTCGTGCTTGGACCGACTCGACAATCTTAGTATTAATAGCTTGCAAAAACTACAAAATTAGCCACAAAATGTGATCAGTAGAATAACCGGAACCTTAATGTGAAAATCAGGTTAATTCAGTTGATTACTACACAAAAAGCGCTTAAAACCTACAATAAATAGGGCTCAAAATAGCACTTTTTGGGTACTAATCACTCCCCCCAACCGACACATTGCTAGTCCCTTAGCAATGAAAGAAAGAAAGAAAGAGAAAACAAAATAATAACAAAATTATGTTCTCAAAAATGGTATTTCAAAAAGTATGTGGATGAGTAATGCCTAACCCTCAATGAGAATCACCGAAACCCTTGCCCAATAACCATAATGAGAGAATGGATGCCATACAAAATTCATTATCAAAAGTTTCCTTCTACAGAGAATCGACCTAAATTTCCACCAAAAAATCTAAGTGTTTATATGAGTAGTTTTCAACTGATAAGCGCCAAGCGCTCTCCCAAGCCAGAAGCTATTGCCCCAACCTAGGACACTAACTGACCTAAATAGATCAGGATCCACTCTTATTCCATAATTCTTTTTTTGTTGTAGGGGTGCAATGCTGAGGAATCGACCTCACCAAAGTCCATGTAACGGGGATCCACGGAGTGACTCCCGACCAATTAAGGCTTAGGGCGTAAGCCATAAGGATCTTCGACCACAAACTCTTTGGGTTTTACCACACTGGACTTTGAGCGATTTCAAGACTCCAGCCTGCCACAACTCGCTCGAGCCTCACCCCGTCCTGCCCATGGCAGCGGAAACGCCCAAGTCGGTGGCTCCCGATAAGAGATTGTCTTAGGGCGCAGGAACTTTAAAAGACTTTGCCATATACCCATGGACCATGCTGGGTTTCAAGGCAAGCGTTACAATTTCTTCTTTTTCTTTCTTTTTTTTCTTTTCTTTTTTTCTTTTTGTTTTTGTTTTCTCTTAACTTTATTTTGGAAGACTCATTGGCCTTCTTTTCATGGGGTCCTTAACCACAACAAAGAGCGTCCAGCCAGAAACTAGGATAGGTTTTTGCAAAGTTTAGGAGGCTAGGTGGTTTTTCAGCTTACTGTTGAAACCTTATGTATACAGTGTGTGATTAGCTAGAGGTGGAAGAAGAAGGTTAAAAGCAGAATTCCAATGATCATCCAGCAATTAAGCATGGAACCAATCTAACATCAATAGCATTGGACAAAGTTTCAATTTTTCAAACTGCAAGCAAGCAAAACACAAAAACAAAAACAAAAAAGGGTGTAATTTTGAAACTATAAGTGTGAGCTATATAGTATGTATATAAAAATAAATGGCTATATTTTCAGCTTTTCAAAAAAAACTAACAGCTTCATAAACAAGACAAACAGCAAGCCACTGAACAACACAAAATGGGCTTGCTCAAAATAGCTCAACAAAAGCATAAATGTAAAAGTCACTTCCTTCTCTAACTCTCCCCCGACAAATGTCACATTGTCCTCGATGGAGCTCAGTTGGAAGGATTAGAAAAGGGAAGTGATACCTCCTTTGATAGAGATGTACCCTTTGTTAGATGAGGGCCATAGCTTTGCCTGACAACTTATTCCTCCATTTAGGCTTCAAATGAACAAGTTAGGAGAAGAAAAGGAAAAAGTGACAATTGGAGGAATTTGAAAATTACACCTTCACCAATAATTTCAAAAGTGTTCTTTCTAGATATATATTTAGTTTACACTCTCCTAGCTTTCAACGATACCCAATTGCTTAAAATGGAGTTTAGATGAAAATGTTATGGGCGAAACAAAATGGGGCTGCTGTTCAGTGTGAAAATTTCTCACCACTACGAAAATTTCGCACCTGGAACAAAATTTCGCACTGGTGCGAAAAATTTCTCACTATGCGAAAATTTCGCACGTTGGTGCGAAATTTTCCTTTCTAAAACTAATTTTCCGAGCTTACTACATTCTTATTATCCACATCCTCTCCTTCAAAAATTTAACAAAAACTGCAAAAATAACACAAGAAAAATTTTAAAAAATACAAAAAAAAATGAAAAATAAACTAGAAACAAAGATTAACTTAAAATTAGAGAAAAACTAAATAAATCGAAATAAAATAAAATAAAGCAGGAAAATCAAAACAAAAAGTGGGGGAAACTAAGACCCCCAAAACCAGTTTCTCAAGCCTTTGGAGGCTAAAGCTGGTGGAGCTGTAAATGCGGGGTTCGGGTGCTCCAATCCCGAACCGGCACTAAACCATCATTTGTGTCATGCAATATGAGAGGCTACCAATGTTTGTGATGTAGTGGCGAAGGTTTGAACAATGGCCACTAGCTTCTTGAGGTTTTGCAGGGTAGGCGATGTAGATGGGATGACCTTTGCGGTAGGTGTTTCAGGCGTTGAATGTGTTGTTGGTGAAGGCAAGATATACACTGGTGAAGGACAAGGCAGTGGGCTATTGGTGGCTTGGGCAGTGGGCTTTTGGGGATTTTCCCCTGCTTCCTTTCCATTACCTTCCTTACCCAAAAAGGGAAGGATTTCTTCTTGTTTTCTCCATGGCCCATAGACCACACATAATTGTGGGGCATCTTGTAGTTCTCGGGGAGCCTCTGGCTGGTTCCTCTTTTCGATTCTTCTTGAAGGCTGCGATTGAGCACATTCCTGACATAGTGTCGATCAGGCACTCTCCCTCTGGATCTCCTTCCTCTTGATGAACATGTTGCTGACTAGCAAGCTTTGAAATTGATTTAACGGGATGTCAAATTTACGATTAATTTAAACTTGAAATCCGTCAATTCTCTTGTCCAGAGAGCTCTCAGCATGTCAAATTTTGCTTTCTCCATTATGTGGTGCAGTTGGCACGGACATTCAGATTTCGCTCCTCTATAAAAGTACCCACCAATTTGCTCAAGTTCGGTATTGCTTACTCAACTGAAGAGGTTAACTATGGTGGTTGTGGTGGCTGAGGATTGGAAGCATAATATGAAGGAGGCTTGGGAGGTGTATCTTTGTAGAAGTCTTAATTCCATGAGAATTTGTGTGGTTCCCCAAGAGCTAGGGTTGTAAAGCATTTTCATATGGTGCACTTCTTGGGGGAACCATGTAGGAGGGTGCACTCATCCATGGAGGGTTTCTATAGTCCCTCATGGACCTAGATGGGTTTGGATTTCTCTCCACGGGTTGTTGATTCTGCCATGGAAGGTGTCTGTAATCCCTCATGGACATATATGCACCATGGTTTCTCTCCACTGAGTACTCACTGTATTTCTCTCCCTCTTCCATTTGGTCAGTATTCAAATTCAGTCCAGGTTCTTGTGGAATATTGACTTTTATCAACTTGCCCTCATAATTCCTTACCCATTGGAACATGGATTCCTGCAGCAAAAACAGGGCAAACACCCAACGACCAAGAAGCAATCCTACCTAAAAGGTTAGGGTTACCTAAAATAAATAAATAAACCGTGGATTGAAACTAAGATTAACAGTAAAATATATACAAAGAGAAATTCACCAAGACTTGTGATGAGGATCACAAGTGTTCATCAGGTCATCATTTGCACTTATGCACCATCCCCGGCAACGACGCCATTTTGATTCGTGCGCGGTAGGTATGCGGAATCAACAAAATTTATAACCTAAAACTCCTATTGTCGTAGCAAAGCTACTGCAGTATAGTCGCTCTAGGGTCGAATACAGGGATGTGTTTTCTTCCTGTAAATGATTTGCAGTTGGCTCAAAATGGTGAATTTCAATTTGGATTTTGGGTTTTCATAAAAAAACAGTGGGTTTTGTTGGTGGAAGCTGAAAGTAAAACAAGTAAAAATATAAATAGAACTCCTTGAAGTGTTAGGTCAGCGAGTTTGGATTCCTAGGGCAGGCGAGGGGTTTCAGGGGTCCTTTCCTCGCATTAGGGAGGATGACCTATAGTCATCTCCCGAATCGGATCTTCATTTAGCTATAAAAACTAACCCTTATTAAATCTCTCTGAAAATGGCATTCACTGGCCATTAATGTTCCCAATCATTGCAAATAAGTCTCCTTGACTCACATTACAATGGCTGATAAATGGTAACTAATGAACATCACAAGATCTAGTAATAAGCATCAAGTGAGCACTAAAAGATTACCAAGTACTTAACATTCAACATGAATCGAAGGGATCTAAACCTAGAGTTAAAAGGAGAACACAAATGACACTGAGTACCTGTGTGAAAAACATGGAACCCTCAGCCTGCCTCAGGATCCCTCACCCAGTGTCCCTCTACTTCAAGGAGGAAAGGTTTCTAGTTGTACATCCCTTGAGTTGTCATCCTTAAGGGTTGTTTGGCAGCCGGGAAAGTGCAAGAAAAAGAAAGAAAATGAAGGAAAAGAAGAACAGGCGGGAGAGCTGAAAGCTTCCCGTCAAAAATAAATTTTATTAAATGAAGGAGATGCCTTACAATGCTTGGCCTAGGGGCTTTTATAGCCAACCCCTCATACAAAATACCAAAAAAACCAAAAGAAAATACTATTACAATGGGGCAAATTAGGAAGAAAGCCAAAAAGATGACCAACATAAGTCAAAAAGTCAACATAAACATGAACAGTGCACAAGGAAGGCAATTTCACACCTTGGTGCGGGAATTTTACACACGCCTTGTGGTGCGAGAATACACTTCTCTTCTTTAGCTCTTCTTTCTCTACTTCTACTCCTTCTTTCCCTGCTTCTACTCCTTCTTTCCTTCTGATTCTGATCTGCAATGTTGAGTTCGACTCGAATTCTTCGTGCTTGGACCGACTCGACAATCTTGGCATTAATAGCTTGCAAAAACTACAAAATTAGCCACAAAATGCAATCAATAGAATAACCGGAACCTTAATGTGCAAATCGGGTTAATTCGGTTGATTAGTACACAAAAAGCGCTCAAAACCTACAATAAATAAGGCTCAAAATATCACTTTTTGGGTACTAATCAACAGGTGAAAGAAAAGGGACAAAAATTAAAGGAATTTCAGTTTTCTACATAGAGGATGATGTAGAGGTTTTAGAATGCTGAGCAATAGGAGTAGAGGAATAGGAGTCAGAAATTTGAGTATAATTTGAATAGTTAGATTTATGATTCGACTGAACCCAGAGGAAAGTGCGACCATGAGACAAGATGAACTTTGGCGACAAAAAGTAGATTTTATAGCAGGAAGAACATAAGTAGGAGATCCATGAGTCTTGATAGAATTGGATGCTTTAAACAGAAACAGAGACTGGTATGGAAATGAATATTCATCAAAACTAACACTTCTAGCAATGTATATACGTCCAGATGGATCATGAACCTTACCCTTTATAGAAAAGGGCGCAACGAGGAACAAGCATTTTGAGGTTTTTAAATCTAGTTTGTGTCTATTGTATGGTTTAAGGTAGGGAAAGCATGCACAGCCAAATACCTTAAGGAACTTGTAATCAGATTTTTGATGATATAAGAACTCAAATGGAGAAGATTGATTAAGAACTGGAGTAGGAAGATGATTAACCAAATAAGTGGCAGAAACAAAAGCTTCCCACAAGAATTTGAGGTCCATAGAGGCCTTAGCCAACAAAGTTAAACCAGTTTCAACTATGTTGTGGTGCTTCCTGTCAAACTTTCCTTGTTATTGGTGTTTATTAGGGCAAGGATGCCTGAACTGAATTCCAAATTTGTTTAACAGAGGTTGGAGTTTTCTATACTTCCCTCCCCAATCTAATTGCAAACACTTAATATGAGTAGTAAATTGTCATTCCACCATTTTATTGAAATATTCGAACATAGAAACCACCTTAGATTTTAGTCTAAGAGGATATATCCAAGTGTACCAAGTAAACGTAATACAGATATCCTTCAATGGACAGCAAGGGAGCAGGACCCCAAACATCGGTGTGAACCACTTGAAAAGGTGCAGTGGTGTGAAATGGTTGAGAAGGAAAAGAAAATTGATGAAGTTTACTGTACTAGCAGGCTTCACAAAAGGTTATAGGTGTATGAGAGGGAACATTAATACTGATTTGAGATAATACTTTGTGCGGAACCAACTTGTTTGGATATTAATGGAATTTGTGCCAAAGGACAACAAGGACTTAGTATTCGAAGCGGGAATCGGGAACATTTTCGGCATTATTAAAAAAAACATAAAAGGAAAAATTATTAGAATGTCTGAGCGGAGAAGGTTCTTGCAGGCACAAGTCAAGTCTGCATAAATTGTTGTCCTAAACTGAAGAGGAAGCTTGTGAGGCACCAGGGAGATTTAGTTGATATAATCCATTTTTAAGAGTGTCGTGCAGGAGAACTTCTTTCGGCTGGTTTTCCTTAACATAACAGCAATCAACATTGAATTCCACAATAATATCATTTTCTCAGGTAAACTTAGATATGCTGATAAGATTCTTAGTAATATAAGGTACCAGCAATATGTTCTTAAGTTTAAGTGGCTTTGGAGCAGTAACAACAAGATGGCCAATATGAGAAATAGATAATTGAGAACTATCACCAATAGAAACCTTACCATTTCCAGAGTAATCTGATTTTGCTATTATGGAATTTCCATCTAAGGTTATGTGATGTGTAGCTGCGTCAAGTACCAAGTGGTGTTGAATTCACAGTTTACAGGGTGGCAATATAAGGAATTATGAATGGATATTGAAGACTCATCCTTTGGGCCAGGCCACGACACTAAGATTCTGGGGATTCGATAGCGAAGATCAAAACGGTAAAAACATTTCATGGCTATGTGTCCTGTTTTGCTGTAGATTTTACACAAAGGTTAGTTGAGACTACTTGACTGATAGTAGCCAAATCCTCCTCCAGTGATATAGTGTCCTCTGTCTCTTTTATATCTGCCTCGAGAATGATTCTGATTGCCTCTAAAGGGCAAAGATGAAGGAGTGAATTTTTGGAGTTTTGGACGTGAATAGTATTTTTGGAATAAAAAATACAGAATTTATTATAGGTTTCAAAAAAAAGACCAAACTAGTGCGTTTGGCCACGTGGAGAGCTAGGATGGCATTGGTCATCGTTCTAGCGGCTGACTGATGATAATAAAGTGGTTATTTTGTTACAAAAGGCCGTGATCCACAACGACGGTAATGATCTTAGCAGAAAATGAAAATTGGTTAGTTTTGTGATTATTACTTAAAGAAATTGTTGTCATTAGCACATATATTCGCTCATGTGAATTTATATATTATTAGCAATCGGCTTAATCATGTAATTATTTTTATTCAGCAAAAAAAATATTTATTTGTAAATAACTTAAATATAAAATTATAAATTTTGTATTAGCGCATCCAAAGTGTGCAAAAATTAAAATGAGCACATAAGTTTAATTTTTAAAAATTTGAATCAATTTATTTTTCCACAAGGATTACCCAGATTTAATTTTATTATCATTTTTTAATACTGAAATATGGAATTTTGCATTAACCCTCAATTACAACCTCCATGCATAAACCAAATGTTTTTGTTTTGAAAAACAAGAGGAACATGTTTTTGTTTTGAAAAACCTAGAGAATATAAAAAATATTAAATTTAGAGAATACTAAAATTGAGTTTTTTAGGTATTCAAAAACAAGTGTCAAAGGGTAAATTTAGAGAGCCAAAATTGTGTTTTGTGTTTTTAAAATCGTTATTAATAATAGTTTGAAGAAATAGGAGACCTAAATCTAATTTTGTTATTTTTATTGCATGCATTGTAAAAAAATGGAAAATTTTATATACAATTTAAAATTATTTTTATAAAAGCGTACATGTATAAAACTAAAAACCCTAGATGGAACTCATTATAATCTTCAAAAACATTGTATATACGAATCATGCATATACCAAAACATTTAAGTAAAACATTTTATACAAATTTTCATATATAAAAATAATATGTATCAATGTGTCCCACAAGATGACGCCTTTATATTTCTCTTAGGACGGCGCCTAGAATAAAAGCATTTCTTGTGATAGGGTCTGTGGAGTGCGAGGCGGATACGAGGGTGATGGAGCCAAGGGAGCTAATGGAGCCGAGGTATCTGATGGATGAAGTAGTCGATGTACACGTCGAGTACGAGGTTGCCTAGCTGGAAGTCTACCCCACTCAGGTAAAAGGTCAAGAATTGTATCATCCATGGGAGGCAATGTATGGGATGGTAAAGGGTGTGACGACAATGTGATATCTTGCTATAGACCAGCTCTGTCGACGGGATAAGGTCTGAGACGTGTAAGTGTGTAGAATGCGAAGGTGATGTGTGTAATGTGGGGAGTAAGGAAGGTGATGTGTCGATGTGAGTGGGTATGGAAGGTGATGTGTCAGTGTGTAGGGGTATAAACATCTCGGGTGAGGGTAAGTATAGGAGGGTATCGAGTAAGGCAAAGTCGGCTCTCACGTACCTAGGCCATTTGTCCTTTAATGCGGACCATGACCTGACCCACCATCTCGAGCACGACCTCGGTGATCAACTCCCCCTCTCTCTCTCCCTCTCCCTCTACCTCGAATGGGCTGCATACGTGCTGGTGTGGATGACACCGGAGGTCTAATCGATGGTCCATGTGATGTCGAAGCCTCCTGAGCGTACCCGGCGATGCGATGGTCTTCTCCGATCTGGTGTAACACCGATTGGGCAATATGATGTATGTAGCACAACGCATCAGCGGTAGCAAAACGAGAGCGAATGGCTATGTCAGCCATGGCGGCGATCTGAGTGAACCAAAGAAAGAATTATAATTACATAATCTATTGATTCAAATTAGGTAAAATATTTTAGAAACACATGACTCTAACTTACCAAAAGATGAGTACTCACAGGTACATGGTATGGAACCTCATATCATCCTATGAATTGGTGGTGTCATAAAAGCGCCATGTAATGCGACGATACTGCTTTGCATGTATGGATCATGGAAGTCCGTGAGCCACGTAAGTGATGATCCTATCAGCTACGTATCCCATAATGCTAATAGTACGGAGCATGATCGTCATGTCAGCGGCGGTGTCGATCCATGCATCCACTATATCTGTTGTTGCTCCGCAAGAGCAGGCGGAGGTATCTGATGCATCCCCGAGCTAAGCGCGAGACTAAGCTCACGGGCGATGCCACTCGACAAATCTCGAAATCACGGTGACATTGTCCTCGGATCTCATATACATTTAAGCGGGATATATGGAAGTTGGTCAAGTAACTCTCCCACGTATGGCTGCCATGAGACCTACATGTGAACACTTTATGTCAATAAATTTTACGGGAATATGAATGAAATTAATATAGAACCATATACTTTTACATAAACCATTACCTGATCAGGAGTCTGTGCATCTAGCTGATCTCGATATAGGAGGAGTACAGGATGGGTTGTACCATGTCAAGGTACTCTCCACTACCCGAATGGAAGGCTAGCTCTACCTGGCTCTACCTCTGCTTTCGGCCCTTGAGTTGTTGGTAATCCATGCGTGGATAGCCTCGGTGAGTCCGCCACATCCAGAGCATGGTATCGGCATCATGTAAGGCATGAGCGGGTGGTGGTGCTCGATCTACATGTTGTCACCCAAAATCGAATTAGACCTACATGGGATCTCTCCCGAAGACCATAGCTGAATACAAAATAAGCGGTTTTGGTCCCAGAGTGAGATTTTTATATTGCGTTAGGAAAAATAATATAAATCGTGTCCCCTTTCCGGGACCCATGATTTAACGAAAATCGGGCAGAATGACCTCAGTAGGTCCAATTATGATGTGATGGCTAATCGAGGCCAATTCATCCCATACCACAACAATATACGGGTCCAGTTAATACATGCATGTAGCGGTGTGTCTGACCAGCTAATACCACGATTCTGATCAAGCTAAGCTGGCATAACTACGCGATATGTATGTATAGTGTTGCACCACCCCAACTATAAGTCGCGTGTAGTCAAATCTCCCTTGATAGTGGGAGAAAGCACATGGGAACATTCACGCCCTTCTTGTTCGCAAACAAGAAGGATCCGTCGATGCTAAGATGAACCCCACGGCACTAAAAATACAATGTGACCTCATACATCGGGTGGGCGGGGTGGATGGCGGAGTACATAACCACCACAAGGAGATAGTGGCTCCGCTGATAGCATCAGCGGGTGGGATGACACCGAGCAACTCCTCGCACAACGCCGCCACATCGAACACACAGGTGCCATGGATACGAACTTGTTGGAATTCATAACCAGTGGGTATCTCTAGTCTAAATCTTGCTAGGGACTAGCAAGATGCGGGTATCGAAGTGTGGTGAATACACAGTGAGGCGATGGTATAAGGAACTTAACACGATCAGTCACACTTTGCCCACATTTCGCATGAGGGATGGAGTGCTTTTAATTGCATTGTTTTTGGTTGTCTGCGGGAGTCTTTCAAGTATAATGCATAATTGTACAAAGATTTATGTCTGGGAAGCAAATATGGATCATTAAGGATGTTGGCAACCGATTGGTGAAGTTTCGGGAACTGCAACAATGTTGGAAAAGCACCAGAGGGCAAAGTGTACCGGTACACCTTCAACATGTACCGGTACACCTATGCAGAAAAGTGACAGTAGCCAAAGTGTACCGGTACACCTGTGTGAGAACTACGTGAATTGGTTGGGAATTCGATCCTAACGCAAGGGCACACTTGTCAATCAACCTTTAATGCGAGATCACATTGGAGAGGGATATAAAAGCTATAGGACACAAGGAGAAGGTAGTTTTTAGATAACTAGGGTTAGGTTTTGAGAGGAGAGGAGTTCTTCTCCATAGTTGAAGGTGAAGACTTGTTGATTAGGGTTGAAGACTTTATTTTTGGGTTTTCTGATTTCAAGCACATGTAATCTTTCAGTAGGAACTCATATTTCGTTTCCATTCTCAATATTCTGTATTCTTCATCTTTAGGCTTTGCAATTGAATTTTGATTTTCTCAAAGTTCTTTTTATGAATAAATTCTCTTCAATCATGATTGTCCTTATAAGTTCCATGGAGTTCTAAACTTCTATGCTGGGGTTCTACGGTGGAAACTCACCCTGATCAAGATAAATTCCCTCAATTCCTCTTTTATACCTCGTGGATTGTGTGATATTTGTCGGCTTGTTGAAACTGTGTAAAAAACCTTAATTGGGCATCCTCTTGACAACGTGTGAACGAGAGATCCTCGGTACACGTTGTGCTTGATCACAAATGCAAGCTAAGAGTCTGAATTAATTGGGAACAAGTGCTTAACATCATTCAATCATCTTTCTTTCAAAGAGCATTTAGGATAAATCTTCCATCGAAGACCATTTATCAATGGCTCCTAGATGAGGCGTAAAATAAGAACAAATTACGTGATCATAAGTGGTGAAACCTAAGAATCCCGGTAATCATCTTTCTATTTTAAAATATTCAGCGATCAATCATTCGATCAAACAATGACACAACCGTGATTCCTTTTTAAATTACACTTTGTGGAGAATAGCTCCCTACGGATCAACAAATTTAGACACTCCTGTGGGAGATGACACGTGGATTCCCACGAGTATTACAATGCTAGACAACCTTAATTCCCTACGGCAGGAATGGGAATTCAGCACACGAATAAGTACAAAGCATTTTTGGCGTCGTTGCCGGGGTGGCGATCAGTTGATACGGCGAGGCTAGAAGTATTACAATTGCATTTACAAATCCGGTACGTTCTCTACTTTTCTTCTTAATTTGTTTTTGTGAGAAATTTCAGTGGGTGTTTCCTTGGACAGAATAGGACCAGTGCATGTCGGTTTGGACTCGCAACGAGCAACGCCGACTTGTAAGAGTTGCATCTCCTAGACATTCTGAAGAATCTATAATAAGTCAAGTGTTTCAAGATAACATTTTACCTCAAATGGATCATCCTGGGAATCAGCAACATCTGTTTAATGAACCTTACTCAAAGGGATTCTATTACCCCTGAGGACTCTGACCCTCTACCACATGGAGATGATGTTACACTCCCAGTAGCACCAGTAATAGGAGGGGGAAATGTTAACTTTCAGCGTAATCAATATAGGGGTCCCCCTGCTCCTTTACCTAATGTGGAAAGAACTCTCCGCGAGATCTTGCAACCTCAACGAACCACAACAAACTCGTGTATTCGCCTACCTGAAGAGGCCAATCAATTCCTCATGAAATCGAAAATGATCCGTCTTTTACCTGTATATCACGGGGTCGAATCTGAGAACCCATATTCATTCATGAGAGACTTCGAGGATAATACGCCGGTGCATTCTCTCTCTTGGTTCCTCTCCACATAATCTGTTTGGTTTGTTTCCTTTTGCTCTAAAGGAAAAGCCAAAGGCCCCAGTTTCATTCTCTTACACCTAGTTCAATTTTTACATGGGAAAATATGCGAAAGGAGTTCCTCAACAAATTTTTCCCTCCTGCACGTACCAATGCTCTCATGCGAGCAATTCAGAATTTTTCTGAAAAGCCGGGTAAACCTTTTGTTGTGGTATGGGAGAGATACAAGGATCTTCTCTATGCTATCCCTCATCATGGATTGGATGTAGGACAAATCTGTGCGTACTTTCATCAAGGACTATCCTTGAGTAATAAACAATACATCCAAATCTTGTAATGCTTGAGGTGAATTTTATGAAAAGAGTGCTAGGGAGGCAATTCAACTCTTTGACACCATAGCAGAAAATGCTCGAACATGGGAGACTAACACCTCCATAGACACTGCTAAAGTGCATAGTACGCCTGTAGGGGGAGGAATCCATCACCTAAAGGAGAATGATGAATTGCAAGCAAAAATTGCTAATTTAACAAGGAAGTTGGAGGCCATAGAGATGAAAAAGGTGAATGAGGTAACTAGTGTACCTGAATTATCCTCTGTACCTATTGTACCCAAAATGGAGGAGCCATGCATAATATGCGATGACCCTACACACTCAACTATTCTTGTCAAACTGCCTCAAGTCGAGGATCAATTCAAATAGAGCAAGCTAATGCTTAACTACCAAAGAGCCTTTCAATTCCCCATACTACGAAACATATAATCTGGATGGGGTAAGCATCCTAATTTTAGTTGGAGCATGAGGAAGCCCACATAACACAGCAAACAACCAAGGTCCCCATTGCAAAACCAAGGTTTCCAAAATTCAGTCCCTCCCATTTCAGAATCAAAGCCTAAGGATTTCCTATGAACTCTAATCAAGGTTTTCATCCACCAAATCAAGGGAATCCAAACCCACAGCCTTATCAACCTCCACATAAGAGAAGTTTGGAGGACATAGTAACACAGTTTGTACAGACCCAACAAACCACAAACACAGAATTTCGAACTTCTCTGAATGATGTGAGATCCCAAATAGCTAAGCTGACCTCTTCTATAAAGTGCCAATTTTCAACGGGGAAAAACTCCCATCTCGGCCATCAAGAAACCCCCAAGGTCAAAATAGTGTAGGAGTTTCAGGTCCAAGCGAGAGTACTTTTGAACATTGTAAGGTTGTTACTACTCTTCGAAGCGGTAAGGTAGTTGACAAAACCATCCCAACCAAAGAACCATCACAAGAGTCTCAAAGTAGATCGAATTCGGAGATGATGAGGTATCAGACAAACCTTATATGTCCAGGACAAAGCGTTATTGATGGTGAGACGGAGGAAGATGGGTTACCCATATTCCTCAGACTCCGTATCCTCATAGAACAAGGAGACCCGAAAGTAAAACAACCATTCGAGATCTATGAATTATTCAAAGGGTGAAGCTGAACATTCCTTTATTAGATGTATCAAGCAAATTCCATCTAATACTTTAAGTTTCTAAAGGGTTATTGCACGGTAAAAGGAAGCCCAGGTGTCAATAAGGAGGCATTCATGGTGAACCTTGTCTACCTCAACGATTGAAACAACTTTAAAATACAAAGATCCAAGGAGGCCCTACTATTTCTATAGTAGTAGGAGTGAAGTTGGGACATGCTATAGTGGATTTAGGGGCAAGTGTTAATTTGTTACCTTACTCAGTCTATGTGGACCTAGGGTTAGGAGAATTAGAGCCAACCAATATCACTCTCTAACTAGCTGACCGTAGTGTAAAAATTCCTAGAGGGATAGTAAAGGATGTATTGGTACAAGTAGACAAGTTCTACTTCCCTGTGGATTTTGTTGTGCTCGACACTCAACCTGTGGTGAACCAAGGAACTCAGTTCCCAGTGATTCTTGGTAGACCATTCTTAGCAACTGCCAATGCCATTATACACTGTAGGGGAGGCCTAATGACACTATTATTTGGTAACATGACTGTTAATCTGAATATCTTTAATGTTATCAAGGGGATGGGAGATGAAGATGAAGTGTGTGAGGTCAACATGGTTGATTCAGAGTGCGAAATACTTAGACAATGTCTTACATGATGATCCTCTACGCCATGTTTGCAAGCCCAAGTTGGGATGAGGAAGTGACCACATTAGAATCAGAGTTTCTACACTCCATAATTGAACACAAAGAGGTACTGGAAGTTAATGGGTGGGTCCCTAAATTTGAACCATTGCCACCAAATGAGGACAAGGCATTGCCTTCTGAAGAGAAGCCACCTAAGCTTGAGTTGAAACCATTACCATCACACCTCAAATATGCTCTAGGGCTAAGAAACTTTTCCTAAGAATCATATCTTCTTCCTTAGAGATGAATCAAGAAAATCAACTCAAGATATTGAGAACCCAATGTAACTGCTCTTAGATGGACAATTGCAGATATTAAGGAATTAGCCCCTTGATCTCGCACAATACAGAATTCATTTAGAAGAGGATGTTAAACCCTAGGCAACCACAGACGATTAAAACCCAATAATGCAAAGAAGTGGTAAAGAAGGTAGTTCAAATTCTGATGTAGGTGTTATTTACCCTATTGCGCACGCTGAAGTGGGTTAGCTCCAACACAAGTAGTCCCCTAAGAAACTGAGTCACTGTGGTCACCAATGAAAATAATGAGCTTATTCCTACTCGTGTCACTTCAGGTTGGAGGGTGTGCATAGATTATAGGAAACTTAACGCGGGGACTAGGAAAGACCACTTTCCTCTCCCATTTGTTTATCAAATGTTAGAGAGAGTTGTAGGGCATGAATTTTGTTGCTTTCGATCTGGGCATCACAGTTACAATCAAATAGAGATAGCTTTGAAGATCAAGAGAAACTAGACCACCGCTCTTGCCTTTTAGAAAATGCCCTTTGATTATGTAATGCAACTTAACTTTCCAACGGTGCATGATGGGAATTTTTAGTGACATGATAGAAATCATTCCGAAATCTTCATGGATGATTTCGCTTGGTGACCTTACGAGGGTTGTCCGAGCACCTACGAAGGTTCGGGAGAGATGTCAAGAGAAAACCTTGTGTTAAATTGGGAAATTGTCATTTCATGGTAACACAAGGATTGTCTTAGGCCATATAGTGTCAAACCGGAATTGAAGTTGATAAGGCCAAAGTTGAGTCGATTCCACTCTACTCTACTCCTAAGTGTGTTAGAGACATCATATCATTTTTTGGGACATGCCGGATTTTATAGAGATTTATAAGATTTTAGCTCTATAGCTCGGTCCCTTATGTACTTTGCTTGCCAAAGATGTCCCTTTGCATGGTCAGCGTGCTTATGAAGACGCTTTGTTAAGCCTAAAACTATGTTAGTGTCGCCTCATCACGCGGTTCCCCAATTGGAACCTCCGTTCGAGATTATGTGTGTGACGCTAGTGAATATGCTATAGGGTCATAGACAAAGGGAAGACAAAAAGGCTTTTGTAATCTATTATGCCAAAGAAGACACTGGTGACTGGGCCACAAACTACACAAACTACGGAAAAGAGTTTTTAGCCGTCGTATTTGCCCTAGAAAAGTTCAGGTCATACATCAGAGGGCTCTCTTGCAACCATTTTCACATATCATGCAAAGATCAAGTACCGCTTTCTGCCAGACACTAAGCCTCTCGTTAACTAGGTGGATTTTACTATGTCAAGAATTTAATCTGACCATTAAAGATAAAAAAGGGGGGTCGAGAATGTGGTAGCTTCGACTCATTTATCTCGATTAGTTCCATCCACTCTCATGCATGCACGATAGGCGATAGTTTTCCTGATGAGCAACTTTTTGCTCTTGTTCATTGCCCATGGTATGCCGACATTGTCAATTACCTAGTCACTGGTCAAATTCCAACACAATGGACTTCTCAACAGAAAAAGAAATTTTTGGCAGATATTAAGAAATATTACTTTGATGATCGTTATCTATTTAAATACTGTCCAGACCAATTAATGAGGAGATGTGTGCCCAATGATGAGCAACCAGATCCTAACCTTTGCCAATATTCCGGCTTGTGGAGGGCATTTTTTCTCGCAAGAAAAAACAAAGAGAGTAAGATTTTGCAAGTCGGTTTCTACCGGCCTACCCTATTTAAAGATTGCTTCACTCCCGCAAAACTTGTGCTCAATGCCAACAATTAGGAGGGGTCATAAAACGAAACATGATGCCTTCTACTCCCCTATCTTAATCATTGAAATCTTTGACTGTTGGGGTATAGATTTCATGGGACCGTTTCCCCCTTCTTGTGGGTACTTATACATTATGTTATCTATTGATTATGTGTCTAAGTGGGTTGAGGCTATTCCAACGAGAACCAATGACCATAAGGTTGTTTTGAAATTTATAAAGGAACACATTTTTTCTCGTTTTGGAGTACTGTGGTAATAATTATGATGACTCCACTTTTTGTAATCGATCTTGAAAACTGCTAAAAATACATGGAGTCACCCATAAAGTTTCAACGACATACCACCCACGTGACCAATGGTCAAGCCGAACTAGCTAATAATAGGAGATAAAACATTTTGGAAAACGGTTGCCCCAAATCGCAAAGATTGGTCATTTCGACTTACCGATGCTCTTGGGCTCACCGTATTGCCTTAAATCGTTTGGTATGTTCCCCCATAGGCTTGTTTATGGAAAGGAAGTCATTATCCGGCCAATGAATATGGAAGATCGCAAGATCAGTTATTAGAACTTTTAATTTCGACATTCTCGAAGGTGTAAGCAAAGACTTGTTGCGCCTAAATGATGATGAATTGCGGCGAGAGTCGTATGAAAGCTCTCGAATTTACAAAGAGCGGCTCAAGTTGTTCCATGATAAGACTATTGCTCGGAAAACGTTTGAACCAAACCAAAAGGTCCCGCTGTACAACTCCCGCTGTAATCTATTTTCGTGAAAAACTGCTTCCTCGCTGGATCGCCCATTCATCGCGTTGCATTTATCCATACTGAGCCGTGGAGATTGAAAAACCGGATACCGAAAGTCCTTCAAAGTCGGGTCAACGCCCTGCCATTCTCAGCACTTAAATCCTTCAAGACTAGTGAGGACTTGGTCGATCCGCTCTACCAAGATCCCCCTTCAGAGTAAATTTGTTCTCAACTTGTTGTATATAGTTTTGATTTTGTTTTATTTTCGTTCTTGCATTTTATTTCTTTTGTCTTTACTTCATTTGCTTTTCAATAAAATATAAAATAAAAAAAAACATAGGGGCCCTAGTTTCTATGTTGCCTCCACTCACTGGGGTCCTTCGGGTCTTTACTTATCGAGGACAATGCTTGTTTCTATTGTGGGGGTAGGCGTACGGTTGAACCTAACTATGCGCTTGTTACATGTTCAGTGTATGGAAAAAATTTCGAATTGTGGCTCTTTTAGGTATAATACTTGACCTACAATGTATATAAAGTCACATGATCCAGCCACACACTCCACCACTCAATGCATGTACACTTTAACTAGCATGCAATAAAAATCTTTATATTCACCTGGGGCTTTATACTCCTGTATTTTGTTCTTTTATTACTACATTGAACCACATACCTACTAACCATACTTTGTCTTGCCTCGCTTGTGCTCTCTTTTTATGCATTAATTTGGCATGTCAGGTTAACTCTATGCATCATAGTTCGAGGAACATCTTCAGATAACTAGAAAATGATTAGAGGCCATGTTTTCTGTGTTACACTTTGCAGAGTCGTTTTGTCCTATCCCTTGCACCTATTTTGAGCCGTAAGTTGCCAAGTTGGTTCGGGAACCCCAGCAACCAACACGCGCAATACAAAGTGGGCCTATGGAAAGATTGAAAAGTGTCTAAAGGAATAGGTACAAATTAACTCCATGGAAAACAAATTAATCGTAGAATATGAGCAAAAGAAAGGTGAGTACTTAAAGGAAACCCGGATGGAATAGCTTGACAAAGACAAATTTCACACGGCACTAATGCTCCAATTTGCAAAAATTATATATAAAAATAAAAAATAAAAAATAAAAATAAATAAATAAAAG
Source organism: Tetrastigma voinierianum (assembly GCA_016808115.1). NCBI lineage: Eukaryota > Viridiplantae > Streptophyta > Magnoliopsida > Vitales > Vitaceae > Tetrastigma > Tetrastigma voinierianum. The sequence continues at coordinate 537,081 of JAEQBH010003707.1, forward strand.
CGTGTAATTGGCACCTCCAAAGTGTACCAAAGACACCCACGCAAAAAGGATTACAGTAAAGTGTACCGGTACACCCTCCAAGTGTACCGGTACACCCTGCGCAAAAAGAGGCAAGGGTTAGCGTACCCAGACACCACTAACGTGTACCCTATATTACGCGGTCTCGTTTGGGCAAATAGGGTTTTTAACCCAAAATTTTCAGGCCTTTGATATCTCCAAACCTCCCACTTTCACAAAAGCCAAAACCACTCTTTGGTCTTCTCACTGCTAACCCCGAGTTTGTCTCTGTCGCGAGTTTCCATCAAGCCAGCCCTAGATTCTTTCCCGCATTCATCAGACGGACGTGGTGTTTCCCCGCAAGTCCTTTATAGCATTCGGGGCTCTTCATTATTATACATGGACTTGCTTGAGCGGTTTTGCTGATAGTTTTTTACTTGGTGGTTCGGGGTTCTACTTAAGGGTATGGGAGGAAATTTCTATCTAATCGCATGGGGCCACCTCAAGACTTCTAGAAACAAAGCCGACTTTGTTTATATAAAATATTTGTGCAATCATTGCCATCTTTGGTCGTATTCAGGGTACCATCCAAGAATATGGGATGAAAAGCCGCCTAGCTCCTCTATGGAGCGGGCCGTGAAGAAGAGGAAATTTGACTCCTCACAGCCAGTAAAAAAGGGCAAGGGAAAACAAATAGAGTCATCTTCAAAGAGTGAGGAAGTGTCAGATAGTGATGATGATGAGGAAATAGAGGCTATGTTCACGAGGGTTCTGAAGCCCGAGCAGAAAACGGGCACAAATTAATCATGTAATGCGGATTTCACCGCGAGAGGGGCGTGAAATTGAGACATTTTTTGTACTCATCCCATCGGGGAATTATCCAAGACTGCACATACAAACAGTACTCGCAGGTTCAGTGATATTTCCCCTACCGTGTCTCGAGTTTTATACCAATATGAGGTGAATCAGCGTCGAGACCTTACTAGAGACCACTGACGGGTAAGGCTACTTTGACTGTCCCCGATTCAAGGCTCATTCCTTACAAGATGTCCGCCTCCTACCTCGTGACCCACTCCCACCACGAATAGCTATCACCACTTACGCTCAATATCACCGGGAGGCTTATGCGCAAACTCCACGGCCTGACCATGAATGGCTTCATGAGTAAAGAATTTGTACCAGGGAAGCTCAAGCCGAATATGCATTGATGAATAAGATTATCTTTGTGACTGAATTGGGATCTGAAGGGCAATGAGAAATTCCAAGAGAGAACAAATTCGCCTTATATGAAGTCATGACCTGAAACTTATCGATTATAAGCTTAGTCATACAAATGACAAACTCTTAGCCTGCAGATGAAAGTAGACATATTCTGTCTCATCGCTATGACGAGCCTTGTGGAAGTCAAGGAATGAGGGGAGCGCCTAAGGAAAAGAGGGTGTTACCTAGGCTGGGGCCTATTACAAACAAAATTGAGGCCAAGAGCCGAGCCGCATCTACTAGACCTTCATGCCCCCCAAAGGATTATTCCTAGGTCCCTTCATCCACAAAGCCATTCGCCGCACCTATGAGCACATCCCCATTGAAAGAATAGAAATAATGAATAAAAGGGTGGTTCAAATGCATTTTGGGGAACATAACTTCGACCGCAGCTCTCTAGCTCGAGTGATATTTTCCGAGAAGAACTCAGGTCGGGCAGATGCCACTTCCCGACTCTGGAGGGAGATTCGGAGGAGCCGATGACTGCCGACGAGGATGCATTTTCTTCGCAAATGACGAGGAAGATGTCAGGTAGTAGCTTATTAGGCTAGATTAGGTGGTGCTGGCAATCGCAGCGCACTCCAGCTACAGCATGCCAACACCCATTTTGAAACCATTTTCCTTCGTTCACCCTATGGTCATTACAAACCTTAAGACCTTTTTTTGATTCCAAATTTGTGTTCGTTGTTTTTTTGACTTTATGTATAGTAGGCATGTGTGTTTATGTTAATATCGTTTCATAATATCTAATCATTTCAATTCAATGTTCGCATGACTACCTTACTTTTCTTCAATTCCATGGTCCCTTATTTGAATAGCTGATTTTGTGTTAGCTTGTTGTTATGTTCATTGCTTAAGACTGTGGTTGGTTCTAAATGAGTCATACTGGTGCACACTAAAGTAGGTGAAGTATTATGTTTCATATTTTCTATTTTGAGGATCTTGCAAAGCTTAACTGTACCGAGCGCACTTGTTGGAATTCATAACCAGTGGGTATCTCTAGTCTAAATCTTGCTAGGGACTAACAAGATGTGCTCAAAGGTGGATGTCACACAATCGAGCAAACACTATAGCGTAACTTAGCACAATTAAGTCACACTTTGCCCACATTTCGTATGAGGATAGGTACTTTTAATTGCTTTTGTGTTTTTTGGACTTGCAGTGTGTCTTTCAGTATAATGGCACCAGACAAAAGATTTATGTCCTGAAGCAAATATGGATCATCGAGGATGTCGCAACCGATTGGTGAAGTTTCTGAACCGCAACAATGCCGGGAAAGCAATCAGAAAGGAAGTGGCACCTGGTATTAACTAATGATAAACAGTACACCTATGCGTAAAAGTGACAAGAGTCAGTGTACCGATACACCTGCAGGAGAACTACGTGAATTGGTTAAATCGGATCCTAAAGCAAGGGCACACTTGTCAATCAACCTTTAATGTGAGATCACATCGAGAGGGATATAAAGCTGGCAGACACAAGGAAAGGCATGTTTTTAGATAACTAGGGTTAGTGTTTGAGATAGAGAGGAGTTCTTCTCCCATAGTTGAAGGTGAAGACTTGTTGATTAGGCTGAAGACTTTAATTTTCCGGGTTTTCTCGATTTGCCACATAATCTTTTCGCAGGAACTCATATTTCAAGTTCAACATTCTCAATATTTTGTATTCTTCATCTTAAAGGCTTTGCAATTGAATTTTTGATTTTCAAAGTCTTTTTATGAATAAATTTTCTTTCAATCATGATTGTCCTTATAAGTTCCATGGAGTTCTAAACTTCTATGCTAGGGTTCTACTTCAAGGAAACTCACCCCTCGATCAAGATAAATTCTCAATTCCTCTCTTTTATACCCCAATGGATTGTGTGATGTTATTCGGCTTGTTGAAACCGTGTAAAACCTTAGTTGGGCATCCTCTGACAACGTGGTGAACGAGAGATCCTCTAAGATATGTTGTGCTTGGATCACAAATGCAAGCTAAGAGTCCGAATTAATTGGGAACAAGTGCTTAACATCATTCAATCATCTTTCTTTTCAAAGAGCATTTAAGGATAATCTTCCATCGAAGACCATTTAGACAATGGTCTTAGATGAGACTAGGGGTATTAAGAGGCGGGAATTACGTGGATCATAAGTGGTGGAAACCTAAGAATCCTTAAAGAATCATCTTTCTATTTAAAATATTCAAAGCAATCAATCATTCAATCAAACAAAACATAACCCCACAATTCCCTTTTAAATTACACTTTTGTGGGAGCAGTAATAGCCTTGGCCGATCACCAAATTTAGACCACTCCCGTGAGATAGATGACCCGTGGATTCCAGATATAATGTTAGACAATAACCTGATCTACTAATAAATCGCGATACCTAATAAGTGCGCCAATGCATGATCGAAACTCGAATTCAGAAATCCCCATTGCCGAGAGCCACCTTCAACGATCAAACCAGCCCAGAGCCCGTTTGAGGCCATAACGCCTGCGAATTTGCAAACAAAGTGGGCTTGAGGATCACAAAGCCTTCAGGTTGAGCCATGAAGACAGTTTCATTGAGATCACCATTTAAAAAGGCATTGTTGATATCGATATGCTGAATATCCCAGTTATAAGTGATGACTAAGGTGAAAATGATCCGAATAGTGGTTGGTTTGATGACCAGGAAGAAATCCTTCTAAGTCGTATGCTCTCACTGTTGGAAGGACTTGAGATCTCCAGCATGTAATTTGAGCGATCTAGTTTGATGCTCAAAGATGCGATAGTCGAAGGGAGAACTATTGGTAAACCTTGTGATGAAGATAGTTGTTGTTGAACAGGAGACGAGGTGAGTGACGCCACAGCAGTTTCTGGTTTGAGGCTCATGATTGGAATATCAAATGTAGAGAGTTTTCATATATTCTGATGTATTGATAATACAAAATGAAGTGAGTAGAGACTTATATACACAAGGTAGAAGATTCAAGAGAGAAGAGGACAAAGGACCAAGGACCAAACACGTGACTCAGGTTAGTGCTGAGTCAGCGTTAGTTGCAGAGGTTATGCTATTGTGTTGCATAGGTGTACAAATGTCCTTAGAATGTTCTGGATAATCTCTAACAGAAGCCAAGGCCAGGTCATGGGTGGTGAAGCATTCCTTGGCCATCTCCCAACCACTCACCACCACGGCTCTTTTCAATCCCAGCCGGATGCTAAATACTGGTCCATACTTGTCGGCCATGGTCCCGAAAATTAAGTGAGGCAAATTCTTAGACGCAACTGACAGGTGGAAGTGACCTATTATGGGCCATGCACCAGCAACTTCAGTATTCTTTTCTTACCGGCCTCCCAGACCTCCAAATTAACAGAGTAGTAGCAGAGTGATATATTGCAAACCTCCAACCATGGAGTGGTTTAGGCATTCAAGAGGAACTCCATTGATTGCAAAACCGTGGGTAGCTGCTTCTCTGTTCAAGCGTCTATATATGCACTTCAAGGAGTAGTAGTCGTGTTTTGTTTGCATCTCATGTAGCCTGTTCAAAAGTTATTAATGTCTTAGAAATAGTGCACATGGACAACGTTATTTTTATCTATATTCAGAGAATGGGCTTAAGGATCACAGATACGCTGAACATATCACACAACATGTCAGAAACGGACTGCCTTTATAAAAAAAGAAGATAAGCTCCTGCGATGGGCTTATTGTCTTCTGCTATATTATTAGAAGAGTAGGATTGGGATAAGTGTTGCTAGCACTTTTTTCTAAAGAATGACAATTTCAAGCTGAAGGCGGCGACTATATGACATAAAGACACGCAGCTTTGTGGAATATGTGTCTATTTGTGTACGTGTTTTTGAAAATCAAGACACCCTAATGCAGCAGGAAGAAAAGAAATCAACTTTATCCATAAACTTCAAAAATAAAAAATAAAAAAAACTTCAAACTTTTTCGACCTTTCTTTACTAAAATATCAATATGCTAATTACCCATTTTTCTTCCTCTCTTCAACCTTTCCTTTTAGCATAAATCTTACTTAAAACCATGGAGATATTCGCCATGCACCAGCAACTTCGAGTGCTATTCTTCTCTTACATGCTCTGGATCTCCATAGTGATATAAAGTAGAAGAGAAATAAGTGTGCCAAGCATTCCGACCGAGGTAAACTTTATTTATTGAAAAAGACTGATGGAAAGTGGCTACCATCTTTGTTAGAGCATTGGGTGTTTTTTTCTGCTTAAGCATCTGTATATGCACACAAGCATCTTTCGAACAATTTGTGGAGGGCATGGCCCGAAGGTTTGACTATCTTGATCCGTCCAAATTTGCTTGCATATGCTAAATAGCTTTGGGTTAGAGAGAGCTCTTCTTTTTTGGATCAATGATAGCTAATATGATCCTCCATGATCTTTTGAAATTTATATAATATTTAGTGATCAATTAGAGAATATTATATTAAGGGAGCCACTTTACCAGAAGGATAAACAAATATATATATCTATATATATATATTGGTGAGATGAAGGAAAAAAAAAAGAGAGGTAAAAATAAGTTACACGATGAAAAGATAATTATGATGCCGCGTCATGCACTCTAGAAGGTTAACAAAATAAACATTACAAACTACACTTTATTGGCGTTGATAGTACAAGCTTTAATTTATCATAATCAATCTTAATCCAACTTTTACTAGAGTCCAAAATTTGATCATATCATAGATTGATCGAAACTATTTGAGATGTCTTTAAACAATCACTAGCTGGACTGACTTTGACATCTTGTTTTCAGTGTTTTACTGATAAAGACTACAAGAAGATAAGCGTGGAGAAATAAGAACTTTGGCGGCAAATTTTTGTGTTTGTAAGCCCCAAGGCTCACGCAGCATCGACCGTTCATTTGATGAAGTTGAAAAGTCAAACGCATGTAAGAAACTGGCCAACGTTAGATGTAACATTTGAAGACCAAAAGCTGTTCCTGGGCATGCTCTTCGACCAGCTCCAAATGGTATGAGCTCAAAATGTGATCCCCGAGGGTCAATATTCTTATGGGTGGTGAGAAACCTCTCCGGTTGGAATTCTGTTGGATTCGACCAGATTCTTGGATCCTTTTGGATCTTTGAAAGGTTTAAAATTAAACGGGTGCCTTTAGGGACATGGTAACCACCCAAGGTGCAGTTCTCGGTGAATTGACGCAGTCCTCCGAGTGGTCCTGGTGGATATAATCGTAATGTCTCTTTAACAATGTCTTGAAGATAGACCAACTTACTTATATCTTGTTCATTCACTAATCTTTCCTTCCCAACATGAGATCTGTTCTTCTTTGAGCCTCTTTTAAGGTGTCATGGTTGTTTAACACAAGAGAGTGCCCATGCTAGAGAGACGACAGTTGTATCACTACCCTGCAATTAGAGCCTACAAAACCCAAAACCACGGTAAGCTTTTCTAGTTTCATGGAAGCATGTTCATCTAGGTGCATGTCTTAGTTTGTAATAGTTATAAAAGACAAGAACAAAACAACATACAAATTTACTTGAAAATCCTAAATGAGGATAAAATGTAAAAGAAGAGAAATCTACTATTTTAAGAAACAGATTTAAACACATTGTGACTATTAATTTATAAAACCTTAAAATTCCAAAAATGAACAAAAAATGATATCTATAGGTATACCAAATTTGAGTAATGGACCGGCCATATTGGCCCAATCCCTACGCTACGATCCCAAAACTCATATCAGACGAAATTGTGTTATCCAACTCTATCAGGAATCATAATCAAGTAAATTTATAAAGATAAGAGAGTTAATAGAAAGTGAATATGCATCAGTTAAGAATATAAACAAAAGAAAAACCAGCAACCATGAAAATGGTAAAGTCCTGTATCTGATAGCTACGTGTAAATGTAATGGTAGGCAGAAACCCGGTAACTTATACCAGGCATGTGGCTTTATTGATGGTATCAGCGTCGTAATCACCAAGGTTTTTGCCATCAAGAACTGACATCATCACATCCACGAAGTCCTGCGTACAGTTATTATCTTCACCGGAGCCTTTCCTCCGACGGTGCTCATCTAGCCATTCTTGAGCAATACTGTCCATTTCTCTTGCAGTCTTTTTTAGGGTGTTCTCAAATCCACTCCAGTCGAGCCACCTAAAAGGGACAGCATCCGCCAACGAAAACAGCCCTAGCAAATAAAACAATTCCCTGAACACTCTCCGGCACCTCTGCGCCTCTTCATTTTCACTTCCATCTCCGGCACCGAAATAACGCTTCCCTGCCACCATCCTGAGAATCACGTTCAGAGTCAGATCTCCAAACCACTGCTTCATCTCCACCGACACAACATCTGATTCATTTTTTCTCTCTGCCCATAATTTGTACAGCTCTTTTATGGATGTCTCCACTTCCGAAGTTCGGACGTCCTTTAGCAGCTCTAGGCGGCGGCTAGAGAGTAGCTCTAGGCTGATTATCTTGCGCATTTCCCGCCAATAAGACCCATACGGAGCGAATCCAAACATTGCGTTGTTGTAGCCCAAATGTTTTGAGGCTAATAGTTCAATGCGAGGATATCGTTTCATTGGCAGTCACATTCTCTTTAGCCATCTCCCAGCTACTCACCACCACAGCTCGATACGCCCCAAGCCGAATTGTGAAGACCGGTCCATATTTGTCGGCCATGTTTCCCAATATTATGTGGGGAAGCTTATCAGACCTGCCTAACAGGTGTAGGTGTCCGATTATGGGCCACGCGCCAGCTGCTTCAGGTGCTATTTTGCTGTTACCAGCTCTCGACCTCCATAATAATAGACAGTAGGAAAGGAGAAGTGTGACCAAGACTCCGGCCGTGGTAAGGTTTAGGTATTGGAGAAGGAAATACATTCTAGCTTCTTCTAATTCTCAAAGGAAGGATCGCTATATATATAGTTAAGCTGTGGATAGTTTTCGTTTTGAGCTCAAATGTGCATATATGTACTAAATTTCTTTGGAACATGTTCTTGTTCATTATCAGTATTTACTGCTGCAGGCAAGACCCAGTTCCGATGGTTATAGATTGGGTAATTAAGTTTTGGCGTATAAGTGGCCTCGAGCATTCTCCAACCACTATTTAACAAAATAATATAATTTCTAAAATATATTTAAATATTAAATTACTACTTTAGCCTAAAGAATCCTTAAAATGATAATCTCAACCATACTCTATTTTACACTCACTCCAAATAATTTAAAAAGTCAAACATATATATGTAGATATAGTAAAAGCGAGAGAGAATTTAGAGAACTTAAACGCTCCACATTTCATGAGCCATTTAAAGAAACTGCGAACAGAGAGTTCTTGGTCAGAAATGCGTCGAGAAAATTTTTCAGATTCACTCAATGTCAATAAAAGAAAAGAAAATGCAGGAAGGTCAAGACGCTTCTTAAGGGCCGGGTCCAAGTATTGCTTCATCCCGCCTCTCTTAGCTCCTCTATATGTAAAGGAATATTTTAAATTTATTATATTACATTTTATCTTATATTTTAATAATAAAATAATAATAATTTTTTAATAAAATAAAATAATAAAAAAATAATATTTTATTTATTTATAAAATATTAATTTTAATATAATAAAAAATAAAACTAAAAATAAGAGGTGAAAACTAAACTGGGTTGTATAAAAATTTCTCATTCTCCTTTTATCCTTGTTTCATTTAATATTTTAAGTGAGATGAAAATGAGAAATAATTTAAATTAACGAAATGAGTTTAGGGGATGGCAACAGCCAGTGTCTTCGAAGGATAGGTTCAACGTTATTTTCCAAGGCGAAATCATATATAATATGAATCAATCAGCTATTCAACTTTATTCAGTCCAATCATCTACTAAAGTGGCAGCCCTTATTTGATCCTTGGCATATCAGAATTATCATCCATATAATTAATTATTCCATAAAAGTGTTTCACCGTCCATGTAGCAGCTAGGTTCACGATCATTGTGTTCAAACCAATGAAATTTAAGCTAATGGATTCTAGGTCATTGCGTTCAAATCATGTTTGCTCTATCATATGGTGATAAACGCTCCAGAAAATTTCTCAGAAAGAAATACAGCGACATTTGCATTGCAATATCGCTATGCCTTCATAGTTACGGCTCTGTACGGGGTTGCATACAAGTAATGTTGTCACAACTTCAGGCTTTACAAACAAGGGGAAAATTTAACTTGTAGAAAGTCATATCTTTCGGTCAATCACGTAATTACTTCTTCAAAGCAACCTTTTGCAAAATTTTCTACTTCTTGCATGTGATGTGACGAAACCAGGGCAGCTCAACGAGATTTGTTCCTTAGGGTTAATCGATTGCAAATTCATTATTAACATGATTCTTATGATTTTCTTTAAAGCTTGTAGGATTTACATCAAATATATAGAGAGAGGCGATTTCAACATATGACCACTTACCTAATTTGCTGGTATATTAAACTATTAATTTTTCTAAAATTTTAAACCGTATAAGATTTTAGTTAAATATACATCTCATGCTTCTAAACAATATGACCTAAGATTGTATTCATTCCCGTGAATATAAATCACGTTGCAATTTTATCTAATCCAAATGCTTTAATTACCCCATGCATGAATCTTACACTTATCAATACTTTTTCACATTTTTCCTGTCTACAAAGGAGTACTTCCTCATTCTCCTTCAGAGATCCCTTCAAACCTATATCGACAAGGTTTTGCAATTCAGATCCTCATCATTGAAAAAGATTTAAGATTTTCCAGTGAAAATCTTTATTAATTTGACAGTTGATCAATAGTGTTGACTTTAACTGTTAATTTTCCTTTTTTTTCGGCTACGAAGTTTTCAAAGAAAAGTGTCCTATATTTCAATTTTCTGAATATATATGTATATATGAAGATTAAAGGTAGTAATCCATTATCCTAAAGAAGCAATAGCTAGGAGCTTAGTTTTGAAACACACACTACAACAAATTGACAATTTTACCGACGTAGTACCCAGGTAATATAGACTCCGCCGGTATCAATCATCTACAACACCGACAACTATATGCTCGTAGTTGCTGTATGTGATAATAAATTACCGACGAAAAATCACTTCGTAAGTAAATTACCTACGGAAATTCCGTCGGTAAATTATGGAAAAGTAGTAGGTAAAGTTGAGGGAAATCTACAAAGTGGGGACGAAATACCAACAAAATTCTGTAGGTAATCTATCGGTAATTTACCTACGGAAAGTTCGTTGGTATTTTGTTGGTGAGTTTGTAGGTAATCCGTCGGTAATTGGCAACCACATTTATAGCATTCCATCGTTATTCTCGGTCAGGTAATTTGCTGCTTAACATACTTTTTATGCGATTTTGTTTGATTTTCAGAGGTAACTGGCCAAGAATTGACAACCACTTTTATAGGCATTCCATCGGTATTCTGTCAGTAATTGGCTACGAATTTTGTTAGTGATTTTGTAAGTAATTCGTCAGTAATTGATGACCACTTTTGTAGGTATTCCGTCGATAAATTGTCAGTAATTTAGCTACGGAAGCCCTTTGTCGGTATTTAGTCGATGATTTTGCAGGTAATCCATCAGTAATTGATAGTTATTATTCACCACTTCTGTAGGTATTCCGTCGGTAAATTGTAGGTAAATATAAAAATATATTTATATTTTTACTACTATGATTTGGCTCTTAAAACCTAATTAAAACACATTTTATGATTTTCATAAAAGCGATTTATATATAACAATCATGCCTAATAATATAACACTGACATATCCCAATAACAAAAAAAAAAAAAAATATTCTGAATAGGACAAATGTATTAAAAAAAATACCTAAATATTTCGAAAGTATTAAACAAAGTACCTAAATAGTTAAAAAGTATTAAAGCTACATAAAAATGTACTTAAATTAGCTTCACTACTCGTGGAGATAAATTAATCATCAAAGGTGTGGATCATCGCTAGATGTCTGATGCTCATTACCATGGTCATGCAAAGGTTGATTGTATGATACTAGTACTTGTCCACCTTTAGACATTTCATCCAAACGCCTTAACAATAGTTGTGTCGTCTCTCGCAGATCTCTAATCATTAAATCTTGATCATTAATCCTGTGTTGTAGCTGCTGAATTACCTCCACATTTTGTTGAGAAACATCAAATGCCAATGTGGAAGAAGAGATAGAACCAAAATTATAATATTATGTAGCTTGTTAGCCAAGCCCATAAACCCGACCTTTTTGTTGTCCACCCACAACATCTAGAAACATATTATTTTCATTTATTGTTTCATTGTTTTATACACCTGCTCTCTCTAAATTCTCAATAACATCCTCGCAAATACATAAACATATTCAATTATAGCTATCAACTAAATGAAAGATAAGACATAATATGTCAAGTGATAGAATAATTTACATTTACATCTTTGGACTTTCATTAATGAAAGTCTTGTCATCGCCATTTTTTGTATGTGTGTGAACAAACAACTCCGGAGCAGTGGGTGGTCGATTTAGTTTTCTAGCTTACACATGTAGAGACAATTCAATTAAATTAAGAACTAAAGATAATTGCAAAAAAAAAATAAGCATAACTAATTCACAAACCAAAAAGAAGGTAAAAATCTACTTAATTAAATAAATACTAATAAAAGATTACTAGTCAAGCTTCCCATGCTCATAATGGGTAGCAAGTGTTTCTCGTGTGAGTTGATGGTGTAGGACCCCATCAACAAGGGTCTTGACTTCCTGCTTGTAGAGTTTTGATCACAAACTTTTTGAACTTTGGGGTATTCCATTTTTGTTTCCACTTCCCATGAGTCTTCTCGCACACAAAATCAGCTTCTTCCTTCTGCCTTATGTTAGACATCATGTCTCTAAGATCGCCTTTTGCTTTGAACAACCATGTTGGTCATTATATCAAGGCCTCATCCCAAATACATTGGTTTCTACAAGAATATATATTGCTGCATGTTAAGAACTTCCAAAAATAGCTTGACATGAAGATAAATTTTAAAAAAATTTTAAATTGCATTAAATAAATTGGATTAATTTCATACCGTAAATTCCTCATAATAGAAATCCTTAGTTTCCCTAGAAACAGACTTCCAATTGATCCCTTCCTTGTCTATCTTTTCCTCAAAAATCTTCCTAATCTTATGAGAAGATGGTCCAAATGGTTCCAAACTACGAACCATGTCGAAATATAAACAAAGAAGAAATAAAAAAAAAAGATAGCAAGAAGGTGAAACCATCAGAATAGAAATTTATCAAAACAAGGACTACATGAACAAATGCATTTCATGTGAGCTTATAAAATAATATGTTCATTCTTTGTCCACTAGAGGACCATTTAAATACAAAAAATTCTTAATATAAATTTTCAAATAATGTGACTTTTCCTATTTCACATGTCGACATGTAGAGTCACATTCTTAAAAAATTTCTTATTTCCTCATTACGTTGCGGTAAGTACGTAAACGGATGAAAAAATCATAACTTTATGAAGCTCTCATTATTTACATTAATTACGATTCACATTGAGAATAGTGACAATTTAGAGATAAATAAAATATTGGACTTCCCCTCGGGACAGGTATTGATCTCTAAAATAGATTAGTTGTTTAGCCTTGTTGGACAATAAAAGGGAAAAAACTACAATGTACATTTACAAATTGTTGTGTAAGCAGACACGTAATCGATTTTCAGATGTCGTAGACTCAAGGAAAGAATATAATATACCGGTGAAGAGTCGACTATGAATTTGAAGTAGAAGGTGTTGTTGATGAATTTGTACGTTGAGCAATTGGTGAGCTACCGGCTGGTAAATCTGAATGTAGAGAAGCTGGAAGGCTGAAAGGTCGTAGTAGCAACTCGAGGTGTTGGTGGCAAACTTGTATTTGGAGCAACTGGAGGTGGAATTGGTGTTGATGTCTGTGTAGAACCAATTGGGGATGGTGAAGATGACTGTGTAGTCCTCTGTCTAGTAATGCCCTAGGATTTCTTTGTAACAGAGTTTCTCATGTTGGTGCTTCTTCTTGTCATTTCGCAGCCGTTAAAAATAAAATATCCATAGAAATGAACAAATTAAGATAGCATTATTATCTGGCGATAATTGCTAGAAAATCAAAATATGAAATGGATAAATATTACAACAATAATAATTGGATAAACACCTAATGCACATTTGCATGAACAACAAGCATATCCATAAAGATCAAATATAGCTCTTTAACCGTTAGTCGCGAACCATAAATATCGATATGATGCAAAATAAATATAAAATAAAATTAATGGCAATCGCTATCAAGCATCAGAATAGATCTAACATCTCTACATTCAATTTCATTTTCATCTATCTCTTCGTTTCACTAAGTAATGGTTCCTCCGAGAGTTCATTGTCACCTCACTAAATCAACATGTTCTCCATCATCATCATTCAATAATAACCAGATTCATCAATGCTTCTTTATCAATGGGTTGTCTAGCTACAAGCATTTGATTTACTAACTCATCTTCGAATGCAATATTAGTAGTTATTGTTTTACAATCTACCGTGAGGGAACATTCATAATAAAAAGCCTAGCTTAACTTTGCATACCGTTAACCAATTAGACTTGTCTTTTCTCGCTTTTTGTGATGGGCAAGGTACATAATATACTTGTGCAGCTTGCATAGCAAGTATAAACGGTTCATCCTTGCTCAGTTTGCGCTTCTGGTTAACATCAACCAAAAAATATTGTTTATGAACCTTCATCCCAACATTAACAGTAGGATCAAACCAATTGCACTTGAAAAGTATAGTCCGTTTAATTGGTAGCCTTGGGTATTCTAGAAAATCTCTATTAGCCTGCCATAATAATCACACTGGTCTCTGTAATTTGTTCCTTTTATACAAACCCAATTATTTAGGTTGACTCATGTAACCATGTGGATTCGTATGAAATTCAGGAACCATTAACAAAATACATGAGAAATGTCTCGACGGTTCGTAAAGGGCCTTTGGCAATATCTTTAACGAATGGATTGTCAATGACGTTATCACGTTCCTATAAATAAAACAAACCGATGTCAATTGTGTGAAACCCCGAGAAAATCTAATTTTCTGAAAAAGGGCAAAATGGTAATTTCGATTGAAATCAGGAATTTTTCTAGATCTCGGATGACGAAAAGGACTTCATCGCTGAATCCTCCTCACAAATCGAAGCATCGTGATCAAATTTCGCTGAATTTCGAGACGGCTCGATTTCACGCGAGGCACCAAAGTAGCTGGACACTCGAGCATTTTGAGTGGCTCACAGTGTGCCATGTGTCAGGTGCTGAATAATTCAAACAATGAGCTCGTGTGTGGGCCATAGGTGACATGTGGCATCATGTCATCGGGAGTAAATCCAGCTGGCTGTAAGAGGATAAGGTGTAATCCTAAGGGCCACTAAGCGCTGGATGCTGAAGCCGGTACGACATCTCACTTGACCACTATCTTCTCCCAAACGGTTGGGAGAGAGGGGGAGAGAAAGGCAAACCAGATTTGAAAAGAGAGTAGTTTTAGTATAGAGACTCCACCTCTCTCTAAATCTCCCAAGAATCTGACCGCGGTTTCTAAAGTGAGCAAGAGGAGTGAGTTTATCCTCACAAAGAAGGGCTTTTATAGAGACCTAATCGAAAGCCTTAATAAAATCCAAGAGGTAGGCTTTCTCCTACTTTGGTTACTTTCTTCCTAAGGGGTTGCGTGGTGGTTGTCTTGCCTTAAGGGGAAATTGGCTTGGTTGTATTTTGAACCATGAGAAGCTACCACATTGTGGTAGTACACATGAACCGGACTTTAGAACTGGTTTTTGGTGGTAAAGAAAGGAAATTTGGAAGTACGCCCTTCTGGTAAATTGTATCCACATCAGTGAACTTGATTTGAAGCTTTGAATTTCACCTGGACCTCCTCGTACCAAGCACAGCTCTTTCAATCCGAACAAAGCCTATCAAGGGTGGTCGCTCAGAGGTCAGTCAGAGGCCGCTCAGGTCAGCCAGAAGGTCGCACAGTAGGCCACTACTAGAGAGTCATTGCCAGGAGGTAAGCTCTACCAGAGGTCAGCTCGGCTAGAGGTCAACTCAGCCAGTCAGCCTACCGCGCCTGTGTCGCCTGCCTAGTCAGTCACCTACGGCCACTCACGCACGACCCTCCAACTTTTGGTAATGTCATAACTCCTTCGGGTCCAACTCCGTTTCAAAGTGTTCTAGAGGTATGGAAAGCCCATTGAGTCAAGAATCCATTCATATGCCTGTGGAGGACAGTAGGTGTTAGGATGAGCTCGGACAGGTCAGGAAAGCTCAGCCAAGTCAGGTCAGTTCGGTTGGGTTTGACTACGTGTGACCTACAACTTAGGAAGGTCATAACTTCTTCGTCCGAACTCCGTTTTGGATGTTCTTGGACTCTATGGAAATCCCATTGAGTCAAGATTCCATTAATATTCCTGTGGAGAATAGTAGGTGTCAGCCCAAGCTCAGACATGTCAAAGCACAAACTAGCCAAGTCAGTCACCATTGGTTTGATCGCAGACCTTCAACTTAGGAAGGTCATAACTTCTTCGTCTGAACTCCGTTTCGGGTGTTCTTGGACTCTATGGAAAGCCCATTGAGTCGAACTTCCAGAAATGTGCCTGTGAGGCAAAGATAGCATCCATCTAGGTCAGCCTAGTCGGGACAGCCAGGTCACTGTCCGTCGTCACTAAGAATGACTACGTATGACCTCCAACTCGGAAGGTCATGACCCTTCGGCCCGAACTCCGTTTTGGTGTTCTTGGACCTCCATGGAAATCCCATTGAGTCAAGATTCTATTTGTATGCTTGTTGAGGACATTGGGCTCTACAGGCCCAATCCGTCCAGGTCAGACAAATTTCGGTCGCCTCCGGGCTTCAAATTTCTACTGGTCTCGATTTCACGTGTGGACTTCCAACTTCTGGTGAGGGTCATAACTTCGTCCGAACCCGCTTCGGTGTTATTCACCCCATGGAAATCCCATTGAGTCAAGATTCCATTTTATGCCTGTGGCTGAGCCCCAAGAGGTCGATAGCTCGGCCAGCTGTCTAGCCTCGGTTGTCCCGACCACGAAAGTGACCTCCAACTCACAGGTCAGTACCTCTTCCATCCGAACTCCTTTTCGAGTGTTCTTGGACTCTATAGAAAGCCCATTGAGTCAAGATTACAGCCATGTTCCTGTGGGGGATAGTGGTGACTCGTGCAACTTTCTGAATCTCTTTTTTCACTCAAGCTGCCTGGGCTTGTTTAGTTGTGTCGATGTATAATGATATAACATGAATAATAAATGGCATGTTGTAGGCTACCGTATTGCATAGTAGGGTTGCCCATGGAGGCCATGCAAGACCATATGGTTTAGTTCCAAAAACTTGGGACTAAAGGATAGAGGATTTCATGACTGCTCACACAAACCCAAGATCAGGTGGGTTTGGTTTGAAACTAGAAACTAAAAAGTTTCTGTGTTTTCTCTCGTTGTCGATGTTGTACGGGTGATTAAACCAAAATGATTCATGTTTGTGAAGGGTCCGTGGAGAGGTACCTTGGCTGATGGGTCAAGATGGTGACCTTGCGGTGCATTGGCTTGTTTGAATAACATGAAATCAGGTGTTGTCAGGTGATGCTTCAAGTGTACCCAAGATGGACTGTCGATTTGTGTATTAGCCCATGTGAGCTAATTTATATTATTGCTATGTGTGAATGAATAACATGTTGATTGTGTATAAATTCTATTAATATATGCATGCATAATATATTAACATGAATTATTGTGAAATGGCATATTGCATTTCATATGCACTGGGAAACCTAGAGTAATAGGTGTGAGTGCATGACATGAAAGAAAAGAAAATGTTTGCGGAAAGGAATTTCAGTGAAGATTTTCCCAAGAATTAAGTTTCTGAGAGCTTGTCCAAATTCATTTCGGATGAGGTCCATGACCTGCTTTTGGAGAGTTATCCAAAGAATTCACCTCGGAGGGTTGTCCAATAGAATTTTATCTGAAATTGATATTATGTTTTCAAGAACAAAAACTCTTTGTTTTGAAAACAGGTTTTCTCACACTTGGCTTAGGCATACGTGAGGGAGTCAGTGAGGGCTCGAGATGTGGGTATGGGTGAGTCACTTTCTCATCCATGACATATAGACATTTGAGTAGGAACTTGCATGTTTTACTTAAATGTGTGGTGTGCCATTGCATGAGCACTTAGGTGGGGAGTAACCCTTGTAGGAGATTATCACTACTAGGCATTGCTCACCCTGGGCCGGGACCCCCTTTCAAAATTAAAGATTTATCGCCTCCTTCGAGGCCAAGGGAGTAGGAAGCAAGGCCTGCTGTGGCCTTGAGAATTATTTTTGTAAAACATATTAGAAAAATTCATTTAATATATATTGGTATATAAAAGTGTAAAAGAGTCGTATATCAAACTCAGGGAATTATTATTATTCCAGATCAATATTTGTAATAAAAATTATATTAAATGGGTCTCCACATAATGCATAAACGAAGTGTGATATCTGACACCCGATCATTCATGTGTTTCAGGTTGACGGGTTGTCAACGGACCCCGGATGTGGTGTCAAAATTGAGGATCCTAACATCTAAACTTTAATTGTTGTATTAACATCACTATTTCATTACTTACATAGTTCCTAAACCATTCTCGCAAAATTCTTTGGCTGCTCACATCAAGCTCCTCATCGCAAATGTCCGTGATATTTGTTTTATCTCATGAATATACATGCTTGAAGTAAATAGTTTAGACAAGTGTTATAAGTAATAAGTATCATTTTAAGTGAACGAAGAGATATTTTTTCACTTACTTCACATATGCATCAACGTCCTCATAATTCAATAGAACATAAGTTCGTGCAACCTCATACTCATTGTCAAATAACCTCCTAGATTTTGATCATCCATATGGTCGACCGGGATGTTTAAATATTGGAAGTGTCCCTTCAATCTCATGCCTATCAGCCATCATCATTCTGAGGCACTTAGCATTCTTGTATACACATGAGGCTCAAAATAATGTGGTGAAATTGATGCCTCTTCTACCAAGTAAGCATTGCAAATTAAACCTTCCACCTTAGCTATTAGTGACATTCTTCTTCAAATGTCCAAGAAATCTATAATAACAAGTTTGCAAATTAAGTATAAATTTTCCCAATTATTCTGCACTAAAGTATAAAATGTGGCAGATTGAACTTTAACCTTTCAAGGATACATCCAACGATGTTTGTGGACCGGGGTTTTTGCCTCGTAAGGCAAGTGTATTGGAAGATTGTTCCATTAAATCAAAGCAGGAGAATATACGCTCTAATTTGCAAATAATAATTGGATATCTCTTTCTAATCTTTCCATATCTTCCCACTTTAATTGTTGTTGAAGTTAAGCCTTTGAAAAAAGGCAACTGCATCAACTTGTCATACATTTGTAGGAAGGAGCTCACGAGGAAAGCAATGAGATTAAACGTTGCATGAATACATGGCAATCATGGCTCTTCATCCCCAAACAACTTGTGCTTTCTCATGTCTACACACCTATTATATTTGAAGCATAACCATCGGAAATTTTAAGATTTTCACCCATTCACACAATATTTGTTTCTTTGGGTTATCCAATGTGTAACATGCCTTGGGAAATTTTTCTTGTAGCTTCATTTTTTTTTCCAACTCGGGCCTTGACACAACACCTTTAGATCTTCTCTTACCTTCTCATTATCTTTGGATTTTTTCCTTCCTTGCATAAGCGTAATTCACACATTTTCAAAGACATTTCTTCTCAATATGCATCACATCTGAATTGTGTCTAATTAGATTTGAGCTCCCGATTATGGCAAATCCCAAAGGTCTCCGTTTATTCCACCCACAAGCCTTGCAAATTGAATATCACCTCTCCATATATCAATAACTCCTACCTCTTTCGAGTCATTTATTTGCTTTAGGATTTGTTCACCGGTCATTATAGGTGGTGGTGGTGCCATTTTCTATTCTATTCTTGAGGAAGAAGAGTTTTATTACCTTTGAATCCATGATCAAAAAGGAGAAGCTTCGATGATTGTCAAACAAGTTGTCTTAGACCATTAGTCAATGTAAATGCTTGTGAATGTTCAGCAATATGGACAGTAGTTTCGGATGTATTCAGCAAAGAAAGCATTGAGTATGCGGGAGAAGAGAAATAAGCTAATAGTCCACATGAGTGCGACTTCATTTAGAAAGTGTTTCGTGATACATCATAAGTTTACATTCCACTTCCAAACTGTTTAGATTCTGCTATCAAAGGTTGAAGGAAAACGTCTATCTTGTTCTTAGGATTGTTAGGCCCAGGAACAATTATAGATAAGAAGAGGTAAGTCTCCTTCATGCACATCTTTGGTGGCAAATTATATAGGGTAACTATTATTGGCCATGATGAATATTGTTGTCCTAACTGTCCGAATGGCTAAAAACCATCAATACATAATCCTAATCTCACATTACGACTCTCCGAAGCAAATGAATGATGTACGCGACTAAATGCTTCCATGCCTCAGAATCAGATGGATGACACATTGTCCCATCTTCTTGAATATGCTCATCATGCCATTGCATATGTGCTTCAGTTTAGCTGTAAACATACAACCATTGCAACCTCGGGCTTAGAGGAAAGTAATACATCCTCTGAATAACATTTTTTATGTTTCTCTTATCCCTTTTCCTTTTAAATAAAGTTGGTTACAAAATTTACAACTTGTCAATGCACTATCATCACCCAATATATCATCTGATTATTGTTGCAACAATCAATCTTCTCTACCGGAAGACTAAGGCCTTGAACTAATTTCTTTGTTATGTAAAAATTATCAACCATTTTGTTGTCATCTGGTAACACCTCTGTGCAGCTCCGAATGAAATCATGTATCACGAAAAATGATGCTTTCGACTTCATATCTGCCCGATCTTACTCTATGAGACATCTAAGATGTGTAATGCACCCATCCCATAATTTTTCATCAACTGCATTGAGCATGTCATAAAATTTGTGTGCATTCAAATTAGGTGCTTCCTCCATGAAGTCATTCTCAAACGCAAGCCCTATAGCATCAAGAATCATTTGGTGGTATGGATTCGTTGGTTCTATATCAACGATTCTGGTTAAATGGCATGTTGATTGCTCGAATTTTCCTCTCTTATGGTTCTCCATGCCTTTACAAGAAAATGGTGATTTAGCAGCAAATTTTTAATATGGGAAAAATATTTGTTGCCAAATATGGGCAAGAAATTCCAATTTTTTGGAATAAGGGCAAATAAATAATTTAATTAATTGTAATTCACATTAAAAATATGGAATTAATTCTCTAGATCTCGAATGAAGAAACAGATTGTACCGTTGGAATCGTCTCGTGAAATCTAGTTAGCACGTAAAATTTCGTAATTTTCCGAGACAGTCGAAGTTGACACGTTTTTCGAGGCATCGCGTTTCGGGTCAAATGCATCAGATTTCGATGCGACGAAGAGGCACATATAGCATGTGCTCATGTTGCCATAAGTGGTATGAGTAGAGGAAATGAAGAAGAAATGGGTGGTAGAATAGTGTGAATATCCAAATCTGATAAGCCAGGACATAATGAGTGGTCCATCAGGATTTGATTTTAAGTATTTAAGGACAAAAAATAAATAGTCTTGTCTATTTCAAAGGCCCCGAAGCAAAAGCGTGAGATTCATTTTGGGATGCAGTGAGTTGCCATTTTTGAGAGCTTTAAGAGAGAGAGTAGGCTTCTCTTTGGGTGGGGAGATGGATGTTAGTTGACCAGACAAGAAAGAACATTATCTGTGAGTGACTACGCGTGGACCACGGACTATGGAGTTTCCTAAACTCGAGAGGTGGGATTTTCTCCTACTTGGGTTTTTACTCATTTAAGTGTTTTACTAATGTTTCGGTTGAATGGGCCGTGAGGAGCGTTGGATCGATCCCAAAACATGCCAGGACAAATTGATGGAAATTTTTTTTAGAAAGCTTTGGAGGCCATTTATACAGTCCCACGTGAGGCTGTTTGGGTTGATTATGTGTTGATTGTATGATAATTTGTGCTTTGGTATGTATAGGCTAGAATGGCGAGAAATCCGGGTTCACTAAGTGAACCGATGTTTGTGTGATTTTCCGGGAATAGTAAACGAGGGTTTCACTATTCTTGGAATAGTGTTCTAAAATATAATTTTCATGAAATTATATGTTTGGTTAAGTAATTAGATGAATTGCTTGTGTGATTGAACTGTGCCAAGTGAGCTAATTTGATGTTTGGAAATGATAATTACATAACATGTTTGTGTGATTTAATTTTTATGCAAGTATATTCATGTTATATATTTGCATGTGATTAGACTGTATTGGAATTGACATACATGCATTCCATATTGCACTGGAACATCCTAGGAATATAGGAGTTAGTGCATGAGATGAGTCTAGAGAAAATGGTTGGAGGATAGTCTAAAATGTTAATTATCGGAGGGTAGTCAAACTGAAATAATATATCAACGATCGGAGGCGGTTGATATACCTTCATCGGAGAACAGTCCACAAACAAATAATATATATCAATCGTCGGGCCAGCCCAATTGATATATATTCATCGGAGATTGCCCACTAATAAAGCGAATATTCTCATAAGAGGCTTGGCGCGTGAGGAGAGTCGGTGAGGACTAGGTCTGAGTTAGGGTCATGTAGACATTCAAGTAGAGGATCATGCATTTGCTTGAATGTGTGTTTTATTTGGAACATTACCTTTGCTTAGGTAGTGAGTAGCCCTTAGAGGCGATTCTCCTCTTGACTTTAGCTCTTGTCCAGTGGGGATCCCCCTTACGGGTCTGGGGGCGTGCGAGGAGTGGTTAGATCCTTAAGGTGGGTGGAAAGTGGGTTGTGGCTTTGATGTATACGTGTATTAGAATTCTCTGTTTAATGTGTGTATTGTTTTAAAAATAAATATTGCTCTTGTAACTATGGGATATATGGTTGGATCGTAGTGGTATGCATATTGAGTATTGTTTATAGGCCCAGTGGTGCGTGTTATATATTGGATATATATTGCATATATTGGATTGTTTGGGACGGGATATGCGGGTATTGTATTTGGGTAGAGCTCCCAGGTACAAGGAGACTCTGCCGTTTTGAGTGGAGTCGGGTAACGAGCATCCGCTAACATTCAGCGGGTTGACGGATAGTCAGCGGGCCCCGGGTTTGGGCGTCACGACTTGGTATCAGAGCTTAGGTATACGAATGCCTAGGGAGCTCGGATTGGGTATCCATCACCACTAGGTGGTTTGATGTGGAGTATAGGTATATGGGAACCTATAGATAGAAAAATTTGGGCTTAGGCCATGGTTGAGGAAGAGCATCACCACTAGGTGTGGTTCGATGTTGAGTTTAGGTATGGGATTACCTAGGAAAATCACGGGACAAAACTAGGACACTACGTGCACGTGTGTTGATGTTTTTGTGTGATTTTGTGAATCATTTGGTGATTGGGTGTATAACATGATTTGTAATGTGTTATAATGTTGTGATAGCAGTGATTAGCACATAGAGTTGGAAATGTTTTAGAAAATATTTTGGAGTGTTTACAGTGTGTAAACTTGAACAGAAATAAACCAAGTAAATTCTGTTTATTTGGTTTAGTAGTGAAATTTAATTTTTTGGGTTTCACAGTGTAAGCGAAGAATAATAAATAAAATTTTCTCATTTATTTGGATTGTTGGAAAGTGAAAGAAATTTTAAAGAAAAAAAATTTTTTTTTTATAATTTATTGGATGAGGATTGAAGAAAATGGAAGAAAATAAATTTTAGAAACTTATTTAGTGGAAAATTTTACAGTGAACAAGCGGAAGAATAACATCAAAAGGAAATAAATTTTTATATTTATTTAGTTTCTTGGAAAACAAATAAAATTTAATAAATTTTTTGTCACACATGGATCATTATTCAAATTCTGCGGAGTAGGAAGTAGCAAGGAAGGCTAATGATAGAAGTAAAAAAAATAAATAAATTTGTAAAATTTATTTAATTCGAGGAGAATGAAAATATTTTCTAAGGTTTCTGAGTGTAAGCAGAAGAAGATGAATAAAATAAATTTTATAAATATATTGGAAATTGTATGTATGCGGTGGGTTGAAGCTCACGCATCAAAGGAGTAGCGGAAGAAAGGATTTCGCGGATGATTTTGAAAAAAAAAAATGTACAAAATGAAATTTGGAATGAAGCTCTTGCCAAATTCGGCGATGAAATTGCGACAAGCAAGAGCGCAAGGTGCGTCTGACAAAGGGCAGACGGGCGGTGAGCTACAGTTGGCGTCAGCGAGGGTGCGAATGTTTGGCGGACGATGTCGTGAGCGTGGTGGATGTCGCGACAGGCGTGGTGTGGGCGGAGAAACGATGTCGCGACACCGATTTGATGTCGCGACATGATTTTAGCTACCTCGATGTCGACGTGGTAAGTCGCGACGAGAGGCGGCGCATGGGTGTCGCGACAAGTGCACGCCCGGCATGCGCGACTCTTGGCTGCGCCAGCGACATGCGTGCAACGAGCTTCTTTGACCGGCGGCGCCGACATGGGCATTCTTGTGCGCGGTGTCGCGCTGTTCCCGAATACGGGTGTCGCGCCGCGTGCACCCGATGATTTGTAACGATTACGCTGTTTAGGGTCCTTTGTTTGGACAGCGTTCATGAACAACATTCCACGGTAAAAAAAAAAAAATACAAAAATTTTAAAAATTTCTTGGGGGTGATTTAATATATGAGATATTCATAGTGCATTTACTATAAATGCATTGACGTGGTGTGTGAAATTTTTTTTTTTTTCAGTGTGTGAATAGTATCTCGAGGCTGTGCTTGTCTCGGAATGCTTCATTCTGAATTTTAAACTTATGAGTTAAGATAAAATTTTCAAAAATATATATATATAATAATGATAATTTTTTAAAAAAAAAAAATTTTTGAAATTTTCGCAAATAAATTTTTGTTGAAAACAATATTTTAAATGCAAAATTCCCTTACATATACAGCAGCGATTTATGTATTATGATTGGTGTCTAAGTGTGTTTATGCCTTAGAATCTTGTATTGGATTAACTACCATTGAAGTAATGAATTTGTGCGGTAGTTGTGAAAATTATATGCATGGTGTAATGTGTATAGGAAAAAGGGTGAATGCTGGGTTATGAACTATGACTTTGGGAGTTGGATCTTTTGAAATAGACTGAGAGCTATAACACCTTGAAATAAATAGGGTGAGTGGCTGGAACTTAACACCACTTAGGAAATGAACGAGTCAGTTCATGGTTGTCAAGTCACCTTAGTAATTAACGTCTGCATTCTTAGTTAGGCGAGAGAATGAAAAGTAAATGTCTTATTGCCATGTTGGTTATTATTAAATGGCTGGCTAGTAGAGAACGGGGCGTAGAGGACGATCCAGGGACCTTGATCGGGAGCACCACCGACAATTGATTCTTGCTTCGGCATTTTGATCAGCGGGCCTTTGTAGAGGCCGTAGGTGTTGCAGAGGCTGCTATCGCACAGGCTAGCATAGCAGGTAGTCAGGGAGATCCTAGTAACCCCCAGAGGTTTAGGACGCATCATCCTCCGACATTCACAGGGGGAGGAGATCCGATGGTGGCAGACCATTGGTTCATGCGAGAACAAGAAAGTGTTTGAGGCTATGGAGATTACCTGCGTGACCCGGATTGAGACTAGGCTGCGTTCTAGCTAGAGAATGAGGCCCAAATATGGTGGAAATGGGCAAGGACCTCTAGAGACCTTAGAGGAGCCGTTGTACGTGAGTCTCCCTTAGGGATTAGGGTGAGAATAAGAATGATAGGTCGAGGTTGCGAGTTAGAGATCTCGGGGACTCTACTCACGGTGGACACGAGGATCGTGGATATGAGTTCGATATGTCTTGGGATGGATTGGGTGATAGCTTACGGGATCGTTATCAGGTGTGGCGTATGGGGGGTCTCTGCCTATCACAGCGGGAGGCGGTACTCGTATGGTATTTCGGGGGGGACAAGCATGACATTTTGCCCAGACGTTATACGAGGTCAAGTGTCGGAGCAGTTGGATGGTTGAGTACTTGAGCGCCTACCAGGGACGAAGGTGAGACCAGACTTAGATCTACCTCGAGTGGTTTGCGAATATGTGGACTTCGGTATTAAGTTACATCCTGGTATTTCGCCCATCTCTATATTTCACGGCGCAGGATATGCCGTGGTTGAAATTCGCGAGGGACTCGGGGGTCCAGATTTCACGAGAACTCTTTGGATTAGGGGTTCATTAGGCAGAGCACTTCACCATGGGGCGCTCGGTTACATTTGCGAAGAAAGAGAGGTAGACCAGCCATTTGTGCATTGTTCTGGCGGTCGAACAAGGTTATGATCGAGTCGGTGCGACCACAGATGATGATTGTTGGTTGGGGAGGGAGCGCGAGTCTGTGAATAGACCTTCGCGGTTACCATCGAGGTTAGGAGACGAATATCCGACGGCGTTTAGGACGTGTTATGGGCACTGAGTTTAGGGTGATGCCTTCGGGTTGATGAATGCGCCCGGCGTTCATGGATCTCTTACATAGGATATTCTAACCTATCTAAAATTCGGGTTTGTCGTGATAGCCGTGGATGACATTTGATCTGCCTCGGTCAGTGGGAGCATGAGTATCGCGAGGATCGTTTACAATTTGTTGAGAGACCATCAAGCTATGCGCCAGAAGTTCGATAAGTGAGTTTGAAGCGCTGCGGGGGTGAGATTTTTGGGACATGTGGTGTCGATCAAGGTATGGGTCGACCTAGAGAAGGTTGAGGCGGTGATGAGTTGGTAGAATAGAATGTCAATCGCCCGAGATACGTAGTTTCTTGGATTAATTTGGGTAATGCGAGAGACTCGAGAATGGGCTGAAGTTGTCCATTCGGGGCAGGATCGTAGGACTTCGCCTACGAGACATGGACTCCATGGTTGGGACGGTCCTGACCATAGAGAGAGAGATCGAGGATGCTCGGAGCACTCGGGATGCGGGTGTTGGTATGAAGGGAGGGATCGGCTTTCTCAGTTCGGGAAGGCGGGAAGACTTACTGCTTCACACTAGTTTCGGGACTAGGGCCAGGGTTGAGCATGAGTGATGGGATTGCCCCGGAGAGGCGGGGATCCCAAGGCTTTGGAGACAATGCGATCCAGTTAAGCCGTAGAGGCGAGGAGAGTATCTGATCCGTTCCTCGCACCAGAGCGGTCGGAGGAAGCGGGTTTCGGTTCGGGGTGCTATAAAGCACTTCCGGCAACACGGATAGGCGAGGAGGGGCGGTGGGTCGAAGTCGGGGCCGGAGCGGTTGCGTGAGCGTGGTGGACCTTAGAGTGGTAGACTGTGGTTGTGGATTGTGGGGCTTGACGCATGGGTGAATTGTGACAACCATCGGGTTGTCGTGGTGAGACCTTAATGGGTTGTCATACTCGACCGCGACATTGGTTTGGGCTTAGAGGTTAAGGCCTTTAGAGAAGCCAAGTATAGATGTTCTTCCTAGGATGTAGGGTGAGGATTGACTGATAGGTCGAGATTATGAATGAGAGGTCTCAGTTACGCTCATGGTGAGAATCCACGGAGTTAGAGATTATGGGCAGGAGATATTCTGAATTTCTGGGAGAATGTAAGGGAAAGGCGAAGTGTAACTTAGAAAGGTGATGTCGAGATGAAGACAACGTCGGTTATCCACGTAGACTTAGGATTAAGTGATAGGAATCGGGGTGACTCGAGATTTGGATACCGTTCGTGCATTGGGTGTGGTTGGTGCGGGACTGGTATACGGATGTCATTCATGGCATGGATTAAGTTGACGGTCCATTGGATTGTCGATTGATTGTGACCTTGGAGGTTAGCGGTTACACACACCAAGCGAGGTTGTGTAGGGTTACGTGTGTATGGATTACATACGGGTGTTAGAGGGGGCATGTTGCGAACATGTGTCTGGATCATAAGGGTAGGATTAATTGCCCTTAGTAAATTCGCCCTAAAGCGATGGTTATCGGGCGAGCATCGAATGGCACCATATGAGGCATTGTATGGGAGTAGTAGATCAGATTATGTTGGGCTGGGTGGGAGAGAGCTCCATCAGCGGTCTTTGATCTGATAGAGACACCTCACGAGAAGGTGAGTTCGATACGATAGCGTCTTCTCACATTTCAGGCCTGCTTGAGAAGAGCTGGATGTCTTGACGTCGACCCTTAGGGTTCGAGGTTGGTGATCACGTTTCCTTGAAGGTAAATCCTACGAGAGGAGTGGTCAGGGTCGGCAAGCGCGGGAGGCTATCGCGAGTTTATTGGACGCTTCGAGGATACTCGGGTAGAGCGCAGCACTGGCGTGCCGGTTAGGCGTTACCGCCCGGCATGTCATGTGTCACGAGGTGTTCCGTCTCATGCTCAGGAAATATACTCGAGATCCGACTCATGTGGTGGATTGGGGGAAAGATTGAGATTGGTACGGATGGGACCTTGAGGAGGACCGGTGTGCGTGTTGATAGCACGTGATGTCGGGTTTTGCTGACGCCAAGGCGTGAGGCTAGTGAGAGTGCTATGATGGCAGCGTGGAGTGGAGGAGTCACGTGGAAGCGAGGACACGATGCGGGGTCTATCCTTCTTGTTTAGGGATGAAGGTGCAATTTGATCGTTAAAAATTTGAATATTTGTTTACATGCGTGGTAGAGTGCGGCGTTGCATATGCATGTGAGTGATTGTGTTAATCTTGAATTTCGGGACAAAATTCCTTTAAGGAGGGGAGAATGTAAGACGAGAAATTCCAATTTAAGGAATAAGGAGCGAATCGTAATTTCGATTCTGAAAATTGTAATTTCGGTTAAAAAATATGGAATTAATTCTCACAGATCTCGAATGGCGAAATGGATTGTCTTGGTTAGAATCGTCTCGCGAAATGCAGTTAGCACATAAAATTCGTAATTTTCGAGGCGGTCGAAGTTGACACGTTTTGAGGGCATCGCTTTTCGAATGCGAAATGTCAATTTGATGCGACGAAAGGCACATATAGCATGTACTCATGTGCCATAGAATGGTATGGTAGAGAAATGATGAAAATGGACGGCCGAGATAGTCTTGGGAATGTCAAATGCGGTAAAATAGGGCGTAATGGTCGTATGGGATTTGATTTTAAGTCGGCTAAGGGCAAAAATAGAAATAGTCTTCATCTCCTTCAAGGCTGGCAAACGTGGGTCATTTGGGATGCAGTGAGTTGCCATTTTTGAGAGCTTTAAGAGAGAGAGTGTGCTTCTCTCTAAGATTCCAGGAAATCGGGCCAGATTTAGTTTCGGCCGAGGGGAGCAAGAAGGGAAAACGTTCTGCGCGGGCGGAAGCTGCAGCGTGGACCCCGGATTTGTGGAGTTTCCTCAAACTCCAAGAGGTAGGATTTTCTCCCTACTTGGGTTTTTACTCCCATTTAAGTGTTTTACTAATGTTTCGGTTGAATGAGGCCGTGAGGGGCCGTTGGATCGGTCCCAAAACATGGGACCGAATTATTAAATTTTTAGAAACTTTGGAGAGAGCCGTTTTAACGTACGGTCCCACGTAGGGGCTGTTTGGGTGTATGTGTTGGTTTATGTATTAATTTGTGCTGGTATGTATAGAGGTAGGAAATATGGCGAAATCACAGGAGTTCACTAAGTGAACCGATGTTTGTGTGTGATTTTAGGGAATGATAAGCGAAGGGTTTCCTATTCTTGGAATAGTGTTCTAAAATATAATTTTCATGAAATTATATGTTTGGTTAAGTAATTCGAATCGAATTGCTTGTGATTGAACATTAGCCCAAGTGAGCTAATTTTGATGTTTGAAATGATAATTACATAACATGTTTGTGTGATTTAATTTTTATGCAAGTATATTCATGTTATATATTTGCATGTGATTAGAATGTATTGGAATTGGCATACATGCATTCCATATTGCACTGGAACATCCTAGGAATATAGGAGTTAGTCGTGGATGAGTCACAGAAAATGGTTCGGAGGATAGTCTAAAATGTTAATTATCGGAGGGTAGTCCAAACTAAATAATATATCAACCGTCGGAGAGGCCCAGTTGATATACCTTCATCGGAGGGTAGTCCACAAACTAAATAATATATCAACCCGTCGGGCAGCTGATTGATATACATTCATCGGAGGGTAGTCCACAAACAAATAATATATATCAATCGTCGGAGCGGCCCAATTGATATATATTCATCGGAGGGTTGCCCACTAATAAAATGAATATTCTCATAAGAGGCTTAGGCGAGCGTGAGAGAGTCGGTGAGGACTCGGGATCTGAGTTGGTCATGTAGACATTCAAGTAGGATCATGCATTTGCTTGAATGTGTTTATTGGAACATTGCGCACTTGGGTGAAGTAGCCTGCGAGAGGCGGTCTCTCTTGAACTGTTTCAGCCGTGGGATCCCCGCTTTTTACGAATGCGGGGGGAGCGTGCGAGGGAGGCGGTTCGATCATGAGGTCGGTGTTAGAAGAAAGTCGGGTTGTGGCTTTGGTGTAGCCATGTATTAGAATTCTCTAATTTTAATGTATGTATTGTTTAAGAGTAAATATTGTAACTCTTGTAACTATGGGATATATAGTTGGATCGTAGTGGTATGCATATTGAGTATTGTTTATAGGCCCAGTGGCCGTAGTACTCATATATTGGATATATATTGCATATATTGGATTGTTTGGGACCGGGATGTCACGGGTGTGTGACTGGTGGGAGCTCCGTACAAAGGAGACTCACGCGATTTTGGTGGAGTCGGGTAACCGGCATCACTTGTATTCAACGAGGTTGACGGGTAGTCAACGGACCCCCGGGTTTTGGGGCGTCACACAAAATATATCTATTAGCAACAAAATTTAGAAATCGTCTCAATTGTTGTTGAACGATGTAGTTTTGGAGACGAAAATTTAAATTTTGTTGCGAATCATATTGACGAGAAAAGAGCTTTTGTGAATAAATTTTTTTGAAAATAATTTGCAACATAATTAGCTATCTAGTGATGAACTTTTTTTGTTGCAAAATATTTCTTTTTAGCGATGAATATAATTTTAAATGTTTGTTGCTAAAAAATATTATAAAGATTTGGACACAAAATTTGTTTATTATTTAATGTTATTTTGCAACAAAGTGATATTTTCATCTCTAAATATTATCTCTATTTTTATATATTATTTAATTTAGATCAAATGGTGTTATATAATATTAATTATATTTGTTTCTAATTTACAATCAATTTATTTATTAAAATATATTTTTATTTTACTCAATTATACACTAATTAAGCCATATATGTATTTTTTTTTTTGAGCGATTGAATTATATGAGAGAAGTTTAAATTGTCTAAGAAAATAAGATTTCACTAGCATCTTGCTTGTCAATAAGTAATTGACCTTTTTTGTCACAAAGTTTAACTTATAAATGAAGTATAAGCTGCCTTGCTATACTTTTAGATGCCTTATTATTAAGAAGAGAAGACATTCTATCGTGGCTATCGCAAATGTGGAACATAGCAAACCATAATATGTGTATCATTTAAGCATTTAAGTAAAGTTTAGAAAGTTAAAACAAGCCCTTTAAATTTTGCATTCTTCAATTTAAGATGGTTAGCTACTTATTGGACATTTTAGTACTAGGTGCCGATAAAAATTTGGTGGGCTATTAATAAAACATTACAGGGGATTGAATGCTCTAAAACAAGATATTGATTTAGACGATTATTTTTTTTTACATAGATTAGGGTCTTTGATATGTTAACACAATCATCGAGAGTATAAAAGTTTGTACCATTTATATAATTAGCTAGTTAAATATAGATCTACAATATAACTGTTTGATTGTAATAAATCTTTTTAAACCTAATATTGTATCACCTAAAAATGAAATGACAAAATTGATATTATGTAAGACCCAAGAAATTTCAATTTTTGGAATGAGGGCAAAATCGTAATTTCGATTACAAAAATTGTAATTTCGGTTAAAAATCCGTAATTAATTCTCTAGATCTCTGATGGCGAAACGGATTATACCGTTGGAATCTTCTCGTGAAATCTAGTTGGCACGTAAAATTTCATAATTTTAGAGGCGGTCGGTCGACCGTTTTTCGAGCATCGCGGTCCGGGTGCAATGAAGCCGATTTCGATGTGGCGAAAGCCACATATAACATGTACTCATGTACCATAAGTGGTATGAGTAGAGAAATGATGAAAATGGGCCGGCGAGGTGGCGAATATGAAAATACGGTAAAGAGAGGGACATAAGGGTCATTGAAATTTGATTTTTAAGTCTGAATGTGAAATAAGGAATAGTGACCTTCTTAATTAAACTGGCCAAAAAACGTGAAAGGCAAAAAAGTGGAGATGCAGTGGCGCCATTTTTTGGAGAGCTTTTAGAGAGTGTGTACTCTCTAAGATCCGGAAATACGGACCGTTGGATTCGGCCAGACAAGAAGAGCGTTCTCTGCGGCTTGAGCTGCGCGTGGACCCGAGTGTGGAGTTTCCTCAAACTGCGCTCAGAAGGTAGGATTTCTCCTACTTGGATTTATTCCTATTTTTAAATTGTTTTGTCGATGTTTGGGTTGTTTGAGGCGTGAGGGCCGTTTGATCGGTACAAAACATGAGACCGAATTGACCAAAATTTTTGGGAGAAAAATGGAGCAGCCGATGGTACACTCCGTGTTGGGTTCACCATGATGGGTTTGTGTTAATTTGTGCATTGGTTGTTTGCTTGGTATACAATGGGCCGGGAATGGCCTTGGATTTCGGGTTCACTAAGTGAACCGTTGAGTTGTGATTTTTCGGGAATAGAAACCGAGGGTTTCTTATTCCCGGTGTGTTCTAAAATAATATTTTGTGAAAGATAGGTGTTTGGTGAATTGATTTAAATTAAATCGCTCGGTGTATGATCATTAGCTTAGTGAGCTAATTTTGTTGTTTGAAATGAAAATTACATAACATGTTTGTGTGATTTAAATTTTATGTAAATATATTCATGTTTATATATTTGCATGTGTTTAGACTGTATTGGAACTAGCATATATGCATTCCATATGCAATGAGACATCCTAGGACTATAGGAGTTAGTGCATGGTATAAGTCTAGAGAAAATGGTTCGGTAGTCTAAAATGTTAATTATCGTGGGTGGTCGAACTAAATAATATATCAACGTCGGATGACCCGATTGATATATATTCATCGGAGGGTAGTCCACAAACAATTAATATATCAATCGTCGGAGTGACCCAATTGATATATATACATCGGAGGGTTGTCCACTTAATAAAATAATAATTCTCATACAAGGCTTAGGCGAGTGTGAGAGGGTGGGACGAGACTCGGGATCTCTGAGTTGGTCATGTAGACATTCAAGTGGGATCATGCATTTGCTTGAATGTTTGTTTAATTGGAACATTGCGCACTTAGTGGTGAAGTAGCCGCCAGGCGATTCTCTTCTTGAGCTTTAGCTGCCGTCGTGGGATCCCCTTTTCTGCAGTACGAGGGGAGCGTGCGAGGAGACGGTCGTCATGAGGTTTTTATTGTGAAGAAAGCCGGGATGTGGCTTTGGTGGTTGTACATGTATTAGAACCCTTTACGTTTAATATATGTATTGTTTAAGAGTAAAGATATTAACTCTTGTAACTATTGGGGATATAGTTGGATTCATAGTTTGTATATGTTTTATGGATATTGTTGCATGGGCCCAAGAGGCCGTTTTATCATATTTGTATATATTGCATATATTGGGTATTTGGGACGGGATATGCGGGTTTGTAGTGGGTAGAGCTCCTGTACAAAGGAGACTACGGGTGCACTAAAGTGGCGTCGGGTAGTGAGCCTCCACTTCAACATTCGCGGGTTGACGGTCAGTCAACGGTTTGAGGTTTTGGGGCGTCACATATTACATAAACTTTTATCAAGTGAATAAAAAAATAATTAAACAATAGATTATATAAAATTAGGTTATTTAAGTCACAATTTATTAAGAAAAACTATATAAAAGATGTTATTTGTATATGAATGTCAATCAATCAATGAACAAAATCAAAAGTTGGGTTAAACCCCACAAGGGTAAGAGAGTAAACAAAATGGTTACATGTAAACCAATAAAAAATCGAAAAACACCATTACGAGATGATGACAATGGGATAATAGAAACCAAAATTTAATAGCAAATCATCACTCTTGTTGTTTTGTAAAAAAAATTCTATCTTTTCGTTTGTTCTTTTTTGTTATCTATATTAGTAATAAAAAATACAAAAGTTAAAAGGAGAATAAGAATGTAAAACATATAGTTAAATATTTTACTATAATCCAGTGAGGCATTACACTACCGCTCCTCCCATGAGGTGACCATGTACATATAAACCAAAAAAAAATCCCAAAACCCAAAAGTACCATTGCAGAAATGATGACAATGGGACAAATTTACCGTTTTTTCCATTGATATTTTTTGTTAACTATATTAGCATAAAAATTAAATAGTTATAAGGAGAATAGAAATATAAAACATGCAGTTTAATATCTTACTAGAGGTATTATAACATAGTTGAGATTGTGGCACAAATTAATTTATGATTAAAAAAAGAATATTTTGTTGTAAGTTAATTTTTTAGTAAAATTGCTTATGTGAGTTTTTTGCTATAAGTCCATATGAGTTTTCCAAGTACAGTGAATTTTTCTAAGCATAATAAATAATTTAATCTACCGCCATAGAAATAAATTAAATTTCTACAATAAAATTTATAACTACATATTTTATTTACCACAAAAAAAATTTGATGACAAGTTATTTTTTTTTCCTAAAAAAATATATTCATAGTAAAAGGTTACTTTTTTTCATTAAAAAATTGTTGTGATTTAAAATTCTTGTTAGAAATCATCCTTCCACAGTGAAATAAATTTCCTAATGAAATATGTAATATAAGCTTTTAGATGCACTACTAAGACACATGAGCTTTTAATTATAATGGTCATTGCAAGTGAGGTTTTTTGGGAATATATCGTCATATATGACATCAATACTCTCTTTTGCCACTTGAAATTTGGAAGAAGTTTTTGAGCATATGATTCTACCATAAACGAAAAAATAAAAATTTATGACCAACTTTGCCACAAATTACAGACCCGAGGATGGATGCAAAACACTTATTAAGGATCTAAAACTCCATCCTGCAACAAACAAAGGAAATGAGATCAATTCACATGATATACCAAGATTATGTTTAGTTCTCCAAAAGTACTAAGCAAAGCATCTTAGTGAAGCTTTTCTCATGCTAGATTAAAGGAACAACGTTTATGTATCACCTCTATTTCAGCAATGCCCATAGCAAGCCCAATATCTGCTTCATGAAGTGCAGAATGAGCATCATTTATACCATCACTGAGTCCAGCACAACAAATTCTTCAATCAGATTCTCAAGTGTTTCCACAAGGATATGATTATACGGTGGAAAGATCGAGCCAAGTACCTACACAAAGTATCAATTGATTTAAAATTTATCTATTGATAATAGAAGATAATACATTACTTTGGTAAACCTTATAGAACATATATAATATAACCTAATTAAAAAAAAATTTAACATCAAATAATTATAAATGCTCCTTAAACTTGAGATACTTTAGAACATCAGTTGTGACTTTATCAACATTAGAAAATAAGAAAACTAAAATTTTGAATTTTATTTGATATTTCCCAAATTTTATTTTATGATTTCTTTTCTCTCTCTACTGCATGTTGGTTAGTCAATCCATTTAGCTTTTAATCATTAGATTTTGCTTTATCATTTAAACCATTGATAATTAAAAGTTGCATTATTTAAATTTCAAAATGCAATCATATGGTTATCATTGTATATTTTTATTTTAAGCTACTTATTAATAGTATTTAAAAGCCAATTTAAGAATTAAGGATCTCTTTAACTTTTAAGAATAGTTTTTATTGTCCAGGACAAAAGGAAAAGGAAAATAACTTTAGCAATAAAAAATAGTTCTCTAACTAATCTACTTAAATTCCAAAGTATATATGTCATTCTCGAGGTTGACCCTTGGATGTTGTACGAGACTTTGGATAATAGGGATGATGATCAAGAATGACATGAAATGTTCTTCCGCTTAATACTCTAGGACAAGGTGTGATATAAGTGTCACATATACTACATGTCAATACTTTAGTTTATTCCAATTTTTATTAAAAATGATCAGTTTAACAAATATATGATTTTAGGTTTTATATGTTGATGCATGTAGACACTTAACTTTACTGGGAATCTGGCAAGGACACTTCACGGTGTGAAGACAGTGAATGCGACACTAAATGTCCAAGAGAAATAATAAATAGAATTAAGAACGGAAGGAATTTGAGGGAAGGTTACTTTAGCAGAAAGGCCTTTTGTTCATAGCTTCAAGGAGTCTTGGAAGACATTGCTACCAATTTGATAGATCATTTAGAGTAAGGTATTTGTTCCCAATATCCATATAAGGTAACTTATTCCACTCCAAATATTGATATCTATGTAAGACATGTCGAATACGAGGTTTTGCTCCTCGGAAATACCTAGGATGCAAGTGAAAATGTCATAGTAACAAATTTTGGCAACTTGAGATAAGTAGGTTGATCATAATTCCAATTTTGAAAAATAAAAATGGGAAATTTAATATTTTAGCAGCGGATTCTTCAATAAAGTTCCTACAAGACCCATCACTGAAAGGATTCCTCATAGTTTTAGGCATAGTAGGTTTCTTTTGTTGAAGTTGAAACTTTTTTTCCCCTAATTGGAATGATAAACCAAAACTTAAGTTGGAAATCCAGGCTAGTACTACTAAATTATTTTATAGCTCACTATGTCGGTTACTTCTCATATAATAAAGATCCAATGAGAAAACCTATTACTTCTTTTGATATACTTCTACCATAAAGCCATTATTGCCTCATGTTTTTCACCTTACATCCTTACATTGCAGGCACTCTCCAATCTTTGGATATCACTAAGGTCATTCATAATCAATAAGGCCAAAAAAACTCCTCGAATACACTACCCCTCAAACACACTTTTGATTTTACCTCCTAAAGGCATTTTGAAGTGTAAATATTCAACCTCTTAAGGTCGATATATTTGTGTTTATTTTGCATTCTTATATGGTAGATCTCTCTTAAAACCAATATTTATAATGAATCTGATAAATAATAGGGAAAAATATTCAAATGATACTTTATTCATTTATTAGATTATATACAAAAGCTTAGATGATATGTGTATGTCTCACCCTAAGGAAACTACTAGAATTGTGCCATCTGATTGTGAAAAGGAACATGCACAAAAACATTATCGGGCATATATGTGTATTCGAAGAGGAATGACTTTGAATATACCATATACCACATCATCCATGGTATAATGTTATAATATACCATACCATACCTACGTCAAGCAGAGCTTCTGAGTAAGGATATGTTAGATCCATGGGAGACTCGTGATCACCATGGATACTCTTCAGGTGGCTTCCCATAGATATCTCACTCACTGAGTTTCGCTTCAGATTCGACTCAGACCTGGTCTTTTTAGTCCAATGGGAAGCATCTCTGGTACCAACTGAGCTAGTAGTTCAGCTGGTACCCGTGATGCTTCCTATCGACTAAAGCACTTGTGTCCCGGGTTCGACCCTAGAGGCGAAAAGGAACTCAGTGGGAATGAGGATATCCTAAGAGTGAGCTTCCACCCGAAGGGGCACCCATGAGGTGGTCACTAAGGTGGTCCAAAGGCGCTGCCAGGGAGAGCTTCACCTTCGTGATCACCACGTGGCTCCTTCAGTGGAAGCCACCACACACCTCATGCCTCACCGAGCCTTCGGCCCCTGTGACCTCGAACTCAGACCTGGGGTCTTTGTCGTGGGAAGCATCTCTGGTACCAACTGTGTTTCGCCAGCCCGCTGGTACCGTAGATGCTTCCCATTGACCAAAGACCCTAGGTCCTCGGGTTCGACCGGGAGGCTTAAAAGGAACTCAGTGGGAATGAGGATGTCCCAGAGTGGAGCTTCCACCCGAAGGGTACCATGAGGTGGTCACGGGCGGGTGGGGTCTCACAATGTGGCGCCTTTTATTGTGAGACCCCCACCTCCTTCGTGACCACCCCATGGGCAATTCCTTCGTGTGGAAGCTCACCACAGATCATCCTCATTCCCATCGAGTCTTTCGCCTCCCGTAGATCTCGAACCCAGGACCCAGTAGGGTCTTTAGTCCATCAAAGATCTTCAGACTAACCGAGCCAAGCACTCGCCTTACACTGCAGCTTCTCATTCAAAGACAGTCTGGGGTCTTCGAGCTTAGTGAACTGGCAGTGATTATCCTATGAAAGTGAGCTCACCAGCAGCCCATGAGGGTCATATGCGGGGGTCTCACACAAAGGCGCCTTTATTGTGAGACTTCACCCTTCGTGACTAATCTCATGGGTACCCTTCGTGTGAAGCTCACCATAGATATCCTCATTCCACTGAAGTCTCTTCGCCTCCCGTAGATTCGAACCCAGACCTGGTGGTCTTTACCACTGGAGTATCTTCTGTACCAACCGAGCTAGTAGCCTAGTTGCAACAGAGATGCCGACTAGCTCGCCTGGTACCGTAGATGCTTCCCATTGGACTAAAGACCCTAGGTCCCGGTTCGAATCTCTGGGGAGGCGAAAGGAACTCAGTGGGAATGAGGATATCCTATGAGTGAGCTTCCACCTGAAGGGTACCCATGAGGTGGTCACGAAGGGTGGGGGTCTCACAATCCATGCAGGCC
This sequence comes from Tetrastigma voinierianum, assembly GCA_016808115.1. Taxonomy (NCBI): domain Eukaryota; kingdom Viridiplantae; phylum Streptophyta; class Magnoliopsida; order Vitales; family Vitaceae; genus Tetrastigma; species Tetrastigma voinierianum. The sequence continues at coordinate 575,135 of JAEQBH010003707.1, forward strand.
ATGATAAGAGGGGTTTATGATCAAAGGGAAAACATACAGAGTATATAAATGAAACATCAATGAGCAATAAGAAACAACACATAGAGCCAGCTTTCTTTCAAAGTGATCCTTAAAATAGCTTAAGGCCATAACGGTTTGTAATTTTAAAGGCCTTGACCATAAAATTTATTGATAAAGTAACAACTTTTCTAACATAACTATATGTACTTCATACTAAAGACTAAGGATTCAACTTATTTTATTGTACAAACAAATAAGAAGTATATACAGATCAATTAAAGCTTTAATCGGAAGAAATCGTTGGAAACCAACACAATCGAACATTGTTTCTGAAACCTAATTATTGTACTCTTGCTTCGCTACAATATCACATATGTTCATTATGTCTAGCCTTTCCAACTACTAAACCTGCTTATGTCCTCGCTTGATGTACTTTTGTAAAGTAATCAAACTTATACTTTAATGGAACCTATACTCTCTTTTTTTGTTGACAAGAAAAACGATATTGCATTCAAATAATAAGGTCCATGACATCATTAGAAAGCACTTTAAGGTGTCGCTAATCAAACTTTTAATTATATTTAGCTTCTGTAAGACCCGAGAAAATTCCAATTTTCTAAAAATGGGCAAAATAGTAATTTTGGTAAAAATCCATAATTTTTCTAGATCTCGGATGACGAAATGGACTTCCTCCGCTAAATCGCCTCGTGAATTTAGCTACCACGCCGACTCGTTAGGATTCCGAGGGGTGGTCGGATTTCAATGCTGAGGCGCATGGTTTGATGACACAATGCAAGGTAAGGAGATGCCACATGGCACCTCAAAAGGTGACACTGGCATAAAAAGAAATGGTCACATCGGAGCCACATGGGTGGCATGATCCCATGGCTCACAATGAGCCACATGAGGGGATGATGTCATAAAGAGGATTTAAGAAATAAGAAAATTATGGGAAAAATGAGGGCCACCAATTTGGTTTCGGCGGAAGCGGTAGGTACCCTCCCATTCAATTTGATGCGGACGTGCCCAAAAATGAGAGAGAAGTGGAAAAAGAGAAAAAGAGAAATTGAGAGAGTGAGGAGAAAAATGAAAGGAAACGAGAAGAGAAGAGTAAAAGAAAAAGAAAAGCCAAAAGGAGAAAAGGAACAAGTGAGAGAAAAGAATCTATGTAGAGAGAGATGCAGCTTACCAAACACGGAGAAATCCCGGTGAGAGAGAATCACCACTTCTCTCTATGCTAGGTATGAGATCCGACCGTCGATCTCTTTCTGGTACAAGCAAGGGAAGTGTTCTATAATCGAGAGACAACGGACTCGTTCGGGAGTTTCTTCAACTCCAAGAGGTAGGATATTTTCCTATTTGGTTTACTTCTTTAGCCCAAAGGTCATAATGGTAGCTTGCTCTGTGGGGAGCTGCGAGAGGCCATGGAAATTAGTTCCTAACCTCGGGACTATGGGGTATGGATTTCATGACGGCTTCATTACGTCACCTAATCGTGGAGTTAGTTTGGACTAAACCGAAAGCTTTGGTGCCAGTCAGTGGGTTTTCGTTTTGGTGAAAATGATGCTTGGAACCTGATTGTCTATACTTGCAAAAGGGGCCATGAGGTTCCCCGTTGAATGGTCCTACTTTGATACTCGTTGTGTGTGTTATGACTCTTGCTTGAATAACATGCTAAGTATGAAAATGTGATATCGATGCATGCTTTGATGTATTAATATGTTTTGCATGGAGGTATATTATATGTATAAATTATAATTTTCCATGGTTCGTAAATGTTTCATGTAAGGTTCATTCATGCATGTAATATGAGGAAAATGTATCGGGCATCATGCATTTCATATGTACCGTCACATCGCCATTGACCCATTATGGTGGGTGCGCTGCAAGGTTTATTCATCTATGTTATGAACTGGTCGCGAACTCTGAAAAATGGGACAAAGTCCAAGGTAGAGATTCAATGCAGTGTGTAAATGATCAAAATGATAAATTGGCAAGTATGTTTCATGGAAGCAAGTCAGTAGATCCCCCGTGGTGAAAGTCCCGCATATTATTCACTGTTAGACATGAACTCCTACGATGTAAGTTCGCGTGAAAATGTTGAAAAAGGCGTGGCGGCGCCCTACCTGTAAACTAAACTGGCCCACAAAATAAAGGCAGCGAAAGAATCAAAATCAGTTTTTGATAAATAAATCGAGGGTTTTCCAATGGTTTACCAGGGTGTGACTAGTTTTATTTCACACTGGGCATTCCGTGTGAGGGAGCTATCAGACTCGTGTGAGTATGAGGGTTGCATCCATGCAGGATATAGACATTTCCCCATATAGAAAATAATTGTATGAAATGTGATTGATTGTTTATATATGCCATTGCATATGCATTTTGTGTGGGAGTAACCCTTGTAGGAAGATTTTCTACTCGGGCTTGCTCACTCCCGTCGTGGGACCCCCTTTCAAGTGTGGACTATCCAGAGACGGCACGCAAAGAGAGGTATTCTTTTGAGAAGAAAGCCTAAATGTGGCTTTTAAGTAAATATTTTGTAAATATGTATAAATCTTTTGTAGAACAAACATGAAAACTATGAGAATATAGTTGAGATATTTGTTTTATGAGTATGGATGTATAGGCCCCATGTGGCTATTTTACTCATGTGTGTGTCTCGTAATACGAGACATATAGATTTCCGCAGGTTGACGGGTAGTCAACGGACCCCCGGAAAATGGGGCGTCACAGCTTCTCACATATGAGACAGTTTTTCCATAACAGTTACATAACTTCCTCAAACCATAACATGCAACAAAAACAACACACAAAAAAAACAACTTTCTTCCAAAGTTATTCTTAAAATATCTCAAGGCCATACTATATTCCAGAACTTGCTGCTTACAATATCATATGTTCATTTGAAATCCATTGAGGAATCTATTGTCCTTGAATATGAGAATTAATGATTAAAGGGACTTGCTTTAAGTTATTTTTTTATTTTTTTGTTTTACAATGTATGCAAAAATTTCAAAAATATTTTTATCCTAAAAGGAACATTATTCACACTTCACTATTCCCTTGTCACTGCATAATTAATCCAATCTTAAGACCATTCACAAGATATAGTTTCTCTCTTTTCCACTCCTCTGCATGCACATAACCTCGCATTCTATTGAAACTTGAAAATTTTTTTGCAGCCAATCAAACCGTACATGCATCATTGTAGACAATTGGTAATAATTACAATAAAATACCCATCCTTTATACCAAGTTGGTTAAGAGCACCAACTACGTGAAAGATGAATTCTTGCAGTATAACTGTATTGTCGACATTATAATCCAAAATCATAAGCTCTACTACAAAGAAATCGAACGAATGAATCAAATACGAAAGTAGGTGACACATACCTCTCGCTTGCTCAAATCTAGCGTCCTGCTAGCTTCTACTTGCAAGCACCTTGACTAATCCCACGAGACCCTGAAATCCAAGGAACTTGTAATCTTATGATCGAAATAAGACACATTTTAAAAGCTTTCCAAATCTTACTTTTCCACTAGTATGGCTCTAAAGATCCATCTTTTTGTTAAGAAGAAATTAAAATAAAAATAACTAAGTTCTTCTAAGAAGTTACATTTCTTGAAAAGGACTACAAACCATCTTCATAAATAGGCAAATGCCCATCTCCATAAATTTTAGGCAACTCATCTTGCATCACTTAAAGCTGTATCTCCTGACATTAAATTGTCAATCTAATAAGAGGGCTCAATTAATTAAATTGAATTTCAATCAAACTTCATGTAACACCTTCATATTACAACAAGGAAGCAAATAGCTTGTTGAAAGGATATTCATTCAAACAACCATTATAGAAGGGGATGGTTAAAATACAATAACCCAAACCTCAAAAATATACGGATCACTTTCTCCAATGAATAGATCATTTAGAATATGTCGTAATAATTTTTTTTTAAATCCTTGGAAAATCGCTAAAAGTTCAAAAGCAGATTATAAAATCGCTTTCCATGATCAAATCATTAGATCCAATCCATTCAATTTTGCTAAGGAAGAAGAGTTTCACATAAAAGGCAAATTAAAAAAAAATTCTAATTGATAAACAAAAACGATTTATGCGAGTATGAATTAACATGCCAAAAACCTATATATTTATATGTCGACAAGAAATGCATCATTAACTAAGGAATCCATATTCATGAAATTAAATAGGGAAAATGAATGACAACATTGCTAAAATATGAAAAATGGTTACATGAACTTGACATGTTGATAGCATTAGAGTTTGGTAAGTTCAGGAAATGCTAATAACCATTACTTATGGTCACTTAGAAAGAAACACATGAAAAGTGTTTATGGGTAGTTCAAAGAGGATAGACCGCTCATGCTAAAAACCTTAGAGTAAGGCTCACTTCAACAACCATAAGAAAAAATTAGATTTCTAAGGCAATAAAGAGCTTCTTCACTAAAGGGTGCATTTAAAAACACAAACACTAAGAGATTTAATAGTTTTATCAAAATTGATCGATGTTAGTAAAAAAATTGACGCTAAAGGATAAAAAATTATATCCAATATACCCGACTTCACCTAGTGCCCTATATGGCGACTCCACCCACTGAGGCTTGCCTTTAGTGTTCGCCCCACACTACACCCTCGCTTTCGGGAAGCCCCAGACCCAAACTAATCTAGCTTCCTGAACTCGTCGAAAGGTCGCATTAACGGACGCCCCACACGCATCTTAATGGGGCCGCTCTGCTATAAGAATTAAAAACCAAACCCTCTCTTTCATTCTGTAGCTTGCCTCTCTCTCTCTCTCTCTCTCTCTCTCTCTCTCTCTCTCTCTATATATATATATATATATATATATATATATATATATATATATATACCTTAATTTTGCATTCCATTCCATGATAGTGAAGCATGCATCCCCAATACCTAGTTGGCGCTCTGAACATTAATCTTGAACTCGTGGTAAAAGTTCTCGATCATAAAGGGGAATGGACTAATTAAGATAGAGAAATTCCTTAGATTAGAAAGGCACATCCTTCAATGTTCCATCAAGAGAAACTCCCAACTCCCAATTTCCACCAACCCGCTAAGGCTTTGCAGCTTCATAAACTATATTCTATCCTTCCCTTCCCAGCTAGCTATGTTTAACACAACTCGCCTACATTCTCTAATGGAGATGCACAAACAGACCTGATGAAAGTGAAACAAAATAAACCCAATAAAACTCAAAGGCCAATATGTTTCAATCAAGGGCTTAGATTAGAACATATGAAATTAAGTGAAACAAGCATATCAACAAAAACGTAACCAAACTACCAAATATGAAACTGATCCCAGATGAATCCATCCATGAATCATTCAAGTAATCCATATCATAATAATGAACACAGATTCAAGAGAGAGAAAAAAAAGAAAAAAGAAAAAAAACCAAGAAGAGCAGGGGAGATCCATGGTACCATACCCGAAAGTGAAAATTAGTGCTTCCCATCCATAGCTCCCAGCACTCTTCGATTTCTATACACACCAAGATCTCCCCAAAGAGATTGGTGATAAACACCGGTGTTGCTTTCGCAGCCATGTCCCTCCCTCGCCCAAGATCGGGCGAAGCTCCTCCCGACGCTATCAAACGGCACGGTAATTTTACCACCGCCTTCTCAAGAAAATCAGCCAGCTGATTCTTCAAGAAATGCCTAATAGCTTTCAATCGCTTCCTCCTCCACATCCCTATCATCCTATGTGCAAATATTCCTCAAAGTCTGCTTCATTTTCCTCTCTTATATGCTATTGGTTGATTTTTGGAATTTCCAGGTTATGTAGATTTGAGATTTCTATGAAAGATGGTTGCTTTCACCGCCGTTTCGCTTCCGTACGGTAACCCGGCTTCCTTTTTCTCAATCTCTCCATTTCTCGAAGAAGAACCAAGAAGAGTCACTCGCTTCCAGACAGGTTTTTTTTTTTTTTTTTTAAATTTTGGTGGGTCTCAGGTGGTTTTGAATAGTACAAGGGTTTGAAGCCAAAGTAAACGTTTCGTTGGGAGTGGACGAAGAAGCACTGGGAAGCTTCCTTAACTTACACGCTTATGTTACTTTGGCTATTTCTCAAACTATAAACAACTCTCAGTATCATTTTCTTCTAAGTCCAACTCTAAATTTATCAAGATTATAATTTCAAAGATGAGTCTTACCTAGAATGCCCCACCCTTCTTTTGTAGTTGGTAAAATTATTTTTCTTTTGGTGAAAGTATTCTGAAAAGTGGAATGGCAAACCGAGATGTGATTAGCTGGAAGATCAGATGACCAATGAGAGAGTTGAGAAAATCAATAAAGTGGAAGCTCGATGCTCGTGGGAAGATTTAATAATGCTAATTGCTAAGACATAGACAAACCAGATTTTATATGGAGTTATGGACAAACTTATCAATTATTATTTGGTATTTATTATTTTTTGCCTTTTAAATTTATAATTTATTTTTATAAAAATTAATTTTAGAACTTTAAACCCTATTACAAACAAATATAATTTTATAACTTAGGTAGCGTTTATTTTTTGACTTAATGCTGAATTTAAATAGCTTTCAGCATTAAGCTATTTTTTTTTTTTAATTTTCACAACTTATTAATAAAAATTTTTAAAAAATTTCTGAATAGAAAAAGTGAAAATATTTGGCTTTTTCTATTCAGAAAAAGTCATTTTCCACAAAAATAAGAAAAACTCAATCATTGTCCAACAAGAAGAAGAGTTAGCAATATACACTATTAAGGATGACAACGGGAGGGTTTGGGATTTGGCTGACTATCCCGACCCAGCCTGCTATTTTTTCTTCTAATTCTCAAACTTGTCTCATTTAAAAATTAAAATGGTGGGCTGATATGGAAAATTCCCAAATCTCGCTGCTTACATTTTATTCTTTTTGTTTTTATTTTTAAATTTTAATTTTTTATAGCTTTTTTATTTATTTTTGTATTATATTAAAATTAATATTTTTCATATAAAAATAAAAATATTATGAATTTTAAATTATTTATTAAAAAACCTTATAATAATAATTATTATTTATATTAAAGTATAAAATAAATAATAAAAATTATTTTAAAATATAATCTGTATGACTTATTATTATTATTTTTGATACATGGTTCATATTGCTTCATTCGGATCTGTTTCTGCCCCGAAACAATTTATTTCTTTTCAGTTCACTTTATTTTAAATGAACTTAGCCCAAACAATTTCTTGACTTTCGAGATTTTCGTAAAAATCTCGTCCCTGGAGTCACTGATAACTTATCACTCTAGAAAATCGGAAAAATTTCCGCTTGTCTCGTAATCCACCAACTTTTTGGGTCACTAGATTTCGCGAGATCACTGAACGGCGCAGTCCGTTTGCCATCCGAGATCTAGAGAATTTTCAGCTTCCCCGACCCTGGTGACAATTTATTATTTTTATTAACATTTTGTCATTTTTGAAAAATTTCTGGAATTTTCTCGGGTTTGGCAGAGTAACAATACTGACCTGTCTCGGATTTGAGAAAATAAACTCAACCCTTTAAAATCCGATTAAATTAAATTAAACATGTGCTATTAAGAGAGAGGTGACTAAACCCAAAATAATTCGGCCCCTATCCCTACTCACTACCTAATGTTAAAATTAAACAACTTAATACTTATCATATTAAGACTATTCAAAAGATTAAGCTAAAAAAAGTTCATTCAAAAGATTAAGTAAAAAACAAACACCACCTTACTTTTGGAAAAATAATTATTTTATATATGTTAAGATTTTGAAATTAAAAAAAAAATTTAATGATTCTTTTATTGAATGTCATGTATATAGTCAATAGATAAAATCAAACTTTGTCCGAATCTGCTTATATCAATCACAAATATCTCATCGGAATAAATAATAAATAAAAAAAACATTTTCCCATCATTCTATCTCAAATGTCTTGTCTTTATGTGAGACGCCCCATTTTCCGGGGGTCCGTTGACTACCCGTCAACCTGCGGAATACAAGTGGATGTTGGGTTACCCGACGCCACTTCAGAAAATCGGGCATAATCTCCTTTGTACGAGGAACTCTACCCAAATAAAAAAAACCTGTATGAAACCCGTTCCTGGGCAATTAATATAACGCCACGCATACAAATACGGATAAACGCCTCGGGCTCCAGTTACAATATCCATAAAAACATATCAAATCCAGGACCCAATTATATCCAATAGTTCTAAGAGTTCAAATATTTTACTTTATACAATACATACATTAAACTAAAAAGTTCTAATACATGTATGTATACATCAAAGCCATTAACCCTAGCTTTCTTCTAATCCTCTAGCCTCAGACGAGCCAGTCTCGCACGCTCCCTCAGACTTGAAATGTATCCTCGACAGTGAGCTAATGCTCAAGAGTGGAATCGCCCCTAAGTGGAGCTTACTTCCTCCACCCGTCAAGAATAAGAACGCTCCAAAATAAACATACATTCAAACAAACTGCACGATCCTACTTGAATGTCTACATGACCAACTCGCATCCCGAAGCTCATCGACTTCTCTCACACTCGCCTAAGCCTCGTATGAGAATTACTCTGCGTATTAGTTCGTGGACAACCTCCATGAATATATATCAATCGGGCTAATTCGACGATCGGGATATATTATTTGCTTGTGCACTACCTGGCTGAATATCAATCGCCGCTCCGACTAATCGATATTTTTACTGACACCGACAATTAACATTTTAGACTACCCTCCTAACCATTTTTTCTAGACTCATCTCCTACGACTAACTCCTAAGGGGCTTCTACGATGTCTCCAGCAAAGTAATGCATGTATGCCAATTCCAATACAGTTCAATCACATGCAAATACGTAAACACGACACATCCATAAATCACATCCCAATCACGAATTTTACGCGCTTAGCTAGATTTCTCGCGAGACGATTCCTAACCCGCCAAGAACTGCTTCATCATCCCGGGAGATCTAGAGAATAATTTACAGATTTTTAATCGAAATTACGATTTTACCCTTTTTCCATAAATTGAAATTTCTCGGGTCTTACATTATGTATATGAAATCAACTACAATAATTATTACTAAATATCATCTCCAAATTTAAATTTAAATCAAACTAGAGGAGTGTTTGGTTTTCGATCAAACATGTTGAAGACAATTTTTTTTTTCTTAAAAAATATAATTTTATTGATTCAAATCAATAATACATTCGATAAAAATATATAATCAAATTTATTAAAAATATTGGGAGAACAATGAATATTTATATTAATAAGATAATTGAATCGATTCAAAACTTATATATTTAATAATCTTATAATAATTTTGAATACTTCATAATTTAATTTTTGCAGGATATTAACGTATTTCGACTAGATTTATAACTGATCGAATATAATTTCGCTATTTGAATCATTCAATAAAATGACAAAAAATCGTGCTATATTAAAACTAAGATAATCATACGTCAAGTAAAGAATGAGTCACGATAAACTTAAAAAGCAAATTAAAAGCTAAAATTTATATTAAATAAACTTGTATAAAAATTATAATTGATAGAAACTATCCATCTTTGGTTCGACATAAGAGTATATATATATATATATATATATATATATATATATATATATATATATATATATATATATACATCTTAAAATGTGGGTTCCATGATGATCATCCCTTGTATGTAGGGTTATGTTGCTGTATTTATGTCTTCAGTGACACGTCACACCATTATAATGGTGTGTGTGATGTTGATTCTATCCACGTCACCATGGGATGGTGGAACCATGATTCTATTAGTGTATAACCGTTGATTTAATGACACGTGGAGACGTGGGCATAAGAGAATTTTAGCTATCAGCAATTATAGCATCACATGGAACACAGCATAGGATTCCCATACATCTCTTCTTTTTGGGAGTGGATGAGAAGAAGCACCTAGGGAAGCTTCCTAGAACTTACACACTTATGTTACTTTGGCTATTTCTCAAACTATAAACAACTCTCAGGTAATCATTTTTTTCAAAGTCCAACTCTAAATTTGTCAGTGTCATAATTTATCATCATGAGCCTTACCTAGAATGCCCCACCCTTTTGTGGTTGGTAAAATTATTTTCTGTGGTGAAAGTTATTCAGAAAGTGGAATGTAGCAACCGAGATGTGATTGAAAATGGAGGAAAAGGGCAAAAAGAAAAAAAAAAGTTAAAATAAAAAGAAGTGGTAGGGGGCGGAGAGCCCTAGCCCCTGGTCCTAAACTTTTTAAATTAAAAAAAAAAGTCATGAAATTTTAAAGATTGTCGTTTGGTACTCTGAATTTAGGCTTAAATATTTTTTGACTTTATAAATTTTTTTTTTACTATTATTATTATTATTATTATTATTATTATTATTTAGTTATATAACTTATATTGTCTTATTTGGATCCATTTATGTCCCAAAAATTTTTATTTCTTTTCAGATCAATTATTTTAATCGAACTTTAACTAAAACCATTTTCCGACTTCCGAGATTTTCGTAAAAATTTCGTCCCTGAAGTCACTAGTGATTTATCACGCGAAATCTTCGTAAAAAATATTAAGGATCACTTAATTCGACGAACTTTTCATTTCTACTAGGATTTCATGAGACAATTTAACTACAAGAGTCCGTTTCGTCATCCGAGATCTAGAGAATTTCCGGTTTTCAACCGAAATTACTGTTTTACTCTTTTTCAGAAAAATTGAATTTTTTCTAAGTTGTACTGAACAATATCATTATATATATATATATATATATATATATATATATATATATATATATATATATATATATATATATATATATATAATTTTAAAAGTATTTAATTTTTTATAATTATAATAATTTTATATTTATGATGTCACGGGTTTAATCACGCTCAACCATCTATTCAATTTGCATTAAACTGTGAATTAGTAACTTTTTCGATTCAATTATCGGTCCGATTTTTAAAATATTGAAAAAATCAAATAATAAAGAATTAAAAATATTTTATAGTAAATGAATATAAATGAAGGTGGTGTGGTGAGTTCAAGAAACCCACAAAGACAACAGATAACCAATAAATAATTAATGAAGAAGACCACTTTTTTTTATTAAAATACTTGCTTATCCTGCACTTTGCACCTTCAGTACTTAACATCTCCATGCAACCATGTAATACACTCTCTCTTTCTAAGCTTCAAACCTCAAGCCCTAACCACAATCCTGCTAGTGGTTGTTTCTTCTCCTTTCCTTTGCTCTAATTTGTCTTCCAATACAAACTTTTATAAGGTTTCTGATAGCTCAGCACAAGCTAATGGCTTTACCACTGCACTTACCAACAAACTCAAAACTACCTAACCCACCTAACCAACCAAGGCAAGCTGGACATCAAACAAGGACCATCAACACTATAAAACCCGGGAAAAATTTAAATTTTCTGAAAAAATGGCCAAAATAACAAATTGTCATAACGCCAGGAAGCCTAGAAAATTTCTTCTAGATCCTGATGCGTAACTAATTTCATTATTTATTTCATTCTTATGAAATCTAATTACCCATAAAGATTTCACAATAATTTCTAAATGGGATTTTCGATTTCTTTAGGTGATGGTTATTTAGTAACCTTGTGTGGAATGAGATTTTCACGGTAATATCGATTCGTGAAATATCCTAAAGAAGTTCAATTAAAATAAATCGAACTTGTGTGGTCTCGATACTAAGAGTAACTCGGTGTCCACGAGTAGTTGGAAAATTCTGCCTTATACCAAGATTTGGTGCAAGATGACCTAAGAAGGAAATTTAATGGGTCGATTTACTAACAATCTAGGGACCCTCGTAAATTGGGTGTCACAAACACGCCTAAAGGGATTATTTTTGTCATATTAAACTCAATTAATCCTTTATTTTAAAAAAATAAAATAAATTCTTTAACTTTCTTTATTTTTGACTTAAACTACGATAAATGCTTAAAGTAATTCCAAACATATATATAGGGTATATTTCATAAATGTGAAGGTGATTTGATTTTTTTAAGTCATAAAATATATATATATATAGTATATATATATATATATATATATATATATATATATATATATATATATATATATATATATATATATATATATGACATGTATATTCTTTTAATTATGACATGTGTATTTTTTTAATTAGTAAACTTTTATCACGTGTTTTATATATTTCACTTTTAAAATAGACTTTATTTATTTATTTTTTTTTGTTAAGCACATTTTTTCAACCAAATAAAAATAAACACTATATTATCAAAATAAATAATTAAAATCTTAAAAATTGGATGCAACTTTAAAGTCAAAACACAACTTAAAAAAATTTTAGAACCTTCCTATTTCCACAAAATTATATAAATATTGAGAGGAGCCCGCTGAAGCCTAGATGAGAGGACCTAATAGAGAAATGGAGCACACTTGTGATAGAAAAATTAAAATGAGAATCCGTGTGATTAAAAAATAAATAAAAACACTAAGTCATCATAGGTTTTGAGGGAAGCTTATCAAGTGTCTTTTTCATCTTTAATGCACCACAACTTCCCTACCCAATCTACTGACACCACTGTTGAGACCTCACCACCAAAATTCTTCATCCATCCAAACATGTCTTTACTCCAGCCAACTTGCACCATTATCATCGAAACAACTCACACCAAAAATGTTACTCTCATATCCAAACATTTCATTTCTTTTGATTCTTCTGCTCCATTTCCATTTTATTTTTGGAACTTCAAGCACAACAAGGATTGAATACTTTCAAGTGAAGAGAGAGGTAAGTGTTGAAAAATATTTTATTGAATCTTCTTATTTTTGTTTTTGATAAAATATTGAATCTTTTTTTTTGTTTCACTAGCTTGAATCAGACGAAAGAGGTAATCTTTTGAAGTTTTCTTTTAAGAGATTTCGTTCCTTTTTAAAGGTTTTCCTTTTTAACTTTTTGCTTTAATAGTCTAGCTTACAGCTTAAAATGGAAAAGAAGAATGGTTTATTCAAAATTTTCTCATAATTTTGTTTTCGGTTGGTAAATTATTTTTTATTTATCTACCTTTAAAAAAGTAGAAAATAAAATTCTCTCCGTTTCATATATATATATATATATATATATATATATATATATATATTAGTGTTTCCGTTTATATTTTTTAGATCATGTTTATATTTCATTTCTTATTTTTATAGTTTTAGAAAATTAAATATAGTAATTTGGAATGTGTATATTTGAAGGGATTTTTTTCTCTTTATGTTAATTTTGTTTTATCTATATGCTAATAAATTTATATTATATGGATTTGCTACACTAATTCAATTATTTACTATTTCTCATATAAAATGTAGAAAATAGGACATTAGTATTTGAGTATACCAGGTTTTGTATTGATTTATTGTGAAAAGTATTATTTGGAATATGTCATTTATTTATAAATTTATAGAATAACATATGTTAAGTGGTTGTATTTAAGAGAACTTTCCTAAAGGTAGGAGGATGGAGATATTTTGTTAAACCATACAAGGAGAATTTTTATATAGGTAGGATGGATAAGTTGGTGGGAACATGAAGTTTTATTTGAGTGTTGAAATTTTTTATAAATGTTGGACTTTCTTTTTGAGATACCAATTGTTACGTGCATGTAGTAGTTTTCATTTAATTTGAACACTTGGTGATGACAAAAAATGAATTTATCATTGTTCTACAGGATTTTGGACATACTAGAAAAGAATGAGACAAAATTAAATAAAAGTAATAAAGATAATGATTGATAATTTGTATTGCGCCCTAAACCCGGGGGTCCGTTGACTACCCACAACTCAAGGAATATATGGATATCGCCACCCGACGCCACTCAAACAATCTAAAAAGCTGCAGTCTCCTTTCTACTGTGGAGCCTCTACCCAAATACATCACCTGCATTTAAAACCTGTCCCTAAAGGCCCAATGTCGATAACATAACATGAGTAGAAACGCCGCTTCAAATCTAACAACTATACTTCATCATATTACAACAACTATATCCAATAGTTACAAGAGTTAAAATTTTACTCTTATACAACACACATTAAAATCTAAAATTTTAATACATGTAGTACATCACAAAACCAAAGCCACAACTCGGCTTTCTTCTAAAGCGGCCTCTATGATGAGCCGTCTCCCGCGCTACCCTCAGACCAAATAATAAATTCCCACGACAAGTGAGCTATCACCAAGAGTGGAATCACCCTAAACAAGGCTACCTCCACCTAAGTACATGCACGCTCCAAAATAAACACACACATTCAAGTAAATGTACGATCCTACTAATGTCTACACGACTAACTCGATCCCGAGTCCCTCACCGACTTCCTTCACACCGCCTTGTAACGCGAGAACACGTTTCAAGAGGATAACCTTTCTACGTGATATATCAACGGCCGCCCGACGATCGAGATATATTATATGTTTGTGGGACTACCCTCCGATGAATATTCAACAATATCCGGAATGATTGATATTTTTGACTTTGACTACTCCTCCATAATTAATATTTTAGACAAACTTCCAATCCATTTTCTCAGATCATCCTGCGCACTCACTCCTATAGTCCAGGGTGTTCCTGAAGGCATATGGAATGCATATGTATGCCATCATTCAGCTTTGCAACACATGCAAATATATAAACATGCATATATTCACATAAAATTTTATCACACAATCATGTTATGTAATTCTCATTTCATCACATCAAAATTAGCTCAATGTGGCTAATGATCAAACACGAGCAATTTATTTGAATTATCGACTAAATACATATTTTCTACAAAATTTATTTGTGATCACCTTAATAGTAAACCTTTGCCTCGTCTTATAAAAACCCAAATTATCTATTCACTTGGTGAACTCGTATTTCTCAGCCGATCCCGGCCTCATACCCATCACAAAGGCCAACACAATCCATGGCATAAATCGTGACCATTAACTTCAACAAAGCCAAGGAGCAAGCCACGATCAGAATTTGGGTTCCATAAATTAGTAACACCCTACCCAAGTTTTGACTGACCAAACGCCCCTCACTTCGCCTCAACTAACTCAAGCATCAACATAGTTCTTGAATTAAAGAATAAAAACTAAGTAGGGAGAAACCCCTACTCCTGCATTTCCTGGAGGAAACTTCCTAAATCCGGTGACCCACCAAGCCCCCTCCGCGAGAGCAACTTTCCTTCTGCCCTGAAGACCGTCTAGTACTACGATTCTCCTACAATCCTAGAGAGAAGGACAACTCTCTCTAAAACTCAGATTTGAAGCTAATGTGACCCTTTCTTCCTTCTCCCCACGTTTTCTCCCCTTTCTTTTCGTTATGATGACACTATTCCTCTTTTGTCCCTCTAGTTGACTTAAACAAATCCTAAAAATGCCTATTATGTCCCTTTCCCAGCTTTCGATATTCGGCACCATTTCTCGTCACCATTTTCATCATTTTCACTATGCCACTCTATGGCACATGAGTACTTGCCATATGTGACTTAGCATCGGAAATCGCTTTACTAAGACCGAAATGTGATGCCTCAAAACGTGTCGACCCAACTATCTCAATTCCCGTGCTAGCTAGATTTCGCGAGACGATTCCAACTTGCAATCCTGCTTCTGGCCATCCGACATCTAGAGAATAAATTTTGGATTTTTTTTAACCGAAATAACAAGTTTTGTAATCAAAATTACGATTTTGCCCTTTTCCGCAAATTGGAATTCTCGTCTTTACAAAGATAAGATTTTGAAATCAACTGCGGAAGAATCGTAACTAATAGAGATTAAGGGAAATTAATTAATTAATTTATATATATATATATATATATATATATATATACATATATATATACACACAATATAACTCTGATAAAATTGAAGTTTAGGAAGGATCAGTTGATAATCTTAAATGAAAATTGTGAAAGTTTTGATTTGGTCTTAACATTTTTGTTATCAGAAATGAAGAGCACCTTAATTGCCTAGAAAGTTTTATTCATAATAACATAAAAATATGAAAAAGAAAGTCGACCTTCTTCACTTCATTATGAAAAGTGGATGATAGTTTTTTCATTATGAATTATGGGATGATAGTCTTTTAAAAACATGGGAGGATAAGAACCTTCAAAATTTAAGATGAGTTGTGGATGATATATATAGTATATATATATATATATATATATATATATATATATATATATATATATATATATATATATATATATATATAAGTACCTGTGATTTTTTAGATTATTAACACTAAAGAAAAAATGATGGAATAAATTCAATTGTTATGGAAAATATAACTACTAAAGACTACAACATAATAATTTTTATCATTCTCTTCATTACAAAAAATTTCAATACTTATGTAATAACAATCTTTGTTATGAGTGTTCAAAGTTTTTAAATTTCATCTCATGAATGTGATTTTGGATTTATTCTTTATCCTCAATATTAATATTATAATTGCTACTTTCTTGATCTTGTAACTAATAGCCCTCATTTGTTGTGTAGTTGTCTTTGTAGACTTGTTGAGTAGTTATTGAGCAGCTGGTCTTTCATTCTCCATTAAGGTTAGTAATTGTTTGAACTCTATTTCTTCTTGTATTTGATTATATAATCAATAATGTGATTGGTTTGGATCTTAAGTATTTCTAAAACTTATTTTTTTATTCTAATATATATATAAGGTATATAAATCTCATAATAATAAGATTTTAGGAGGGCAAAAGTACTACATCAACATTCAATGTAGTTTGCTTAGAAGTTTGATATAATATGTTTATATAAGTTTAAAAAAAAAATTCTTGATAATTTTACATTAATTTGTCATAAGTATAGAAAAAATACTTTACAAACATTAATGGAATGAGAGTAAGAATATGTATTTTCCTTCATTTAATGTTAAGTAAAACAATAGATCTTTAATATCGTTCTCAGGCAAGTGATTATGCTTATAATTAATGAACTTATAATGTTTGCCGCTCTTTGTTTGTTGTTATTATTTAATAGCATTGGCATTATAATGACTTACATTATTAGATGATAATCTTTGAGCTTTCTATTGATTTTCCTTTCAATTCTATTTATTTTTTTTTAAATTAATTGTTCTTGATTTGTCCTTATTTAATAATTTCTTTCAATCGATATCATCTTGAGTCTTTATCAAGTAAGTATTTATTTAAGATCATAACTTAAAGATCTAATGCCACATAGGATATTGCTTTTAGGTGCATATACTTCAACTAACTCATCAATGAATAGGGATTACAAATGTGAAAAATAGGGAATTTGCTTATGAGAAGTTTAAACATTGCCTTATTTCCTATAATTTTTCTGATTATGTAAACTAATGAGGTATCAACAAGTTCTTAAGATTAAATGTGTGAGTATGGTCATATCATAGTGCTAATTTATAAATGCATTATTTATCTAATGGTCTCATTTTTTACCACATCTATCTATAGAAACATACATGTAATATATGTGTGATAGAGGTTTTGTAAATTTTTATGTTTACACATCATCACTGTGATCGCTTCAGATTCAAGAAGATAATGAAAAAATGGGATGCAAACTCAAAATAGACTAGTGTAATGAATTTGTTGAATGTGAGGAACATTATTCAAGGAAGAAGGCAACACTTACGTAGGATAATAAAACACGTTGCCCATGTAGACAATGTCTAAATGTATGATTCCATGATTTGGTCACAATCGAACAACACCTAATTAGATAATGGTTTTCAATGCCAGCCATAATAAATGGATACATCATGGTGAAAATATTGGAGGTGTTTCACGTGCTCAAACTAGTATGCCTAGTGATAGAGATGGGTGTGCGGTAAATGAAAACTATGTTAAGGATGACAACTGTTTTGATGATGACATTATTGCTGCACTAAATGATATGCATGCTCCAATTAACAAAGAAGTTTAATTAAATGAATATACTAGTCATGAAATGGTAGAAATGAGAAGAAGGCTGGATAATTTGTTTGGTGAAGCTCGCAAAAGCTTTGTATCTAGGGCTTGTACGGTTCTCAACATTGACTTCTTCTAGTTGATGCATATAAAGGTGCTTCAATCGATGACCAATAAGTCATTCGACATGTTGCTCGAATTATTACTCTTGATGCTTTTCCAAATGTCGCCAAGTATTCCAAAATCACATTATGACGTGAAGAAGATGTTGCGTGATTTTGGTTTAGATGGCATTCAATTCAAGTGCATGCAAGTATGATTGTGCATTATTTGAAAGAGAATAAGAAGCTTCATAATTGTCCTGCGGTGGGGTGGTGAGCCAAGATATAAAAAGGGAAAGATTCTCAAAAGTGTTACGCACATTTTCCATTAATGCTAAGGTTACAAAGATATTTTATGTCAAGACATACATCGCTGGATATGCGATGGGCATAAGGAAAAAAGACTACATGAAGATGGGGTATTAAGGCATCCTACAGATTCGACCTTATGAATGATTTTGATAATCAATATCCTTGGTTTGCTCAGACGCCAGTAAAACGTAGGTTGAAGCTCTTCCAACTGATGGTTTCAATCCATTTGGTACTATGAGTAACAATTATAGTATGTGGCCTGTTGTCTTGGTGCCATACAATATGCCACCATGGAAGTGTATGAAGGAAAGCTTTTTCATGGTGTCATTACTTATTCCTGGGCCACAAGCTCCAGGTAAGGATATGGACATATACTTCTGCCTTTGATAGATGAGCTAAAGAGTTATGGGTACGATGGTATCCACACGCTTGACATGTCAAGTGGAGGATTATTTTCGCATGCATGCTTGTCTACTATGGACTATACATGACTTTCCTGCTTATAGAAGCTTGTCTGGCTGGAGCACAAAGGGGTACAAGGCATGTCCTACTTGTAATGAAGACACATCATCACAAGGCATCAGAAGCAAAATATGTTATATGGGTCATAGGAGATTCTTTACCTCTTTAACTACAATCGAGAAGGAGTCGCCAACATGATGGTAAGCCTGAACATCGACCACCACCAAAGATACTATCTCGGTGATGACATTTTGAGCAATTGTCTCACGTTTGTAGATTGCGATCTCGTAAAGATATCAATACAAACAAGAAACTAAAATCTAGGCCTCAAGAACTGAATCTGGACAAGAAAGAGTATTTTTTTAGTTGCAGTACCGGTCACAACTAAGATGAGACACATAATATTGATGTGATGCATGTTGAGAAAAAATGTTTGTGAAAGTGTGGTGAATACCTTATTAAATATTGTCAGAAGAATAAAGATACCTGAAAAGCTCGCTTGACTTAAAGGGTATTATGGAAGATAAGTGAATGAGTTACATCTTCAACCTAGTGGAATAAGCTATTAAAACCCCATGCATGTTATACATTGACCTTGAAGAGAGAAGGGAGTTTTGTAAATTTCTTAAATCAGTTAAGTTTCCCGATGGTTATGCAGCAAACATATCAAGAAATGTAAACATTAGTGATGGAAAGATTTCGCAGTTAAACCCATGATTGTCATGTCTTACTTCAACGACTTCTCCCTTGCTGTATTCGGGGCCCTTATTTAAATATGATGTGTGTGATGCATTGGTTGAATTATCCCGATTCTTTCAAAAGTTATGTGCTAAGACATCAGATGTCATCGACTTA
This sequence comes from Tetrastigma voinierianum, assembly GCA_016808115.1. Classification (NCBI taxonomy): domain Eukaryota; kingdom Viridiplantae; phylum Streptophyta; class Magnoliopsida; order Vitales; family Vitaceae; genus Tetrastigma; species Tetrastigma voinierianum. Next base: position 594,840 of record JAEQBH010003707.1, read on the forward strand.
GAAAGACTTGAGGAAGGAATTGTAATTATATTAAAACTTGAAAGGATATTTCTCTCTAGCTTTCTTTTGATATTATGATCCACTCGTAGTGTATTTTCCTCGTGGAAGCTAAGTCACGACCAAGAAGTTATCTGGATGTATCCATTTGAGAGGTATGTCACATTACATTCAAATTTATCAAAAATAAGGAAATTTGTTTCTATGTTACCACATGACAAAAATTAATTTTTCTTTACTATTCTCACATTTAGGAACCTAGGGCAATAATAAAAAAATATGTGAGGTACCAAAAGCTGCACTTTAAGGTTCCATCACTGGGCGATACACCGAACGGCTTTAATCGCTCAGTTCGAATGTACTCAGGTGTATTGAAACACGCTGGTTCCCGTCGAGTTGAAAGGAATGATGATGACGAGAAAAACAGCTCGTGGGCCATTTACCTATTTTCACAACAAGCACCAATAGGTGTAGACAATTAGTGCAACCTCAAAAGAAGAACTGAAAAGGCACATTGGTATGTCATAAATAATTGTCATGAGCTGGCAACCTATTTATAAGTTTACTCAATCTTGTACAAATTCTTTATTTCAAATATTTGTGATATGTTAGAGTTTATGTGTAATGGAACACCTTATTTACATTCTTTTTCAAACAATGCACATATAGTGAGCACTTGGATGAGTTACAAAAGACATAAGCCTAAATTTAGAGTTGAACAAGAAAAGTCTTTTTCCAAAGTGTTTAAAGATCATGTAAGTTATTAATTATAAATTTCATGTTTCCATAATGATAAAGTTTATCTAACAATACTTAATAAATTTCACTATTACGTATGCGAGATATTCATCTTGGCAATCATCTCAAGTCTCAAATGAACTATATTCATTGGCATGTGGACCGATGCCCGACCACACATATACAGGATGTATTGTAATGGAGTTCGTTCACACTAAAAGATCGTGACGATCATCGAATTACTTCTCAAAATAGTGGCCTTTATGTTTCAGGGGAGCATGATGGGGAGGATGTTAATTTTTATGGAGTTTTAACTAATGTGGTGGAGTTAGATTATTTATTTGGGTATAAAGTTATCCTTTTCAAGTGTAAGTGGTTCGATACAAATCGCAAATATAAGAGAATACAACAAGATCCACACTTCACCATCATAGACATTAGTTCCACTTGGTATGAGAATGATCCATTTGTACTAGCCACTGCTTCGCCAAGCGTTCTATTTTGGATGATTATAAAAATGGCCAAAATTGAAAGTTGTCCAAAAGGTTCAACATAGACACTGGTGGGATATTTTAGAGAAGGATAATACTACTTAAGTCGATGGGAATTTTGATGAGACGTGCTGGAAGATGATGCTTATCAAGAAAATGAGTCATGGATATTGAATGGTCATTTGACTAGATGATCAATTAGGCTGCGTAACGCTTTGATCGTATAGATGTTAATCCGTATAATAAATAATAACATTTTGTCTACGGGAGATAGAAATGATGATGATGACTTCATCAGTGGAAGATATAATCAAGAAGATATTAGTATTGATAGTGCTAACACTGTGGAGGAGTGGCTTTCAAGTGAAAGTGAGAGTGACTAAACATGCAAGTATGATAACTGTGACGCCCCAAATCCGGGGTGTCCGTTGACTACCCATCAACCTGCGAAATCTATATGTCTCATATTACGAGACACACACCTGAGTAAAATAGCCACATGGAGCCCATACATCCATACTCATCAAAATAATAATCAACTATAATCTCATAGTTTTCATGCTTGTTCTACAAAAAGATTTATACATATTTACAAAATATTAACTTAAAGCCACATTTCCTATTCTCAAAACTACCTCACCGAGTGTCGCCTCCCCAGATAGTCTCTCGTGACCTAAAGGGGGTCCCACGACGTGGTGAGCAAAGCCCAGTAGAAAATTCTCCTACAAGGGTTACTCCCCACCTAAAATGCATATGCAATGGCATATATAAACAATCAATCACATTCCATAAAATTATTCAATAATATATGAAATGTTCATAAATGCATGAGATGCAACCCCTTTGCTCAAGGACCCAAGTCCCAATCGACTTCACACTCGGAATGCCAAGCGACTAAAAAAACCCGTCACACACATGACTAAACCATTGACACCCTCCAATTTTATTTATCAAAACCTGATTTTGATTCTTTCCTTTATTTCGCGGGCAACGGATTTCGTTTCACACCGTGAGGACGCCGCGACGCCTTTTTCAACATTTTCACGAACTTGCATCGCCGGATTCATGTCTAACCGTGAATAACCCGCGGGACTTTTCAATTGGGGGATTCACCTCAACTTGCTCGCCTAAAACATGTAATTTATCATTTTGATCATTTACACACTCGTGAATATCTACCTTGGACTTTGTCCCATTTTTCCCGAGCTCACGACCCACTCACCAACACCGACATGGAACAAACCTTACCCCGCACCCACACCCGACCGACGATGTGACTCCTGGTCATATGAAATGCATATGATGTCAATGCATTTTCCTCATGTTACATGCATGAATGAGCACTACATGAAACATTTACATACCATGGACAATTATAATTCATACATATAATCTACCTTCCATGCAAAATATATTAATACATTAAAAGCATGCACATCACATTTCCACACTTCTTAGCATGTTATTCAAGCAAGCCATAACATTACCAAGTAGGTCACCAACTTGGGGACTATTCAACAGTGGTACCTCACGCCTTCACAAACATGAACCATATCAAGGTTCCAACTAATGTCATCTCATCAACAAATCACAACATCTTAGAAACTTTCGCTCTAAAACCCTAACTCCCACAAATATGCAACCGGTCATGAAATCCATACCCCAGTCCCAAGGCTTGGAACTAATTCACATGGCCTCTCATATAGCCTCCCATAAGCAACCCCTACCATTATAAAGCCTTAGTTGTAAGTAAAACCAAGTAGTGGAAAATATCCCGGCCTCTCGAGCTCGGTCGAAACTCCAACTTTTTGGTGTCCACACGTAGATCCCACTGCGTGCACCGACTTTAGTACTCGAACTTTCGAACGTCGACCGCCCGAAACCCGGGAAAATCCTCCTTTTCCCTTTCCTTCCTTCTCCTTTTTCTTCCTTTTCTCTCTACGGATTCTTTCCCTTCTTTGTTTTCTTTCCTTCCTTTCTTTTCTTTTTACTTTTCTTTTCCTTTTTTCTCTTTGGATGAGAATTGACCGTATGGTCAAAAGAAGGAAATTTCCTTCTCCTTTCCTCAAGCCAAGTGTGTGGCTCTCCCTTTTTCCATTTTTCTTTTCTTATTTGCAACCACTCCTTAATGACATCATTACCCACATGGCTCAATGTGAGCCATGGGATCCCTTTTCCCACACATGGCTCATTGTGAGCCATTCTTTCAAGTGGACCACATGGCTTTGCCAAGTGTCACTCTCCTAGGATGCCAAGTGGCATCCCCCTTACCTTGCCATGTGTCATCCGACACCCCACGCCTCGAACAACGTGAAATCCCGACCACCTCGGAATCTAACGAAATTCGACGTGGTAGCTAAATTTCGCGAGACGATTTCAATGGAGATGTCCGTTTCGTCATCCAAGATCTAGAAAAATTCCGGATTTTCAACCGAAATTACCATTTTACCCTTTATCCAAAATCTTGGATTTTCTGGGGTTTCACAATAACTAGTGATAAATGTTTTTCATTGTTATGTTTTACTAATTTATTATATATGTGTGTGTGTGTGTGTGTTCATATATATATATATATATATATATATATATATATATATATATATATATATATATATATATATATATATATATATATATATATATATATATATATATAATGAGATCTTTGATTATAATTTCATTATTTTATTAATTATAGGTTATCACATTATTAATGACATCTTTATTTTTGTATGCATATTATCAACATAGTTACAAATGGCCCCCGAAAACAAGCACCGTCCCACTGGCTATTCCTAAGCTAAGCAGAGGAGAATTTGAATCCAGTCAAATTGATTTGAACTAAAATTAACTCATTCAAATATTTATATGACAAATTTCTTTAATGAGTTAATGATGTCAAAATGAATATTTATAATTTAAAATGGTATGTGTAAGAAGAAAAAAATGACATTCAAAGAGTTGCTGATCAACACATCGATGGTCATGAATGCAGATTCCTCCAATGGTACGAACTAGTGGGATATGTAGGAGGTTGGAGACCAACTCACGTGTGGAAATGAGTTTTGACATCAAAGAAGTTAATTTATACAATTTTTTTGGAATTAAGTTATATTAATTAACAAAGTGTATGTCCTTGTCAAAATTTAGGACAAAAAAGGACCCGAAGTGGAAGGATCATAGGGACAAGCCCAATAAAGGAGGTTAATAGCAACATAGAAAGGATTAACACTCCCAAATGCACAAGTCACTGGTTGTACTAGTCTCAACAAAAATTCTACATGTAAGAATGTTAAATTGATTTAATTGAGTATTAAATATTTTTTTTATTTTTGTAGATATATCAATGTTTAAGGTATAAAAAATATTGAACTTGTTATCTTTATATAATTTTTACATTTATTATAAAAAAATATTTATTTTATATCATATTCAGGAAGATGAAGTTGTTATAGTTCTAACTTAAATGATTTCTTAATATTAATTGATTGTGATAAGTTCTTAACATGCAACACATAAGATGAATGATAATAATAATAAAAGATGAGCCAGATAAGAGATATAAAGTTGTTTGAATGTGGAGGACACTATAGCCAATGCAACATTGAGTTCCAATGGAATGCAAGCTAGGCATAAAAATAACTCCACATGTAAGCATGTTGAACTAGTTTAATTGAATAAGTTACCTCATAATGTGGATTTTTGATTATTTTTTGAGTACTATATATAGACTTATTAATGCTAAAGCTATAAAAATATCTTAGTGTTGAACAATATCATATGTTTCCTTAACTAATTTTTGTAATTTCTCAATGCTCGCGGCAGATGACTCTCTGTAATGACAAAGGACAAAGTTGGATACAAATCAGCCTATGCAAGATATTGGTAATGCAGATTACATATCAAGTGTTATCCTAAAATTGCAAGATTATAGAAAACATAATAATCTTTCACAAAAATTCTAATACATGATGAATTAGAAAATTCCACATTGAGTATGGTGAATTAGTTTATCTAGACATGTCGAAGAAAAAATGAATTTTTCTTTCTTGCTATCATAAACTTGCAATTGAAGCAATGTTGACATTAAAGAAATAGTTAATTTTACTTTTCAAATATATTGAATATACTCAAATTATGAACTTTGGTATGTTTATTTAACAAGTCTATTTTGTTAAATGAATTACGTGATAATTAATTATCATAATTTTCTAATGTTTAGCTCGAAGAATGACTTGTAGTCATAGTCGAACAGTCGGTGTAGATGAAGTCATGCAAGGTCAAGGGGATGTAGAGGATACTATAGCCCATGCAACATTGAACATGAGTCAGATGTCTTCCTATCCTGATAACACCCCTACCATGGATGGTGATTCTACCACTGGTAAGATATTGGATTAACTTATTGGACATAATATTAATACTTGTTATATCTTAAATATGTCTAATCCTATATTTATTTGGTTTAATGATTTTACTCTAAATTATTAATTAGAATTGTTTAAGTTGAACTAAAAATATATTAACTACTGATTGATATAATGTAGTCACCATAAACATTTGAAAGTTTAAGGTATGAATAGATATATTTCTATGCATGTTGAATTAACTTATGGAAAACATGATAACAATTGCTATGACAACATTTTCTTTTTTTAAAAAAACAATTTATATGAACTAATTAATTTTAATTGTGAATGTATAGAACGTAAGAAATTTCGAGGAGATACTCGAGGTGTTGAGACTGACAAATTGATTCAAGCAAATGGAATATAATGCTCCAACCGGTGTCAATAGTAGTAGAATGAAATCAGAGATAGGGACCATTGTAAGAAACTATGCACCATTGGATGTTGAGAAGTGGGTCGATATATCCGAGAGTGATAAAGTTTTCATGATGGAGAAATTGGTGTGTATGATGTTTAAAGATATTCATAATTTGATATATACGTTAATTATTTTTGTTCACTCATGTTAATAATGTGATTAAATTTAGATCACTATTGAAATGATACTATATAATATATAAACTAAACATGTATATGAACGAAAAGTAATGGGGACTTTTTTATTTACAGTTAGAAGTGTTACATGAGTGTGTCATACCGATTTAAAGTTTGCATGCTTTGATGGTGTTGTTAAAATTGTTTTGTTGTTGATATCACATGGGTGTATGCTTTTGCATTATTATCATTTTTTGTTATCATTATTATTGTTATAATGCGACTTCCATTTTTTGTTGATATAGTTTGTAAAATTTTATGTTATCTTTAGTTTGAACATATGAAAGAAATAAATTCTTGTTTTTTTTCCATTTTATTCTTGTAAATATTATGAGAAAATAAAATTTGAACTCTAAAATTGCGATGGAGCATTGATTAACTCTAAAATTTAGTTTAAGAACCAAACCAAATCAAATCAGTTGTTAGTCCTTGAATTACTTTATTAATACATTATAACTTCAAATTTTGTGAGTTAGTGATACTTGTTATTTTATTATCTTTTCAATCTTCTTGCTATTATCCTTACATTATCATGATATCTTATAATTTAGAATGTTTTGTGACCATCTCCAACTAGAATCCCATATAGAGTAAACATTTATCTTTTTTTTCTTATAATTTTTTATTTTCTCTAAACATTGAAGTATTAGTTTGTTTCGATTAATAAATGAACTTTAGTGATAGATTTAACCTTGTTTTTTTTTTATTGTGACATGGAATAAAATTAAAAACCATCCAACTATTATGGTAAAATTTTTATATATAAGTTGTTATTATCCATGCTTATCACTTACAAACCTAAATATATTTTGTTATTTTACTATTTGGGTTTAGGAAAAAGTTTATAATTGATCTACCCAAAATCATGAAGAAGGCCAATCGAAAATAAATGGTCACATCTAAGATGAGAGTATAGGAATAAGTGTCACAAGCATTTCAAGAAGTTTTCAACAAAGAGCCGAGGCAAACAAATCCATATAAGCATGTTAGTGATCAAAGGCAATGGGATTGGTTATGTGGATAGATTGCTCTAAAAATCTCAAGTGAAGTCTTCATCAAAATCTTGTTTGGTTTGGATGGTTATGTGAAACATGATAACATACTTTTAATGCCGAAATTTTTTGATTTTAACTTTTTAATCATATAGAGGCGCTCAAATATTGAACACCAAAAATAGAATGAAGTTGCCTTTACTATCGCAGGGGGATCACGATCTCTTTGTACAACATGTGGAAGAATTGGTACAATTTTAAAACAATTCTCCAACTTTACGGATGCTTCTAGAATTAATATTGATTATACTTCATCAATGATTTTCTATAGTTCAATGAGATATATCAACTTTTATCTTCCTTCATAATTTTCTTATCTCAATATTTATTGTTATTATATTGAATCTTTTATGAGACTTAATATTGCTATTACATCCTTTATGTTTGGTTGTCATACTTTGCCATCTAAAATTATTCTTGAGTTATCAAAGCTATGGTGCATGTCATTGCAATTCTATGCATTGACTTAGTGTGAGGAAATTTCAATATTCTTCTACTTGCATGTCTTGTTTGGCCTTAAATTTAATGTTTATTTACAAAATAAATGTATGTCTAAACAATGACGATTATGTTGAAGTTGTAATACATGTCTTGCTTTACCCTTGAATTTAATGTTCTTTTATAGTAAGTGTATTTCTATACAATAACCACTATGTTAAATTGAAATAGGATAACATTTGTTTCTATAATAAAAGTTTTTATGTTATTTACATAACTTTTATATACAATGTCCATAATATTTATAGCAAAGATGTAATTTTTGATATTATATGTATGAGGTGAATTTAAGGCAATGAAATTGAATTCTTAAAGTTGAAATTTGATTGTTTATATATCTATGTAAAGATATCTTGTATTATTTTAATAAATAGATGGTTACCAACTTAAGTATGTGTCAATTATTTTTTATATGTGTTTTTAACTATTTTCCTATATTAACAGATATTGTGACTTGCACATTTTTATAATATACATTTTTTATACAAAGCACATACATTTGTTTATTTCTTCATAAGTGAATCAATTTATTATAAGCATTATAGTTTTGGCTTGAAAAAAATAATAATATAACAAAAATTATATTGAAATACAATATCAGAGAATGACTTTACATTACTATGAATAACAAATACAAATATGTTTATTAATAAAAGATATTTCTTAGGTTCTTTACTAATTGTGATGGTAATGGATGCAAATTTATTTGAGCTTAAAATTATATTCATATTGTTTACTTATTTTTTCATATTGTTATTTAGGCACTAATAATAATCGACAAGCACCGTGCCAAATAGAACTTTTCGCCAATGCATTGACTTCTGAGAATGGTTAAACAAAGAAGCACAAACTTCTTTTGAGTTTTCTTTACAAATCCTGTACTTGTTTATTTATTTGACAATTCATGAACTTATTTGTAATTTTAATTACATTACTATTAACAATTGTTTTTCAAATTAGAATTTTGTGATGTTCACTTGATGATTTGCAAATGTTACATAGAAATGCATTACATTAGTTTGGTTAATTTTTTTATTCTATGTATAGTAGGAAAATTTGTAAACATGCTATTGAAATGGATCTAAAACTTTCCAAAAGTATATTACTCATAAAGAACATGCTATAAAAAACATTATGATATGTACTCCAAATATTTAATTTTTCTTTGTCTTTGTAGGAAAGAATGTTAGAGTTGCAAAAGCAACCAGTGCAATAAGATGGTCAAGCCTTATCTGATGCTGATATATGTGTTCAAGTGCTAGGCTCAAGATCTGGATATATTAGCGCCTAGGTCATGGCTCCTAAACCACCCCCTTCTATCCTCATCAAGATCTCGCATTCAAGTCACATCGAGAGATAGAATTGGAAAATGAGCTTAAAGCAACACGAGAGCTCATCCAAAGTCAAGAGACTCGAATCCAACACCAACAATCCCAAATAGATCAGTTAGCTAGCTTTGTTAGTGAAATGCGCACACATGCACATCTACAGTTCATTACTCTGGAAATTTCTGCCACATGGGTTCACCTCTTTCACCGGGTGCTCTGGTTCCACCACGCACATCTCAGCATGCCGCTTTCTCCAGAGAGCCGGGTCCCAGACTGTGGTTATAACTGTGGGAGCATCTTCTACTACCAACCCGAGCTAGTAGTCGCTGGTAGTAGAGATGCTCCCATTGACCTTAAGCCCCGGGTCTCAAGCCTCCGAGTCTCTACGAGGCGAAAGAAAATGCCTAGGGGAGGCATGATATTCCCGTGAGTGGACCCACCGAAGGGCACCTGGTTACGAAGGGTGGACCCCATGCTGGGCCACCCAAGGGCACCCCGTGGTCACTAAGGGTGGACCCCACAATAAAGCCACGCTTTATTTAGCTCTCACTCTTCGTGATCACCACGGTACTGCAGTTTTCACTACAGACAGCTCACCTGAAAGCCCTTGCAGCATTCAATCCAAGACCTTAGGGTCACTGAAGAGCCGCACTAACCGGTTTACTAACCGCTGGCACCGCAGATGCTTCCCATCGACCAAAGACCCCAGTCCTGCGCTCAAATCCTCTCGGCGCGAAGCTGAACCCAGCTTTAAGTATGATATCCTATGAGTGAGCTTCCACCTGAAGGGTACCCATGAGGTGGTCACGAAGGGTGGGGGTCTCACATCCAAAGATCAAGCTCAAGAAGTTCATCTCCTTCACATGATACAACATTCATGGATTCCTAATCACACTTTATGGATATCATAAAACTCTGCTTTGCTGTGCATCGCTATCTCTTTTGGCATGTATATATGGTTTTGCTTTTCGGGGACATTCATCTCTCCTTCTTCATACACAACTCATGGATTCCTAAACACACTCTTTTATGGAAACCATACCACTGGGTTGTTTTCGGGGGGGAAATTATCTCTTCTTGACATGTATATATATAGTTTTGCTTTCTGGGACATTATATCTCCTCGACATGTATATATGGTACATTAGACGCTGCGCTTTTTTGATGTGATCATATTTTGCATGTGTTAGTTTTACTTTTTCTTTAGTTTTAGAAGTTATTTACTTTACAAATGTGGATATTAGTCTATACTATTTCTTTATGTTATCATATTTTGTACAAAAAGGTTTTCAACTTTTCATTTACTTGACCACATAATATTTATAAATCCGGATACTAATTGGTACAATTTGTCCTTATATATCTTAGGTATTTGATGGAATACTATAAATTATGTGTTACAACTACAACACATAAGTATTTGATGGAACACTATAAATTATGTAAGAACTATGACACATAATTTACTTATTCATTTGTAATTTTTTATTATTAATCTATAATAAATTCAGCTATGAGACACGCTTTATGCTTTTTTATTATATTTTATAATTTAATTTTCTAATTTAATTTCTTGAAAATTTTTATTTAATATGTTATGATAAGATGGGACAAAATAATAATTATTATTATTATGATTATTATAATTATTGTTATTATTATTAGTTTTATTATTTGAAAATCAAAGCTTCTTCACAAAGTTTATTATTTTTATTATTATTATTATTATTATTATTATATAAAAAGAAAACTTTTAAATAAAGTTTTGAGCAAAATCTATTTAGCAACGAAATTATAATTTTCTTATTGTTAGCACTTAATTTAGCAATAAATTAACTCATAATTGGGAATTTTTTGCAACAAAATTTTAAATATTTGACAATGAAAATTTTTGTCAAAATATATTATTGGAGACAATAAAAAAATTATGTCTCTATAAGGTATTAGAAACGAAATATTTTATTTGTTGCGAAAACCTTTCGCGACGAGGATAAGGCGACGTCCATGAAACAAAAATATTTTCGTAAAATAGTTTTTGTGTGACAATATTAACTTTGGCAACAAAATAATTATGTTAAGCATCACTATGTTTTTGCAGATGTTCATCTTGACACATAATATTCTGAAACAAATCCTTCTAAACAAATGAACCCTAACATCATCCAATTTCAAGAACTTCCAATTATGACACTTACTAAGGATATCTAATTCACCACACGATGTTCCAATCGCTTACATGCATAAGTCGATAAAACTTTCAACCCCATCAACAAAATCTTTGTTAATAAAAAAAGCACAAGATTGTTCAATATACATCCATTCAATGCACTACACTCATGCTTGTTTTCTCCGAAAAAGCTAACAACATTACAAATTTTAAATACAAATTAATGTCAAGTATTGTTTATATATATATATATATATATATATATATATATATATATATATATATATATGTGTGTGTGTGTGTGTGTGTGTGTGTGTGTGTGTGTGTGTGTGTGTGTGTGTGTGTGTGTGTGTGTGTCAACACCCACAAAATAATTACAATAATAATTCAAGAATTCAGATATGAAAATCATAATCTCAAAATTCTGAAAAAGACTATAATATTACAGCTAGCATAAGAGAAATCCGCATACAACAATTATAGTCAACCCTTTCTCAATCCATTTGTATGAATAAAATACTTGAATACTATGAACGAATTTCACTAATGATGGCACGTTTATAATTATATATATATTAAGCAAATAAAAAAAAAACCATTAGAGTCTTCAAAGTGATTAATAATAATAATAATAATAATAATTCGTAATTCAACGCAAACATGTAAGCACAACATATGAAAAAAGGGAATTTTCTGTTATTCATATCCATAAAAGTTATGGAAAGTAGGCAATAAAAGGAAATTTTAAAAGAAGAAAGGGATCACTTATGAAAAATTCAATGATACCTTCGTTAAGGAGGCCTGGGGAAGCGCTTTATCTTACGCTTCAATAATCATAATGTCGAGAGTTCTTTATATATCACTTTAATCACTAATATCACCTTAAAAGGAAATCAAAATTAGTACACAAAACAATATATGTTAATGAAGGAAAGGGAATAGGCAACAGGAAAAGAAAAAAATAACATAGAAAACACATATTTACAAGGAAACCCTCAGTAGTGGAAAACCACTAGTAGACGAGGACAAATCCATTATTCTAAATATGGATACAAAATTAGAGTATTGTGATTGATAAATAAACCAAAAAAAAAGAATACATGAAATATTTATAGTCATATCAAGATAACGACCCAATCCATTCACTATAAATCTAATTATTATGGTATTTCTTGCTTCTGTACTCACTTAATAAAATAACATCAAACGCTCTCTAAGATATTGTCAAATAACATACTTTATTTGAGTCATTCCATCTCATAGGTGCATTGATCTTTCTTGAACAAAGCATTCATTCACACACCTTGAAAGAAAATAAAATAAAATAAAAAAATAAAATCAGGAAATAATATTTTCCCTTGTACAAATTTGCATCAAATTTAATACCTATGATGCAGCTTAACCCGAACTCGGCAATGTTGAAAAAGGACACAAACCACCAATGAATTTTCATCATTCCTAGGACCTTCCCTTCTTTCTTTCCATTTTTAGTTTTCCAAGGTTGGGTAAAATTTGAATAGAATCTTGAGTCTTTTCTCTCTGCTTTTATACTCTTGTGGAGTTCATCATCATCTATGCCTACTTTGTCTGTACTCTTGTTGAGTTCATTGTAACTTCTTTGTTTTCGCCATCGAGGCAGTCATTTTTCTTCTGCTATATCTTGAATTTTGTCATCATATATTTCCATTAAAAAAAAGATGAAACAATGATTTCTGGATTTATGAACGCAAATATGTTCTCTTATTTTTTTTGCAAGTTAAGGTTTCACTACCTTTTCATTGAGAATTTCTGATATTTAGGGCTTTGTAAACAATGGATTAATGGGCACATATATCCCCAATGTTCCGGCATTTTCAAAGTATTTTTGATTTGCTTTTGGAGACAAAAGGGTTAGATATTCCTTTCCTTTTTTTTTTTGGATATAATTAAGGTTTCATTCCAATCTCTGTGCTCCCTTCTTCCTCCAAGGCTCATTCCACTAACACCTGCCTGTAGCCCAAGAAAAAATCACCAAAGATTACTGGTGGTAACCTCGTATTCGATTCTCCATCATGTTTCCCATGATCAAGTAACATTGTAATATTATTTTTCTCACTTCGTGATATCCTGTTTTATTCCTTAATAATTAGCTAATAATATTACCATTAAGGCCGTTAGTAAACACTAAACGCTAAACAGGGCTGTTGATCATCAAATTGATGGAAACATCTCCACACCACCATGAAAGTGCAATGCATTATAACTTTCTTCAACATGTATAGAGATTATTATAATACATCTGTGGAATACATGGCAAAAACATTGACTATCAAAAGAAAATAAAATATGAAAAAAACAGATAATATCCATCAGGTGCATGTGTACTCATGCATAATGGACTTAAATAACAATAGAAACCAATAGAAACTAATAGAAACAAAAAAAAAAAAAAGGAGAGCATAGTAAAGCCATGGCTGGCCAGTAACATAAACGAGATGTCAAGACTCAAGATCATTACCACCAAGCACCAATAAGCACTCTCCTCTGCTTCTATAACAAGTTGAGAATTTATGAAGAAGTTTTGGTTTGGCCAAATACATATAAATCGATCATTTGGTATTTGGCCCAAACTGACTTATTAGGTGTGAACATGATACTTTGAAAATAAAAATGTCTTAAAAGCAAATGAATATTAAATCCGTATGCCAAAACAAACCTCCTCTCGGGAGGAGGTACTGCTTGCCAAATTCACTTTTCATGAGCGTAAGCTCGCGTAAAGAAATCCGATAAGGCATGTGAGGCACTCTCTCTCTCTTCAATCCCTCGATTCATTCCGCAAATGATCCAACTTCAAAGAAAGGATAAAAAGGTGGTCAGAGGATCTATAAATAAGTTGTGACCTTTACAAACACCCTAAATTTTCTTCTAATCTCCCTATCGACAAGCATTTTCAAGACACATATGGATTCATGTCTTTTCATCACTTTCTTTTTCTTTTTTTTTTCTTCCTCTAGAATCCGCAATGGGCCTAAAATGTCGTCATAGACATATGTCTAAAGGAAAAAAGGAAAGATAATAATAAGGCAAGAAATGGGCAAATAAATCCAAGGGTTAATTATCAGGTTTTTTATTAGAGATTATAGTGAAAGGATTGGACTGAGAGAATTAATCTTGTGACTAACTACTGATGTTATTAAGGTATGGGTATGTTTTGTATGTTTTGGGGTGCTTATAAATTTACTTTTAAGGTTTGAGGATTTTCCCTAAAAATAAATATCAACCCATTTGTAAGAAGACTGGAATAGGGGAACCATCGCCTCGAGAGAATAAATGAGATTATGATAAGGTCAAACTTGGTTTACTCAATTAATGACAATTTGTACAATCTAAAGATAAACATTACATGCCTGATCCTAATCCTGATCCTAATGCCGCCTCTACCCCAACCCTAAATATTCAAATATTATCTATAGACTATACTCTCTCCCCCTCCCCCTCATTCATAATCATGATTCATGCCCACTCGAATACTAAAAAATCCCTAACTTCCTTCCCCTTCACACCTCCGGATAGTGGATTACCCACCATCCCTTAAATGATCGATATATACTAAAGTCCTCGTCACCTCACGAACAAAAATAACATCAAAAACCAAACTTCTAACAATTCAAATCACAAACCAAAAAATCCATGTAACCACCCCATTAAAAACCAAAAATGTAACAAATGGATAAAACCATGATATAAAGAAAATGGCTATAGAAGCACATTCCAATGTAGGTTTATAAGAAAAACACGTTTGGAAACCAAAAGAGAAAACATCAAAACTAAGAACCACTAGGCAGCAAAGAAATCAAAGATGTGGCGGCTATACCTGACACTGATTAGCATCGGGAGCCTAGGAAACCTTCTTCGAACTCTTCGATAGCTTTATATTGAAGACCGATTCAACAATGCATCCGAGTTTTCGAAACCTTTATCATTCCACTTGCGATAATGTGAGCGTAAATTGTCTCGGAAGAATGCTCAAGAAAACAAGGAAAAAAAATTTGGTTGGATATGAAAATAAAACCCTAAATGCCGCCTTGAGAAGAATGGCCCGAGATGGAGGGGGGTGTTATGGACGTGTACCTATGGAGTCAAGCGAGAGCCAAGTGCAAAACTTTAATTTTAGGTCGTTATTAGGTCGCTACAAATTTGGAATAAAATGGGTCGACTGGCTTTGGTCAGCTTCGATTGATCCGAGTTGTTCCGCCTGGGTGGTGTTAAATGATTATCCAATATTTTTTGAAAATTGTTATTAAGAATATTTTTTTAAAAACAAAGAACAACAAAATTGTGTTTTTGAAATTTATTATTATTATCTGAATTTTGTGTGTTTTATTTTTTTAAATCTAGGAGTCAAATATGTTTTTCTTGTTTTATTTGTTTTCTTTGTTTTAAAGAATAAAAATTAAGGGTATATTTTATTCATATTTTTTAAAATTGTTCTTAAGTACAGTTTTTGAAAACACAAACAACAACAGTGTTCTTGAAATTGATTATTGTTATTTAAATTTAATATTTTCCTTTTTCTTTATGTTTTTCAAAAAAACTAAAAATGAAAAGTGTTCTATTTTTATTTTATTTTTATAACATATATTAAGGGTCCGTATTGAAAACTCAAAAAAAACAATAAAATTGTATTTTTGAAATTTATTCTTATTACCTAAATTTAGAATTTTTTTTTTTTGTATTTTATGTGTTTTTTTTAAAGGAAACTAAACCAAACGTGTTGTTCCAATTTCCGTTCTTTATTTTTTAAAACGTAAAATAGTTTTCAAAACTAAATACAAAAACCACTAAATTTTCAACATGAACACAAATATCAAAGAGAATTACGGTGAATATGATTTGTTTTTGTCTTTTTTATTTTTATTAGAATAAAGTTTCCCTTTCAGGTTTAGTTGATCTGAAATTTGTATTTTTATTCTTGATATCAAAGATTCGAAGGGCCGTGAGCCCAATAATTTGACTGGCCAACACATTGCTTTTTATCAAGGAGACGCCGCAAATCGGGTGCACAGATTCAATCATACCATCTAATTATTTAAGGGACACGTGGATCCAGGATTGGAAATATGCGCCGCACGTACTGCCAGAGCGGAAGTAGGTTGGAAATTTCTGTGTCGCACTTACTATTTTATCATATTCATTAAGTGTACTGCCAGGGACACATTGTTTCATTTATCATATTCAACACACAAAAGTCCAGATAGGGCAAATTTGTCTTCATGGTACCTCTTGACTCATAGAAGATGCCCTAATAATAATAATAAGTTATTAGGGATTAGGGATTGCTTTTAGTATATTTATTAGTATATTTTAGTAGGGACTAGGGATTGCCTTTCGTTGCCAAAAATAAATAAATCATGATTTGAGGAGACAGCGTCTAAATTAGGGGTTGCTAAACGTGAGGAGACTGAAGAGAAAACAAAAATTAAGAAACTAATGGAAGAGAAGGGGCTTCTCTTAGTAGAGCTGGTAAATGGGTCGCAATTTAACTTATTGGCCAACTCCATTCGAGTCACGCGTATAAAATCGACCTATTTTTATTCTAATCAGCTTTTAGCCAAACTTCCATGCGGGTTTATAGACTAAAATGGGCTAAAATATGTCAAAATCTTATAAAAATGTTAAAAAAATAATTTTACACCCTTATAATTCTTCAAATAAAAATAAATAATATATAAATATATAATAATAATTAATATATAAATGATGCACAAAAATGTTGATAAGTTAAAATCATCTAAAAATTTATGAAGATATTTAAAAATCTTCAAAAATAATTAAATAAACAATAATGTACATGTTAAATTGTTTTTCAAGTGTAATTAAATTAATTATGATTAAGGATAATCTTCAAAGATTTTTATAGGTGGGCTCCGGCTTAACTGTAGGTAATTTATAGGTAAAATTTACCTACGTAACACTTCCGTCGGTAAACTATGGATGTTTTATAGTGTAATTTACCTACGGAAGACTATCCGTCGATAAATTCCATTTGTAATCCGTAGGTAATCTATAGGTAAAATTTACCTACGGAAACCTTCCGTCGGTAAACTGTGGATTTTTTATAGTGTAATGTTCCGTAGGTATTTGGTAAATGGTTCCTAAAAGTTGGCACGAGAAAATTACCTACGGAAACACTTCCTTCGGTAATTTTCCGTAGGTATTCTGTCAGTAAATGGTACCTAAAATTTGGCGCCTACACAACGCGCGAAAATTACCTACGGAACACTTCTGTTGGTAATTTTTTATAGGTATTCCGTCAGTAAATGGTAGCAAAAATATGGAAAATAATACGCCTCGTCTGGCCGATATTTCGGCCGGGTAATTACCAACGGAATTTAATCCGTCAATAAATTGTGAATTTCTTGGAGTGACAGGTGAGTGTCCTCCAATTAATTGGTTTCTCATGCCTATTTCAATATATTTCCAATTCAATTTTAAATTACTGACTGTGTGTTATGACAATGCTACACAAAATGCTACATCAACCAGTAAGGCACTATCACAACTGAGACAGTTAACCATTTTATGATGTGCAATGTGATGATTTGAGTAGTGTACTAAGTAGTAAGATAGAAGGATAGATGAAAGATTATCCACACACAAACACGGAGTAAGACATGGATTGGTTACGCTGTTCAACAATTACCTACGTCTGCGGGGCAAAGTCTAGATGTAAGGTGTTTCACTATTTATAAATCAGGTTACAAGTTGGACTTAAGTGGGACAAGACTCCCCCTTTCTCACATCCTTCTTCTCCCAACTATCCCATAGAAAAACATTGAAATAAGTTCCTTCAAATTCCTATACACTTAATATATTACAAGGCTACTAATCATCTTGTTCATTTATGCTCAATCGCCTATCCTAAGTGAAGTGAGCTATCGCCACATCGAGGTTTCAAACAGTACCTGTAGCTGTTCTTTCTCCAAATTGCAGCTCCTCCAAAAGACCTCTTTTTGTGTGATTAATCGATAATCTGTAAAGGCTTCTTCTTCCTATTTAAACACGAAGATTAGATCTTTTCACATTAGCCAAATCCGCAAACTTCCAAAGTCGTATTATATGTTTGCCTTTATAGATTGATATCCTTCCTTATACATGGGACTAAATATTTTTCCTTTCCAACTGGAATCCTATAGGTGAGATTTCATTCATCTAATATTTTCATAATCCGGAATGATCACAATGTTTCTTTTTATATGTCCTTCCTCAATACGTATAAAATAATACCAAATATTCCAAATCTCTTTGCTAATTCAATGGAGAGTCTTTCCAATGCATATGATGTCTAGCTAAGGTAAGATCCATCTTTCCTTCTTTTGTCAGCATAAGACATACATGACTCTGGATAGAAATGATTCATTATGGCATCCACTGCGTCAACAAGTGAGTCACTCTAGAATTTTATTTTTGTAAAGCCTTCTACCAATAATGACATCAACAATCTCCCCCATTGGCAAGCTTTGGCAAAAAAATAAAAAATTCGGAGCACTAGGCAGCATAATCATATCAAGTAACCAAAGAGACGAGATATGCACAGGTAATCATATCAGAAGCACAAAAGGGACTACATAGAGCATTCATCAAATACCATGGAAAGCATAAAAACTATCACCAGTCCGAGATCAAAACAAGGATTTTTGTTTCCCCATAATAGCGTACTATATCACCATATAAAAGAGAATTATAGTGTGTTTTTGAGTTTTAATTAAGCCATATCGAATTACCAAATCTCCTCCTTTTCCAAAGATGGCCAAAGAAGGGAATATTAATGATCAGAATCCAAAAAATGCAAGGGTTCGCATTCCTACCACAAAGAAGCCGAGGGAGAGGGGTACAGTAGCAGGGGAACATCTAAGGACCACCGCAGTGAAGGGGCGGCAAAGCGAAGAAAGAGGGACCAATCGAACGAATCGCGAGCGTGGGGGCCAGTAGGAGCCGGACTGTCCTTTGAGAATGCCAAATATGAAAGAGGGATATCCAATCCCAAGTTTCAAGGCAGAGGACTCGGCATGCTAGAGAATGTTATCAAACATCAGGCGCCCAAGGTTGAAAGGCTACCGGGTCTTAATCAAAAATAGCAAGGTGGTCAGAGTCTTGGTAACATATGAAGTGTGTGTGCCAGGAAGCCAATTGTAAATGCCTATTTTGTGAAGGACGACATACCTTGTAGACATAACAGAGGAACGAACATTACCCTTTTCGGGCCAAGATGACCGGGATCCTTCTGTTATGATGGTGACGATCTCCTGAATAGAGGGATGGGGAATCCTGTCAAGGTCGAGGCACCTAAGGTGAGCCGATAACACTCGTGAGAAGGCGAACTTATGACCTCGAACATATACTGTCTGAAAATTCGGAGAAGTGGGGTCCCCTATGCCCTTAGTCAGATTCGGGTAAGATTCAAGAACCACTGTTTTCACGAAGGGTGAAACCTTCAGCATTATATCAAGTAGATTGACGGCCCTTGATAGCTCAATGGTCCCTATAGGTTCGAAATCTTGGTGATGAATGGTGCACTTAATAATGAATGACCTCTGGACCATAGAGTTCCATAACCCAATGTGAAAGTCAGACAGAAACCGAGAAGATGACTGAGATCTAAACGAAGCATTGGCAGGGGTAGGACGCTTCCGCCGGCTGGTGGGAGCACGACTAGGTTACGATGACTCTGCAACCCCAGGCTTCAATACAGGAGCAGAGATTCAAGAGAAGACCTTCGGACCAGATGCGGAGGTGCGGACTATAGAGCATTTTCACCCATGCGAATGTAAGAACCGAAGAGCACGGATCTTGCGGCCGTGGGAAGAGGGAGAATGACGTGAATTACGCCCCAGCTGCTTACAGAATCCCACCGCAAATTCAGTCCGGCTTAGAACGACGCTTACATTTGAGAATGTGGAGAAGTGATCGAAGAGAGATATCATCGTCGGCAACCTCTATCGCTGTCGTGGACGGGGAGATTGGCGACCGAGGAGAGAGGCGGTGAGCTGTGATGGTGGTGGAATCGGGCCGGCGGGATGGAACATTTTCACCATAAAAGGAGGTCCCTTTCTTCTTATCTGCCGTGAGCGTGTGACCACACCGGCAAATTCCCCACCGCTTCTGGCCAAAGAGGATTAGAGCGGTCGGGAATAATGAGGTGAGTAAAGGTAAATGCTGGCTCTTCAACTCGGATGGTCAACAAGGATGGGGTTATTTTGGGAAGCCCCTTGACTATGCTAGGCGCCGAGCAGGTTCAAAACTCGCCAAGTCCAAGATTTGATTCACGATTCGAACTCCACTACTAAACCGCGGTCGATACCAACACCGGGATACAAGACATGCATGGAACTCCAGAGGAAACTCGCATAACTCGGTACAAATCAAGAACTCGGCCGAGTCTCGAGACAACTCCTATGGGACTCCCCGCTGAACTCAACAAATTGAATCCTCACATTTTAAGGGTTGAAAAAGGTTGAAAATTTTTGAAAATTTCAGAGATTCCTCTGAAAATCCAAAAGACCTGTGATACAATTTCATATCCCACAACAACAAGAATACAAAAAAAAAATGTGAACCCCTCGTCCCGCAATTTGTTGAAACCTAAAAACGCTCTTCTTCTTCCTCGAATCCTGATTCAGATTTTGACATTGAAATCTCAAGAAGAAAGAAGAACTGAAGAAGAGCTAAGAGAGGAAAGAAATCGATCAAAAGTGGAAACCATTGGTTGAAACCGAACTTACCTCTCGTAGTCGCGGCTCGTCACCCGTCGTCGGCCACAGCCGCTTGCTCCAAAACCTCAAGAGTCGGGCCTTCTTCACCTCTTCTTCCTAGACCCGCCTCCTACTCGACAACCCCTAATTTCTCTCCTCCCTCCTCCCTTCCCCCCCGAATAAAATCACACAGGTTGCGCCCGAAGATGTCGCTTTCATTGTTTAAATTTATATATATATATATATATATATATATATATATATATATATATATATATATATATATATATATATATATATATATTATTAATTTTATAATCCATATTTATCATTTAAATGATAATTAACTATAGGTGACAATTTCTTCGATACTCGATCCCAATAAAAGAGGGTATGGAGAAACATTTGCACTAATTAAATATTCCGATAATCGGATTTAGAGATGGGTTTGAGTATATCATATCCTAAGCCACCTCGATCACCTAATATTTAATATATAATATATAAATATAATAAATATTTATTTATATTAAAAAACCTTAAAGTTAAAAACATACTAGATTTCAATCTTTTCTTTTTACACTTCTTTTTCCTGATCACAATAATTCTTATTACTATTATACCACATAAATTATTTTTAATATTCATGATTTTCTAAAACAATTCATTTCACAAGTCGAATAGTAGCATTTGGATAAGTGTAGAGTGCGATACAAAAAAGATAAAAACTAAACTACTTTGCATTTGCTGACGATAATGAGATTTAAAATAATAAATGAAAATGAGATGAGAATGAAAATGGAGATGAGAATTCAAACCCGACCAAAATCCGACCCATTACCATCTTTTAACTATAAAACAATTTTGTTTTACTAATGTTTTGAATTCATCTAATTTTGCGCATATTCAAGTAATTTATATATATTTTTATAATTTTAATTTATTTATTTATCTTAATTTGCTTAATTTGTTAACATTAGCATATATATCTTTCACTCACGTTTACACTATTTAAATAATTTTAAATATAAAAAAATTTGTTTACTAAATTTTTAGCCTCAATTATATCTATTTTTCTAATAATTTATATAATATTTTAATTATTTTTAAATATTTTAATCATCTGATGGCGATCGTCGATACGCATCGACATCAGCGATCGCATTGCTCAGACTGGCCCGAAGTCGGCACCATATCGCGACTTTGAACTACGCAATGGTGCATTCCGTCAATTTTTGTGTCATCCCGCAGGACTGGAAACCATGATCGAAAACGAAGAGTAGTTATGATGGACTAGGGCAAGAATCGTTACCCCGAAAGAAAATTGCACTTGTGCAGAAATCGTTACCTTAGAGGAAAGTTGCCAACAAGGTATGAACTTCCCAAAAATAACCAAGTGAAATCATTCCACCCAAATGCCAAGGGACTTGGGAGTAAATGCTACCTGCCAACATATTGCACCACTTTGCCGCTATTCTAGCTGAGGTCGAAAATGATAAGAAAGGTATATTCTACGGATACTTTTTTTTTTCATGTATAATGATCTTGTAGTTGGTCTACGCTATTGAATACGTACCAGAAGTGCGTAAGAGTTTTCAACCGCGAAGCATCGATTCAGTCCCCGGCAATGTGCATATCGGGGAGTTGATGCTCTGTGGGAACGTGCTTAAGCTCAATGACTTTGTCTTCGACGAGACTTCGAATAAAATGATGGCAAATGTCAATGTGCTTGGAACGTGAGTGTTGCACATGATTCTTGGAGATGTTGATAGCATTGAGATTATCATACAAAGGTCACCTGGTGTTGCATCATCTTTAAGACATCGTATCTTGCAAAGATGCTTTGTATCTAAATGAGTTGCAATACCAAGCCTCGATGGCAATGCATTCTACCTCTATTGTAGATAGAGATATGCTATTTTGTTTTTTGCTAAACCAAGAAACTAAATTGTTTCCAACAAAGAAACACCCACCCGAGGTGCTTTTTCGATCATCAAAGTCATGTACCCAACAAGATCACACAATACCCCATTAGGAGTTATGTGAGGACTCCTATGAGAGCACTGGCAATTTAACTCAATAGTTCCACTGACATATTTGATAATTTTTTTAATCGGACTCAAATGATTCTCCTAATTAAGGACAAGCCTAATAATGAGCACATATTCCGACACTATATGTAACACCCCAAATTATACTATGACAGTTTTATAACGTGTTTTGGGTATAATAAAAGTAAATGTATATATTTTTCAAAATAAATAATGCTAAAATAAAATAAGAAGAATCCGACCAATATTAAAGATTAAGGGTAAATTAGTAATATACTAATTCAGGAGCCAAGGGTCATAATTTATGAAGATTATATGTTAAAGTGAAAATAAGATAAGTTAAGATAACAATTAGAAGGAAGTTGAATGACCAAATGGCAAAATGGAATTTTATGTTAAATTTTGGATAAGACCAAACAAGACCTTAAGAAATATCTCATTTTTTGCTTTTGGTTAAGGCAAACCGGTTGAGAGAAAAGGAGAAGAGAAGAGAAGAAGAAGAAGGAAGAGAAGAAGAAGAGGAGTGCAAGAAAAGCAAAGGTATGGAATGTTTGGAACTTTTGTATGGAATACTTGGTTGGAATTGTTTAGAACATGTATGGAATTCATGTTTGGGTTAGGAATTTTTCCAACCAAATTCTGAGCCTATATGTAGGTTAGGAAAAACCCTAACTTATAAAATGCTATATGGTTGTTTGGTTTATTGGGGTCCTCAATGGAGGAAAATTTTGAATGGAGAAAATGTTGGGTTTTAGAGGAGATGTTGTCCGTTTTTTTTAAACCCATGTTTTTGTTTTGGCTATAACTTTGTCATTTCTCATCCAAATTAAGTGATTCAAATTTCTTGGTAAACTAGACTTATAGGAGAACAAATCTCCCTGAAATAAGTGTATCCAAATTTGGACCCCATTTGACCCAGAAATTCGTCAAAATGAGGCTATATTTTCAAGTCAATTCTGATACGGTTTTGGGTTTTGGAACAGTTTTGGTATTTAGGTCATAAGTTGAGTTTCACTTATCCAAATTAAGTGATTCAATTTTTTGGGTAAACTAGACTTCTAAGAGAACAAATATCCCTGAAATAAGTATATCCAAAGTTGAACATCATTGGACCCAAAAAATTCGTCAAAGTAAGGGAACAATTATGTCCCTAAAATCTGTCTCATAATAGTCCCCTGAACTGAAGTAATTCTGGTTGTTTAAATCATAACTTGAGTTATATTGGTCCAAATGAGGTGATTCAATTTTTTGTACAAACTAGACATCTGGGAGAACAACTTTCATGAAGAAATTATCGTCAAATTATGTCTTTATTATTCCCAGAAAATTTTTAAATATAGGACACAATTCCATATTCTCGCCTCGGAACCGCCCAGAGCAACTCAATGTTTAGACCATTCTCCCAAATTAAAAGTCCAAATTACATGATGTTTGAACTATAAGAAACTTAAGACATACGGGTATATTGATTTAGAATATCACTTTCTCTAACAATCCCGTTTACAGGGTCAAAATTGTAGTTGAAAATAGACTTAGGAACCGCTCAACCTGCTCGCATACTGGTTATGGAAACCTAAATCAGAGTAAAGGTTATATAATTGTATTGTTATATGAAATAATGCATCATAGTAATATGATCATGATAACATGTGTTATGAAAGCTAAAGAGAATACACGTATAATTTTTTTATATGAAAAGTACGCTTAGGGAGGTTTATAAGAGATTATTTTGATAACTAATATCTCATAAGTATTATGATATCAATATTTATTCATGTATACAGTTTTTTTCTGATACCTAAAAAGATTGTTAAGAAACATACAAAACTAAGTGTCTCGCTATGACCGAGTAGTTTGGATAGGCAGCATGCCATGCGATACACTGTCGCAAAGATATATGTTTATAGATATTGGAGGCCTCCGCTTAACGCTTACAGATCTCGCTCGATCATTATAGCGGCTTGTTGTAATATATAAATAGAAATCATCGCCTCGCTCAAGGATAGTACTGGGTACATACAATCTTTTCCGTATCCACTTAAGGTATATGCAGCATGAAACATAAAAGTAAACGACAAGAATATGCAAATAATTGAAATGATAAATGACATTATACGACATGACATGGTAAGATAAGACTACTATGTGATGACGAGTATACTGTGACAAGAACAAGAAATGAAATGTATATGAACAATGATAAGTAAATATGAATTATGTATAAGCATGTGTAAATTACATGTATAAAATATGCATAAGCATGGGTATAAGTATATGATGTGTTAAATGTATATGCATGTTTAAAGTGTAATGATCCTGTCAGGGTCACAGTTATTTATTCCCACTAAGCTATAAGCTTAGCATGGGTGTTTCATCCGTGTAGGTACAGAATAAGGAACTAGAAGCTCGGACAATCCGCATCAGCAACAAAGGTCAACACAATACTAGGTGCCCAATGAAAACCTCTATGGTCTATTTGTATATGTATTTGTTTTTTGTAAACAATGTAAAGTTTTTATATGTTGAACACTCCCATTTATGAAGTTTAAATAAATTTTGTATTCCGCTGTAATAGAATATAATTCAAGTTAAATGTTTAATAGTATAGGAATGAACAAGTTTATAGTAAACAAGAATAATAATAATAATAATAATAATATTATTAATAATAATAATAATAATAATAATAATAATAATAATAATACACACAAAACCCTAGCTTCTGACACTGGGTGCCAAGTTGGGGCGTTACAGTTTCGTATCAAAGTTTAGGTTTAGGCTTTTCTATTGCTACAGTGGATCTAGAGTAGAGTATATGATAGAAAAGCATGTGTTTAGTAATGTGTTGGCCTAATGTGGATGTCCTTGTGTTTTGTATAGATGGATCGTCCTTCGAATTCAGCTGAAGAAGCAGCTAAGAGTGTTAACCCAGGAGATCAAGGGTTACCCGCTTCGGATCCTTCTGAATCTGTCAGAAGTGAGAGTCATGCCCTAGCCGAGCCAAATGAAGCCTTGCTGAGGATATCTCAAGACATGGCTGGGGTATTGGAAAGATTGACAACTCCCAAAGCCCTGAGAGACATGATAAAAAGACATGGGGCTGAGGAATTCCATGGGTCAAACATGGAAGAGTCCGATAAAGCTGAATTATGGTTGGAAAAGCTGCAAAGAATAGTGGAGGAGGTGAGATGCCCTCCTGATCAAAGAGTGACATGTGCAGTTTCTCTATTGCAAGGCAGTGCTTATGATTGGTGGAAGCTAGTGTTGAGGAGTCCGAGGCTTCCAGATCCCATACCATGGGAGTTTTTCGTCCAAGAGTTCAGGGCCAAATATGTCTCTGATATGTACAGGGAGACCAAGTGGAAGCAGTTCCTGAATCTGAAGCAAAGAAACTTATCAGTGGCGAATATGAGAAATAATTCAGCCATATTAGCAAGTACGCACCTGAATCAGTCCTCACTAAGGCATTTCGGTGTAGGCAGTTTGAGGATAAACTAAATGAGTCCAGAAAAATATATATGGCGCCTGTGACAGTACTCCAGCAAGTAAATTTCTATCAGTTGGTTCAAGCGACAATGAAAGTGGAGAAATTTGAGGCAAGCAGTAGAAAAAGATTTCAGAAGAGGAAGCTTTCGAGAGGAGCTTCTTCCTCCTCGAGTAAAAGAGCCAGAGAATCCCAAACTGGGTCAATACATAGTTTTGCCACAAGGGGAAGAAGACAAGGAAATACAGTAGTACCTAGTACTAGTAGATGTGCTTCAGCGGGACCAGGAGAAACTCTAGAGTGCCCTCATTGCCATCGACGACTTTTGGGAGTTTGTAGATTGTTGACAAGAGGGTGCTTAGATGGGAAGAATCGAACATTTATGGCAATCGTTCCAAAGAGTCAAGGGACAATAGGAATCCTCAGAGTAACAGCAGAGGGAGGTATGCGGCACCACCGTCGACTCAAGATAGAGGTCAAGGTCGAGGGGGCCAAAGCCAGCATAGAGGACGAGGCACGTTGTCGAGACAAGATCGCCCTGTCCAACGCCAAGACGAGCATATGCTATGAAGGCTCGTGGGGACAAGGATGCACTAGAAGTAATTGCTAGTATAATTTCTCTTTATGGTATTGAAATGCATGCATTAATAGACCCTGGATCTACTCATTCGTATGTATGCATGCATTGAGCATGTGTTCAATAAGATGACAGTAATGGAGCAACTATCATATGATATGCATGTAACCAGTCCTTTATGGCACAGTGTCAATGTGAATAGAGTGTATAAGAATTGCCTTATAATTATTCATGATCGGGAATTTTCTACTGATTTGATTACTCTACCATTTCATGAATTTGATTTGATTTTGGGAAAGAATTGGTTATCTAAACAATCGAGCCACTTGATCAGATCAAAAGACAAAGAGTGCTTAGGATGTTCCGATCAGTCCGGGCGATAGTACATGGTGTTCGGTCCGCCCAATGTCCAATGATTTAACCATGCAAGCCCGACGACACGAGAAAAGGATGTGAGGCCTTTTTGGCTTTGGTGCTTGACTCTAAAAGAGGTCAAATAGAATTGGAAAATATTCTAGTTGTGAAAGATTTTCCGGATGTGTTCACCGAAAAGTTACCTAGTATTCCACCTGTAAGATAAGTGGATTTATCTATTGAGATTTTACCGAGAACAGCTCCAACTTCTAGGGCACCATACAAGATGGCTCCAACTGAGTTGAAAGAGCTAAAGATTCAACTACAAGAGCTTCTGGATAAAGGGTTTATCTTACCTAGTGTTTCTCCTTGGGGTGCACCTGTTTTGTTCGTGAAAAAGAAAGATGGAACCCTACGGATGTGCATTGATTATTGGAAAATCAATAAGGTGACAGTGAAAAACAAATACCCATTGCTGAGAATTGAAGATCTCTTTGATCAGTTAAAATGAGCAAGTGTCTTCTTAAAGATAGAGACCTCGCAATCGTGCAATATCGGCTAAGATTTTAAAGATGTCGCATGTACCAAAGACAAAGATTCAACTCAATATGGCCATTATGAGTTCTTGGTAATGCCATTTGGGTTGACTAATGCACCAGCATCATTCATGAATTTGATGAAGCATCTAGTCCCTTGGTACAAATATCGGGGAGTTAATGCTTTGTGGGAACGTGCTTAAGCTCAATGACTTTGTCTTCAACGAGACTTCGAATAAAATGATGACGAATGTCGATGTGCTTGGAATGTGAGTGTTGTACATGATTAGATGTTGATGGCATTGAGATTATCATAATACAGTGTCATACCTGGTGTTGCATCATCCTTTAAGACACTGTAATCTTGCAGCATGCTTTGCATCTAGATGAGTTACGAACAGCTGCTCCCGATGGCAATGCATTCTACCTCTACTATAAATAGAGATATGCTATTTTGGTTTTTGCTAAACCAAGAAACTAAATTGTTTCCAACAAAGAAACACCCACCCAAGGTGCTTTTTCGATCATCAGAGTTGCCAGCCCAGTCAGCATCACAATGCCTCATTAGAGTTATAGAGGACTCATGAGAGTACCATACCAAACTCAATAGTCTCCACCATTTGATAATTTTTTTAACAGGACTCAAATGACTCTCCTTAGGATAGGCCTAATAACAAGCACATATTCCGACACTATATGTAACACCCCAAATTATACCTTGATAGTTTTATAACGTGTTTTTGGTATAATAAAAGTAAATGTATATTTTTCGGAATAAAATAATGCTAAAAATAAAATAAGAAGAATCCATAATTAATACAAGAATTAAGGGTAAATTAGTAATATACCAATTCAGGACCCAAGGGTCATAATTTATGAAGATTATATGTTAAAGTGAAAATAAGATAAGTTAGGATTACAATTAGAAGGAAGTTGAAGGACCAGATGGCAAAATGGAATTTTATGTCAAATTTTGGATAAGACCAAACAAGACCTTAAGAAATATATATTTTTTGGCTTTTGGTTAGGGCAAACCGATTGAGAGAAAAGGAGAAGAGAAAAAGAAGAACGAAGAGAAGAAGAAGAGGAGTGCAAGAAAAACAAAGGTATGGAATGTTTGGAACTTTTGTATGGAATACTTGGTTGGAATTGTTTAGAACATGTATGGAATTCATGTTTGGGTTAGGAATTTTTCCAACCAAATTCTTTGTCTATATGTAGGTTAGGAAAAACCCTAACTTATAAATGTGTTATATGGTTGTTTGGTTTAAATTTGTATAGAGAAAATGTTGGGTTTTAGGGAAGATGTTGTCCGTTTTTTTTTAAACCTATGTTTTTACCAGCCACCACTCATCCAAATTGAGGATTCAAATTCCCTAGGTAACCAAACTTCTAGGAGAAACAAATATCCTTAAATATGTATCCAAATTTGATCTCATTGGACCCAGAAATTCACAAAGGCTCATGGTCAATTATGGTTCACTCTGATACGCTGGTTTCGAATGCTTTTGATATATAGGCCATAAGTTGAGTTTTGCTCATCCAAATTAGTTATTCAAATTTCTGGGTAAATTAGCCTTCTAGGAGAACAAATCTTCCTGAAATAAATATATCCAAATTCGGACCCCATTAGACCCAAAAAAATTTGTCAAATTAAGGGAACAATTATGTCTCTGAAATCTGTCTCATAACAGTCCCCTAAACAGGAGTAATTCTGGTTGTTTAAATCATAACTTGAGTTATACTGGTCCAAATGAGGTGATTTAAATTTTTGTACAAACTAGACATCTAGGAGAACAGATTTCATGAAGAAATTATGATCAAATTATGTCTCTATCATTCCCAAAAATTCCCCCAAATATAGGACACACCCAAATTGCTCTCGAAACTGTCCAGCAGCTAGCCTAAAGTTTAGACCATATCTCCCAAATTAAAAGTCCAAATGACATGATATTTGAACCATAAGAAACTTAAAACATAGGGGTATATTGAGTTAGAAGATCACTTTCTCTAATCATTTATTTTTGCAAAACTTTTTTATTTAGGCTTTGTTTAGAACCCGAAAAGTATTAAGGAAAGAAAAAATACAATCAAATGATATTTTTCTCATATTTGATTTCATCTATAGAAAATATAAAATAAATATGTTGAGGATCACCTATCCAACTATATATTTTAAAATTTCTTAGTCCTAGACAATCTAGAAACAAATAAAATAGGTTTGAATAAAACATATAGAATTAATTTTTTAAATATAGACCTCTTTTTTATTTTTCTCTAAATATTATTTTCTTTATATTTTCCTCTATATTTTATTTCCTTAGCAATGCTCCATTTGGAACCCTAAAAGTTCTACGAAAAAAAAAGACTAAGTAAAATGATTTTCTTATGTTTGGTTTTATCATGGAAAACATATTAAAAAAAATCAAATATAATCAAAATTCTTCAAAATTTTGTTTATTTTTAAATTTAGGTCTATAATAGAGATAAACAAATGAAATGAGTTTTAATAAATATATAGAATTAATTCATTAAGTTTAAACCTACTTTTTCTCTCTATTTTCTTTCCCTAGTATTTTCCTAGTAACAAAACAGGAGCTTTGAGGCCTGTTTGGTTTCTTTCCTCGGTACTTTCCAACTTTTATGTTCTTTGTGTTCTTCAAAAAAAAAAGAAAAAAACTGGAAACTAAACATGTTTTCTTTGTTCTCATTGTTTTTAAGAACATAAAATGGGCCAAAATTACAAAACAAACGTCCCTTAAAATATGGATAAAAACAAGCTTCGCCTAAGTGTCATAGTAGGATCACAGATTCAGGGTCAGGTTATACGATTAATGGGAAATTGTTCTTTACGATCACATACAGGGCAGATTTCATGTAAAGTCAAGGAGTGGTCGCATTCATCACCTCAACTTAAATGACAAGAAATGCACATGCAGAAGACACCTGATATATGGATTTCCATGTAGCCATCAGCAGCAAGATGTCAGGATCGATGTGTTGATTTTTGGTTATTTGTTCAAGGCTACTACACTACGCAGTCCTACTATGACACTTGGGCAAGCTTGTTTTATCCCATATTCAATGATGATGAGTGGCCTCTTTATGATGGTCCAACGATTGTAGTTTTTGAAAATTGTAGCTCATGCTTAAAAACACTCAACCAAAAGGGCAAATGGCGCGTACCTGTGGTCCCTGGCCACACTCTACATCAAAGGTTAGCCAACAAACATAGCAAGCATGCATGACACCCAAACACAAAGCATCCATGTGAAATTCACTACCCAACATTAAAGCACACATACCGTGGTCCCTAGCCAAGCCGCCATAAGAGGCCACAAAAGGCTCAAATGCATCACAAATTTCAAAATCCAAACACCATGTGCGCATATGAATACAAATGCCAATGCCTAAGCATGTACCCAAGGTCTCTAGCCATGCATAGAAGGAATAGGTAGGGAAAATAATACATCATACATCATGTATTTAAAACCAAATATTGGATCATACGAAAGAAACATCTTTGAAAGAAGATCAAGTGGTTTGCTTACTTTAGCACACATTCCCTTTAAAATCCCACAAACCAAACCATACATACCAATCCCACATTGCCTACTACCTCACTTTGTTCAAACCGAAACTGAACTCAGACCCTAAAGTCTGCCTACAGGTTCCTTGGGGCAACTAAGAGCACACCATAATAGATTCGGGACTGAAACATGCTAAAATAGGGGGCTGCCCATGAGCTGTCTTTCACAACCGGTTGAATCAGTTTTCAACAAGTCCAAATGATTGAGAAAAATTCAGAAACTTTGTCAGAAAATCCCTCACAGACTCAGGAATCTAATAAATAGACGGACTGCAATTCCGACTCCGAATGACCAAAAACCAATACAAACAAAGCAAAGTACCTAAATTGTCGTTCCTGAAAACCTAACCCAATGAACCGGCTGGTTCGGTTTCCCAACCAGTTCAGATGGTTGAGAAAAGATTTCAAAAACTTTCAGAACCTTCCTTAGAAAGTCAGGGAATTCAAAAGATAAGCAGTACAATTCTAGACTCAGAATGACCAAGAACCAACACAAGCGAAGCAAACTACCCAAACTACCATTCAGCAAACTGAATTCAATGAACCGGCCTAATCTGGTTTCTCAACTAGTTCAGAAGGTTGAGAGGCTCTAAAATTTATCAGACCCTTCCTCAAGGAGTAATAAATCCAACAATGAACCAAGTATAAAACCAACTCCGAATGACTGAGAACCGACACAAGCAGCACCAAGACCCGGAAATACTGTTTCAGAACTGAATTCAGTGAACCCGAGATAATCGGTTCCCAACCAGTTCAGCCAGTTGAGAGAGGCTCTAAAAATTTTCATAACCTTCCTCAAGGAGTCAGAAAAACAAAAAAACAAACCAAGTAGAAAACCAACTCCGAATGACTGAGAACCGACACAAACGGCGCCAAAGACCCGAACTACTGTTTCAGCGAACTGAATTCAGTGAACCAGCTAATCTGGTTTCTCAATCAGTTCAGACGGTTGAGAGAGGTTCTCAAAATTTGTCAGAACCTTCCTAAAAGAGTCAGAAATCTAACAAGATAAACGGTGATCAATTCTCATCTCGGATGAGTGAGAACCAACCAACACAAACCAAACTCCCCAAACTGCCATTCTTGCAAACCTAACCTAATGAACCGAATAATCTGGTTCCCAACCAGTCCATACCATTGAGAGAGGCTCTAAAAATTTTTCAGAAACTTCCTAAAAGAGTCAGAAATCTAAAAAAAGAAACGGTGATTGATTCTCAGCTTGGATGAGTGAGAACCAACCAAAACAAACCAAACTCCCCAAACTGCCATTCCTGCAAACCTAACCTAATGAACCGACTAATCTGGTTTCCCAACCAGTCCATAACATTGAGAGAGGCTCTCAAAATTTGTCAGAAACTTCTTAAAAGAGTCAGGAATCTAACAAAATAAACGGTGATCAATTCTCAGCTCGGATGAGTGAGAACCAACCAAAATAAGCCAAACTACCCAAACTGCCCAGCAAGAAGCACATTGAACCCGGCTTTCACGTATGGCGTGAAAACCGGCTCAAATAGTTGAGGAGAAACCTCAAATTTGATCAGAATGTCTATTAAAGAATATAGTGGAGCCAGGGTATATATCTTACCTCTTCCACAAAGCGTAGAAAAGAAACCAAGCTAAGCATCCAAGCCGAATCCGCAAACGTGCTTTTGAGCCCGGAAAAATGTCCCTTCCAAGATCCCCTTCCACTTTGATCTTTCTCCCCTTTTATACTGATTCTCACCTCAGAATCTGAACCTACCTAGTGTTTTCCACCTTCAAGCTTTGGAAAGGGCCCCAATCAGTCTCGGAAACAGCTTCCCCATTAACTCCTCTCCTTATTTCCCATGCAAGCTGAATCTGCCGTTTCAGCTTGCTTCTCTAAGTATCCATGGATTCATGGTGGGCTGCATGCTCTCAACAATCCAAGGCCCAAAATGGACCCACAATACTGCCCATGGTCGAGCTTGAGCTTATGGGCCCAACCCATATACGACTTGGGCTCCAAAATCACAAAAAACAGCGCTCCAAAAGCAAGCCCGACTAACCGGTTGAACCAGTTGCCAACTAGTTCATCCGGTTGAGGAAAATTATGAACCTTTGATATAATGTTCTCTGAAGAATAAGGAGATCAATAAAAAAAACGGTGCACCATTCCAAGTCGTATGAGGGGGATATGATCGAAACAGGAGGAGTGCTCTGAAATCACCCCGAAAAAACAGTGTTGTATACGTATTTCCCTGATGAACCAGTCAAACCGATTAGTCAAGCGGTTGACAAAATTATGAAATTTTAACTTAAAACCTCCTTGGCAAATAAAGTCAACCGGAAACAAACATTGAACAATTCTGAGTTCGGACAAGGGAGATATGATCGAAACAAGCTCAAGTGCTCTGAATTTGACATACTCTAATAAACTTTGATTGAGCTAAAACCTCGAGGGGGCCCCACTTGCTTCCTATAGCACGATGCCAATAACTAAAAAAATAAGCCATTATGACACTCTAAAGTGAACTACATACGCCTTTCAGCGGATGCAAATCTGGCCGTGAGGCCTGAGGCAGAGACTAAACCTAAAGGGCCACTATTGGTGTTATATGAGAGCGATGGTGGAGTGTGACACTATAGGATAAATGTCTGAAGCAAGTGTTGAGGGCAAATTGAGGTCTACATCAGGAAGTGTTGAAGATTGATTCAAAGTTAAAGAATAATTAGAATTTTGTCTCTCAATAGTTCCTATTAGTTAGGAAAGTTTTTATTTTAAATTTATTTATTTAATTAATGAGAGTGAGTCCGCGGTGTTTGAGATTTTAGCTATGTATTAAATATGGAAGTTAGTTTTGAATGGGATGATGGATTTTATTTATTTTGATTTTGATTTATCTATTGTAAGCCTATTTATAGGCATTCTTAATGAAAAAAAAAAAAAGAATGAGAGTAGCACGTTGTTTTTCACTTTGATTTTATTTCTCTCATCATAAAATTCCAACAATTTTCAAGCCTCATTTCATGCGTTTGCAACATAAATTGAACCTCCTAAAGCGTTATATAATCACGGGAGGTTAAGTTTACGATGACAGCCTCAAATTCATGTCCAAGACCTCCAAGAATATACAAAATCAATTCATCATCGAGATCTACATTTGGTAGCAGCCATTAAGGAGTTTGCCATAGCTTTCATTTTCAGCATATAATCTTCAATTGTATCTCCACCTTTCTTTGTGGTTTGTAGTGCTAATCGAAGTTGCAGTGCTTGTGCTTTGATTTTGTGAAAAATAATTTCTCAAGAGCAGCCCAGCACCTCCTGCGAAGTGACAATGAGCGATATGCCTAAGTATACTGCTGAGATTGAAGATAATAGCATCATGACAAGCGATCAATTCTTAACCAGGAAGTGTAATCTGAATTGATAAGAGAGATTCGATTAAGCGGGGATCGTGATTGTTTCACTTGGCTTAGATTTATTCAGGAAGAAGGTTTGAGATCATGTGCTGCGCGATTGGAAGAATTTGTGATTTCGAGAATGTAGTTAAGAACAATCCAACTTGATTTGAGCAGGCCTTGAGAGTGAGGCCCGGAATGACGCCATGGATGAGTCAAGCTAAAGCTCTGATACCATGTTTGATGTTTGACAAAATGCTGAAAAGAAAACAAATTTTGGAGAGGAAGTTTTCCAGAAAACTCTGCATCTTTATTAATATAAGATCACATATTTATATAGGGGATCGATGGTTCTAAAAACAAACAGTTACAGAACATTCTAAAACCTGTTAGTTATAGGGCTAAGCTACTAATGGAATTCACATGAATGACGTTATAGCTGGATTGGTTTGTTAGAGAACAAATGGTTGCAGATGTACTATGTTTTAGCATTGAAGCCTTTGTTTGTATCTTATCTTGATCGACAACTACCATCTAGAATGGAGCTGACATCACGTTCATGAAGTCTTGGTTACCATGGCTCTTTGCTCCCTCGACCCTTTCTCTTATCGGTGTTCCTCTAACCATTCTTGAACAATACCGTCTAATCCTTTTACAGTCTTCTTCATGACTTTCACGCCTTACCACGTCAGTGATCAAGAAAAGGAATGGCATCAGGCACCGCAAAGAGTCTGACAATAGAAAGAAATTCCCTTTTTTTTTAACTTGCCGCCTCTTTCTCTTTACTTTCAACATGATAACCGAAATATCGCTTTCTTACGACCATCATAAGAATCACGTTCAGAGTCAAGTGCATAAACCATTCTTTCATGTCCACCGGCTCGCCTTGAAGCTTCATTTTCTTCTCTTTCCCAAAGCTTGTGCAGTTCTTTGTGCATGTCTCTACCTACGAGAATCGGGCGTTCTTGGCTTGACTCGGCTAGCGACTCGAGAGAAGCTCTAGAGTGGCTATCTTACGCCTTCGCGCCGATGCGCACCATAGGGAGCCACAGCGAGCATGGCATAGTGTATCCTAAATACTTGAAGGAGACAAGTTCGGGGACGGAGACTGATTGAATATCAAATGTAGAGAGTTTTCATATATTCTGATGTATTAAGAATACAAAATGAAGTGAGCAAAGACTTATATACACAAGGTAGAATATTCCAGAAGGAAGAGGACAAAGGACCAAACACGTGACTTAGGTTAGTGTTGAGTCAGCGTTAGTTACATAGGTTATGCTATTGTGTTGCATAGGTGTACAAATGTCCTTAGAATGTTCTGGATAGTCTCTAACACACCCCCTCAAGCTAAGAGAGAGGGGTTCCAACAGCAGCTTGCGATAGAAAAAGAAAAATCGTGGTAGTGGCAGTGGTTTAGTGAAGATGTCTGCTAGCTGATGAGTTGTACGAACATAGCGAACAACATCCAAATTTTGACTGTTGACAAGGTCACGAATAAAATGAACATCCAGTTCAATGTGCTTATTTCTGGCATGAAAAACAGCATTTGAGGCAAGAGCCTGAGCACTCATGTTGTCACACCATAAAATTGGAATAGAGGATTGAAGATGAATGCCAATTTCATGAAGTAAATGCTAAATCCAAACCAACTCAGAAGCTGCATATGCTAAAGCCCGGTACTCAGATTCAGTGCTGGATCTAGCTACAACATATTGCTTCTTGGAGCCCTAAGTGAAAATATTTGGACCGAGAAAGCGCGAAAGCCCTTTGGTAAACCGATCATCAGTTACCCCACTTAGTCGGCATCAGAGAAGCCTTCAAGACTGAGCAATTGAGCAGGATGAAAAGAAATACCATGATCAATTGTCCCTTTGACATACCGAATAAGGCGTTTGAAGGCTTTCCAATGTGCAATGGTGGGAGCCTGAACAAACTGACTTAACTTGTAACACCCTGAAATACACCCTAGTGGTTTTCTTTTTTTAAACATAATTAGGGTATATTATAAGTGCATTTTGAAATTTTTCATAATTATTATTTTGCTAAGTGAGAAAATTTGGAAACCTGGAATTTATGCAGATACAAGGGTAAGTGGGATTTGTAAAGCAGGATATAAAAGTCATAAGATAATAAGATTATATGCAAGTCGAATAATGAGGAAGTTGTGGTGCAAATAGAGGGATTAGGGCGAAGTGCAATAAAAGGAGGATCCAGCAAATCAAAGGATGAGACCAAGTTGGTCTCTCATTTTGGAGAGAACAAAAAGTAGAGTGAAGAAGAGAGGAGAATAGAAAAAGAAGAGAAAGAAGAGAAGAAAGGTATGGAAACTATTTGTGTATGGATTAATATGGATAGTATGGATTGTTATGGTTTGGTATGGGTTTGTATGTAGTTTGTTCCATTTCTAGGGTTTAGTTAGGAATTCATCCTAACCCTAGATTTGTTGAAAGTTGGGTTGGTAAAACCTTAGTTTGTATAAGATGAGAATGGAATCCTCCCTTTGATGTATGGATACATGTATGGCTGTTAGGAAGTTAACCTAACTTACAAGTATTTAAGTTTGGGTTTGGCAAAAAACCCTAATTAATCTCTATGTTTGGTTTTGGTTAGGTTAGAACCCATTTGGGAGTTGTTTTCGATGATGTTTGTGGAATATTTTGGGTTTTTGGTTGGATTTCTGGAAAAATGGATGAAATCATCAAAATCTGGGCAATTTCGGGGGTCCTACGCTGCAGTGTAGGGATCCCCACGCAGCAGCGTAGGTCCACGCAAAGGCGTTGTTGAGAGGGAGGTTTGGACAGCCTCGGGTACGCCACAGCATAGCAGTGCTACGCCGCGGCGTAGCTACTATTCACAGCATGGATTTTTTTGTGATTTGTTTTGTTTTGCTATTCCGTTATTCCGAGGACTTGTCTATTAGACTAATGAGGACCCTATAAGTGTATGAAATGGTCCATACATGTTTGTAAGGTAAAGGAAAAAAAAAAATTATACCGTACCTCGCCGCCTCAGCGAAGCGGAGTTCGATGTTGGCAAACTTAATGCCTCTATGATAAGATAGTAAGTTCTTTAGCACATATAATAGTAGGACTGTGTAAGACCAGATATTGAACGACACAACACCTGCATTTGCAGTGGCGTCCAACGTATAATGCCCGGTACTCTCTGATTAGTGCGACGCATCTTTGACCGATCTTGGCACATTTAGTACTCTGTACTCTTATTAGTGCTTGACCGTTTAATACTCTAGTACTCTCACGATTAGTCTTGTGGCACTCTGTCAATCTTCGACCTCTGCTTTGTGCTCTGACACCTGATATTATCTGCGTACCTTGGTACTTATTGTGTGTAATCTGCTCATTTCCGCCTCGCTAGTCTAGGTAGTCAAAAAGTTATATGATAAGAACCTGAATGACAAATAAGAGTAAAGTAATGTATATCGTTAAACCTAAATGTACCCTACGGGTACTTACGTATAGTATAAGGTATATAGTACCTACGGGTACCTCGATCTGATATAAACTCTTTGTATACTCTAAGGAGATCATCTGAAGTATAAGTGCGCTATAAGTACAAGCATGTGTATAAGTTTGTTATGAATTCATGAAAATTCGATATACACTCACTGTATATCTATTCTTTATTATATGCTTGTAAATCAGATATTATTTTTGTAATGTATACGTATAAGTCATATATTTCCCACTAAAGCGTAAAGAAACAGCAGTTTTTAATTCATGTAGGTCTGAGAGGAGGACGTCCATGAGCTTCACATATAACTAGACCAACAAACTAGTAGGAGTTCATCACTGTAGGTTTTGCTAATTATGTAAATGTAAATGTACAATTTTTGTATATGTATATGTAA
This sequence comes from Tetrastigma voinierianum, assembly GCA_016808115.1. NCBI lineage: Eukaryota > Viridiplantae > Streptophyta > Magnoliopsida > Vitales > Vitaceae > Tetrastigma > Tetrastigma voinierianum. Next base: position 633,667 of record JAEQBH010003707.1, read on the forward strand.
ATGGAACTCAAGACTATATGTATTGGCACTGTAAACACCACTACGGTGGTAGTTTTATTTTTGCATATTTGTATACAATATTTTGATTCAGTTATAAGACTTGGGCCCACCAATGTCTGAAAAATCAAGTAAAAAGTCCCAGTATAGTTTCGTGCCCCCTTCATCCGCCTAGGTGGGGGTTAGGGGTGTGACAAGTTGTTGATTGCATAGCAGAGATCAGACCTTGTGTGTGTAAGGTATTGCAGGGCACCAAATATGCTACGATAGAGAAAGGGTTGATCAAATAGAGGACTATCATTAAAGAAGAGCATGGAAGAAAGACACATAGGAGTGTCACTAGGCTTTGATTGAGACATCTTCGCATGAAGAAGAAGATCTGAGGCATACTTGGACTGGCAGAGATGAATGGCAGAAGGAGTGTGCATGACCTCAAAACTAAGAAAATAATTGACAGCACCCAAAGTTTTGAGAGCAAAGACATGATGGAGGTCCTGAATAATCTTTTGCACATCAGCTGAACAGGCACCAGTGAGAAGTATGTCATCAACATATACCAATATGAAAATCATATTCCTATTTTTGGAGGCATAAAAGAGGGAAGGATCAAAAACTAAATTGTGAAATCCCCATTGCTGGAGAGCCACCTTCAAACGATCAAACCAGGCCCAGGGAGCCTGTTTGAGGCCATATAACGCCTTGCATAATTTGCAAACAAAGTGGGGCTTGAGGGGATCAATAAAGCCTTCAAGTTGAGCCATGAAGACAGTTTCATTGAGATCACCATTTAAAAAGGCATTGTTGATATCAATATGCTGAATATCCCAGTTATAAGTGATGACTAAGGTGAAAATGATCCGAATAGTGGTTGGTTTGATGACCAGGAAGAAATCCTTCTAAGTCGTATGATCTCACTGTTGGAAGGACTTGAGATCTCCCACGACGCATCATGTTTGGCTGATCTGGTTTGATGCTCGAGATCACGATAGTCGAAGAACTATTGGTATTGTGATGAAGATAGTTGTTGTTGAGCAGGAGCGAGGTGAGTGACACCATTGAAGGCTCTGCGAGCTCGATACCATGATTGAATATCAAATGTAGAGATTTCCTTATATTACGATGTGGTGATAATGCAAAGTAGTGAGTAGAGACTTATATACACAAGGTAGAAGATTCTGTTGGGACTTTGGGATCCACAAAATCCATATGTGAATGAAAAAGTGTGTCCCACATCAAACAGACACATTGTTTGGTTCATATTTTTTCCAACAGACATGTCTGTTCGTGGAGACACTTCCTGGCTTATTTATTCTCCCGTTTTTCCCATTTTTTAAACATAACAAAATTATTCTCCTATTCCCTTTGCCTCATCATTCATTTTTTGTGCGATTGTTAAGAAAATAATTAAGTTAAGTCGGAGTCCTCGACTAAATGCCATTTTGGAGGAGCGAGATCGGATTCCATCACGGGAGGCGTTGTCCATATCCTCGGTACAATTGAGGGGCCAAATTCGTCTTAAGGACATGACATCTTTTCGTTGGGCTCGGATCTGCTGCGCTTTCTAGAAGTGTTTGTTGCCTTCTTGTGGTTTGTTTCCTTCATAATTTACGTTTACGGTTTTGAGCGAAAAAAATTGAACAACATTCTTAAAACTGAATTTCCTATTTTGTTCGTTCTTGTGGAGCGGCATTACAATTCATTAGTTTTTTCTTTCACGGGTATTCTTAGTGGCTTACGAATTTATTTCGTTTTACGCCATCTGAGCGTTTGCTCTGTTTCTTGCGGATTTTCTTCGAAGCGATTCATTTATGGTTTTTATTTAATAGACATCAGTACGTGCACGTTTTAAATTTTGAGCAAACACAGTATATGGAAAAATTATTTACAGAAACAGTGCTAAACGAGATGCATTGTTTTAAAGTTCTCATTTTTTAAAGTTCTCATTGTAGTTCGTATTTATTTCTGTTATATTCAAATTTTGAAGCAATTTTTCGTTTCTGTATTCCCGTCTGTATTATATACGGTTTCGGAGTTATTTGTTCTTTTCGTGTAACGAGCAGCTTTGATTTTTTTCTATTTGTTTACGTGTTCTTCTTGGTTTACGGATTCAATTTTTAAAGTGGGTTTAACACTGTTGGATTCAAATTTTAAATGTATTTCCGTTCCTATTATATTAAAATGTTGTTATTTATGTATTCATTAAACGGAGATTTGGACTCTGCTTGTTTTGGACTTTGGAACTTTTGTTTCTGTATTAAAATAATTATTCTGATTTATTCAAATTTTTTCCTATCTGCAGGTTATTCGACCTTGTTTGCAGTTTATTCAAATTTGACTCTATTTCATTTATGTACTGAACTTTTACATTAAAATAATTGTTTGCAGTCTATTCAAATAGAGTCAGTTTATTCAATTTTGACTCTATCCGTTTCTGTACTGCACTTTTACATTAAAACATCTGTTACAGTTAATTCAAAAAAAATTTTTAACAAACGAATACATGAAACTGCGGTTTTGTTTTTCATTTTTTGAAACTGCGGTTTGAATCTGGTATTACACTTTCTTTCTGAATTTTTGAGCAACGCCTACGCTACAGGTGCGTATTTTGAGTTTACGTACACTTTTGATTTATGTTCGTCTCAAATTTTGAATATGATACGGTACATCATTCGAAATAGGCGTCGCCTTTGACTCGATTAACCATTCAGTCATGGAGAAAAGCGGAAAGGTTCAATGAATGCCAGATTTGAGAGATGGCGACAAAGATGTTGTTCTATCTCATTGAGCACAGCGATTCATAATAGGATGGTCCTAAATTGGACGTTGGAGACGGATAAAGAAAAGTTGGCTCTGTGGATGCATGGAATCACTATGACTTCTGTATGCATAGCGATGTCCTCCAGCGATGCGGAAAATACTCTATACTTGTCATAGTCCTCACAAGCGGCTAAGGAGTTATGGGATAGTACGGACAAAGTCTGAAGCCGAGATGTCGGACTGAAGAAATTCATTGTCGGTAAGTTTATGGACTTCAAGATGGTTAATTCAAGAAGCTAGTCTTAGTCGGGTTCAAGAGCTTCAAGTGGTTGTGCATGATATTCATCTTGAAGGATGACTCACAAGTGAGACATTTCAAGTGGCGCATTCGTTAGCTTGCCACCATCTGGAGGATTTCAAAAATTATCTCTCAAACACAAAGAGAAAGGAGTTATCACTTAAAGACTTGATTGTTCGGTTGAGGATTGAGGAAGACAATAGGCTGTCTGAGAAGAAAGTTGGGAAGAATCTAGAAGTTTCAGAATTGATGTTGTTGAAGGATCGAAACCAATGAGAAGAGGAAAATGCCTAGCAAGTCTCGAGAGGGATTCAACCAAGGCCTGAAGAAGTTCATTGTGATGCTTCAACTATGGCAAGTGCGGACATCGAGCGAGCTGCGAGCCAAGAAAAGACGAGAGAAGCGAGTAATATGGTGGAAAAAGATCTCGATGGTGTTGATGATATCAATCGTGCTATGATATCGAGTGTAATGGCGAAACCCCGAGTGGTGGATTGATGCAAACAGCTCGTCACATCTATACCAAAGCGGTCGATGTTTTTCGTCACCAGCGTGGGGGGTGATGAAAAACTTTATATGGGTAATTCATCAACCTGCAAGGTTGAAGGTGTATGGAAAAGATTGCTCACAAGATGACATCTGGAAAGAGCTGTGAGCACTAATTAATGTTCTGCATGTGCCCGGATGTTCATGAGAATTTAGTCATCGGGATCTCTCATATGGAAGAATGGCAAGTTGGTTTTGTATCGTGAAGTTTGTACTCTCAAAAAAATGAGATGTATGTAGGAAGGGTTATACAGTGATGGTTTGATTCAAGCTAAATGTAATGACTGTTGTAACCAAGGATGATTTGAATAAAGTTGCTTCTTCTTATGTGCTTGAGTCTTCTAACATTTGGCATGCTAGACTAGGACACGTTAACTATAAGTCAATAAAGAAATTAATGAATATGGAATTTATTCTTGGATTTTTTGACATCCAGTGAAATGTCGAGTGTGTGTTGAATCTAATTTCTGGCGCACCACTCTTGTAGGTAATGAGTTGGAGACGCTGATTAATACACACGAGATATATGCGATGTAATCCAATACCATCAAGAATTGGTAATAAGTATTTTATTACTTTTATAGATATTTGCTCGCGGTATTATTTATGTTTACTTGTAAGCGACAAAGATGGGTTGTGGTCTTTTAAATCTTATAAGGCGAAGTTGGCTGGATTGAACAAGAAAATTAAAATCGCAAAGGCAGCAGGAGAGGAGGTGAATATGAATTTCCATTTGAAATTTATCTGAAATTGAGTATCGTTCACCAAATGATTGCTCATACGCCACCACAATCTAATGGAGTAGGCGAAAGGAAAAACCGGTCTTTAAAGGAAACGATGAATGCATTGTTGAATAGTTACAGTTTTACCGCAAATTTGTGGAAAATTATTTTAACGATGAATTTTATTTTAAATGAGTACCTGAAAGACCAAACAAACTCCTATGAAATGGAAGGCGAGAATGCCTAGCAGATTATCTCGAAGTGTAGGGGTGTTTGGCTAGGTTGCGGTTCCTGACGGCACACACCCCTGCCATTGGCGGGTGTGTCGAGTACGCTCGCGAAAATCCGCAACCATTCATAACGACTAGAAATTCACCGTGAGCGGCTAGTGACCTTCTTTAAACCTGCATTATAAATTTTTCTTTCTTTTTCCAACTTAGGATTTGGTAAAATCTTGGCGATTAATTAAAACAGCAGCATGGCCAGTACGCATATAAGGACATATTTCAAATCCTGTATACACAAATTTACACTTTCCTAATATGGCGACCCAGTGACTGTACTTTTCTGTACTATACTATGTACATACATATGTTCCATTATCACGTATTGAAGTGCTTTTCCTTACATAATATTCTTAATAACAGCACTTGCTACAATCTCGGGAGAATCCTAATACGCTCCGGCGTCGAGTGCTGTGCACGGAAAATAGTTTTACAAACACGAAAATAATGAGGCTCGCGAGCTCGGTGAGTGTATACTTTATAAAGGTTTTGCTTTTCCGAAAAACATCTCAAAACTGTAAAACTCTCTTTTACAGAATATTTTCTAAAAGCTTTGCTTGCTTGCTTTAACATTTCTAAAACTTTCTGTACTTGCTTGCTTTTAAAAATTTATAAAACTTTTAATACTTGCTTGTTTTGCTTTGCTTTGCTTTTCTTTAAAAGATTATAAAACTCTTCTCAATTCTCTTGCTTGCTTGCTTTACCTTGCTTGCTTTAAAAGTTTATAAAACTTTTAATAATTGCTTGCTTGCTTTGCTTTTCTTTAAAAGCTTATAAAAACCACTCAAATCTCTTTAACTCTAAAAGCTTTTAAAGCTTTCTCAAATCTCTTGCTTTAAAAGCTTTTAAAACTTTTTATAAATCGGGAGCCTAGGCTCGGCAATGTTGAAAAATAAAAGCGAGAGCACAGGCTCGTAGTTTGCTTTAAAATCACCACGGGAGCACGGAAAACAATGTCGTTTGAAATATAAGCGGGGGCACGTGCTCTCAGCGGGTTTGCTTTTTAAATCTCTACGGAGCCTGGGCTACCATGCACTAGTGGTTGATTTTTCAAAACTGAATGATCATGCTTATAAATCATCAACCATTGGGGCTATACTTGCTTGTTGGCCTTTAGTAGCAGCACGGGGGCTGGCGTCGACCGTGCGGTGGAAGGACTCAGGTCCGCATCACCCACAAATTGAAGGGCACGGGCACACTTCACTCCACCTTTTAAATTAAATTTGGTGGAATTGACTGATCGCCATCACCATAATTTAGTTAGAGCTGCTAACCTTATATACTCCACATGCGTGCCGGTCTCCTTTAAATGCCATGATGCATGACCTAAGTTTGCCGACCAGGCAAAACTAAAATGCATGTATGAGATCCTAACACCACCGTGCACGTACGGAATACCTCTGATCGGTTTGCTTGCTTAGAACTAGGGATTTTAGTTGAGCACATTTTCCACAAATATTCTTTTGCTTGCTTGCTCTTTGAAAAATGGTTTTACAATTCAAAACCATTGCCTTGATTGCTTATGAAAAATGGTTTAATAATTCAAAACCATTTACTTACTTCACTTGCCCAGCGAAAAATGGTTTAATAATTCAAAACCATTTGCTTACTTGCTTGCTTGAAAAATGGTTTAATAATTCAAAACCATTTGCTTGCTCTTTGAATTATGATTTTACAACTCAAAACCAGTAAATACCAGTGTAAAGCAGTTTATAATAATAAACACTAGTATTTGAGAAAAATAGGTTTAGAACACTCACTACTTTGCTTGCTAAACTTGAGAACACGATTCCACACTTTTCCCGCCTTTGCTTTTAGCCTACACACTCAAACGAATACGACGAAATATTAATCTCCTACGTATAACGTAAACTTAACGTACTTTCTAGACTTAGTCATACTCAACGTTTGCTTCGCCGGCGGCAGTGCCTTCACCGTTTTATTCGGTTCAATCTTATTTGAACCTTTTTTAATCATTTAATGAGGTTCCTATACTAGCGTGTGTAATTTGAAACAGTACTCAAAACTACACAATGCGGGCATTTGGGCACACTGTGCAGTACACCTTGGACTGTGCAGTGCGGGTTGCATTCTGTTGGCCTATGCGGTGCGGGTTGGACTGTCTGGTCTGAGTTAAGCCTGCAGTGGGCGCAACCGGTCTGACCACAGCCACTATGCGGTACACCTAGAAATTTGCCAGTGCTGCTTTTGCCACTTTTGTACCAAATTCTCTTCATACAACTTCCCGTTCCTTATCTGCAAGAACCGGCATGGAATTCATCTAAAACAACTTTATAACACTTGAATTGGTGATTTGGAACTCATGCCACAAAACCACTGAGGTAAAAATCCTATGAATTCACCCCGAAAGGTCCATGATTCTTCTAAAAATCCTTATAATTATGATGATTCCATCATTTGTATCTACCAATTGGGGTTTTACCCACATAACCTCAACAAAAATCTAGGGTTTGGGTGACCTCTTCCAAAACCCTAGACAAAGGAGCAACTATTCTCCATGGAAATTCACACCAAAAACCCTAGACATCACAAGACCCATGATTCCCGAGACAAAAGCATGCACAGTTTTGGACTTCTCGCTATCATAACTTCTTCCTCTTCCTCTTCAACCTCTTCTTCTCCTCTCTCGTGAAACCCTAGCAAAAATGAGACAAAAAAATGACTTTGTTTGTCTACCCCTCTATTATACTCCCATATTTACGCCAGGTACTTATTAAGTCCTTATTCCTTTTAATTTTGCAAATCAACTTGTTTTATTTCTATTATGGCCCATCTCTACTTTGATTATGATTTTCATATCCCTTATGGCAATTACAACTTTGCCCTTCTTTTATTACCACAATTCCGAGTTCACTAAATTTATCATTTCATATATAATTTCCGAAAATACTACAATGTAACACTTTATGCTCTATACGCCCCTACAGTTTCATGTACTGTACAATATCTCGGGATGGGGCATTACACCCACTACAAGAAGAAACCACTTAAATTAAGCGGTCGAATCCGTTCCTAATTCCACCAGCTATTGCAAATAGCAGTGAATTAAAGCGGAATTATTACATTTAAGGCTCCTTTCTAAATTTTAGAAACGGAATTTGCAAGTCCGTTTCTAATTTTTCAAACGGAATAGAAACTATATTTCCGTTTCCTAAATGTAAAAATAGAAAGAATTTAAGTTTCTAATCTAATACTAAATAGCAACGGAATATAAACTCGATTCCGTTTCTAAACGTGAAAAAATAGAAAGGAATTTACGTTTCCAGATGCTAAAATAGCAACGAATAGAAACTCTATTTCCGTTTTCTAAATTTGGAAAATAGGGCATTCCGTTTCTAACTTGATACTAAAATAGACCTGATTGATACAAATTAGAAACGGAACTTGTTTCTAAAAATAGAAAGCGAAATGATTAAGTCTCTATTTTGTTGGAATGCAGCTTAGATTAAGCGAAATAATTCCGTTTCTATTAACTAGAAAAATAGAAACGGAATTTCCGTCTCTATTTACCCAAATTTTTTTTAATAATTTATTAAATTGTTTTATTTTTGGTACGGAACAAATATTTTATTAATTACACCTTTTTGGATAAAATTTTTTCATTTAAAAATAAGTTTAAATATACGTACATCTTAATATTTTTCATATTATATATATAAATTCCAATAACATACAACAAGCTTTAACCATCTGTATTGCATATAGATTACATACATAAATTGTAATATCATACGACAAAGTTTAACACAACAAAGTTTAACACATGATGTTTAATAAAAAAAAAAGAAGCCTATCCTCAAGTCAGTATGAGTATTAGTCATCTCACAGAATGCGGATGGATCTTCCTCTTTTTGGAGGATTGATAAATAGATGAAGTCTGGGCTAACATACACATAATTTTCTCCATCTGTAAAATCTTATGTTGCATTTCATCCTCTTTGCAGTCTTTCTTCTTATCTTTTTTGCATCTCTTCATTCTTCTGTTGTATCTCTTCATTTTTTCTGTGCAAATTTTCTTGAATTTCCTGCAACTCCTCCCGCAACCGCTCATCAAATAAAGTATTGTAATGGGAAGAGGCAGAGGATGAGCTCGAGACAGAATCTTGATAAAATGTAGAAGCATGGGTACCAAGACCATACACTTGCCGCTTTTTGGGCTCCACTCCAACGGCCTGAAGGTAAATATGAGCAACATCAATCTTTAGAGCCTCTATAGATTCATCTGTCAATTGAGAAGCAATTGCAACCATATTCTCCACAGCTTCCTACAATTGTATAATACAATAATATATAGTATATTAATTAAAATATATAAAAAAAAAAAAAAACACCGAGTGCATGCATATCCACATAATTTTATTTAAAGGCAAAATATTTTATAATTCATAGGAAGACAACAATTATATGTATGGATTGTAAATACAAAATTCATTTGATAAATAATACTCAATTAGCCAAAACCCACAAAGGAAATCACATGTTTATATAACAATTGACAAAAGTTTAAATTCATCATGAAATTCCGAGATATAAACCCCGATAAAGAACAAGTAGCGTAGTTTCAAATTTTAGGTCAAATTATCTACATTAAACAATCAATCAAAATAAACAAAAAATATATAAAAATTCAGAATTCAGAATAATAATAATAATATAGAAAAAAATGATACCATATGATATTCTCTCCACATCTTCCTATAAAATTCAACATAATAAAACTTGTAGATATAACAACATAATACAAATTCCCATCAAACTGGATCTTTGGAAGAAAACTCGATAAAACTCTAAATACGATAAGCATTTACACCCTCAAATTCAACATTATGTGTGACACCCCAAATCCAGGGGTTCGTTAATGACGTCGACCAACGGAGAATTTGTGGATGTCGGAGTAACCAGACACCCTCCGTGAGTCCCTTTCCCCGGGACCCAGATTTGAAAATCGGCGAGTCTCCTTTGTACTGAGAGCTCTACCCAAAATCTGACACAATAGCCAATTTCATGTAACAATCCCGATATTATACAACCTGAGAGGTCCACATAAGATTAAAAATGACCACATAGGGCCCATTTATCTATATAATACAATCTATATTATGACCCTTCAATCCTAACATAATGGAGTGTAAATACAAATTCCCAACATATGGGGAAAGAAAATACTAAGCCTTCGATTCCACAATATTCAATAAATTCTAAATGCAATAAGCATGCTAACACTAACATACATAATGAAAATAAATATTGAAAAACTTACATTAATATCATTTGACGCTTGTCTACAAATGACCATCAACTAATGGCTTCTTGTGCATGCGCTTAAACACCTCAAACGGTGTTGGTGGGCGTCTAACTCGGCCTCTAAAATAAATAATATTGACATATTATGTACATGACATATTTTGATGTGATTAGTATTCTTTGCATACAAGTTAACAAAATTAAATTGGAAAAAGACTTTACCAAAATCTAGAATGTTGGATGGTCGTTTGGAGCCACCAATATGTTTTGAAGGTCTGATCATTCGCTGCTCTCACGATCGGCGATTTTGGGAGCGTATGCAGGATAAGGCCTTGAACTCTTATTTTCCAATATTCCACCATTTGTTCCAAACTTCTTGAGAACACTTTATTTGGCTTTGCATCTTACCATACTTCTTTCTCCATTTTCCAAGCTTGTCATTGTATGGACACTAGCCACATGTTTCCATGTAATATGTGAGAATCTGACAAAGCGATTCCATTTATATTTTTTCTGCAACAAAAAGCAAAAAAAAAAAAAAACAATTTATAGTAGTGCATTATTTTTATTATAATTATTAATAATTCAACACTTATCAAATAGGCTAAATGCATTAAATTGTACTTCAAATTCTTCCCAATAATATTCCTTCATAATTTGAAGGCACTTTCCATAATACCCTCCTCGACTAGTTTCTCCTTAAATATCTTCGATTCTACGAGAAAATTTGAAGAATAAACACATAAATAAAACATATAAAAGAAAAAAATGACTTTTGTTAATAATTTGATATAATTTTCATATTTATTATTTTTAAAAATAAAATAATTCCAAACATAAATTAGCATGATATTATTTTTATTCTTAATAATGTGATAGTGCAATAAAAAAGAAAAGTTAGTTAATTACAAATTATACAAGATTATGAACTAAAAAAAACTACATTTACAAGATAATCAACAACTATAAAAAATAATAATCATGCATGAGGTAATAAATTTTTGTAAAATACGTACTGTTTATTGTCGAGAGTGGGTCGAATAAAGATTTTATCATCAGTTTGCATGCTAGACATGGATTGTGAAAATCCCACCGTAGTCGATGCTGCAGTAGCATCGGATGTACCTCACAGATAGGTGGGATAGAGCTAACATTACCCGAATTTGGTGCGGGGCTAGGATGGAGATGGAATGTCACTAGCGAGCGTGCGTGTGTGTCGAGGAGGTGATGCCAGCGTATCTTACGTACATGTAGGTGAATGAATTAAAACATTTGTATTATTATTCCCACTTGAAAATTTATTTGAATTCCTCCTCCACGAACTATTTTTTGACACCTCTACGCCACAAAGTTGAGATCCTCGGCCACTTGAATAGTTACCTCTCATACCTAATACAATTTTTCATAAACATCCAAACATTCAAAGACAACAATTATAGTTAATCAATATACATACTAACAAAAGATCAATCTGAAACACATTAACAAATACATAAGTTTAAAACAATTGTTATTAATGTGAAATCTCTGATTAAAAAAGAAAGAAATATAACATAACATCCAAGTTAATTAAAGTCGTATCTAATCGGAAATATCAAACAAATCTGTCTCCATCCTTTCTTCAATACTCATCTAATTCTCTTTATTAATTCTTGATCGTATATGTGACATATTGCATCATCAATGTCCCAATGTTTCCATCTTCGCGATCAATGTTTGAGGTCCATCATACGCCCACGAGGATTAATTGGATGAATTTCCACAATATTCTCTTGAAATGCAGGTACTTGCGATGGTGTGACTATGACATCCGTTTCAGGAACTTACCTGATTGATCTAGGCACTATTTTCTGAATAGCCCGCTGATCCTTCAGGATTTCTTCTTGTGGTTGGATAAGTGAGTATAACACACTTGATGCCGCACCCATGAAGAATGAATGGATCGTACTTAGATAAGATTTCTTATGGTGCACATCACAAGGTTGTATTGATGATGAATTCTGATACCCCAATTTTGGAATTGGATCAAACCATTCCTTAAACGAGAATTGTCCTCTGGTGGTAAGCGGGATACTCGATTGTAGAATTCCAACCAATCGACCATAAAGTCTATATTAGATACTATAGTTAGACCCCTTAATGCATACCTTTGTTCATTGTAGCTCTGTTTGAACCATGTTTTAAAGTGTAAATTTGTATCCATTTACATAATGTATAGGATCGTCTGTAAACTTCATGTGGCCCTCTTACTTGAGATCCGCTGTTGTCTATTAGAGATATTTGATGACAGTTATGTACTAAGAAGGAAAAAAATATAATCAAACTGTATAATACTTAGGCAAGTTATTTATTTAAGAGACCAAGTCAAAGTTATTTCTTGACAAATTTCTCTCAAACGAAAGCAAAATCTTGGTCGAGCTTAGCATCGTCGTAGCATCGTCAATATGGTTCACTTTGCCTTAATTACGTTATAAATTCTAAAGAAACAAGATTGAAGTAATTTTGAATATTAAAATTATTATATGATATGCCATGAGAAAGCAGCATAAACTAAAATTAAGTCTTACTCGATATATGGTTTAACTTCCTCGCAGTTGATAAGATATATGTGTAGCGACATGATACTCACAGTCCTCTGAATACTATCTTGATTTTGCTCACCATATGATCGACTGTATTGAAAATGGAAGCATGCCTTCTTGTTCTAATCCATCCCATTACATAATCAAAATTTCTTAACAGCATTTTCAGTACTGATGTAAACTTGTGGCCCCAGTAGTGTGCACCAAAATGTAAGGCTTCTTGACCAAATGCGCATTGCATATGATCCTTCAACTTTAGCTTTATTTCTAACATTGTTTTTCAATTTTGAATATACGAAAAAATGCCCGTTACAATAATGTTTTATTTGTAAAAGATACATTGGAAATTATAGATGATGAAATGAAAAATATATAACCTCTCAAAATGGGATACATCCATGTATTACAGGGCCTGCTATCATTGATTCATAAGCTAAGTGGATCGGAGGTATTCCATGGAAGTCAAAAAGCTTAGGAGGAAAATGAACCAAGTCTACATAAAATGATGGAATATCCTTTTCTAAATTGCTCCATGTCTTCCTTTTTTATGTGATGAAATGAGATTTTTAAAAAAAATGCTTATTTCGGTCACGGCTTGCAGGCATTTCCTGGAAGTAATTCACGAAATCTCTTATGGGTATTAGCCTCTGTAAACACACGTAAGCAATCATGACTTACCCTAAATCCCAAATAACTTATGCTTCTTCATATCAACACACATCTTCCCATGTTAGATGCATATCAGGTCGGGAACACAGACTCTTTGACCATTTGCACAAAGCTGCTTGCGTCCTTCTATAATTTGTAACAAGCCTTAGGGAATTTGTTGTTGTTTCATTCCTATGTAACTGCAGACGTGAACAGAACTCTTTTAAATCCTCTCTTGATTTAGCATTGTCTTTTGTTTTCCTTCTACATTCATGATAGTATTAAAATATTATCAAAAAGTTCTTCTCGATGTGCATGACATCTAAGTTGTGCCTAATTAAGGTTGTTTCCAATAAGGCAAATCCCAGATGCTTAGTTTCTTCCAACCACAGTGGCGATTCTTGGAAATTTGTGCATTTATCCATTGACATCATTCTGTAACCTTTTGAAGCCATAATTCTTTCAGTAGGCTCTAATATTTCTACGACCTAATAGGTGATTTGCACTTTAAACTATCTGCTTTCTAAATGCCTTCTTATTCCTCCGAGAAATGGATGTTGCATTAGCATAGTAAGAACTTTACGATGGTTATCAGGCAGATGTCTTTCCACCTTTGCTTTCGGAGAAAGTAAAACTCAGGAATTTATCATCACGTGGACTTAAAAAAGCTAATTTTCTGTAGTACTCATAAAGCGACATAAATATCTTTGGAAAATCACTTATAGTCCACATAAGTGTTTATGCATCACGGAAGTTATAACACACTAGATATCACCTGTGTTTGTACCCACCTCCCTGAATGTTTTAGCTGTAGTGGGTTTGTAGGAAAACATCTAACTTCTCTTTTAAGGTTTCTCGGACCGGGCTATAATGAAAGCGAAACATGTGTTCATCTTTCATGCACATCCATGGCGGCAAATTATAAGGTCATAGCTATCACTAGCCATGACCAGTATTGTTATACTGTTTGTCCAGTCATTAGAAATCATAATGCAGTACTAATCTAAGTTGACTTTCGCTGCAGATGGATAGATTTATCAAAATGTTTCCAAGCTGGAGAATCTGAGCAATGTCGCGCGACACCTTCTTGATGTGTCACTCTTTATTTTCACCACCTCATGTCATTAGCGGTGGCTTTGGTACTATATAATCTTTACAACGAGGAGTGACGGAAAATAATATCTTCTTATGAGGAACATTTGTTTTTGCCTATTAGATGCATGATGTCTTTTATCACAGAGGATGGTTACAAATTTGCAACTAATAATTAGTTCCTTTGTCTTCACCCCGATATATCATCGCCCATTAATGCGGCAATGAATTTTCTGAGGCAAACCCGACCTTGCATTAATTTCTTTATCTTTGTAAGCTATCATCATGACATTCTCACGGTAACAATTCGAGGATAGATGGCAAATGTCATCAAACACCTTCCCGAGAAAAATGATGTTTGGCTAAATTCAACGGTCGGCCACAGCGCGGATAACTTTAGTGGCCATCCACGGATTACCCGAGCCCGAACCTCTTGTTCGATGCTTTAACATTTCATAAAGTTCTTGTGTTGCTAGGTTGGGGATATCTCTCGGTGACATTAGAAGTTGAAGGAGGATAATAACATCCATTAATATTGCTTGACATGCGCATTGTTGGGTTGGACATATTCTATTACAATCGATTCCAACACTTCTCTGTACATTTTGGTTTTGAAGTTGGTTGCCTGTTTGTTCCCCATGTTTATACCAAACATAATAGTCTCTAACAAATCCATTTTTTGCAAGATGGAATCGCACAATGTCTAGCTCTTGAAAACTCCTATTCTGGCATTTACGGTCATTACATGGGCATATTATTTTGATCCATCATTAATTCAAGGTGCCTTTGGTAAAAAATCAGCAAACTCCTCGATCCATGAGCTCATCGGTCGAAAGCCCATCTTAATCTAACATTCATCCATAGGCGATCGATTCGATCATGTTTTCCATTCTTTCATTAAATATAATAAGAATTATATTTAATAATTACAATGTCTGAACCCATTTCCATTGACAACATGAATTTTCCATGAGAACTTAAGAAAAAAAAAAAACGTAGAATTTTCCATTTCCGGCGATCAAATACTAAACAACAAATAATTCTTAAAGAAAACTAAAAGCATTTCCTCCCAATCAAATTCATCATTTCCATGTCCATCAATCCACAAAAACAAAAGGCAAACATAGTGATCTGGTAGATTAGACTATCTCCATCATACTAGACTAATTTAAATATGATAATACCTCTTTGTTTGGTAAATCCCTTGCGGGGAGAAATAGATGGAGATGATAGTAGTTGCTCCTATAACAACTGTAGCAGAAACAATTACTTACACATTTCCCTTTTTATATGTAAATCAAGATAATAGTTACATATCAGGCTGAAGATTTATGCAATTTCCTCCACATAACTGAAACCACTAGTTTTTTGGATCATCCATGAATAACTAAACTTGACTTACGAGATAGTTTTAGGCAATTATGGATTTCAAGCCATTAGAACCTGACACAAGCATGAGTTTGATAGCATCTCAAATTTAAAACAACATCCAAAATGGATTATCAGCCATGAAGGAAGGGTTATTGTATGACTCATCTTATACTTGAGCTTTTCTTGACCTACCAGGTTAGATAACTTGACCCGTATCAGAAATCTTGTACTCTGAGCCAAACAAAATCAAGAAGGGAGATAACATAAAAGAACTTTGTATTTTGTATTTTGGTAACTCTGAAGGAGTATTTGACATAATGTGGACAATATTAAATTACTGAAGCGGCTAATATCATTGAATTAGAGAGCAATGAGAGATTAAAATGCTAAAAAAGGTCTCGGATGATGCTTCCTGATCTCTAGGCCACGAGTTTGAAACCACGACCATAATAATACAAATGTAATACATTCAAGCTTGTGGTGGATATCTATTTTCACATTGTTAGAGTGGGTTGCTCTAAGTCCTAAGTATCATATATAATAAAATTTCCCATCCCAAGTCGAGGTTAAGCTTTAATATTCTCATGGCATTCCTTTGATCGAGTTATCGTCTTTGGGCATTCCCATGTTTCTAAGTCATGTAAACATAGGCTCACGCCTGTTTTTAGGTTTCACAGCTAAGTCTTTGCCTATCCAAATTAAATAAATGAATAAACAAAAAATTCAATCTTGATAGAGCATAGTCCTGGCGTCTTTGCCTAGCTAAGGAGTTTCATAGTTTAAGTGATATTACACCTTTAAAGCTATAAAACAAAGCATTATAATGGAAGAAGAATATCCACCAAACGTTTCTGATAAATGTTCTAATTGATACTAGAAAACGAGAAAAATTGTATGAAATTTATAGGGGAAAGATGTAAACCATGTTGATAATCTATTGGAATCAAAGCAAAGTCATCTCCAACAGCAACATCTATGAATCAATTGATAAACCAAGCAAAACACAAAGATTAGTATGAAAAACGAAAGAGTTAAGGCTTTGCGAATTTGAAGAGAATAAGACAAAGAAATATAAAAATTAGAGCGAGCAAAGATGTAAGGAGGGAAGAGAAAAATAAAATTTACCTCATACGATGACTGAGAGAGTGGAACCAGAAAGTTAGGGCAGAGAAGCGATCTAGGACGAACGAAACCCTAGAATTTGCGAAATCCAGAGATGCAAACGACGAGGAGATGTGGTTGGATTAAATTCGACAAAACCCAGGGTTTGGGAGACCTGAGAGAGAAAGGGAGAGAAGAGAGGGATACAGAGCGTATGAAAACGAAGAGAAGTAGAGGCGCTTACCAGTATACCCAGAAGCCGCAATCTTGAAAGCAGGGGATTATAAAGGACTGACTTAGGTTAGGTTTGGAAGGGAGAAGCGGGGATGAAACGTGCGGCCTAGAGCACTTGGAATAAAGAAAGAAAATAAGATAGGGTTAGGGTTTCTTCTGCTCATATAAGAGCACTTGGAATAAAATACTATATTTTCTTAAAATTACATAACCACCCCTAATTTTTTCAAAACTCTAATCTCGAGTTTATAATTTTTTTTTTTGTTAAGGAAATATGATAGCAACTTATTAAAGTAGTTAGCAATTTATTTTGTTTGGGGCTCCGCCCGTCCGCAAGGCGCTGCCCCTTGACCCCTGCCCCGTGGCCGGTCAGCGGGACTCCCTGCTGTTTGCCCTGGACCCTAGCTTGTTGTTTTCTACAATTCAAGTTTATGTTGTTTTCTCATCTAGAGTCCCCTCAGTGTAACCTTCGAAGTTGTGTAATGTCTGATTAGAATAGTATTAGATTAGATGTTTGGACCTTTAAAGCGGACCCCGAATTAAAATTACATTTATCCCTTTTGTTATGATTTGCTACTTAATTAGGTGATTAGATTTAGTCTCTCCAAAATCATTTTATCGGATAAGACTTGGAGGTTAAGTTAGGTTAAGCAAATACATCTAATAAGATAATGTTAACCTGCTTAGTTTAGATAGAAACACATCTTATCGAGATAAGATCATGTTGGTTTTTCGATTAATGGCGCAACTTTTAGATAAGTGTGTTTCAAAACCAAAGGAGTTTTTGAGGATCGATTAAATGAAAATCTCGTCCTTTACGAAACTACCGCCTAACCTTCGTTTTGAAACGCCGATAAGCGAGAAGGTCTCGAGGTTTAGAAGCGGGAGAGATAAAAAGCGAAAAAATAAAAAAGCATTTAGATCCGATTTGTGCATGTAAGATGAGTAACACGCGAAGATACGTTCGTGTGGATACCGCTAGAGCGGACAGTTGTGCTGGCATTAAACGAATCGTTGGAATCAAAAATTTAATGTCCTACATGAGGGTAACATCCTTGTCAACGTTTAATTGTATTTACTTAGATCGTGAATTCGTTCTATTTTTTGAAAGCGAATTTATTCCTTTCTATTTTACACATAACAAATTAATATTTATACTTTATAACAAAATATTCAAATAATTTTAATTTTTTAATATAAACAAACATTAAGATAAAAATCCATTTTTAAAATAATTCATATGTAATATTTAAATTGAACATTAATAATTTTTAATAAATTCATTTTCAAATTATTTTTATGTTAAAATAATCAATGTTATCCAAAATCAAAATTTTTGCTTATTTTTAATAATTAAAATTAATAATTATAAAAATAAGTTATTAGTTAATTTTTACATTTGCAATAACATTTATAAAAATATTGTTTCTAAAAATATCGGAATTTTGTTTCTATAAAATCTAAACGAAAATAGAAACGGAATTGAATTCCGTTTCTAAAATTAGGAAAAATTAAGCAATTAATTCCGTTCTAAAATTCAAGAAAAATTAGAAGCAGCCCAGATTCGTTTCACAAAATTAGAAAAAAAATTAGAAAGCGAATTCAATTCCGTTTCTAAAATTATAAAAAAATTAAGCGAATTGAATTCGTTTCTAAATTAGAAAAAATTAGAAGCGGAATTCAATTCCGTTTCTATTTTTACATCTAACAAATTAATATTTATACTTTATTTTTTTAGAAACGGAATTTCCGTCGCTAAAGGCAACTCTATTTTACCCGCCAATGTTCCCGCGATAAATTTGCGACGGAAAATTCGGCCGGGTTTCAATTTTAGTCTCTAGTCGGATTTCTAATTCGGTTTTCTATCCTCCACGCCATTGCTCCACCAACAATTAGCGACGGATTTTTGTCAGTTTCAAATCTTTAATAGCAATATTTCTTTCGTTTTTATTCAGTTTAACTTTAGAAAGCGAGTAGTAGTTCACATTTTCATTTCTATATTCTTATTTTTCTTGTGACCTAAGCCTAAAGGTTAAAGTGGGACCGAAGACTATTATTTGTGTTTTTATTATATATGCTCGAATAGCGATGTGTCGTTTCTTGTTCACAAGTCGAGGAGATCCCGGATAACCACATGTCAATACGATCATTGAATCAAGGGACGCTTAGTTCTTTGAAAATATATTCCAAGTATAACATAGTATATGAGTCTATTGATAATAATAAGAGGTCTGAGATCGCATATCTAGAAATTGATCCAATGGAGGATGAACACAGGCATTAGTAAAGACAAAGGACACGTCTTGGACTGATTCTTGCGTGTCTGTTGGAGAATGAGCCTCGGACATTCAAAGAAGTACGTGACTTCACCATAGCCCCGATACGGAAAAGAAGCTATCAATAGTGAAGTTTGAATCCATCTTGTCAAATCATACATGGAATTGGTTGACCTTCCTCACAGTAATAAACCACTCTGATGCAATGGATTTTCAAGAGGAAAAATGAAGAAGGATGGTGCTATTGATAAATATAAGGCTAGGCTTGTAGTAAAGGATAAACAGCAAGGTCTTGATTATTTTGATATTTATTCTTTGTTACTAGAATTACATCTATAAGGATGCTAATTGCTATAGCGAGGTGTATAAGCAGAAATCCATCGTATGGATGTAAACGGCCTTCTTAAACGAGAGATTTGGAAGAAGAAATATATTTGGAACAACGAAGGGTTCATTTATTCGGAGACGAAGCCGAGAAAGTATGTCGACTTATCAAGTCACTCATGGATTGAAACAAGCACCAAAACAATGGCATGCCAAATTCGACAAAGTCATGTTGTGAATGGTTTGAATTAATGAGTGCGATAAATATGTATATGTTAAGCAAACTGAATTGTTTGCCATTTTATGTCTGGCGTCTTAGGCGATATGCTTATAGACTGTGATGGTGGGGCTATTAGAAAATCAAATGCTTGCTAGTAAATTTGAAATAAGAAGATATAGAAATTCGCGATGTTATTTTAGGAGTTAAAATCCATAAGACATCTAGAGGATTAGCTCTATCACAATCCCATTATATTGAAACGATTCTTGGAAAGTGCAAAAATCTAGATATTGTACCAATAAAAACTCCGATAGATGTTAATTTACATCTTTCTAAGAATACTGGTGAAAACAAAGCTCAAAATGAATATGCTAGTATACTGAAATTTAATGTATGTCATAAATCTTGGAAGCGGACATAGCTTGTGCGGTTGTAGCTAAGTCGATTTACAGTTAAGTCAAATGAAAATCATTGAAGCTATGAAGCGTTTATTGGGCTACTTAAGGCATACTTTCGAAGATTATCTTTGCATTCTGTGAATATCCGTGATCTTGAAGGATGCGTGATCTAAGAATTGGATAAACGCTAAGGGCCTTAAAATCAACAAGTGGATATGTATTCACTTGGTGGGGCGCGATCTTGAAATCATCAAACAAACTTGTATTGCTAGATCATGGAATCGGAATTTATTCTTTGGATAAAAGCTAGGTGAAGAAAGCCCAGTGGCCGAAATTTCTTAAGATATTCTAATTGGCACAAAAGCAGGTGCATTGTATGTATACATTGTGATAGTCAGCGGCAATAGGAAGGCGGAATGTCATGTATAGCAGTGGGAAGTCTTGACCGCATCGTCGAAGACATGACACGATGAGACAACTTCTTTCTAGTGATTATCGCGGGTGGTTATGTGAAGTCAGATAATGTGCGGATCCATTGTAAAGGCCTAACTAGAGATGATTGCAAAGCAGCCAGGGAATGTGGGTTTAAGGCCTCTAAACAAGTTATCGTAAGCGGGCCGCTCACTGTAGTTATTTGGAGATCAGGGATCTAGGTTCAAAGGGACAACTAAGTTATGAAGATAGTGTAGAGTATTGTCTAATTTGTTTACCCATTCCCGGATAAAGAAAATATTAATATGTGAAGGTCGAGCAAAGCTTTTGTGATTATGAAGCTATATGTTCAAAAATCGCTTATGTAGGTGTGAAGTGAGGGCCCGGCTTACGTAGGGAATTGCGAGGCTGAATTAAAATAACCATGAGACCAAGCGATGTTCATGGCCAAAGCGAATAGAGCGGTGAGAACCAATTTTGTTCGGCGGTTAATGATTTCTATTATGCAGGCTTGCGAAGGTCGGCCGGTTCAAGACATCAAATTCTGCTTGATTGACGAAGTAAGCGATAAGTTCGCTAGAAGTTGAAGTCTCATCTTTACTTATCCGTGCGTTTTCTCATGGAATAATCGCACTTGCATCTCATGCATTCACGGGAATGTGGTATCAAAACTTTACCGTTAAATGTGGGATTATTTGGGACTTTGGGATGCACAAAATTCGTATGTGAATGAAAAAGTCAGTAATCACATTGTCGAACAGACACATTGTTTAGACATATTTTTCAATGATTATGCGTTAGTGGAATGACTTGCGAACATTTGATACCAAGTTTTCGTTTTAAAGCGCATGAAGTGATACCGCCGGCCGTTGTATATCGTTCGTTTTTGTGGAGTTGTTGCGAAATAATTGAGTTTGTCGGGTCGCCATTCACATCTGCGTTACAGAGGAGCGAGTCCGGATTATCTTGGGAGACGATTGTCATTATCGGCAGTGCGATTGAGGGGGTCAAATTAGTCTTGGAATAGCGACGTGCTTTTCGTTGAACTGGATCTGGCTGCAACCACAAGTGTTTGTTTGCACTGCAGTTTTGTTTCCTTCGTAATTTTGTTTCTGGTTTTTGAACGAAAAAATTGAACAACAGATTCAAGAGAGAAGAGGACAAAGGACCAAACACGTGACTCAGGTTAGTGCTGAGTCAGCGTTAGTTGCAGAGGTTATGCTATTGTGTTGCATAGGTGTACAAATGTCCTTGGAATGTTCTGGATAATCTCTAACATTAAGGCAGATCATCAGGTGGTGAAGCATTCCTTGGCCATCTCCCAGTCTCACCATTTTTACAGCTCTTTTCAATCCCAACGGATGCTAAATACTGGTCATAGCATGTCAGCCATGGTCAGTAAGTGAGGCAAATTCTTGGAGCATAACTAACAGGTGGAAGTGACCTATTATGGGCCATGCACCAGCAACTTCATGTGGCATTCTTTTCTTACCGGCTCCAGACCTCCAAATTAACAGTTAGTAGCAGAGCATAAGTATTGCAAACCCTCCAACCATGGGAGGGTTTAGGCATTCAAGAGGGAACTCCATTGATTAAACCGTGGGTAGCTGCTTCTCTGTTCAAGCGTCTATATATGCACTTCAAGGAGTAGTAGTCGTGTTTTGTTTGCATCTCATGTAGCCTGTTCAAAAGTTATTAATGTCTTAGCTAGAGTGCACATGGACAACGTTATTTTTATCTATATTCAGAGAACAGGCTTCTAAGGATCACTACAGATGAATGTTGAACATATCACACAACATGTCAGAAACGGACCGCCTTTATAAAAAAAGAAGATAAGCTCCTGCGATGGATGGCTGTCTTCTACATCATATTATTAGAAGAGTAGATTGGGATAAGTGTTGCTAGCAATTTTTTTCTAAAGAATGACAATTTCAAGCTGAAGGCGGCGACTATATGACATAAAGACACGCAGCTTTGTGGAATATGTGTCTATTTGTGTACGTGTTTTTGAAAATCAAGACACCCTAATGCAGCTGGAAGAAAAGAAATCAACTTTATCCATAAACTTCAAAAATAAAAAATAAAAAAAACTTCAAACTTTTTCGACCTTTCTTTACTAAAATATCAATATGCTAATTACCCAATTTTCTTCCTCTCTTCTAAACTTTTCCTTTTTTAGTATAAATCTTACTTAAAACCAAGGAGATGTTCGCCATGCACCAGCAACTTCGAGTGCTATTCTTCTCTTACATGCTCTGGATCTCCATAGTGATATAAAGTAGAAGAGAAATAAGTGTGCCAAGCATTCCGACAAAGGTAACTTTATTTATTGAAAAAGACTGATGGAAAGTGGTACCATCTTTGTTAGAGCATTAAGATGTTTTCTGCTTAAGCATCTGTATATGCACACAAAGCATCTTTCGAACAATTTGTGGAGGCATGGCGAAGGTTTGACTATCTTGATCCGTCCAAATTTGCTTGCATATGCTAAATAGCTTTGGGTTAGAGAGAGCTGCCCTTCTTTTGATCAATGATAGCTAATATGATCCTCCATGATCTTTGAAATTATATAATATTTAGTGATCAATTAGAGAATATTATATTAAGGGAGCCACTTTACCACTTTACCAAAAGGATAAACAAATATATATATATATATATATATATATATATATATATATATCTATATATATATATTGGTGAGATGAAGGAAAAAAAAAAGAGAGGTAAAAATAAGTTACACGATGAAAAGATAATTATGATGCTGCGCACTCTAGAAGAAGGCTAACAAAATAACATACAGTAACTACACTTTATTGGCGTTGATAGTACAAGCTTTAATTTATCATAATCAATCTTGAAATTAGCTTTACTAGAGTCAAAATTTGATCATATCATAGATTGATCGAAACTATTTGAGATGTCTTTAAACAATCATTAGCTGGACTGACTTTGACATCTTGTTTTCAGTGTTTTACTGATAAAGACTACAAGAAGATAAGAGTGGAGAAATAAGAACTTCAAGTGGGGCAAATTTCATGTTTGTAAGCCCAAGGCTCTCACGCATATCGACCGGTTCATTTGATGAAGTTGAAAAGTCAAGCGCATGTAAGAAACTGGCCAACGTTAGATGTAACATTTGAAGACCAAAAGCTGTTCCTGGACATGCTCTTCGACCAGCTCCAAATGGTATGAGCTCAAAATGTGATCCCCGAGGATCAATATTCTTATGGGTGGTGAGAAACCTCTCCGGTTGGAATTCTGTTGGATTCGACCAGATTCTTGGATCTTTGAAAGGTTTAAAATTAAACGGGTGCCTTTAGGGACATGGTAACCACCCAAGGTGCAGTTCTCGGTGAATTGACGCAGTCCTCCGAGTGGTCCTGGTGGATATAATCGTAATGTCTCTTTAACAATGTCTTGAAGATAGACCAACTTACTTATATCTTGTTCATTCACTAATCTTTCCTTCCCAACATGGATATCCAATTCCTCTTGAGCCCTTTTTAAGGTGTCGCGGTTGTTTAACACAAGAGAGAGTGCCCATGTTAGAGAGACGACAGTTGTATCGCTACCTCCTGCAATTAGAGCCTACAAAACCCAAAATCCACGGTGTTTTCAGTTTTCCATGGAAGCATGTCTGATCAGGTGCATGTCTTAGTTTGTAATAGTTATAAAAGACAAGAACAAAACAACATACAAATTTACTTGAAAATCCTAAATGAGGATAAAATGTAAAAGAAGAGAAATCTACTATTTTAAGAAACAGATTTAAACAACATTGTGACTATTAATTTATAAAACCTTAAAATTCCAAAAAATGAACAAAAAAATGATATCTATAGGTATACAAATTTGAATAATGGACGACTAATATATTGGCTTTAGCTCCCACGCTACGATCCCAAAACTCATATCAGACGAAATTGTGCATCCAACTCTATCAGGAATCATAATCAAGTAAATTTATAAAGATAAGAGAGTTAATAGAAAGTGAATATGCATCAGTTAAGAAATATAAACAAAAGAAAAACCAGCAACCATGAAAATGAAACTAGGTCTGATAGCTACTATGTAAATGTAAATGGTAGGTGGGTGTTCCGGTAACTTATACCAGGCATGTGGCTTTATTGATGGTATCAGCGTCGTAATCACCAAGGTTTTTGCCATCAAGAACTGACATCATCACATCCACGAAGTCTTGCGTACAGTTATTATCTCTTCACCGGTTGCTTTCCTCCGACGGTGCTCATCTATTATTCTTGAGCAATACTGTCATTTCTCTTGCAGTCTTTTTAGGGTGTTCTCAAATCCACTCCAGTCGAGCCACCTAAAGGGGACAGCATCCACCAACGAAAACAGACCTAACAAATAAAACAATTCCTGAACCTCTCCGGCACCTCTGCGCCTCTTCATTTCCGCCATCTCGGCACCGAAATAACGCTTCCCTGCCACCATCACGAGATCACAGTTCAAAGTCAGGTCAAGCCCTTTGCTTCATCTCCACCGACACAACATCTGATTCATTTTTTCTCTCTGCCCATAATTTGTACAGCTCTTTTATGGATGTCTCCACTTCCGAAGTTCGGACGTCCTTTAGCAGCTCTATGCGGCGGCTAGAGAGTAGCTCTAGGCTGATTATCTTGCGCATTTCCCGCCAGTAAGACCCATACGGAGCGAATCCAAACATTGCGTTGTTGTAGCCCAAATGTTTTGAGGCTAATAGTTCGGGACGCGAGGATGAAGCCTGGTCATTGGCAGTCAAGCATTCTTTAGCCATCTCCTAGTTACTCACCACCACAGCTCGATACGCCCCAAGCCGAATTGTGAAGACCGGTCCATATTTGTTGGCCATGTTTCCCAATATTATGTGGGGAAGCTTATCAGACCTGCCTAACAGGTGTAGGTGTCCGATTATGGGCCACGTAATACTTCAGTTCTATTTTGCTGTTACCAGCTCTCGACCTCCATAATAATAGACAGTAGGAAAGGAGAAGTGTGACCAAGACTCCGGCCGTGGTAAGGTTTAGGTATTGGAGAAGGAAATACATTCTAGCTTCTTCTAATTCTCAAAGGAAGGATCGCTATAGTTAAGCTGTGGATAGTTTTCGTTTTGAGCTCAAATGTGCATATACTAAATTTCTTTGGAACATGTTCTTGTTCATTATCAGTATTTACTGCTGCGGGCAAGGCCCAGTTCCGATGGTAATAGATTGGGTAATTAAGTTTTTGGCGGGTTAAGGGCCTTAAGGCTGGTCCAAGTATTGCTTCATCCCGCCCCCCTCTTAGCCGTCTATATGTAAAGGAATATTTTAAATTTATTATATTACATTTTATCTTATATTTTAATGATAAAATAGCAATAATTTTTAATAAAAATAAAATCATAAAAATATAATATTTTATTTATTTATAAAATATTAATTTTAATAATAAAAAATAAAACTAAAAATAAGAGGTGAAAACTAAACTGGGTTGTATAAAAATTTCTCATTCTCCTTTTATCCTTGTTTCATTTAATATTTTAAGTGAGATGAAAATGAGAAATAATTTAAATTAACGAAATGAGTTTAGGGGATGGCAACCTTCAGTGTCCTTCGAAGATAGTTCAACAGTTATTTTCAAGGCAGAAATCATATATAATATGAATCAATCAGCTATTCAACTTTATTCAGTCCAATCATCTACTAAAGTGGCAGCCCTTATTTGATCCTTGGCATATCAGAATTATCATCCATATGATTAATTATTCCATAAAAGTGTTTCATCATACATGTAGCAGCTAGGTTCACGATCATTGTGTTCAAACCAATGAAATTTAAGCTAATGGATTCTAGGTCATTGCGTTCAAATCATGTTTGCTCTATCACATGGTGATAAACACTCCAGAAAATTTCTCAGAAAGAAATACAGCGACATTTGCATTGCAATATCGCTATGCCTTCATAGTTACGGCTCTGTACGGGGTTGCGTACAAGTAATGTTGTCACAACTTCAGGCTTTACAAACAAGGGGACAATTTAACTTGTAGAAAGTCATATCTTTCGGTCAATCACGTAATTACTTCTTCAAAGCAACCTTTTGCAAAATTTTCTACTTCTTGCATGTGAAATCAGGGCAGCTCAACGAGATTTGTTCCTTAGGGTTAATCGATTGCAAATTCATTATTAACATAATTCTTATGATTTTCTTTAAAGCTTGTAGGATTTACATCAAATATATAGAGAGAGGCGATTTCAACATATGATCACTTACCTAATTTGCTGGCATATTAAACTATTAATTTTTCTAAAATTTTAAACCGTATAAGATTTTAGTGAAATATACATCTCATGCTTCTAAACAATATGACCTAAGATTGTATTAATTCCCGTGAATATAAATCACGTTGCAATTTTATCTAATCCAAATGCTTTAATTACCCCATGCATGAATCTTACACTTATCAATACTTTTCACATTTTTCCTGTCTACAAAGGAGTACTTCCTCATTCTCCTTCAGAGATCCCTTCAAAACTATATCGACAAGGTTTTGCAATTCAGATCCTCATCATTGAAAAAGATTTAAGATTTTCCTGTGAAAATCTTTATTAATTTGACGGTTGATCAATAGTGTTGACTTTAACTGTTACCTTTCTCCTTTTTTTTTTTTTGGTTGTTTCTAGTTTTCTCAAAGAAAGTGTCCTATATATTTCAATTTTCTGAATATATATGTATATATGAAGATTAAAGCTAGTAATCCATTATCCTAAAGAAGCAATAGCTAGGAGCTTAGTTTTGAAACACAAGTAAGTGTCCTCCAATAATTGGTTTCTCATGCCTATTTCAATATATTATAGAAACATTGAAATAAACTCCTCTTATTTCCCATACACATCTTGGTTCATTGATGCTCAATCACCCCTTCCTAAGTGGAGTGAGCGTACTACTCACATCGAGGTTTCCTCTCAAACAAGCACTGCAAATGTTTTTCTCCAAATTGCGTATCTAAAAAAGATTCTTTGTGTGATATTAAATCTTGATAATCAGAAGGCTTCTTCTTTTCCTATTTAAACACGAAGATGGGATCTTTTCACATTGGCCAAATCCGCAAACTTCCCAAGTCGTATTATATGTTTGCCTTTACAGATTGATTTCCTTCCTTATACATGGGACTAAATAATTTTCGTTTCCAATTGGAATCCTATAGGTGAGATTTCCTTCATCTAATATTTTCATAATCCGGAATGATCACAATGTTTCTTTTTATACTTCTTTCCTCAATACGTATAAAATAATACCAGATATTCCGAACCTCTTGCCTAATTCAATGGAGAGTCTTTCCAACGCAGATGATGTCTAGCTAAGATAAGATCCATCTTTCCTTGTTTTGTCAGCATAAGACATACATGACTCTGGATAGAAATGATTCATTATGGCATCCACTACGTCAACAAGTGAGTCAATCTAGAATTTTATTTTTATAAAGCCTTCTATACCAATAATGACGTCACCTCCCTTTGGCAAGCTTTGGCAAAATGTACCCGATAATTGTGCAGGCATAACATACTGCACCAGCAGACGGAGCAGGTGCAGCAATCATACAGCTACGTGGACTACATAGAGCATTCATCAAATACCATGGAAAGCATAAAATCTATCACCAGACCGAGATCAAAACAAGGATTTTTGTATCCCCATAACAGCGTACCATATCACCATATAAAAGAGAATTAGAGTGTGTTTTTTAGTTTTGAGTAGCCATATCGAATTACCAAAGATGGCCGTGATAATTATCAGAATCCAAAAATGCAAAGAGTTCGTAGTATCCCGTTACACTCACTTCTCAAAGTGTGGCTGAGGAGAGGTACGGGTAGCAGGGGGAACATCGGAAGGACCAGCAAAGTGAAGGGCGGCAAGTGCAGCAAAGAGGGACCACTGAACGAATCGGTGCACAGCAGTAGGGAGCCGGACTGTCCCTTGAATGCCAAATATGAAAGAGGGATATCCAATCCCAAGTTTCAAGGCAGAGGATCCGGCATGCTAGAGAATGTTATTGAACATCAGGTGCCCAAGGTTGAAAGGCTACCGGGTCCTAATCAGAAATAGCTAGCAAGGTGGACAGAGTCTTGGTAACATATGAAGTGAGTGTGCCAGGAAGCCAATTGTAAATGCCTATTTTATGAAGGACGTCAGACCTGGTAGACATAACAGAGGAACGAACATTACCCTTTTCGGGCCAAGATGACAGGGATCCTCCTGTTATGATGGTGACAATCTCCTGAACAGAGGGATGGAGAATCGGTTCAGTGGGATCGAGGCACCTAAGGTAGGAGTTGATAACACCTGGTGAGAAGGCGAACTTATGACCTCGAACATATGCTGTCTGAAAATTCGGAGAAGTGGGGTCCCCTATGCCCTCAGTCAGATTTGGATAAGATTCAAGAACCACTGTTTTAACGAAGGGTGAAACCTTCAGCATTGTATCAAGTAGATTGACGGCCCTTAATATTTCAATGGTCCCTATAGATTCGAAGTCTTGGTGATGAATGGTGCGCTCAATAATGAATGACCTCTAGACCATAGAGTTCCATAACCCAATGTGAAAGTCAGACAGAAACCGAGAAGATGACTGAGATCCAAACGAAGCATTGGTAGGGGTAGGACGCCTGCGCCGGCGGATGGGAGTTAATGACTAAACATGATGACTCTGCAACCCCAGGCTTCACATGGAGCAGAAGAGAAGACCTTCGACCAGATGAGGTGTGATACATACTGGACCTTACGGCTGTGGAAGAAGGAGAATGACAGAGGAATTATGCCCTAGCCAGGCCATAGAGCATTTTCACTCCATGTGCGATTAGAAGAACCGAAAGAGCATACTGGACCTTACGGCTGTGGAAGAAGGAGAATGACAGAGGAATTATGCCCTAGCCAGGCCATAGAAATCCCACTAGCAAATTCAGGTCCGCTAGAACGACACTTACATTTGAGAATGTGAGGAAGTGACCGAAGAGAGATATCATCGTCCGCAACCTCTACGGCTGTCGTGGACGAGGAGATTGGCGAATCTGAGGGAGAGAGGCGATGGTGGTGGAATCGCTGAAGCGGGGGATGGAACAGTTTCACCATAGAAGGAGGTCCCTTTCTTCTTATAGGTCGTAGCATAATCCACACCGGCAGCCCTAATTGCTTCGTCAAAGAGGATTAGAGCGGTTGGGAGTAATGAGGCGAGTGGTGTAACAATCAGTGGCTCTTCAACTGGATGGTCAACAAGCAGGTAAGCTGGCTTCAGCCCCCTTGATCATGCTATGGGGCTGCTGGGCATTATTCTGTTGATCCCCAGGTCATCCCGAATGAGTGGAAACCATGATCGAAAACGAAGAGTAGTTGTGATGGACTAGGGCAAGAATCGTTACCCCTAAAGAAAATTGCACTTCTGCAGAAATCGTTACCTTAGAGGAAAGTTGCCAACAAGGTATGAACTTCCCAAAAATAGGCAAGTGAAATCATTCCACCCAAATGCCAAGGGACTTGGGAGTAAATGCTACCTGCCAACATAATGCACCGCTTTGCCGCTACTATCGCTAGCTTTAAGGCTGAAATGATAAGAAAGGTATATTCCCATTGATACTTATTTATTTTTTTTTTTTTTATGTATACAGATCTTGTAATTGGTCTACGTCATTATTGAATACACGGCCCAGAGAAATGCGAAGAGTTTCAAACCGTGAAGCATCTAGTCCCTTGGTACAGATATCGAGGAGTTGATGCTATGTGGGAACGTGCTTAAGCTCAATGACTTTGTCTTTGACAAGACTTCGAATAAAATGATGGTGAATGTCGATGTGCTTGGAACATGAGTGTTGCACATGATTCTTGGAGATGTTGATGGAATTGAGATTATCATAATACAGTGTCATACTTGGAGATGTTGATGGAATTGAGATTATCATAATACAGTGTCATACCTGGTGTTGCATCATCCTTTAAGACATCATAATCTTGCAGCATGCTTTGCATCTAGATGAGTTGCGAACAACTGCTCCCATGGCAATGCATTCTGCCTCTACTGTAGATAGAGATATGCTATTTTGTTTTTTGCTAAACCAAGAAACCAAATTGTTTTCAAGAGAGAAACACCCACCCAAGGTGCTTTTTCAATCATCAGAGTTGTCAGCCCAGTTAGCATCACAATACCCCATTATAGTTATAGAGGACTCATGAGACTACCACAGTCAGAACTCAGTAGTTCTGTTAGACCCGAGAAATTTCCAAATTTTGAAAAAATGGTAAAATTGTAATTCACAAAATCCAAAACAGTACTCAGATCTCGACGATTTAGTGCGATTGCCGACCGCAAACCAAGCCAACACCGACTGGCCGATCTCTCGAGACACGACTGCACACTTTTCGAGGCATCGGTATCGAGGCCTGGGGAACACTCACGGACATGGCTGGGGAGTCATCTATAAGACGTGTGACTCACGACACACACAGCATTTAATAGCAGACGATTTTAAACTACTCCGCCGAATACATTAAATGCCTAAAAATCCAAGTCGACATAGATGAAGATTATAGAATTTGTTTTAAATTGTTAAAAGACAAAATCGAATAATACTGTTCTTCCCAATTAAAAGAGCATCAAAATGGGGCAGGAAGGGGAGGGCTGGACAGTGCGATTTTTGATTTTTTTTAGAGAGAGAGTCACTTCTCTCTCAGACACAGGCAACGGACAACACTCCTGAAAGCGCACAAAATACTTATCGCATAGCCACGCCAGGCTCCATTGAGGAGTTTCGACAAACTATGCGAGGTGTGGGATTTATCCCACTGGGTTTATTTTCATTTAAGTGTTTTGTTTTTGGGACACAGATAATAAAATGGTACATCTGGGTGAATTGAGGCCTTTACAGTTGCTGATTCGTGCATCCCCAAAATTCCAATCGAATATTTAGTACCTTCCTTGTGGAGCCCATTGACACCTGCGATCGTACATGGTGCTCAATGGTATAAACTGCCATAAATCATGTTTTGATGTATGAGGCCTAAATGGTTAGGGGAATTCGTTCAATGGCGTAGAATCGATAGAAGGCATGAAATGTAAAGTAAATCCCTGGGTGCGTTTTCGTCGCTCATGAATATAATTACCGAAATAAATTTTGTGAGAAAACGTTAAGCTGGCCGAGCACTAAATCGATCAAGCCGCGGCTGCTAATTAGCCCATGAGCTACTTGGCTTAATGGATCGTGAAATTGCATAACATATTTGTGTGGATTAAATTATGTAAATGTATATCACGTTATATATTCAGACGCTATATATAAATTGTATCGATTCAAGATCATTTCATGCGCACTCTCAGAGACTTCAGAGCAATAGGAGTGAAAGGCATGATGGTTTTTTTAGAGAATTGTTTCGAATGGTCACTAATAATGATAATTATCTAAAGAGTCCGGTTTGGCAATAATTAGTGAAGTCCGATATAAGATAACAATCGCCTAGCCACTCAATCGATATACATCTGGCGCTGTCCACTGTAGGATTCTCGAGTCGGTCCACTACTTCTTATATCGAGGGTCGTTCCATAATTAAAAACAAATACCTTTGTTTTGAAAATAATCGTTTCATACATGGCTTAGTAGCGTGAGGAGTCACGGCGACTAGACATGGGCCGGCCATTTGCACATTCAACAGTGATCACGAATTTTCGAATATGCTACACAGCATCATTGCATATCCACTTAGGCGGGTGAGTAACCCATTTGTGGTGATTCCACTACCGAAGATTAAACACGTCCCTACCATTCAATATATTATTTCGTATGTGAGCGACAGGAGACGGCTCATCCTAAAGGCCGATTTGAAGCCAACAAGCCTAAGCTGTGCTTCGGTGTTTTATGATGTATTACATGTATTCGAGTTCTAGAATTTTAATATATGTTTATAAGAATAAATTATTAAATTCCTTGAAAACCATATGGTGTATAGTTGATGTTTATTGACGATTATCGTACGCCCACCTACCATTTTTACCCATGTATTTGTCTTATGATTGGAGTTGGGATACTTTATTCGTATACGCCCCGCACAGCCGGGCACTCCGCCGATTTTCGTGAGTGGTGCCTGCCACCGGCCACCGCACCGCACCTTCCCAGCGCTGACGAGCTGTCAACCCGACACCCTGAATGGGGCGTCACAGCCTTGGTATCGAGCCAGCAGGCCAAATACCTGTACAGGTCTCTTGGGGGCTTAGGCCATATCATAAGAACATCACCACTGGGTGTGGCTCGATGTTAGGTTTAGGTATGAGATTACCTAGAAAATCACGACAAATTGTAACACTTCATGCGCTGTGTTTGGTGTGTGATTGTGTGATTGATGAATTGTTTGCGGTGATGGTGTGCTGCCATGTTGTATGTATGATGATGGTTTGTGTGCTAGTGATTAAGACAAGGATGTTGGAGCTTTTGAGTATTGGCGCTTGTAAAACTAGAAAAGAAAATAAATTAAATAAATTTTTATTAATTTATTTGGTTTATAGAATAATGAAATAAAATTTTATCAAATTTAAAGTTAACCCATAAAATTTTGAGTTGTGGCTGATGCAAGATTCAGTTCATCAGACGTGAGGGAAGTAGCAAAGTGTGCTGCCACCGATAGAAATAAAAAAAAAAAAAAAAAAAAAAAAAGATGAAGAAAATCATTTTCCAAGGTTTTAGTAGCGTGTAAAACTAAAGAAAATGAATGAAAATACATTTTTATAAATTTATTTGGTGTTCTGGAAAATGAGAAAAAAAAATATGTTTATATATATTTTTTTGGTATTTTCCAGTAGCTGGAAATTAATGTGTGAAAAAAATAAATAAATAATGAAAAACGAAAAGAAAAAAATGCAACAGAATGGGCTAATGCCAGTCACGATACAATTAAGTGTATCGTTGACATAACAACAAGGTTTGAAAGGTCGATTGATGGGGTGGGGAGGCATTGCACACCCAGGTGCCGTAATGCGGATCGTTGGTGGTCGGGTCGCACGCGCCGTTGCGCTCTGCCATGATACGCTGTTTCGGCGCGACGCCGCCACTGATTACGCCTAACGCAGACCCACGACACGGGCTAGAGCGGTCACCTAATACGCGCCTACGTAAGGCAGGAGCCGGCCACAGCCAGCTAGCAAGGCGATACCGCCACCGGCCTACGACACTCCGGGTGTCGCGGTTTCACGACACCACCACCACGCGCTGCTCGCTGCGTGTCGGGCCAAGTTAACAGGCACCTCGACCGTTTTGACCCGCCAGATTCCACATCGCTTTTCTCAATCACCGTTTCGGGACACTGCTCATCACAAAAATAAAAAAATTCTAATAAAATAAAATAAAATCAACAATTCAAATGAGACAAAATTTTGGAAAAATGAAATTTTCGATACAAAATTTTTATTGATACATTTAATATATTGATAAATGGTCTTGCATTGCTTATGAATGCAAAGGGACTTGATATACACCGATTCTGTGTACATGAATAGTGCCCTGGTCGTGTTTATGCCCTAGAGATACCGCATTAAGATTTAACTTGTCATTGAACTCGTGTAGATGGCTAGCTCCAGCATCAGTACTTAGAGGGCGCCCACGGTACTTGTCGCATCACCGCATTTGATCAATAGCTCGCCGTGGTGTAGGTATCATGGCGTACGCATCGTAACAGGATAGAGTCGGGCTTAGAGTGTTGAGAGACTGATAGATGTGCTCCTCTCCCTGTGATTGCATGCAGAATAGAATGATATGTCGTGGTTGCAAGTAGGAGATCTCGGGATCACTCGCTGGACTTGATCGATCATGGACATGTCGGTTCAATGTCATCACGTGACGGATCGACCGACAACCATGTGGGCCCGTTGATACCCATCAGCATGAGTGCTACCACCTACACGCAGACGACATATCCGTGACAAAGATTATGATTTTCCTACGCTGTCACGAGTCCAGTGTACCGGGATGCCAGGTGGGTTGGAGCCAATGCAGCCTCATCTGTGAGGATGAGGAGAGACCGTACTTTAGATCTACCCTAGTAGTGTGCGAGTATGGATGAAAGCCCAGATGAGCTACCAGACTACCTCCACGTAGGGTCAGAGACTTCCCCTCGGGTATCAGTTACACCGGTATTTCACCCACTCCCAGCACCCCGCATAGATGGCACCAACGGAAGCTGTGAACCGAGTCCGGGCCACGAGCTATCGACAAGGGGTTCATTAGACCAGCACCACCATGGGGCGCCCCGCCTCGCCGTAAAGTGCGCAGGCGACAAGACCCGCAATTGCATTGATTGCTCTGCCGCTTGAATTGTGGTTACGACGCAATTCCGGTACCCATTATCAAGGATTGACGATTTGCTGGATCGCTTGAGAGGAGCCGAGCCCACTCCAAAGCCAGACCTCGCACCGTTACCATCACCGAGGGTTGGGACGTAACATCCTTAAGACGGGTCATAGGCGTTATGGGCACTTTGAGTTTACGTGGATGCCCTTTGGGATTACTGGGCTGCCGTGGCAAGAGTACTCACGAGAGACCGGGCAAGTGGTATTCAACCCCATTCAGATCGGGCCATCGTGGTCTCGTGGATGCTGGTTATTTTGATCTACTTCCCACGAGTGGGAGCATGAGTATCACTTGAGGATTGTATTACGCTTGTTGAGACCATCGCCTATACGCCAAGTCGGGTGAAGCGCGAGTTTTGGCTTATTGAGAGGTGAGAATTTTAAAGACACGCGCGCTGTCAAGACGTAGCTGTCGTAACGGATCTGTAAAAGGTCTATACCGATGAGTCGGGAGAGGCCGGTCGGCCGCAGATACGTAGTTTGGGATCGGGCCGGGTATTGTGATTCATCGGTGATTCTCCCCGATTAGCAACAATTGGCGACGAGGTTCGAAGAAGGTCAAGTTTGATTGAATGGATCGATGTGAGAGGCATTCCAGGAGTTGAAGAGGAGGAATTTACTTCGCCTCCTATTCGGATAGTCCCATGCAAAGACAATGGTACACAAGAGATGATACCGAGGCCTTGAGACAGGATGTGTTTTGATGCACCGTAGTAGTAGCTTATGGTTTCTCCGCTTCATTGAATAATCATGAGCAGAATTACCCCACACATGGAGTTGGCGGCCTGCCGCCTTGAAGATTTAGCGCTCACTACTTTTTCAGTGGCAAAGTTCGAGGTGTACTTCAAACCATAAAAGTTCAAGTATAAGCCACGCAGCAAAGATCCCCTCAATATGAGGCAACGCTTAGTAGATAGATGGAGCCTGGGGAGGATATGACTTCACTTTGCATTACCATCTTGGTAAGTGCAAAGGTACACGATGCGCTTAGTCGGAAGTCAGCCTGGGAATAAGCTGCATTTCTGAGTGGCTTAATGCTGTGAGACCTGTGACGGGCCAGGGGCTACAAGACGGAGCGTGGCACAGGGTACGGTGAGCCCAAGAGCTACGCCGCCCTCGGTTGCGTGAGAAGAGTGATTGAGTCCCAAGGGCAAAGAGGTAGTGTCCGTCCATCGTGGACCGAGTACAGGCGTGCATGGGCGGATCCAGGGCGTAATCGGCTCCACATGGTAGTCTTCTGCAGAGATGACTCCGCAAGGTTCCCGCCTGACCCATTTGAGAGAGGACCACAGGAGTTTTCACGGCTTCGATTTGTCGTGACATCCAGGCGGCACAAAGATATTATCAAGATCTTCGCTCCCCATTCACAGCGGAACGGCAGACACGTAGGACTCGTTTCGACGATGTCTCACGTGGCGGTCGCCAGTTGGTCGAGCACCGTAAGCCGCCAGTTACCAGCCGTCGAGGTGGCTAAGTGGAAGGGAGCATGTCACCACGCTGATGGCGACCACTTGCGCCACCACACCTCAGAGACATGACGCGGGATGGAAAAGATACTGACCGCCAATGGCAAACACATTTTCTGGGCCGTGGCGGATGACCTTCACGTCGAGAGATTCCGTTAGTTGTACATTGAGAAATAGTCCGCTGAGTACCGCGATCCATAGTGTCGGATAGGGACCGAGGTTTGACGCCAAGACTTTCTTTGAAGAGCTTCCACAAGGCTGGGCGGGACGTGTTGACGATGCGAGTACAACTTTCCACCCACGTATTTATGGTCACCGAGAGGACTATACTGTGTGTTAGAGAGGACATGCCGCAAGCATGCGTCTGGATCATAAGGGTAGTTGGGAAGAGCACTTACCTTTTAGTGGAATCTCGCCTACAACAACGCTATCGCTAGCATACATGTCACCATATGAGGCATTGTATGGGAGGCCATGCACCAAGCATGTTGACCGAGGTGGGAGAGAGCTCCATCACTGCTCGATTCGACAGAGACACCTCCAAGAAGGTGAGCTTGATATGACAGCGTCTTCTCACTGCTCGAGCTTCCAAGCAGATGAGCTATGCTGGATGTACGACGGCCGACCCCCAGAGTTCCAGGTTGTCGGGATCACGCCTTCGTGCGAGATGCCTAAGAGTAGAGTGGTAAAGTTCTAAGAAGTCACAGAAATCATCAGGCTATCGCCTGCAGCAGCACCGAGAGTGTGTTAATCGTAGCATAACGCCGTTTATCCCAAGACATATCGCGTCCACGAGGTATTTCACGCTCCGCGTTCGAAGTGTTACCCGCGTATCCAAACAGCGGTGATCAGACAGACCGAGCTGACACCCATGAGACCTGAGATGAGTGCATTTTGGATAGCCGTGATCATGCAGACGCAAGATTATGAGGCTAGTGAGGCGCCACTACGCACCATGGAGTGAGGAGTCAACGCAGAAATACAAGACGACGCGCCACCCATCCCTTCATTTAGGACGGCACGCATTAGTCGCTCACGTATTTCCGTTCTTACCAGCTTCACATGTATGGTATCAAGTTGCATATGCATGCGAGCGATCAAGGTCATTCGCACTTCGAATCTAAATTCTTTTAAGGACGGGAGAATGTAAACTCGAAATTTCCAATTTTTGGAAAAAGTAGCAAAAATCGCACTCGGGTCAAAACCGAAATTTATTTTCTATATCTCTCGGACGATGAAACTGGATTTCACCATTGAATCATCTCACGAAATCTGTCATCGCCGACTCGAGACAAGCCGACACCAGACGCTGGCGCGACGTAGCACGAAAGTGCCGAAAAACGACTTGTGATGTCACAAAAGTCACCTATAACACATACTACGACACACGTTGCACGAAGCATAGATTTATCGAACGGATCGCCGAGATAACCATTAAATGTCGAAAACCAAGTCGTGACATGGGATGACATTATAGAATCGTTGAGCTAAATGAAGAAAAGACAAAATTGAATAAGTTATCTTCTCCCCAAATTAAAAAGACCAAACGGTGCGTAAGGGAGAGAGAGGGTCGACATTAGTGCAGTATTTTTTATTTTTTTAGAGAGAGAGCAATCCTCTCTAGATTACCCACCTGACCGTCTGACTCCCTGGAAAGCAAGAAGGAAAGTTTGCTTCTGTTCTTTTCAAAAAGGAAAGTCGTCCATACATGTGGGTTCTGCTGAGGAGTCCTCAAAACTCCTGCGAGGTAGATTTACTTGGTTTATTTTCATTTAAGTGTTTTAGTTGATGATTCTGTGTGAATTGAGGCCTTAAACTGACTGGCCCCAAAACTCGGGACTCCGACTATTGAAAATTTTTGTGAGCACAACTGCGACTGCAGGTCGCTGGTGCTCAATGGTATAAATTGGCGCCATAAATCATGTTTTGATGTGTATGAAGTCGAAATGGTTAGAATTCGGTTCACAAGTGGAATCGATGTAGTGGCTGCGGAACAGAACCCCGGTGGGTTTTTATCACACGTGAATATTTCACGAAATAAATTTTGTGAGAAAATAAGTTTTCGTTGAGTAATTCAAATCGAATTGTCAGGTTGCTAATTAGCCCACGCGAGCTAATTTTCGCTTAATGGATCGTGGAAATTGCATAACATGTTTGTGTGATTAAATTATGTAAATGTATATCATGTTATATTTGCATGTGTTATATAATTGTATTGGACCAAGATCACGCATTCCATATTTACTCAAAGCACTTGGGAAAGCAATAGGAGTGAGTGCATGAGATGGTTTTTTTGAGAGAATTGTTTCGGAAGGTTGACTAATAATGATAATTATCTGAAAGTTAGTCCATTACAATATCGAGGGTGTAGTTCCCATATAAGATATCAATCGCCTGCCTACCAATTGATATACACATCGGAGGGTTGCCACCAACAGATTCTCGTAGTCGGTCCACTCGCTTGCGATCGTAGGGTCGTTTATAATTAAAAACAAATACCTTTGTTTTAAAAATAATGCTTCTCATACAAGTGTTTAGGTGCGTGAGGAGTCGTAAACAGGACCGACGGGTCGGTCATTTAGACATTCAAGTAGATCACGACCGTTTCAATGTGTTTACATAGATCACGTAGTGCGCACTTGGTAAGGAGAGTAACCATTTAGGTGATTCCACTACCAGTACGCCAGCCTCACCCCGTCTGCCGCGCCATGCTTTATGATGGCATGTATTCGGCCCCATAATTTTAATATATGTTGTGGCGGCAAATTATTTAACTCTTGAAAACTGGCGCGATAGCGTTGACGTTGCCGATTTCCAGTATTGTCGCAGCGCCCGCGGGTCGCTTTTACTCATGTATTTATCTTGGCGATTGAGTCGGACGTTTGTATTCGCAGCCGCACGTGCCGGTATCGCCTCGATTTCCGCGAGCGGCACGGCGCTCATATCGCTGAGTATTCGTGGGTTGACGGCTGTCAACGACACCTCGTGAATGGGCGTCACAAGTTCCACTAACATATTTGATAATTTTTTTAACATGACTCAAATGACTCTCCTTAGAACAGGCCTAATAACGAACACATATTCCGACACTGTAGCATAAATCTGGTGTGCTTGTTTTGAGGTAGAGTAGGCTTCTAGTCATGCTTTTGTATAGTTTTTTTATCGACGTTCTTTCCACCTTCGTCTCGGGAGATTTTTGTATGAGTCCCGACAGGTGTGCAATAATGAGTGGTTGATTCTAATCCAAACTTCTTGACTAGGTTTTTGGCATATTTAGTTTATGGAATGAAGGTTCCATTACCTGATTGTTTGACCTGCATGCCCATAAAGTAGGTCAAATCACCCTCAATACTCATTTCAAATTTAGAGCTCATATGTTCCAAAAAATGATCTAATATCCTTTGTGACGTTGCACCAAACACTCTATCATCAGCATAAATCTTTGCCATAATGACATCATTATTGCTTTGTTTTATGAAGAGGGTTCGATCGACTTCGTCGTAAGAGTATCCCTTGGATTTAGGCTGTACAGCCTTTCTTACCAGACCTAGGGTGTTGCTTTCAGCCCAGATGAGGCCTTCTTAGCTTGTACACGTACTCAGGGTGAGTAGGATCTTCGAAGCCTTTCGGTTGTGCCACGAACACTTCTTCATTTAAGCACCTATTTAGGAAGGTAGTTTTGACATCTATCTGATAGAGTTTGAATTGAAGAGTGCATGCAAATACCATGAGCCGAATTGATTCTAGGCGAGCTATTGGAGTGAATGTCTCATCGAAGTCGATTCCCTCTACCTGAGTGTATCCTTAAGCAACCAAACAGGCCATGTTTCTGGTGATATTCCCATTTTCATCTTATTTGTTTTTTAAGATCTATTTTGTTCCTATAATGTTGACATTATGCGGTCATGGTACTAGATCCCATGTATTCCCCATGAATTTGCATTCAATTTTTCGTATCACATTAACCGCTGCCTTTCAGAACTTCCTCCTTAAAGCTGGGGTTCAATGGATGAGAGATGTAACATGTGTAGCTCTCTCACCACTTCCCTGCACCCACCCTCATGCTTACCTTTCGTTTGAACATCTGCCTCTGGATCTCCAATAATGTTTGTTGCGAAGTGGTCTTTTTGAACTTGTCTAGATGATTCTCGATTGGACCTCGCAGGGCTTGTGGTAAGATCTGTAAGTTAGGAGAGTGATTCACCAAACTACAGGCATTTAGGTCACCGCGTTGAAATATTCTCGATAAAGCGTACTCATTTGCTAATGCACTATCTTTGAGTGTATGTAGTAGGTCTTGAGTGTCACGTTCATCTAACCGGCCAGATGACCCCCTCGATCACCGGGCTTCGCATACCGGTGTTAAGCTGATTCCACATCGTTTAGCGCTTATTATACACCTTATAGGCTCTGTTGTTAGGTGAGTATCCGAGGTGAAGGGTGTTGAGGATGGCATCTCATGCCAAAAGCGAATTAAAAAATCCTGGCCGGAAATCCATTCAAGAACCTCGCATCAAACTGGCTTCATAACAAGAGGGGTACGGATTTTAAAGTCGCCAAAAACTACCTATCGGTTGCAGCGGATTTGGGGTGCCGGACCAAGTTCTTGGTTCAAGCCTCTAACTGGTATCCACATGAAGAGTGGAGCCGACAACCTCTAAGGCAATGGTCTCGAAAAGGGTCTCGATGTTAGCCAAGTCCCGATCCGAAGAGGGAGCCAAAACCCGAACTCACAAACTCTCTTAAACACTTCTAAGAGATAAAAGAACAAAATGGCCTTCCTTGGTTAGGGTTTTCCATAAAGATCTTTTTATAGGAAAACCCTATCTTGTAAAATGTCTAGTCACCACCGCGGCGATGATAGGTTGCTCATCATTAAGTATGGCATGTTCCTTCACGACCTTAAACAGAAGAACAAGCCTAAGCCTGTTATCTCTCTAAGTGAGGGCCTTCAAACCCGAGATTCTTCTAATCCCGTGACATTCCATTCTTGGGAATAAACTCCCTCATATTTGGATCACATCTAAATCAAGCTTCATACGCCTCCCACTCTCTAAGTGTGTGACCCATTAGGTTCCTCGTTATACATCACTCCATTCAACTATTGAATCAAGTAAGTCATGTTTAAGGACTAGCAACATGACCTTAATCGACTGTAGTCAATTATCTCCACTGATGACACCTTCCATGGACAAATACCTTGTAATTTGTCCTTTCATAGATCTATACCCACTCTGTCGTGTAGCACGGATAATGAGTAGCTCCCACTAGATCGGGGCTACTCGCCACATTCGGGCAATTTCAAGTGATATTTGATCTTGTTCCCGAACTCATTACTCATCAGTTATGCACCTAAAGACACTCTTCATGGCATTTCCACTATGGCCAGAGATTTCCAAGTAATGATTCCGACAAGAGACCATAGGTATACCCTCCCTCTATTAGGAGTGGTGAATCCATTGTTGGTTACTCAATTACCTTCGAACACCTCAAGCTATACCTAACTATCATTCAAAGAGCGACCTCCAAGAGTAACCCGATCGAGGTCAAAGTACATAATCAGCATCCAAGATATCCTTAAGTGTGATGCCCCCAACTCGGCACCCGGTGTCATGCTAAGGTGGTTTTTTTTTTTTTAACTATAAACTTGTTCATTCTTATACTGTTAAACATTTAACTTGAAATATATTATGAAGAATAGACATGTAAATATATTTAAAAATCCACAATGGGAAAGTGTTCAACATATAAAAACTTTACATTGTTTACAAAAACAAAACATATACAAAAATAGACCAAAAGGTCTTCAAGCACCTAGTAGGTCAGGTCGTGGTCACGATGTGGAGTATCCAAACTTCGTTTCTCGTCTCCCTACTCCACCTGATGAAACACTGGGTGCTAAGCTAATAGCTACTGGAATTAATACATATGTAATAACCTCTAATCAAAGTTATCACACTTTAGACACCGCATATAACTTTAACATTCATTTACATAAGTACATATTTATGCTCCATGTTGAACATATCATTTATGATATGCTTCTCAAGCATATCATACTTATTCGCCTTATCATGTTTCATCCCATATCATCTTTCATTTACGCTTTTTTGTTCTTGTACTTATCATTGGTTTACGTATATCATCACATAGCAATGCTATGTTTCTCATATCATGTCATGTCATTTACATATTCTGTCATTTATCTTATGTTTCATGCCTGCTGTATCTTAGAAGTTAATACGGAACTCCAGATGTACCCGAAGGTACTATCACTGTACGAGACAATGATCTCTATCTGTATGACCCAAATGGGGTCGCTATAATGATCCAAACGGGATCTATGTCATCGACCCAAATGGGGCTTCGATATCTGTAAATTGTATGCTACAGCAACTGTACCCCTATAGGCATTCTTACCTATCCAACTGCCCAGTTATAAGAAGACAATCAGTTTTGTTATGTTTTCTTAATAGTCTTTCAGGTATCAGAAAAAAAAATCTCATATACATTAATAACTACTAATATTATGTATAATTATGAGATATTCATTATCAAATAATCTCTTATAAACATTTAACTATACTTTTTCATATAACAAAATTATACGTGTATTATCTTTAGCTTTCATAACACATGTTATCATTAGCTTTCATAACACATGTTATCATGATCATATTACTATGATGTATTATTTCATATAACAATACATTATATAACTTTATACGCTCGCCTATAAATCCAATTCTACTCCTAATAGTTCGTAAGGGGCCCAAAGTCCATTTTCGACTACAATTTTGACCCTGTAAACAAGATTGTTAGAGAAAGTGATCTTCTAACTCAATATACCCCTATGTCTTAAGTTTCTTATGGTTTAGACATCATGTCATTTGGACTTTTAATTTGGGAGATATGGTCCAAACATTCCGAACTACTCCTGAACAATTTCCAGGAACAAAATCTGGAATTGTGTCATATATTTGAAATTTTATGGGAATGATAGAGACATAATTTGATCATAATTTCTTCATGAAAGTTGTTCTCCCATATGTATAGTTTGTACAGAAATTTGAATCACGTCATTTGACAAATATAACTCAAGTTATGATTTAAACAATCTAAATTACTCCTGTGTTATGAGACAGATTTCAGGGACATAATTGTTCCCTTACTTTTTATGAATTTTCTGGGTCCTATGGGGTCCAAATTTGGATATACTTATTTCAGAAAGATTTGTTCTCCTAAAAGTCTAGTTTACCTATTAATTTGAATCACTTAATTTGGATAAGTGAAACTCAACTTATGGCCTAAATATCAAAACTGCTCAAACCCAAACTCGTATTTAAAACGAAAACCATAATCGACCCAAAACGAAGCCTCACTTTGAGGTCACCCTTCTTGGTCCAATGGAGTCCAAATTTAGATACACTTATTTCAAGGTTATTAATTGTTCTCCCAGTCTAGTTTACCCGTAAAATTTTAAGCATCAATTTGATGAGTGTTGCCAAGTTAATAAAACAAAAACATGGTTTTAAAAAATCGGATGCCTTCTTCTAAAACCCAACATTTTCTATACAAAATTTTCCTCCACGAGGACCACAACCAAAC
Source organism: Tetrastigma voinierianum (assembly GCA_016808115.1). Taxonomy (NCBI): domain Eukaryota; kingdom Viridiplantae; phylum Streptophyta; class Magnoliopsida; order Vitales; family Vitaceae; genus Tetrastigma; species Tetrastigma voinierianum. Next base: position 677,653 of record JAEQBH010003707.1, read on the forward strand.
CAAACAACCATATAACACATTTATAAGTTAGGTTTTCCTAACCTACATATAGGCAAAAGAATTTGGTTGAAAATTCCTAATCTCAAACATGAATTCCATACATGTTCTAAACAATTCCAACCAAGTATTCCATGCAAAAGTTCCAAACTAAAATTCTATACCTTAATCTCCTTCTTCTTCTTCCTTTCTTCCTTCTTCTTCTTCTTCCTTTCTTCCTTCTTCTTCTTCTCTTTCTTTTCTCTTCTCTTCTCCTCTCCTCTCTTCTCTTCTAGTTTTGCCCTAGCCAAGACAAAGCCAAAAAGCAGAAACAAGATATTTCTTGAGGCTTGTTTGTCTGATACCCCTTTTTGGGTCATGGTTTCCAATTTTGCTATTTGGTCCCTCAATTCCCTTCTATTTGCAAACCAACTTATTAGTATTTCCTTTTAACGAATCATTTTTTCCTCTTATGTCTTTTAGGTCCTTGATTGGAAATTTACCAATTTACCCTTAACTCTTGTATTAATTCTGGATTTTTGCTTAATTTATTTTTAGCATTATTTTATTCAGGATAAATATACATTTACTTTTATTATACCCTAAACCTGTTATAAAACTGTCAAAGTATAATTTGGGGTGTTACATTAAGCACCTCAAGTCTAAGGATATTTGCATTATGATAGATAATACATACGATTGTCTCATGATAGGTCTTCGATGTACTTAGCTACTCTTATCAAGCATCCACATGTCAACTCTGATCAACTCATGATCACGGTTTACTAGATCTACTACTTGATCCAATCAAGGAATATGACATGTGCCAGTCTGTCCAAATCAACAATGTTCAGTCTCGTTGATCCTATGACTAGGGATAATTTAGATACTAACAAAATTGCACATGATAGGAATCTTATTACCATGATCCCATCATGATTTCTTTCATGCTATGTTATGTATCATGGACTTTATTAATTCAATTAAAGATCTATATCAATACAACGTATGAATATCAAATTAACAAAGAAGCCTTTCATATTGAATAATTGTTAAAGGCTATTGCCTTTAGAGCACTTCTCTAACACAAGAAACATACCCTCGTCACTCTTTGGATCAAATTTTCTTCTATGTTCCCTGTCATTTAAGCATGTGCTTCCAAACTCATGTAGATGTTTCGGGTTAGGCTTCTTACCTCTCCATATTTCATACGGTGTCATGGCGATTCCTGATCGGAGGTACACTTGGTTTTTAATGTAGCATGCTATGTTTAGTGCTTCAGCCCAAAATAGTATTGGGACCTTCTTAGCTTTTAGCATGCAACATACCACTTCTTGTCAAGTTCCGTTTTTTTGTTCTACTACTCCATTTTGTTAAGGAGTCTTGGGAGCAGAGTGCTCATGCCTTATGCCATGTTTATTGTAGAAGTTGTCAAAGTGGGAGTTCTCAAATTCCCTCCCATGATCACTTCTGATTCGTACAACCTTCTTATGGTGGAGGTTTGCTTTAAGCATCAATCTTAAAAGTAAGGTTCAAATTCATCAAAGGTATATGTTTTCCTTTGAGAAAGTGTATCCATGAATATCTAGAAAAATCATCGACACACACAGAAGCATACCTTTTCCCCTTGAGACTTTCGATCTACATAGGTCCCATGAGGTCCATGTGAAGTAGTTCGAGGATCCTTGTGGTGGTCATGTATTATGTCTCTTTGTGGGGCATCTGGATATGCTTTCCCCAGTTGACATGAGTCGCATATTTTTCCAGGGTCAACTCGCATTTTTGGAATTCTCATAATAGTATCTACTGCTATGGTTTCATTTAGGCTTCTAGGACCTATGTGGCCTAGTCTTTGATGCCAAATGTCTAAATTGTTTATCAAGGTAGTGCTACAAGTCCCTAAAAGAGCCAATAGATAACAGTTGTCTGGTGACCTTTTGCCTTTCATGAAGCATAAGTTTGAGTTGTTAGTGACTAGGCAGCTTCCTTTTGTAAATTGAACAAACAGGTTATAAGGAAGACATCTGTTATAACCTTTTGCCTTTCACACAGTTGGCTAAAGCCGATAAGATTTACCTTTAATCCATCCATAAGGAAGACATTCTCAAGTATAGGCATACTTGGGACCTTCGGAGAGCCGCTTCCATAACTGAGCCTTTACCTCCATCTCCAAAGGTTACATATTCTAGACTGCAAGGTTGCAGGTTGATAAGAAATTCCCTATTACCAATCATATGTTTGGAACTACCACTATCGAAATACCATTTTTCTTCTACCTTTGTTTTCAGGGATTTGCACACAACTAGACATCTTCCATCCCTTTTTATCCACCATATCTGCTTTGTTTTTAATTGATGCTCCGATTGTTGCCTCATATCTTAATGCACCGGGAAGTGAGAGCATTCTTTCCTAATGTGTCCCCATTTTCTACAGTAATAACACCTAAGAGCTAGTGTAGATGTCTTTCTCTTGTGATGGTGATTTTTACCCTTTTGAGTTTCTTCTATTAGGGCATTGTTTCCTAGGTTATCTCCCTTGAACTCAAGTCCATCACGGTTGTCAGTCCTTTTTTCCATTTCCAGAATCCATTCTAGGATTGTAGTCCCTAAATTTAACATACTTATAGACTTCTTCATCTGATCCAATTCACACATATACTCTTCCTATTGGCACACCTTATCTTAGAGCATATTGCATTGTTTGTCAAGCTCTTCTTTCTCGTTTCTCAGTAAGAAAACTTGCTTTTGTAGATCTTGATTCTCACTGAGGGCTTTCACTAGTTTCTCATACATAACCCTATAGTAATGGACCATCTCTTCATCTGAGATCTCTTCATCATCATTACTTTCAGCAATTGCCCCTAGGGATGATACAACATTTGCTACGGCATCTACAAGAGAATCTTCATGTTGTTGCTAGGCTGACTAAGACCATAACATCGTTGAAGGGTTCTTCTCGTTCTTCAGACTCTTCATAACTCCAAGTCACTATGTTTTTTTCTTACGAGTGTTTGCGCATTCTACCTGGATGTGATCATAGCCTTCACATTCCCTACACTGAATTCTATATTCTTATTTGGTGGTTCAGCGTTGACTCCAGAAAACCTATTTCCTTTAAAGGAAGCTGTGGGAGGATTAGAAACAAAATTTGTGTTTTCGGTTTGATAGGTACCTTTTAGTCTCTTGTTCATTTTCATGGAAACTTGGTTAAAGTTCTTTGTCAAGAGAGCCATGGATTCAGTTAGATCATCTATCGGTACTTGGTTCGTCTGATCTTCGAGCATCAGCAGAGAGACGTGAACCTACAAAAAAGGGGGTTCGGTGGTGGTGTGCCGACAGCCTCTCCGATGCTTAAGTTAGCAAAAGGATGGAGAATATGAAGAAAAAAATTTTCAAGCAGAGTTGTGGATCGCGTACCTTCTCACAGTAGTGGAGTTTCCCCGCTTTATACTTGATTTCCTTGATTCTTGCAAAGATAATCTTGTGATTTTGGCGATAAAATCTCTCTTTCCTTATCAGAGACCAATTCTCCTTGATTCTTAGAGATATAAGATCACGGACTTAGCGATAAAGTTTGCCTTTCCTTATCAAAGACCAATTCTTCCTTATTTAGGATTATCAAGCTTTTATCGCATCGATTAAGAGATCCGTGGATAAATATCTCGTAGTCCAGAGATGCCCGACTAGGATCCTCGACTTCACAATTCCAGATGTGTCTTTCCCCATTCGAATAGTTCCCGCACGATTTTGATATAATGTGCTATTTTGAGCCATATCGGGCTTAAATCACAATGGGCTCGGGTGATGTCGCTCTATCGAGTAGTGGATCTTGGGACCAAAAGTCATGGTACTCACAATGCCCCCCTTTTTTTCTTACTAGAATATCATGCTTTTCTAGGTTGGGAAAAATACTTATGTTTCAGGATCCATAGTATGGGAAATTGGAGTTAATTAATGTGCATATGTTCCGATGCACATATTACTAGAAAATACTGTGTTTCCGATAATGTATTTGATGTGCCTTTTGGAATCTCTCCCCTATATATAGGATGGTGAATTAGCAAAATCTATGAAATTCCCATCGAATTGCTCTTCCGTTAGCTTATCCCTCCATCGTGAATTCTTCTTTGGAGCAATGAAGATGGAATAATGGTGGGTGGAGACTTTCAAAAGTCTCGCAGCTGTTTGTTGGTTATGGATATTGTGTGTTTGAAGACGACACCTATGTTGACCCATCAAGTGTCCTAGATGGGAGGCCTAACTGTGCCAATGTCACCTTTTGAGAGCTCTTTGATGCGGCCCACGTAAATCGACCGTGAGGTCACTGACGAGGGCCCGATTCCGCACCGCCTTCTTTCGTAGTTCCGTACCGACGCTGCGCCCCCTCACGCTAAATACTCTTGTGGTTACGACAAACTAAGGCGCAAAGCTAAGAGGAAGGGAGATTTCAAGTGGGACAATGAAGCTTCTTTTTCTTTGATTTCCCCTTCTTTCTTTTCCTCTTCTTTCATTCATCTCTTCCTTTTCTGATTCTCCTTTTTTCCTTTGTAATCAGCTTGGTATGTTTACCTGGATATCCTTATAATGGATCCACCAAGGTTGCTTGGATATGTTTGTCTTGGTTGTAATGTAACTTTTGGATCCACCAAGTTTGCTTGGATATGTTTGTCTTGGTTGTAATGTAACTATTTACATATTTCTGGGCATATTCTAATGAGATCGGTTTCGGGGCATATTGGATGCATTGAGTTTTCTATTTCCTATTCTTTCTTCTCGTGATTCGTCTGAGCGGAGCTAAATCATCTGCAGATTGGCTCCGAGAAGCCCCATTGTTTTTCCTACATGAGCTCTTCGTGATTTGCATGTGGGTGGTTGTCGGGTCATTCTGCCAATGTCTGAAGCCATTTTGATAGACAAGCCCAGGATTAAGGCCCATAGGGCTCATTTGTTTTTTTCGTGCCTTAGAAGGTGAAATGTTTTAAGAATACTAAGCGTTAGGGGGAAGGAGCACGTCTCCCGATATTATAGTTGTTCCATCGGTGCACTTAATGCACTTGTACATGCCTTACCCTATATAAGAGTAGGGGTCCAAAAGTTTGCTTCTATTCAAAAATCTTTTGCTCGAAAGCCTTCTGCAGTTCTGCAAAACTTCGAAAGTTTTCAACAAAGGAGTCGTTTGAAGAATCCTGATTGTTTTTTATCTTCTGGTGGGTTTTTCTTTGCTTTCAATTTCGTTTGTGTAGGTTGTCTAGTGGTTGGTTGCTTTGCTTTATTAACGCGCGTTCTTCAATCGTCGGTAGGTTTCCAGGGGCGGAATTGCGCGTGGGGTTTTGGGATACACCTAAGCCTAAGGGCATCCGAATAGGCTTTGTAAAACTTCAGGGCTTTTAGTTCTGCTATCGCTTTGGTAGGATATTGTCAAGTTGATCTCCCCCTCTTTCTTTTTTGTTGTCTGCTTGCAAAATGGTGAGAGGTCAAGAGAGGCTTCCATTAGTCTAGGTTGGGCACAAGAGAGGGCCCATCCGAGAGCCGCCTTCTATAAGCGGCCTTGTCTCTTCCATGTCCATGGAGGAGTTGAGATCCTTTTGCCAAATTCCTGACAGCATTAGTTTAGAATTATCAAACGGTCTTGCCTCTAATCAGGCTTGAGAGGCAAATAGCGCCGTCTACTTTACCCGAGAGTAGTTTGCAGCTGGGCTTCGCTTCCCCTTTTCATCATTGGTGAAGCAGCTTCTACATGTCTCCCAGGAACCTCCTGCGCTTATTCATCCCAACACTATTCGACTACCAAGTTGTAATGTAAGGTTCAACCTTCTTTATCGGGGTCGATATCTCCCCGGTGGAGATTGTTTTTGTTTACATGCCAAGCTCAGGATCGGAGGGCGCTGCCTGATATCCGCCACAACCTAAGGCTTCACTGGGAATCCTGCCCCACTCCCCCAAGATTTCCAGTGCTGGCTGTCCTAGTCGTGGCCCGTAGCGAGACGCCTCTGTGCCTGTCCCATTTAACGTGAATCGCCCCGTGTTCCCATGTTTGTTTTAGCTAGGTTGCAACTCATGCTCTGCTAGGTGGATTATGTACTAACATACCTCTACTTTCTTGATGTCATTCAGACAAGCACATGCGAGGCCGACTAGGTAACCGGATTTGAGAAGGCTGAAATTTCTTGTAGAACATTAAGAGATCAAGCCGAGATAACTAAGCAAAGCAATCATGAGCTCGCTTAACGTGTGAAGAATTTACTACACTGCGCTGCTCTTTCCCTTATATTATCCCCATCGTTCCCTGCTCGTTGCCTACGGAGGTCATTGAAGGGGAGCATTTTGTTCTTGTCGATCTTCTTCAGTCGGGAAACCTCCGAGCAGCCTCCTCTAGGCCATTTCGTCGCGAGGCCAAACCCGAGGTCACTACAAGGATCTTAGCGTATTCGCCTGAGGCTACCTAGCCTCGTGGATCCACGCAACCGCTACTCTCGGTCACCCAAGAAAAGAGAGACGAGGGGTGCGATAAACAAAGATACCTGGCCGAAGAAGTGTGTTTCAGAGGATTGGATCGAGTAATAATGGCGAGCCCGCTGGAGGAGGAAGAAATGTTTAGCCTGGCTTGGTCGCTCACGACGGATGCGTAAATGGTCTACGACCCTAAAGGGTGAGGCCGCCTCTAGTTCCGGATAGAAGCGACCTAGGCGGTCTCCTTCAAACAAGGGGCTCACTCGATCGGGCCATAGTCCTGGAACCCCAGATCTAGCTCTCCAAATGAATAGCCCGCCTTGGGAGTTTGCCTCAACAAGGCTAATACACCTCTGGAGGAGGAGGTTCCGACTACGAGCCCTCCAAATGTTGAAGAGGTTGGAACGAGTGCCCCATTAGGGATAGTTACCACTCCAGCACCCACGCCCAAGTCTACTGGCGCTAGACCAAGCAAGAAACGGATGCCTGACCAGGTGCTAGTAAGTACGTATGTTTCGCCACTAGAGAGGGTTCATCCCTCGACAAATATGGTGGTTCTAGCTCTCGAGGACATACTGAAAATTGTCCACCGCTGGAACCCCTTCAACCAGGAGGAATCTCCGGTTACACACATACGCGACCTTTATCCGAATTAATTCCAGATACCCGTGGCGGCCCACTGGGAGCAATATACCATCTCGCTTCCTGTTTATATGGACAAAGAGGTCTTCCAGCCTATGGCCGATGATGGGATGCTCATCCACGACCACAACTTCCACCGGTTGGTTGAACTGGTAAGTGTTGATTGTGAGCACATATCGACTGGTTTTGTATAGTAATTTTTTTTCTAACTCTTGTTTTTTTTTTTTTTAGGCAGTGATGGCCATCTAGAATATGGCCCCACCAGCACCGAGAGTTTCAGTCCCGTCTAGATGATGCAAAGAAATTGAGGCTTTATACCCAGTCGGCCGCTTCGCATCATCAAACTTTGAATGCTTCCTTGGCCAAGGCGAAATCTTCGGAAAAGCATTGGGAGAGAGGCCAAAGATGGCGTGGCAAGCGTTATCCGGGCAGAGAAAGAAAGAGACGAGGCCAAGCAAGAAGCTAGGTGGCTCAGCTGGGTGGTCGTCGCATAAGATGCCAAAGCTAGGCAGGTTGATTCGACTAAGGCTCCTAAATTTTCGCCCGTGGAGGAATGTGATGAGTCTTAAACTCATATTTTTAATCCATTTTTCTGGCTTATTTTTAGTATATTCATATTTGTTTTAATGCCAAATTATGGATTATTCACTAACTTTGTGTTTTGCAGGTTTTAATTCAAAAAGGAAAAAATTCTAGCAAAAAAAGAAGAGAAAAGAAAGAATTTGCAGCCTACGTCGCGATGTAGCTCAGGAAATACGACAAACGTCCAAGTGAATGGCTAAGGAAAAATGTCATGACAATATTTCTTTTGTCGCAACACAAAGGACTGGATATAGAAGAAGAGATATGTCGCTATTAAAGACAGCCAAAAGGTCGCGACAAACATGAGAAGATCAGAATAAATCAGTGAGACAAAGAAAGATAATGTTGCGATGGGTTTGTCACCGACGCAAACATCAGAAGAACTTCACAGAATATAAAAAGTCTTGTCACGACACTAAAAACTGGAAGAGAGCAGAAATTCTGTCATGACAAGGAATCTTATGTCGCGACAAGAAATTAAAGAGCAATACATGAAAACTACTGCGACATAATGAAAAATAGAAGGCAGAATCTATGTCGCGATAGAATTTCTCCTGTCGCGACACTGATTATTGCAACTTGGAAAGCCTATTGAGACAATGTATGAAGAAGTCTTGTCGCGACAAGGTAATGAGTGTCGCGACATTGAAAGACAAGGTTTCTGGTCTTGATAGAGAAACAAAGTCGCAACAAGTGATGCTGAATTAGTAAACCGACTTGGTTGCAACAGAAGAGTTCATTGTTGCGACATACTTCAAAGCTGAAGAGAAGTTTCGTTGTCACGATAGGGATTTTAAGGTCGCGACACAAAAATAAGCTTAACACAGATAAACAAGGTCGCGACAGACTTTTCCATGTTGTAACAAAGATTCCAACACAAGGAAGAGAAGTCTTGTCGACATAATGCGCTGGTCGATACAAAGATGAGTCAAGGAAAAGTCTTGTCACGATTAAAGGAAACTCGTGCAACAAAGAAACATTCATAACACTCAATAATAGACTATGTATTACAACATCAAAGTGAAACCGCAACAAGAAATCAAGTTATGGAGACAAGACCTCACGATAGACTTAGTCACTGACAAATGCCGACAATATGCTAAACATTATCGCAAATGTTAATCCAACCAAAAATGTCGCCGCGATGATAAAAACTAGAAGGTAAACACAATTCCTCAAGAAGCTGGCACAAAAAACAATGTCACAACACAATTGTCAAACAAGTCAGAATATAATTGTTCCAAGAACATAAGATTGTCGCGACATAGAATGGGTAGAACGACAGACCTTACAGGATAAAGTGTTAGAGAGCCAAAGAAAGATCTGTTGTGACAGAGGAAACTTTGTCGTGAAAGAATAAATATGTTGAAGAAACAAATAATGTCGCTAATGCACTCATCGACGCCACAAATGCAAACCCGCAAATAAAGAATCAAAACTCGCCAGAATAACACTTTCAGGTCGCGACCAAGAATGCAATCTAGGCTAGAATTTTAGGGATTCACAATGTAACCTTGAATTTAGGGCCCAAACTTCTGGGGCTCTATAAATAGAAACATTTGAGGAAAGCTAGGCAGTTCCGTCATTACCCACGCCGCCTAGGCGACGATAAGACCCGAAATTCCAATTTCGAAATGGCAAAATCGTAATTTCGACATAAAATTTATAATTTCGCTAAAAATTTAATTTATTCTCTTCAAATCTGGATGATGAAACGGATTTCACTTTCGGGAATCGCTCTATAAATCTAGCTAACACATAAAATTTTGTCGAATTCCAAGATGCTTAATTTACATGTTTTTCGATAAGATTACAACAGAAACGACTTCGAAGGCGACGTAAAGTCACATATAACATAAAACATGCCATGGTATGAGAGAATGTAATGAAAATGGACGCCTAGATAGTGCCGAATGTCAAAACTCGGAAAGATGACAAAATTGGCAATTTGAAATTTGATTGTCACAAAAGATCTTAAAAATGCTACAGCGTTCTTCTCCAATAAGAAAGGGAGGCAAAAACTGAAATTAAAAAAATCTACGCAGCTGAAATTGATCAGAGATTTTTATAGAGAGCACTTCTCTAGATTATTCGCAACTCACGCCATACTTTCTGACAAGAAGGAAAGTTGCTCTGCTTTATATGCTTCACAAAGTGGTGAATCGATTTAGAGTTTCCTCAAACTCCTCGAGGTAGGGTTTCTCTCACTTGGTTTTACACTCTTATTTAAGTGTTTTTCAAATGTTTCTGCTGGTTTTATGTCAGAGTGGTTTGAATAATGGGGTCCTGCAAAACTGGGACCTAATCAGTTGAATTTTTTTGAGATTTTTTTGATCGGGCCGTGACACTCCAGAAAATTGAAGGGCTGTTTATGGCAATAATGCATTAAAATGGTGCTTTGTATGTATAGTACGTAATGGCCGTGAAACCCGTCTACTAAGTGAACCGATGAATTAGATTTTTCTGAATAGTAACCGAGGTTTCATTCCCCGGAATGCTGTCTCAAAAATAATTTTTGTGAATTAATATGTTTGGTCGAGGTAATTCAAGAGACTTGCTCTGTTCCATCATTAGGCCTGGCTTTAGCCACTTTGATGTATGAATTAATTATACATGTTATTTACTGTGTACTAAATTCTTGCAAATATATGCATGCTCTTATATATTTACTTGTGAATTGGAATTGGCATGTAAGATAAGATTCCATATGCACCGTGTTACCCTGTGACTATAGGAGTTGGGTTAATGAATAGCCCAGAGAAAACGGTTTTGTGTCGTCTAAAAATGTTAATTACTCCGAGGGTAAATTAAACAAATAATATCAATCGTCTGAGCGACCCAATTGATATATTCAATTCGGTGGTAGTCCATAAACAAATAATATATCAATCATTTGAGCTTACCAATTGATTTATACACATCTGAGGGTTGTCCACAAACTAACAAACAATAATTTTACACGAGGCTAAAGCAGTGTGAGAGAGCTCTGGTGAGGACTGGGATTCGAGTTTGTCATGTAGACATTCAAGTAGGATCATGCATTTGCTTGAATGTATGTTTATTTTGGATCATTGCACTGCACTTAGGTGGGGAGTAGCCCACTTAAGGCGATTCCACTACTGAGCATTAGCTCACCCTGTCGAGGGATATATTTTTACAAGTACAGGAGTGATGCCAGGACGTCATTCCTGAATGAGGATTAGAAGAAAGCCGCCAGTGGCTTTGGTTGGTGATATACATGTATTGAAATGTCTAATTTTAATATATGTATTGTTTAAGAGTATAATATCAGAATCCTTGTAACTATTTGCATATAGTTGATTCATAGTTAGTATGTATTATGAGACGTCAGGCCCAAGTGGCCTTATTACTCATGTGATTGATATATTGATATATTGATATATTGCACCAAGCCAGACTGTGTATATGCAGTTTTATTCGGGGCAGCCCCGTACAAAGTTGAGACTCTCGCCCGATTTTTGTGAGAAATGTCGAGTCATCCGACATTCACTTATGTTTCACGGGTCGACGGGTAGTCAACCCACCCCCTGGCTCGCCACGCACTAAGGGCGGTGACTATACTGACTTCTTTATTTACTTTTTCGCATATCAGCCTAAGTCTTATAACTGAATCAAAATATCATATACAAAGATACAAAATAAAACTATCATCGTAGTGGTGTTTACATTGTCAATACATACAGTCCTGAGTCCCATTTACATATACATATACAAAAATTGTACATTTACATTTGCATAATCAGAGTGTGAAACCTACAGGTGATGAACCCCTACAAGTGTGTTGGCCCAGCAATATGCCGAAGATCGCGAACGTCCTCCTCTCTCTGACTCTACGCCTGATTAAAACCTGCAAGTAAGCTGCTACACTTAGTGTGGGAAACATATGACTTATACGTATACACATGCACTAATACTCATTTACAGTAAGCATATAACAATAACATATATATAGTAGCAGATATCATAATTATTCATGAATTCATATAACAAACTTATACACATACTTGTACTTATAACAAACTTATGCTTGTTCAGATCTCCCGTAGAAGTTACAAAGCTTATACTTATACAAAGGTACCCGTAGGTACTATAGAGCTTATACTTGTACAGAGAAAATTTTTAGGTACATACAGACGTGAATCCATACATTACTTACTCTTATTCGTCATTCAAGTTCTTATCATATAACTGTCTGACTATCTAAACTCACACAGTGAACAGGTGGTTGATATAAGATACTGTATACCCAAGGTACTTAAGAGCAAGATTAAGGTGCCGTGAAGACAAAGCCGGAGTGCCGGCATCGACAGAGAGTGCCTTCGCACTAATCAGAGAGTACCGAAGTCCTAAATGTGCTGAAGCATAGTCAGAGAGTGTCGTTGCACTAATCGAGAGCATCAAGTACTTTACGTACCGCCCACGTGCACAATAGAGGTGCTGCAGGTCATTCCATATCCTGGCCTACGTAATCCTACAATTATATGTGTTCGAACTTACTATCATATTATGTGGGCATTAAGTCAAGCAACGTCGAAGCTCGTCAAATGCACAGGTACGGTCTAATCTTTCCTTTACCTTACAAACATGAATGAACCCTTTCATACACTTATAGGGTCCTCATTAATCCAATAGACAAGTCCTGGGAATAATGGAATAGAAAAACAAAATAAAACACAAAAATCTACACCCTATGAACAAGAGGGCCTACGCCTACGGTAGACTCGGGCCAAAGATAGCACTCGTCCGTCAAGGGGCATAATCGAGGCTTTCCATATCTCCCTCTCAACCACGTCGCAGTGTGGACATGCCACGCCTTGGCGTGGAACTACGCTGCTGTGTGGGATTCCTATGCCTCGGCGTAGGACCCTCGAAATTGCCAAAATTTTCCAATTTTGTCCATTTTTCCAGAAATCCAACCAAAAATCCCAAAAAAATCCAAAAGCATCACCAAAAGAAACTCCCAAATGTGTTCTAACCCAACCAAAACCAAACATAGAGATTAATTAGGGTTTTTCCAAAATTCAAACTCAAATACTGTGGTCGGGTTAACTTCCTAACACCCAAACATGTATCCATATATCCTAAACCAAGAATCCATACTCAAAGGGAGGATTCCATACTCATCTTATACCAACTAGGGTTTTACCAACCCAACTTTTAACAAATCTAGGGTTATGACAAATTCCTAACTAAACCCTAGAAAATGGAACCAACAAATATCCATACAAACCCATTGCCATCCATACAAATCCTTACAATATCATAGAAATCCATACATCTCCATACAAATCCCTAGTTTCCATACCTTTCCTCTTCTTCTTCTTCTTTCTTTTCTTCTTCCTCTTCTTCTTCTCTTCTCCTTTCTCTCTTCACGTTTGGTTTTGACAAAATGCCCAAATTAGAGACCCTAATTGGTCTTATTTGGTCTAATTTCCCTTTTATTGCACTTTGGTCCTCAAGTTTCCTTCTATTTTCACCACACTTTCCCATTATTCCAACTTTGGCATATAATCTTATTATCTTATGACTTTTATATCCTATTTTGACAAATTCCACTTTTACCCTTGTATCTTGTACAAATTCCGGGTTTCAATAACTTTCATGTTTTGAATTTAAATTACGAAAAATTCAAATTATACCTACAAAATACCCTAAACATGTAAAAAATGACTATGATGTATTTCGGGGTGTTACACAGTCAGTCGGCGGAAAAACCAGAGCATCTTGGGAGCTAAGGACTGCTTGTATTATATTTTTCTTTTATTTTGATTTTCTTTGTAGATTAGAATTAGCGTAGTATTTCAATTTGTTTACTGGACTTGAAACAGTTGAGTCGTTCTCGTAAGTTTCAAGTTCGCTCTAAATTGTTAAAGATCAATCTGGACATCGCTTTTGAATCCAATGAAGTCTAGGATAAAGTTGATTACCTTTCGATTGATTACGCTTGCATTGGAAATTTCGACAAGATTTCGTTGTTCAATGTGATTCAATTTCGAGAAATACAACTTCCGTTCGGAAAGATATGATGTTAGTTATGGTCTTTCTCGCACACCAAAGGATTTTCGATCGAGAATTTTGAATTTATTTGAATGATGTTGTTCATGAAGTGAATTGTTCCCAACATTAATAACCTATACCCAATTAAGGACTGTTGTCTAGCTCTTATTTCCAAGAGGCCCTCTGAGTGACACAGAGTTGGAGATTCCTGAGAGTATGGATGCATTACTTAGGGGTATGCTAGACTAATATTGAAGAACTTGTGACACCCCAAATCCCAGGGGTCCGTTGACAACCCGTCAACCCGCGGAAAATTTGTGGATGTCGGGTAACCTAACACCACTCCATTAAGTCCCCTTTTCCTAGGACCTAGGATTTAACGAAAATCAGGCATAGACTCCTTTGTACGGGGAGCTCTACCCAAAATACAACTTGTGCAATTTCATGGCAACTTGTCCCAATATTATACAACGACCACACCGGGTTCACATGCGATTAAAAATGGCCACGTAAGGCCCATTTATCCATAAAAATACAATCTATATCACCGAAGCCACCAAGAGTTATTGCATCACTTTAATACAAAACATTATATTAAAACTAACATGTTCTAATATAATATAAGAAATACGGATCAAGCGCCACAACCGGGCCCTCGCTCATAATGTTGGCCTCTAAGGAGCACCATCTGCCTGCACATGTCCTGTACCTAAAAGAGAGGTCCCACGACAGGGTGAGCTAACGCCCAGTAAAGATAAGTCCTACAAGGGCTATTCCCCGCCTAAATGCACATGAATGGTCAAAAAACCAAGCACACACCAACCTAAGACATGCAATCCTAGCATAGAATCCTACTTGTCATGAATGAGACGCGACTCATCATGCCCCATGTATCAAGTCCTCACCGACTCCCTCAATTTGCCATGAATGAAAACCATTTCCCAACAAAGGCATTTGTGTTTACCCGTGGACAACCCTCCGATATAAATAGTGAACACACTTCGATAATCTATTTTGTTGGTCAACCCTCCGAAAAAATTCTCTCAAGAAACCACCTCATGCACTCACTCCTACTATTATAGGGTGCCCCAATGCATATGAAATGCAATGAGCCATTTCCATTACCTTAACCCGTACCATGCAAACTGCGGATTCCATCGACTCTTCTTCCAAAGTACGAAGTTCACAACCCATTCACCAAAGATGCAGAATGACAAACGACTATGCACTCACACCCACACCATGCGATGTCCCTGCAGTAACAATGCAATGCACTGTGCCATTGCACTCTAAGTCATGCCCAATGTATAAAGACCTCTACATGGACACCCTATACCGTACACTACACCGTGTACCATGGACACTCATGTCTAATGCACACAAAAGTCCATACATTCATTAAACGTTAATATACATGCAGTCATACTAACATTTATCACATTCATGTCAACACATCAAACAAGCATGCATCAACATCATTCTGACTACTACTTAGACAAGTAATGTCATACTCAAAGGCTACATCATGGCGCATAATGCCCAATAAACTAGCTTACAACATGCCATGAAATAGCCATGCCCACACGAAAACACATCACAAATCCAATATGTTATAGCACACATATTGACATCCAAGCATGACACCTCTTAACCAAGAAATATCATTTCAATCAATCACACAAACACATGTTAACATTTCACATTTCATCAAGTCACTACCTAGGCAAGTAATGACACACCTCATTTCCTAGGCTAATTGATGGCATATCATGCACCTAAGATAGCCTACAACCTTCCATGTAATGGCCACTTCAGCACACAACTCCTCACATCCACACAACCAACAATTAGCACACTTATTATAACAATCAATTTTTTTCAATAAGGATGTGAGCACCAATTGCCATTGAAAAGAATATGTTCAGATTTTAGACTCCAAGAGCTTTCCATAGAGTCCAAGAACACCCCCAAACGCGAGCTCCTGACGAAAGTTATGGTCAGCCCAAAATCGAGGCCTAGTATGAATAGTGATCGACACACTAACGCGAGGGCCTACTGTTTTTGTCATTTTTGGACCAAATATGAGCTCAAATTTTATCAAACTATATATGGATAGATTATAGACTCAAAGGGCTTTCCATAGAGTCTAAGAACACCAAAAATGTAACCTCGAACGAGAGCTTGCATGGCCAGTCCGGTTGAAGGCTCGATAAACAAAGGCAGCCTAGGCAAACAAGAAACCCACGAAATTGCGTTCCCAGGGCTCCTTTAAAGCTCCCGTACATGCTATTTTTCCTACCCAAACTCATCCCGGAAACAACTCTTTTACCCGACAACAAACCCGTTCCAATTGGGACCACAAATCGGCCATAAACATAGCACAAAACTCATCCCGAACTCAGCCCAAAATCAGCTTCAAAGCTACCTAAAAAATAACTGGACATTATAGCTCAAAACCAAAAAAAATCAGCTTTTGTGTCCAGGAACACAACCAAACAGCCCCTAGGGCTCAACCAAGACCAAATAGCATTTAGATGAAATATAAACCCGAGTAGGAAGGTTCCCTACCTCTTAGAGCGAAGACGAAACTTTTTGGAGTCCCGAAGACCTGAGACCCACGACGGCCTTCCGTAACTTCCGCACGAATCTTCGACAAAAATTCTTGATTTCGGTGTCCACACGTTGCCCTCGACGAGTACTCTGACTTTAAGTCTTAGCCCGACAGAAACCGAGCCTCCGATCGCCGTAAATCTTAGAGAGAAGGTAGAGCTTCTCTCACTAACTTTTCTTCTCCAAACCCGAAATCTCTCGCTGAAACCAAGGCGGTTGCCTGCACTATGTAACTCTCGCCGAGTAGATGAATTTTAAATCTTGGCCCGACGTATTCGACCAATTCCGATCTTCGTAGATCAGAAGAGAGGAAGGAGGAGTTTCTCCTCCTTTCTCTCCAACTCAAGCCAATGCTGCCTACCCAACCCCAAAATCGGGCTTTTCTCCCTTTTGTCCATTTAAGCATAAGTTGATGGGGCCCACTTCTCACACGCTGGCCCACAACCCATCCGGGTTCGTTTCTGTCCTAAAATAATTTATTTTCGTCTCAGTTCAATTTATTTTAAATGAACTTAACTAAGTCATTTTCTAACTCTCAAGATTTTTAAGAAAATCTCGTCTCGGTTAGCTAGATACCTAACTTTGTAATTCATAAAGAATTCCCACTACCTAGGAATTCAGAGAAACTTTTCTGAGTTACTCATTTTCGTGAGACGTAATTTAATAACGCAAATGCTTTCTGGCCATCCCAGCTCTATGGAAATTTCTAAGCTTCCTCGAGCCATTTCCAAGAATTTATTATTTACTCCCCATACTTTTTAGAAAATTTTAAATTTTCCGGGGTTCTATAGAACTAATGAGCTCTAAAAGATTACTTAGATAAATCGTCAATTTACTTATGGTTTGATAATTAGTTGAGGGATCTATCAATTTAATCAATCAGAGATTTCTCGTTAGTTTAGAAATGACCTTGATCCTGTGTTAGCTTAGATCTAATCAAGAAAAGAGATAACTCTTTGAGATCTCAAGGATGAGACATCATTCGTCTTATAGAAATTTGGCAATGGCCCTGTCTTAGGAAGCAAGAAATCTTCAGTTATAAGAAATGGATATGAAGTATTGGAAAAGAAAAATACCCAAATCTTATAGAGAAATTCTGATTACAAGTAATTGGTTAGACCCATGTTTAAGAAATGAACATGATTCTCTAATCTGTGAAATGTTTGGTTAAGGGAGAAATCCAAACTATATTACCTTGCCTCTTTAACAAAGTCAGATTCCAATTCATGATAGAATAGAATTAGATTATGTTGTAGGAATTGATAATTTCACAGCAGTGAAATCCCAGTGTCTACTTCCAACAATAATCTGGTTCAGTCTAGTTTTAAGTCTAGGATTTTAAATATTTCTTTTATTATAGATGTATAAATTTAGATAGTGAAATTCTTAGTTAGGTTACTAAAAACTTTATGAAATGGAAGTTCAAATAGTGTAGAACTCGAGTAGTCGGTAGTTGAACTGAATTCCTCTCAATCTCCGCTGAACGATATCCTAATTTACAGTCCACTTCCTTTATTACTTGTATGACCTCGTAAGGCCATAAAGAGATACGACTAAATTAAATTTTTAATAAAATCATTGACAACGCCATTTTTATTATGAGCATATAAGTTCTATTTTGGTTAACAAGTTTTTGATGCCTTTACTGGGGGATAGGTAATAGTCCTATGGTAAAAGTAGCAGAAATTTGATCCATATACAAAAATTGCTCAACATAAGGTGGGCGCAGGTCAAAGGCTGAGATCGCCTGCTTAGAGACTAAGCTTGCCCGCGTAGAGGCTGAGCGAGCATCGCTTTTGCTGGAGCGCGAGGAGTCCAAAGGTGAGGTGTCTTCCTTTTATGCCCGAGCATATAAGGATATGGAAGACATGGTGAAAGACTACCAGGGGTCTCTAGAGCTCATCTTTGCTTACGGCTATGGTTGCTACGCATTCAAGAACAACATCGCGGGGACTGGCCAAAGATCCCAAACAGCATGCCTGACTTTACCAACCCACTTCCTCTAGAATTTTTTATCAACCCAAGGTTCCCCCTCGGCCCTAACAGCCATCGAGGCCAAAGACGCAAAAGTAGATCAAGGCAAGGCAATTGAATACTTGGAGAGGTGTTGTTGCCAAGGAATAGAGCTTTCTTTCATATGTTAGCTTCAACTATTTTAGGAGATTTTGCAAGTGGGGTCGTTTGGTCATTAATACATATATACTTTATTTGTAATCTCTAGCGACACTTAGCGTATTTTAATGAGATTTGAGAATGTCAACAAGGCATAAGCCATGTTTGTCAAAAATTCTAGCAAGATAGCAACCATGTCTAGAGAATGCCAACCGAACAACTACCGTATTTGGATATTTAGTCACCAGCCGGACAATAACCGTATCTGGTCTTTTAGATGCCAGCCGGACAGCAACCATATCTAGACTTTTGGGTACCATCCGAAAAATAAATGTATCTAGATATTTAGTCTGTAGCCGACAATAACCAGATTCGGTCTTTAGATGTCGCTTGACAACAACCGTGACCGACTTTAAAATTAACGGTAATAATGCGATCCTGACTTTTAGATACTATGCGACGCCCCAAAACCGGCGGTTCTGGTTGACTACCACAACTCATGCAATACTCGTGGAATGCTCGTAACCCAACACCATTCACGAAAATCGGGCAAAGTTTCCTTTGTACGGGGAGCTCTACCCAAATACAGAACATGTCCTAATAATCAACAATGACCACACAGGGTCCAAATGCAAGTAAAATAATGTCCACTTGGGCCCCTGCATCAATACTCACAAAATATATCCCAAATACATCAACTATCTACAATAGTTCAAGAGTTAATAAATTACTCTTATACAACATATATTAAAATTATAACATTCTAATACATGTATACAACGAAGATACCAAAGCCACAACTCGGCTTTCTTCTAAACGCAGCCTCTAGTGAGCGCCGTCCTCCTGCACACCCTCGTGGCCGAAAATGGTGATCCGACAGCGAGCAAAAAGCCCCGCAGACACTCCTGCACGGCTACTCCCTCACCCATGCACGCACATGCATGGCAAAAACAAACACATCTGCCACATTTAACCTACTCGAATGTCTACATGACCAACCCATGTCTCGAGTCCTCACCGACTTCATATGCCTAAGCCGACGCGAGTAAAATATCTAGTTTTCAAACAAAAGCTTTTTGTTCGAAAATTCACTACCGAATTTCAAAAGAAAATATTGACTACTCCTCCGAGTCGACGGTCGAGAACTCAAACAAACTTTCACGGGTCCTCATCCGGTGATCTGCCGACTGCCTCCCAACCCCATTCTCCGTAAAAATCTTCCTTGGAAATTCCTTCACAAACTTTTCGCTTTTGTTTCATTTCATGTCACGCACTCACTCCTAATATTCTATACGCTCTAAATATAAGACATTAATTTAATTTATGTCAATTCCAACACATTCATGCTAATATATTCAAATGTATATATATTAACATAA
Source organism: Tetrastigma voinierianum (assembly GCA_016808115.1). Classification (NCBI taxonomy): domain Eukaryota; kingdom Viridiplantae; phylum Streptophyta; class Magnoliopsida; order Vitales; family Vitaceae; genus Tetrastigma; species Tetrastigma voinierianum. The sequence goes on from JAEQBH010003707.1 coordinate 697,421, forward strand.
TTAATCACATAAACATGTTATGTAATTTCACAATTAATTAAACCAAAATTAGCTCACATACTAATTAACAAAACACAAAGAATTGCTTAATCACTCAATATCATAAAATTCACACAAAAATATTCATGTCACTATTCACATGAACACAAACCCCTGGTTAATTGCTCACAACCACACAAAATGTGATTTTTCTCCACTTGCTCAAAGTCTTTACATCGAAGCCATTTCATTAAAACAAGCTGTAGAATATTCCTAACCATTTACATGGTTTTTAAACAAGGATTAACACAAGTAGGAAAAGATCCCTACCTCTCGGAGTCAGCTCTTAACCCACAAAACCGACGTCCACATTGCAGCTCTCGTCGCATAAAGAAGCCGCTTGCTCCGTAGAAAACCGACGGTCCGATTTGCCAAAATCCTAGAGAGAAAGTGCTCTCTCTCTAAAAAAAATCACAAAATCTGCACCTCTGTAAGCCCCCTGCACGTTTTTTTTGCCAATTTGTCTCCAATTTGAAGAAGAAGACACTATTGGCTCTTTTGTCCTTTTCCTCATTAAACTTTCAATTAATACCATACATGTCCTCAAGTCTTGGATTTTTGACACTTTGCGCTATCTCGGCCATCCATTTCCATCATCTCTCTACTCATGCAACATGTGTCACATGAGTACATGTTATAAGTGACTTTTGTCACATCACAATGCTTTACTCGCACCTCGATACTGTGCCTCGAAACATGCAAATTCCGACTGCCTCGAAATTCGACGTGGTAGCTAGATTTCGTGAGAAAATTCCAACGGTGAAGTCTGTTTTGTCATCCGAGATCTAGAAAATTTTCGCATTTTTACCAAAATGACCGTTTTGCCCTTTTTCTGAAAATTGGAATTTTCTCGAGTCTTACATACTAGCCGGACAATAACCGTATCTGGTCCTTTAGACGCCAGCCAGACAATAACCGTATCTTGAATTTTTTATACCAGCTGGAACAGAACGTATCTTGTCCTTTAAACGCCAGTAGGACAATAACCATATCTGGACTTTTTGATACCAGTTAAACAACAACCATATCTAGTCCTTTAGATGCCAGCTGGATAACAATCGTACCTGGACTTTTGGAAAGAAGTGATTGTAGGTTTTAAGAGGAAATGTGTAAAGGATAATATTTTATTGATGATAATTTCCTCAAAGAATACACTACTGATAATACTCCTTGAGGTGCATGGCATTCCACATTCTGGAAATAACAATCCCTACTGGTTTGCTCAGTGCATAAGAACTGGTTGTCTCTACTCGAACTACCGTGTATGGTCCTTCCTAGTTAGGCTAGAACTTCCCGTCCGCTAGGTTAGACATGTTTTCAAAACCCTTTCTAGACCACTCCCGCATTTGAACGTACGTGCTTACACACCTACAGTACTCACAACTCTACTAGTATGATGCTATGTACGCATTGCCACCTCCTCGAAGTTCGCTTTTCAACCGTGTCCGTGTCTTGATTATGGCCTCTGTTTGCTTCATCAGAATTCTTGTTCGAATCTGGTGGGCATCCCGATTCGTGGGGATGATAGCCTCTTATCCCGTATGCGGAGGGCAATGGTGATTCCTCGTATATGCAATGTCAGTCTCCGTAGGCCCATGACACACTGCAGCTCTACCCACTTTCCTTTAGCCGAATGTAGGCGTTTACAAGTTGACAGGAGGCTACTAGACACTTAGTGTCTGTCACAGCCATGATACCATGGGCAGTATAGGTTTTTTATTTTCAATTCATTGTAGAAGTTCCTATATACCCGGCTATCGAACTGCGACCCATTGTCCGTTACAATTGATTAGGGTATCCCGAACCTGCACACAATATTTTTCCATACAAACTGAAGGACTTCCTTGTCTTTGATGGATGCAAAGGCTTCAGCCTCTATCCATTTCCTGAAGTAGTCGGTGGCAACTAACAACAGCTTCTTCTAAACCGGGGCGATAGGCAATGACTTAACTATGTCAATACCCCACTGAGCGAAGGGCCAGGGGCTTGTTATGGTTGTTAAATCTTAGGCCGGGAGTTTTGAGACGGGGGCCTGTCATTGGCAACGGTCACACTTTCTAACATAGCAGCGACATCCACCCGCATGGTCGCACAAGTAATAGCCTTCGGTGTGGGCTCTATGTGCCAATGTCCTACCGCCTGGATGATTTCCTCATATCTCATAGTGGAGTTCTGCCAATATGTACTGTCCCTGTTGTTGAGTGAGGCATTTAAGATAGGGTCCGTGTGACGCCCCAAACTCCGGGGCGTCTGCTGACTCACCCGCCAACTCATGGAATTCACGCTGCCTCACGGGCCGTGAGGCACGTACATGTGTAAAACGGCCCAGTAGGGCCCGCATCCATACAACCCAATTATAAATTTTATACAAAAGGGAATTTATTTACAATTGTATTTAATTACAATTTATACAAAACTGGGTCACTTGCCCCAAATTTTACAAAAATACAAGATAAGGCCGTCTTGGCCGTTTCTTCGCCTCTAAGGCCCCGGATGCGCCCCATCCCCGCGCGCCTTCTGGTGACTAAAAAGGGGGTCTCACGACGGGTGAGCAGCTCCAAGAGGAATTTCCCTACTTGGGTTACTCCCCACCTAAGTGCAATGCAATGGCACACCAAACATTCAACACATGCTAATATATCACTCATGCATATATTAACAAAATTAATTCCATAAATCATGTTATTCATTTTACAACAATAACATAAGATTAGCCTACTGGCTAAGGTATAATCCGACTCGCTCATCTTGGAACCGCCCCACACAATCACACCGCATGTTAGTTTACTCATGGCAATAACACAACATCACACGCAAACAAATTCGAGGACTGTCTGTGTCCATTCTAGGATTTCTTCACTGGCCCAAATCTGAATCGGTAAAACCACTCCGCCTCGCGCCTCAAAAATCCCCTATCCATAACATAACCCTTAAACAAAAGTAAAGCAAGTAGAGAAAACCTTTATCTTTCCGAAGTTTCATTTTAAACTCCCCAAACTGTACCCACGCAGTCCTTATCGTGGGGGAGCAACTTTTGCTTCTTGCCCGTCGAAGCCTCCGCCATCCGATCGCCGGAAATTCTAGAGAGAAGGTGGAGCTTCTCTCTCTAAAATCCCACACTTTCCCTCTCTCTTCTGTTTGCTCTCTTTCCCCTCTTCCCTCTCCTAATCCATTCGGGTCAAGATCGGGGATGCTATAAAAGTTCTCTCAATGCCACATGTCAAATTCTATCAAGCCGAGAGGATTACACCTTATCCTTTATCCAACCACTTTGGGATTTCCCCTAATTCAAGATGGACATGTGTCACATGTGAGCCCTACTTGAGCTCAATGTTTGACTCTCCCATATCTTGACACGTGGCGCCTCTTGGGCCACTCATAAAGTGCCAAGTGTCCCGCACTCCTCTACGTGTCTCGGAAACACGAAATTCGACCGTCTTCTTAATTCAACGAACTGACGCGGCAGCTAGGATTTCTCGTGAGACGATTCCAACGGTGAAGTTCGTTTTGTCATCCGAGATCTAGAAAAATTCCGGATTTTGACCGAAATTACCATTTTATCCTTCCTTCGGAAATCTGAATTTTTCCGGGGTCTCACAGTCCGCCCAAGGCTCACTTATACAACTGACTGTTAATGAGGGAGAACCGAGCTGCTTGGACTTAGATCTTGTGGGCTTCAGCTCTGTTATCTAACAGTTCCTCCGAACATAAATAGCGAGCTACCAGAGTCATCCAAGAAGGACCTGTTTCATCTACTTCATTTACCCAGTTATTAGTGGCCGACGACTCTGGCTGATAGTAAACAAGAAGAAGCATTGTTTCCTTTATTGGTAAGGACGAATCACGATGTACCTAAAGCATCCGCTCTTTTCATTGTAGCTTCTCGGGGACATCTTCCAATCTGTCAGAAAACTTCCCAAATCAGAGGTCAGATTAAACTCACATACTTAGCCATATCTGTCTCGTTTACATACTCCACGACTTACATCTCGACCACCAATCGAGAGTCGGCTTCTGCGATGATTTTTTTAAGACACGGAGATTGCGAGATCAAGCCCGACTATGAGCGCTTCATATTCGGCTTCGTTGTTAAAAGCGGGGAAATTCAAACGTATGACTTCTCCAATTGGGGCTTTAAGTTGCAGCCCCAAGTCGGCTCCCGTATGTCGTGAAGCGCCATCCACATTCAAAGTCCACCAATCGGAGCTGCATGGTTCCATTTCTTGTTGAGGAATTTCTGCTAAGAAGTCAGCTATAACCTATCCTCTCAACGCCATACGAGGTTTAAATTGAATGTCGAACTCACTTAGTTCGATTGCCCACCGAGTCATTCTCCCTAATAGGTCGGGCTTATGGCGCTTCTTCTCGTGAGGAAGGTCAGGAGCACGTAATGTGGCATGCCCAGAAGCAGGTGGAGTTTTTCGCGCCACCTGTGAGGGCCGTCGCCGCTTCGAGATGAGTATATCAGTTTTTTCCTCGGCTGTGGACTCGCTATAAAGAAGAATACTGGCTTCATTGGCTGCGCTCGCCTTCTTTAATAAAGTTGCACCCATCAAACATTAGAAATATTTATGTAAAGGTAGAGCGTTTCACCGCTTTTTTGGGCTATCGGGACCGCGATTCAGCTGAGATACCGATCGATTGCTATAAAGCCTAGTCAAGTTCAGATCCCATCCGGCTCGCCGCTCCCTTGCGGGGGTGAAAATAAATTAACTGGTCTCAGAATGAGATGAATCGCCCCAGAGCTACTTCAACCACCAAGAATACGCACTTCTTTTCTAGTGGTAGGAGTATGAGATTCCATAATGGCCTTGAGTTGAATAGGATTAGCCTCAATCCCCCTCTGCATCACCATGAAGCCTTGGAATTTACCCGAACTAACTTCAAACACACACTTTAGGGATTGAAGCCATACAAGCCTATGCACAAAGAACAAAAGTTTCCTACAAGTGCTTCAGATGATCAAGGCGCATTTTGGTCTCGACAAGCATATCATCAATATAGACTTCCCATTGTCCCCGCTAATCAGCGTGGCCAAAATTATCTGTCACTACCTCTTATAGGTCGCCCGGGCGTTTCTTAAACCAAAGGGCATCACGCTATAGCAAAGATAGCCCGCGGCGTAATGAAGGTCGCTTTCTTCCGCATCAGCGGTGCATTAGAATCTCGTGGATAGATGGAGAAGGCGGCCAAGAAATGACATGATCCCATGCCTGCCAGAGGCATCAACGATCCGACGATTCGTATGTGGAAAGCTGTCTTTTAGGCATGCTTCATTGGGGTCTATGTAGTCCACGCATACCCGCCATTTACCGCCCTTCTTCGGGACGACTACTACGTTTTCAAGTCATTCAGGATACTTCATCTCTTTGATAAAACCTTCACTCAAGATCGCTCCACCCTATTTGAATAACTGGATGGTGATTCCAGTGGAAGCGCCTATCTTACGCTAACAAAGCCGCCGCGCAATAATGTTCAGTTTATGAGAGGCTAACGTTGGGTCGATCCCGACGATGTCTGAGTGACTCCAGGCGAATACATCAACGTTCCCCAACAATACAAGTCGTACTTTTTCTTCGCTGGATAGCAGAGTGCTAACATATGTGAATTTCTCCGGCCTATCTAACGCTACTGTCTCTAAATGATCCATAGCTAACGAATCCTTTTCTTCCTCCCTTTACCCGGCCGGGCGAGTCAGAAGGTTATGCAGAATGCAGATCCCCAAAGGGAAGACCATCCCAACCCTTTCCTCTCTCTGCTCTCGTATGGATAATCGGGTAGCATCACACAGGCCACCGCCAGCTTAGAAGACTCACCCGCTCTCGACTCGCTTAAATAATTAACCATTTGATGATATGGTCAAGGGACGGCTTTCATCGCGTAAATGTAGCCTCGCCACTATGTAGCTGTACGTCCCGTGCTCACAATCGAGAACAAAACCCGGATGATCACCCCGTTGTACGGTAGAAGTGTGATATCTCCTGTATTACAAGGCTATTGCGACCCATTAAAATCTGAGAGGATTCACAGTCGAATTCAACATTAGTAGGAAAGCTTTATCTCGCTGAGCGCGCATTCGTAAATAACCGCTTAATTTACCAGATCTACCAATACCATGTGCACAAAACTGTTAATACAAAGGGTGAGTACAAGTGCACATAATGGGGCACAATGACCCTGTTCGGGTTTACAGGGGGAAAGGATATAGGTCAGTTTATGCTTAGTCTCTTCGCCATCGCTACGTGGACGCTCACCAGCTTTGATCAGGGCTTTCTCTCGTGAGTTTCTTTTTTACCAGCGCTGGATAGGTAATCGATCGGTCAACCCACCCTCCCGGATATAGTTTGCCAGCCCAGATTCGTGGTGCACCACGGCCAGGATTCCGCCTGCCAGGGGTGGATTCTTCTCGCAATCAACTTCCCTATCATCTTCCGAGGTGCCCTCGCGCAATCAGCCTTTCTACCATAGACTGGTTTCGCACCATATTCCTGCGTTCAGATCTCTGATAATCACATCGCATGGATGGGTTTCTAAGAAGGGTCCATCCTGATCGGCAATGTGTCATTTTGAAATCTAGCAGTCAGAATGAGGGTGTCAGCCTTCTCATAAGTAGATATCTGTGCTAAGGAATTGTGGGGCTCCTCTTCTTCTTGGTTGGTCTCTGTGGTCGCCTGATTTTGCCTCATTCTTCACGAGCTCAGCCTTTTCTTCCGCCTACCGTCAACCGGCTTCAAGCTATGGATCGCACGCTGAGTTGCTACACTTAGATGATTGCTCCTCTTCCAAATGGAACATCTATCTGCCCACCAGATGATTCTTTCATTGTGAAGCAGGCCCAACAACAATGAGTGGAAGAACGGAATGGACGGCACAAAGCTCTTCCTGAAGTTTTAAAGGACCTAAGGCCCATGCTGTAAACTCTACCCGCTGTATGAAATGCCCACCTCCGCAAAGTCCCGTACGGTTTCCTCTTCGCTTATTACGGTCCGCAAAGAACTACTATTCCTCTTCGTCAGACCGAGCAAATGTGTCGAGAGATGAATACGGCCCGCAGCTCGCTAAACGAATCTCACCAAATTACATGGAGCCTCAGAACCGCTTACGCTGACTGAGATCAGCCACAAAGACTTTTCATAAGCAGATCATTCGATGTTCAAAGTCACGATCTGGTCAGAATGAAGCATGTGGTCATAAGGATCAGCCGGGTCACGGCAACATAGCAAAGGTTAATGATAAACCCTCGCGGTGGCTCGTGAATCATGATGTAAGGCTCCAATGGGGGAAGAGAGTTTGTCATTGGGACTTCAAATCGCTGTTGTAGGCAATATGAAGAGCGCAGCCCCGCTCCGGGCTGCTGCAACCTGCCAGACGGGTGGCATCAGGCCCACGGTGCAAAGTAAACGCATTCCCGCTTGGTCGATTTTGACCTCGTCCACACCCACCGAACGCATTCACGCTTGAATTCATAGAAGACAGGCAATGTAAGTGTCTCTAGTGCGATCTATCTTTGTTGCTTTTTGTCAGAGGGACGGCAGTCATCGAGGATAGCCTGTCAGTTTCCATCGATACTTCCAGCACATCGGGCGGATACGCTTCTTTCCTTGGTCACAACGACCGAATGCTTTGCTTGATCGCCATCTTCAGGCGCTCCCTTTCACTAAGATTGCGTCTTTCATCACCGCAGACAATCGCGTTTTCACGCTATTGCGTGCTCGCAGATTCTCCCGTAATTCTTCATCTGTCTCGCTTGCTACTCATGCTTCTTCTCCATATCTTGACGCCAATGAAGAAATTGACCAGCGATCGGGCTACTGGGTTGCTAGTCATCGCACTGTATCACGACCGCATGTGAATGGGAATCATCTGAGCTTACCGGGTGGCGAAGAGCTAGAAAGCCGTTGGAGCCAAGCTCTTGCACGTTGTCATGAGACTTTTATTTGATTCCCACATATGGCGCCAATTGTTTGTACCTGGTTCGTCTGATCTTCGGGGCATTGGTACAGCGACGTGAACCTGCAAAAAAGGGGTCCAACGGTGGTGTGTCAACCACCTCTCCAATGCTTAAGTTAGCACAAGGATGGAGAAGATGAAGAAGAAAGTCTGTGCAGTTAGGATTGCGTACCTTTCCCTCGTGGGGAGTTTATGCTTTATACTTGGATTTCTCTTTGATTCTTGGAAAGATAATTTTGTGATTTTGGAGATAGAATCTCTATTTTCTTATCAGAGACTAATTCTCTTTGATTCTTAAAGAGATAATATCATGAACTTAGTGATAAAGTTTGTCTTTTCTTATCAAAGACCAATTCTTCCTTATTTAGAATTATTGTTTTGAGACGTACTGGAGTAAGAGATCCGTGGATAAATATCCTATAAGCTATAGGACGGTCAACTAAGGGACTCAAGACTTTAGACGGGATGTAGGTCTTTCCTATCTTAATAGTTCTCGTATGGTTTTGATGTAACAAGCTATTTTGGGCAATATTAGGGTTTGAATCAAGCAATGGGCCCATGCAAATGCTAGGCCTATTGAGTAGTAGGTCTTAGGCCCAAAATCCATGGTACTCACATCATCTCATTCATCTTCTTCACCTTATTGTGGTTCAACCTAGAAAGCCACTATTCTCTTTCTCTGCTTCTTGTCTTCTTCAAGCTCCATTTCAAAAGTGCGAAGTGAGCTAATCAGTTCCTCCAGCTTCATGGTTTCAAGGTTCTTTGTTTCTCCAATGGCGGCTGCCTTATAAGCGAACCTTTCTAGCAGAGTTCTTAGTACCTTTCATATGAGCTTTTCTTCAAGAATTTTCTCTCCTAGAATGAACGACTCATTAGAAATATCACTTACCATTGAATGATACGCCTGGGCTTGTTCCCATTTTCTTTCCATTCGAAGTGTGACACCCCACCCTAAGATAGAATGCTCAAGAGGGTCACTTCTTTTTTTTTTTTTTTCCACGTATATACTTTAAACTAGTTCATTCATATAATGTTAAACAATTAACTTATTATATTATGTAGCAACGATTACAAAATATATATACAGCCCATATATGGAAGTGTTCAACATCTACAATATTTACATGGGTTTACAAAATTCTTATACACAAAATAGACCCAAAGGTCTTCCAAAGGCACCCATTATCATGCTGCCTTTCGACCACGACGCAATACCTGGCCCCGGCTCCTCTTCGCACCTACACCTGATTGAACACCGCGCTGCTTTACGCCTTATGGGAATGACAGACATGGATGACCTCTATTAAGGTCACCACACTTCTATACAAATGCATATAACACATATTACAGTTACCGATTCTTATCATTTCTCATATATATACTTATCATAACCAGTTTCATTTCTTATCATCTTCCATATACTTTTCATGTAATCTCAGACTTTACTTGCTCTTATAACTCGTATTACTCATCATCGCATAGCAAGAGCATAAGCTTCTTCATATCATGTCGTGTATTCTCTACACTTCCTTTGCATAATTGTCATTTTCTTTTATGTTTCATGTCCCGCATAAACCTTAGAAGTGATACGCAAATACTATAATCCACGAGGGCCCGAAGGCGCTATATTCACTGTATGAAACAAAGGGTCCATGAGGCCCTCGAAGGCGCTCAGATTCACTGTGACAGAAGTAGTGGTCCATGAGGGCCCGAAGGCACTGTAATATATTATACCCGAAGGTATCACCGTATTTGTGATGCTGACTATCCACGAGGGCTCCTGAGGTCGCGGTATATTATACTCATATCATCACCGCATTTGCACGCTGACCATCCATGCAGGGCCCTGAGGTTTCGTGGTGACCTCGTGGCCACCGTGGATCCAAACTGATCTATGCTCATCGACTCCAAACTGGCCTCAATATCGTAACTTCTGTATGTCGCAGACTTATTTTTCCCTAATAGGCATGCCCATCTATCCCTCTACCAAAGTTCTAAGCAGCATAACTATTATGTATTTTTATATTCAAAGATATATCCCATATTCCCCGAATAATTATTGCCATTCAGTATTCATATGGGATATATAAATACAATCATTTATTCATAACTGCATTTTCATGTCTCATTGTATGCACAAATAACTATGCTTACCCCCGTATGCTTATGAGTTATTTTATGAATTCATAATATGAATAAATTATAGTTACCTACAGAGCCTACTGTTTTTCATGTTTTCCGGGACTAATATGAGTTCCAATCTTATCATGCATCTATTGATGAATTCACCAACAGCTTCCATAGAGTCCAAGAACACTCCGACCTGAAAGGTTCGCACGAAGAAGCAGGACCTTCCTGTTGGAGGTCATACAGAATAATCTGACGAGCCGATTCAACCGACGAGCCGCACTGAAGTGACGAGCTCACCGACACCTTGGTTTGACATCTAATATCTTCCTCGCATATGGATGGATTCTTGACTCCAATGGGCTTCCATGTGAGTCCAAGAACACCAAATCGGAGTTCAAACGAAGGAGATATGACCTTCCAAAGTTTGAGGTCATGCGTTACCGCTTCGACGAAATGACTGCGGATCGACGAGCCGCACCAAGTGACGAGCCTCGGTCCGACACCCTGCCTCGACATCTATCTTCCTCAGAATATGGATGGATTCTCGACCAATGGGATTTGAGAGTCCAAGAACACCCAAATCTGAAAGTTCAACGGGCGAAATATGACCTCCGTCGAGGTCATACGTAGGGGCAACTGACGAGTCACTGATCGACGAGTCAATTCGGACCGACGAGCCGCATTGAAGTAACGAGCCCGCCTCGACACCTTGGTCTGACATCTAATATCTTTTCTCAAAAGATATTGACGTGGACTTCACTCAATGGCCTTTCCATAAGAAATTAACACCCAAATTCGGAGTTCTGACGGGCGAGATACGACTTCAGAATGAGGTCATGCATTCGCCGACGAGACCGACCCGGATCGACACGAGCCGCGACCGGCGACGAGCTGAATCTTCGACGAGCTGACCTCGCATGACGAGCCGAGCTCAGATGACGAAGTTGAGCTCGCGATGACGAGTAAAGTCAGATGACGAAAGTGGAGCTCTTCATGACGAGTTGAGCTCTGCATGACGAGTGGAGCTCTGCATGACGAGTGGAGCTCTTCATGACGAGTTGAGCTCTGCATGACGAGTGGAGCTCTGCATGACGAGTGGAGCTCTTCATGACGAGTGGAGCTCTTCATGACGAGTTGAGCTCTGCATGACGAGCAGCCTCGCATGACGAGCCGAGCTCGCATGACGAGCGGAGCCTCTTCAGCGACGCAGTGGAGCCCCATGACGAGCCAGCTCGATGATGAGAGAGCCCACGACGAGTCAAGCTCTGCGATGACGGCGGAGCTCTTCATGACGAGCTGAGCTCAGATGACGAGTGGAGTTTTCAAGACGAGGTCCGCTGACCTCTATTTGATGACCTTTATGGGCTGACCCTTCACCCATTTGACTGTTCAGAGTAAAGCACTATAACTCGTCTATTGTGGTCCGAATTGAGAAATTCAAAAGCCTAACATCAATTTCATTGATGTGGCTACAATTTCCCATAAGAACTTACTGCCAAATTCTCTTTATTTCTGACTCAAAAACCCGTTTTACGGTCCGGCTAATTGACCCGAATTGGCAGAACTGACCCGACCAGATCTAAATGGACTGACCTTGGTAAAAGGACCATAACTGGGTCTACAGAGATCCAAATTGAGAAATTCACAAGCCTAACATCAAGTTCATTGATGTGGCTACAATTTATCAGAAGGACTTACTTCCAGATTCCCTTTATTTCTGACCTAAAAACTCGTTCTAAGGTCAGGCTACTGCATATGATCAAACATAAAGAATTTTCTTAGTTCAACCTCCAACTGTATCTCCTAAAACACATATCTAGGATCCTGTGAGCTCTTCTCAACTTCTATTCCTGACAAGAAATGAGATTGGGAGTTTCAAACCTAAGACATGTATCCATATTCAAATTTAGTAGTTCCATAAATTGCACCTTCTTCTTCTTTCTTTCTTTCTTCTTTTTCTTCTCTCTCTTCTCTTTTGTTCGTATTTGCTCTCCTTTCTCCAAGACCAAAAATGAGATATTTATTTTGGTCTTATCCTTTTTATTTCTTTCTAATCAAAGGAGGAAATTTCCTCCTCTTTTCCTTTAAGCCACTTGTCTCTTTCACAATTTTCATCCTTATTTCATTCTAATATATTTCTTTTATTACTCTTTGGTCCTTCAACTCTTCTACTATTTGCAAATCAATTTATAATATTTTTACAATCGCCTCAAATATTATTTTTAATTTAACTTATGCATATTCCTACTTTTGTTTTTATCTTTATTTTATTCTTAAAATATATCGTTATTTTTATTATAACTCTAAATACGTTATAAAACCTGGGCAGTGATAATTTTGTTACATGAAGATTCTCGAACTTAGATATGAGCAATTCTATTCTTGATTTCCGCACAACAACAGTGCCTTTGAACTCAATTTGAAGTATGTCCCATGCATCTTTGGCTGACTCAATGGCAGAGATGCTTTTGAATTGTGTGGGACTTGCACCATTAAAAATGGCGTTGAGAGCCTTCCAATTGTTTGACAACTGCATGTCTTCATCAACAATTCATTCAAGTTCACTTTTGGGTACCCCATTTCCCAACTCGTCTTCCTTGGTGGGAGGATTCCTGCCAGTCAGGAATGCTTTCCAGACGAGTTCATCCATTGACTTGATGAATGCATGCATGCAAGCTTTCCAGTAACCATAGTTGTTTCCGTCCAACAAATAAGAACGAACAATCGACCCTCCTTCTTTTAAGAGATCCATCTAGCACTTAGAAACAAACAGTCATAAACAATGTTGGGATCCACTAAGTATCTTAGAGTGACACGCTCTGATACCATTTGAAATAAATTAGTGACCGTGTGTTATGACAGTGCTCCACGAAATGCTGCGTTAACCGATAAGGCACTATCACAACTGAGATAGTTAACCCTTTTATGATGTGCAATGTGATGATTTGAGCAGTATACTAAGTAGTAAGATAAAATGATAGGTGAAAGATTATCCACACACACACACACATGGTGGAAGACAAGGATTGATTAAGCGGTTTGGTAATTGCCTACGTCCACGGGGTTGAGCCCAAATGTAAGGTGTTTCACTATTTATAAATTAGGTAACAAGTTGGACATAAGAGAGACAAGGCTCCTTCTTTCTCATAGTCGTCTTCTCCTAACTATCCTATAGAGAAACATTGAAATAAGCTCCCCTTATTTCCCATACGCATCTAGGTTCATTGATGCCCAATCACCCCATTCCAAGTGAAGTGAGAATACTGCTCACATCAAGGTTTTCTCGAGCAGCATCACGCGTTCTTCTCCACGACATCTCCTCCAAAAAGACCTCCTTTGCGGTGATTAATCGATAACTTAGCGCTTATTCTCTTCTCCTATTTAAACACTAAGATGGATCTTTTCATGACACAACTGGAACTTCCAAAGTCAGATTATATGTTTGCCTTTACAGATTGATTTCCTTCCTTATACATGGGACTTAATATTTTTCCTTTCCAACTGGGCTCCTATAGGTGAGATTTCCTTCTGCTGATATTTTCATAATCCGGAATTATCACAATGTTTCTTTTTATACTTCATTTCTCAATACGTATAAAATAATACCAGCCCTTTTAAATCTCTTACCTAATTTGACAAAGAGTCTTTCCAACACAGATGATGTCCAGCTAATGTAAGATCCATCTTTCCTTGTTCTATCAGCATAAGACATACATTACTCTGGACAAAAATGATTCATCGTGGCATCCACTACGTTAACAGGTGAGTCACTCTAGAATTTTATTTTGTAAAGCCTTCTACCAATAATGACACTCCAACATATATATATAGCAAGAGCATATATATATATATATATATATATATATATATATATATATATATATATATATAGGAAGATTAAAGCTAATAGTCGATTATCCTAAAGAAGCAATAGCTAGGAGCTTAGTTTTGAAACACACATAAGTGTTCTCCAATTAATTGGTTTCTCATGCCTATTTCAATCTATTTCCAATTCAGTTTTAAGATGATAAATTAAATGACTTTCGCCACCACTAATTAAACAAATTGAATTTGTTGAACTCTCATGAGAAAAAGAGAATTAAATGGAAAATTCAAATTAGGTTAAATTTAGGGCTATAGCAGTGTTAGCAAATATATATGGACGTACAAGAACTTGCCTCGCATTAATTTAGAAGGGGCAAAAATTTTCATTTTTCCTCTTACTCAAGTTGACTGTGCGCAGGAGGGAGCTGAATTTAAATAGATAGTATGCAGTGATAGATACTTTTACAATTTAAGGAAGTAGATATAGAATATTTGGATTATTTATGCTGATGCTTCATCATCTTTTTGCTCAGTTTCTATTCCATTCATAATTGCTTCGCAAGTAACTACTTGAATCATAAATTGCCAATCGAACATCAGACAACTGTCCATCCAAGTTTAGAAGAACCCTGGCTGGCAGCAGAAGTTTCTTATATCAGTGGCATTATTAATTAAGCAAAGGATGTTCATCACTTCATTATTTTAGTTAATGCTATTTGTAACATGTAAATTAAAACCTGCCCGACAAGTGTAAACCACCTATCAATTCTTTATTGATCGGTACACGCTTCTTAAAAAGCATAGAGCTTGGAGTTGAGGCGCGGAGTCAAGAGGAGCTCCAATGGGGTTGCTTTGGGAATGGTTAAACCCGAGCTCTCAGTCATGTCGACGGGGTGATCCGATGGGGTTTCAAATTCAAAAGAATGAAGGAGTCGTGCGAGGGTCAAGTGTAGTACTTGGAGCGCGAATGAAGCTCCGGGGCACGATCTTCTGCCCGACCCGAAAGGCATCAGTTCAAATTGTTGGCCTTTAACATCAACATGAACATGATCTTTAAGAAATCTCTCGGGTTGGAAAGCGGAAGGATTTGTCCAAACACTTGGATCCCTTTGAAGCTTCCATATGTTCACTATTAAGCGAGTTCCAGCTGGGACATTGTAGCCGGCGACCGTGCAATCGTTCAACGCCTCCCGGGGTCCTAGTAGGGGACCTGCTGGGTATAGGCGTAGGGTCTCCTTGATGATTGCTTGAAGATACACAAGGTTTTTAATGTCCGAATCTTCAACTTGCCTTTCCATGCCAACCTGGAGATCTACTTCTTCTTGTGCCTTTTTCAAAGCATGACGGTTGTTTAGGAGTAACGAAATGGCCC
The DNA here is from genome assembly GCA_016808115.1 of Tetrastigma voinierianum. Lineage (NCBI taxonomy): Eukaryota > Viridiplantae > Streptophyta > Magnoliopsida > Vitales > Vitaceae > Tetrastigma > Tetrastigma voinierianum. The sequence goes on from JAEQBH010003707.1 coordinate 712,737, forward strand.
ACGTCAGTGTGCCTGCTGAGGTGTCACTGCCACCTAGGATAAGTGCCTGCATAATCAAACATTATGTTTCTTCTTATTTTAATTCAAAATTACCGACTATTATTATTATTATGGTTTGAATGTGTCTCAAAGTCCTTATTACTATCATTAATGTAGTTAATTAGGATGTGTCTCAAATTCTTTACTTCTATTAATTTTCTTTTTGTAAAGAATATTGTATTAGGATAACTGTTTTTTTTTTTTTTTGGTAAAACAAGAAAATACTTTCTTATAAAATAAGAAAAACTATTATAAATATTATCGTAAATATTATGGGTCAATGGAAAAAAAGTCATGAGAAAGATGAATTTATAGAGGCTATATGAAGTATTTAGAGATGTAAAAAAGAACATAAATAAATAATAAAATGAGGGATTTCATAGTTTAAGGTATAAATACAAGGAAAGAACCAGAAAATAGGAAATACTTTGAGAACTCGATCAATTATAAGCAGTTTAATCACTAAAAGAAAAAAGTGTATGATGACAGTTATAATAAATCACTATAAACATAAGGTATCACTATAACATAGCGCCACCCTATCTACTAACACCATAGAAGGTACCAATAGGTGACACATTTGGAAATGACACGAAAGTAGATTAATTGATGGTACATTTAGAAGCGACACCATATATTTCTCCTTTAGGTTATACACTCAAATTAATATGAATATCACCATTTCTTCCTTCCCTCACGTGCGACCTCATACTCTTATATGGAAAGTCAAACAAACCAAACAAGTGCTCTGCTACGGCGATTGAACCTAAGACCTCTTACCAGACGTTTCTAATAATTACATTAAACTACAACCCTCCATTATCTCAAATTTGTAGGATTTTGATTTAATATGAATGTCATGCATTTAAACAGTTGTGAAATATATGGTTTAATTAACACACAAATTATCAAAATTATAATAATAAATTACTTGATTCTAAAATTATTTGAACAAAATATATTAACATATTATTCTCTATAATTTATTTAAAAAGGGTTTTTTTTATTTTTTTAAGTATTTATGAATATTACAACCTAAAAATATTATTTTTAGAAGAATTGACCAATTAAATTAGAAATAAGATTATTATTTAAAGAAGTAATAAAAAATTATTATTTAAAGAAAAATTAAAGTAAATCACTTTATTCCAAAATTATATAAAAAAATTATTAAAATATGTTTCTCTATAATTACTTATATAGAAAGTAATTATAAGATTATTCTTTAAAAAATAATAATAAACCACAGTATTCCAAAATTATGAAACAAAATATTACAATATTCTTCTCTATAATTTATTTGGGAAGAGTTTTTATAAATTTTCAAGTATTTATAAATATTACAACATAAAAAATTATTTCTTAAACAATTGAACAATTAAAGAAGAAATAAGATTATTATTTAAAGAAAAAAATATAATAAATCACTTTATTCCAAAACTATATAAACAAAATATATTAAAATCTTCTTCTCTATAATACTTATATAGAAATGACTAAGATATAAATCATTTTATTATACATCAAAATTCTTACTTTTTTTCTTTTTTTGATAAAGATATACTTATTTATTAGATCTATTAAATTTATTTATTGAAGATATAGATAAATCATTTTTTATATTATGTTGTTGTGACTATACTTTATTAAAAAAAAAAAAAAACTCACATTGGTTTATGGATGCAAAAAAAGATGATGGTTAGGGTTATAAATTAAAATTTTATTTCCCAATGATATGCAAAAACAATAAACATTTTAGATACTATTCATAATTAGTATATATAATAAAATTACCATTGATTTATAAAATTTAAAATTTTATATATGGTGTCACTTTCTATTAAAAAAATGACACCATAAATCTAAAATCAAAAAAATAAAATTTTAATATGTTGACACTTTTTACAAAATGACACCATAATATAAATTTAACATCATCTAGGTATTCTAGCAGTTTTTTTAATTTCATATGACACTTTTCAAAAAATGGCATTTTAAATCTAAAACTAGTATTTCCAATTAAATATTTTTGATAGGATATGTCACCTTTATGAACTTTAAGGCATACAATGTCATTATTTAAAAAATGACACCATAAATTGTTTTTTAGTATTGAATTATTTGTAAATCAGTTTTATTATTTCTCATCCGTAGCGTAGGTATGATTGGGAACCTTGTTAAAACCTTTAACATCATGATTACTTTAGCTTTGTTCTTGAATTAATTTTATCTTGCATCAAAGCTTTTGGTGTCACAACAATTGTAGAGATCAATTTCAATTATTCATGGTTTGGGTGTGGGTGTTACAAAGTACGTACCAGGCAAGTGGACTTGATGCTTGTTACGGAATCATACTGAAAACCAGAGAGGCGACCTTCCTCTTGAAGAGACAACATGACATCAATGAAGTCTTGCTCACTCTCGGCCTCGATGTTTCTAGAAACTCTTCTTTGTCGATGCTCCTCCAGCCAGCCTTCAAGTATGGAATCCAACTCTTTGGCAGTCTCCTTCATTGCCTTCTCATGCCCCTGCAAATCCAGCCACCCTAGAAACGGAAGGGCATCTGAAACCACAAAAATGCCAATCAGACGAAAGAATTGGTTAATTGCTTTCTGGCACCTTCTTGCCTCTCCGCCATCTCCAACAGCAGCAGCACCAAAGTATCTTTTTCCAGCCACCATTCTAACAATCATGTTAAGTGTCATATCTTCCAACCATCGATTCAGTTCAACAAGCAACGGACGGGAGCTGTTCTTGTCCCACAAACCGTACAGATCTCTAATCCCCATATCAACCTCTGAAGTTCTAACATGCTTTAGCATCTCAAGCCGACGGTTTGAAAGAAGCTCAAGCGTTGCAATCTTTCGCATCTCACGCCAGAAGGGGCTGTAGGGTGCAAAGCCAAACACAGCATAGTTATAGCCCATGTGCTTTGCGGCTGCGGTAGTAGGACGCGTAGCTAGAGCTTTGTCATTAATGGTGAAGCATTCCTTCGCTACTTCCCAACTACTCACCACAAAAGCACGGCGACTGCCGAGCCGGATATTGAACGCCGGACCATATTTATCAGCCATGGCTCCAAGTGTCCGGTAGAGAAGCTGATCACCTCCTCCTAGTAGATGGAGATGGCCGATAATTGGCCATGCACCGGCTGCTTCCGGGGCCTCCCTGCTCTTACTATTTTTTATTATCCTTTTCCTTCCAACCATTGTATGGAAGACATAGATTAAAGAAAGAAATACTAAAAATGCAGGCAAATGTAAAGCAAGATCCATTGTTGATGGCCGTGACTAACGGGCATGCATGTTAATTTATACGTCCGTTCCAACAGTAGGTAAAGCTAATCGCTAGGCAGCATGCCGCACACCAAAAGCTAGAAGGGCATGGCTTGCATTGCCATGCCATGCTAAATTTAAAAAAAAAAAAAGAATTACAGGCATTTTAGGTGCTGACCAGGAAATATGATAAAGGGGATCGATCATATATAAGTTGACTTTCTATATGTTTATTAGGTTTATAGATTCTTTATATGTTTGAGGTGGTTTCTTGTGTAGTGAAATCTGGTTGTGGAGCATGATCAGTTGGCCACTTTCCCACCTTCCAAAGGCATAGTGCTCCAAGTCCATGGTTTATAATATATTATAATGCATAATCTGTACTAGGTATAAGTTGCCTTAGAAATCTGAATGCATCGTTATTTCAAGTTTAAATTCAAAATAATTCATTTTTGAAAAAAAAAATACACATGTTATTTTCAAAATATTCATAAAATTAATATTTTTATTTTTTAAAATCGTATTTACCAATTACGATTTTAAAAATTAACCTTAAAATCGTATTTACTAATTACGGTTTTAAGGTAAATTTTCAAACCGTATTTATCAATTATGGTTTTAAGATAAATTTTTAAAATCGTAATTGGTGAATATGGTTCTAAAGTTAATCTTTAAAACCGTGTTACCGTATTTGATAAATACGGTTTTAAAAATAATAAATACTAATTTGATTAATATTTAAAAAAAAAAACTCTACATGTGTCAATTTAAAAAAAAAATGAATTACTTTCAAATCAAACTCTATTAATTCCCTCAAGCCATGAGTGCAATTCTAGTGCCCTGGACAATATCTGGAAACATGTCCAGATCAACCATTAGCCTTACACGTGGTGAAAAAGAAATCGAAGTCGTGGTAAATCAAAGAAGAACTACTTTTCGATTTCACATTCAATCTGTTCACGGTACTTAAGGGATGATTTAAAATGCGTTCAATGATGGTGGGCCCTTTGACTGTTTGCCTGAAATGTAAAAAACTCTTTGGGCTCTTCCCTTAACATTTATACCATGTTTTGTTTTAAAAAAAAAGAGGGAAAATGAAGAAAAATTAAAAATATAAGAGAATTAATCTCAAATTATTCTTATATCTCTGGTTAAAATCCTTTATTAACTTGTTTAATTTACCTTTTCTCTCTTCAAGCCCTTTTTCCATTAGTAAAAAATGATAATTTTTTTGTCATTTTTTACCTAAAGTAACCTTTTTACTTCACTTTATATCATTTTTTTTTCAATAAATTGGTTCTTTCACACACATTTTGGTTTTTAATTTGTTTTTTCTTGATTTTATCATCAACTTTTTTTCAATATATATTACATACATCTCGACATGACGACGGCTTTTATCGATTTGTCGCGATGTTTATTAAGATGCGGCTTATTCATACGATAAAACATATTTCATCAACAAAGACAATAAATCAAATTACACAAGTACATGCATTTAACCTGAATCATAAATATTCTAATCATCATACGATTATCAAACGATACGCTGAATCGATTCATTGGCTATTAACTCGACGCGCTATCCTTAAAGTTTTCAAAGAAATTCCGATTATACGCTTTATCGAATGTATTATTAGTTTGTATAAATAAAATTCACTTTAAAAAAAAAAAACTTTTTTTTGATAACTATTCACTTTGCATGAATGCAACATAATATTCTATCATTTACAAATTGATCCCTACTCGGACTCTACCATTTGACCCATTTTCTTTATGCGCGTTTGCTCAGCTCTTAACTTTTTAACCAGCTTTATCGGGAAAGAAAAAAAAGTTTTGTATAATTTTCTATATAAAGATAAATAATTTGAAATTGTATGCATTTTTAATGAATTTTAATTATATTTTTGGTTTATGCTTCAAAATGTAAAAAAGAAAAAAAAGAAGTGAAGATTATCTAATTTAATATTTTTGTTCCTTTTCCTCTGTAATTTCTTAACAAGAGGAAGTGGGGTGATTGCAAAAAAAAAAAAAATATTCCCAGTTATGTATCAATCACCTGAGAAAATTTATTCAACTCAAAGCCATATGAAGATGCGGTTGGTGAAGGCCCACGATCCTTGCCAGAATTCAGGATTTTAATTTTAGAACCCGCAAGCTGAATTTGACAAATAAAAAGAACGAAACAAACGGATGGTGGGCATAATTGCAGGGTCCATTACTCAGAGATATATTTTAAATTTGTACTCAGGTTCAAAATTTCAAGCCCATACATGTATGCCGTATCTGCTAACAAATGTTACAAGTGAAGCTAGCGCTTAAATAATAAAGAATGTTGATCCATGGTCGGCTCCCAAATTTTTGTTCCATTCTGTCTTCTAAAGTTTATATGTGTAACACAAAATGTTGATTTTAGTGCATGGGTCCTCTGAGGGTTTTTTTTTTGGGTGCAGTTTGCTGGCATATTAGATGAGTCTGCAGGAATTCCAATACAGCTGTCAAAGCTATGATTGGAGACAATTCGTCCTTATTATATCATCACCGTCATCATCAATTTTGGTAACTTTGAAGACTTGCTACTTTATGTGGTGGTGTTGAATCAATGCTATATATACGTGAAACAAAGTGAATTATTTCATGTACATATTATATATATGGAAGACATCCCATCCTACCCTCCTTAGGTGAGACACGCCCTTTATCCAAAGTACGCTTCCAAACATCAATTTAAGTCCTAACTTCGCCCGTATATAGCATGCCAAATAGATTATTATCATATAAAACACATTTCAATTTTTTGGCCACATAGGGAAGCTCTTTAGTACCACTAGCTGCTAAACCTAGGACAATCACATGTTTATTAACACAATCATGGTGATTTTTGTTTTTAATTTTTACAACTATTCATTTTATATTACGAAATATTTTATTTTTATAAAAACTCGAAGACTTAAAATCTCCAACACACTCATCATTTTGTATTACATCTGCGTAATACTTTGTTCTTATATGAACTTTAAGCATGATCTCCGGCGCACCCCTCCCGATGGAGGCCTTATGATTTTTGTTTTTGTTATGTTTATTCAATTTCAATAGGATAATATATGGTGATGGAAGAGGCTAGTAAAGTCGGTGGAACAAGGCATCATAAGTTAGTACTGCGACCTATGACAAAAGTCATGTTCTAACATCATCACGGCGAGAAAGACAGCCAAGCTGATGAGTCAATCAGAAAGCTGAACTACTAGTCATGAGGGGGAAGCAGAGATGTGGGAGATTTTAGTTTTACTTCTCAGTAATAATAAATATTGGTAGAACAAAATGAAATGAAAAGTTTGAAAACATGGAATTAGTCAATTCGAAAATAGGTTTAAGCACTAGATGAAAAGCCTAGAAAAGCGTAAGAAGGTACAGAGAGAGAGATGGAAAAGTGGGGCGAGCATTTATAGTGGAAGATGGGATAGTGAGATGGAAGGGGACATATGTCCAGAATCTTTAGAATGATGATGAGGAGCCTGAAAGTGGTAGGGAGTACCTAAAATTCTGAGGATCCAAATTTGTCAAAACCCTTTTCGCGGTTCAATAATCTGTTGGTAGACTTTCTACGGACAAGCGACAAAGGGTAATGATGGACGGATCAATCACTCTAACTTTCTGCACCCATTTGCTTCATTACCAAACTGCAAAACCACCCCCCTCTGTCCCCAGCTAGAGGACGCTCTCTTCAGATGGATTTTTAAGCCCTCTCCCTTTTGGCCCGCCTGGAAAAGGAGAAAATACGTACACATTCAGCGCATTAGAAACATCCTTGGTCTCCATCGGACACCCCAGATAGGCCCGATGGTTTCAAAGGTTGAGATTCAACTTGACCGTTCCCAAGTTGTTGTCATAGCTAGGCCTACCTTCCCGCCATTATTAATTTTTCAGATTATAAATAAAGGGATGGATGTACAAGGAAAACCTAAATCAATATTGAATAATATAACAAATTAGTGTCATCATCATATATCGGCGCGTGGACATGTCTAATTGTTAGAGACGAGAAAAGAGAACACCCACTTATGGGTGTTTCGGCTCTAAAAAAGGATTTATTTATAAACTCAAAACACAGACCTTTTAGGGTTTTTTTTGGTCTCTCAATCAACCCAACCCTTCTCACATAGGGTCCGTACCTCTCAAGCAATTAATTAGTGAACTGCCTTACTAATGAGCGAGTACAAGGGTCCTTGGCTAGCTTTTGGAGATTATTTCTATATCATAAATCCAAGAGTAAATCCCATTAATTGCTATGCATGCATATATATTCAAAGTTTTCATGGAGAGCATACGGTAGAATGCAGAATTATTAATGCTCAAGATACGTGTAATGAGAAAATTTCTGGGCGGGCTTAAAATTATTTCGATAGACTCCAATAGATCAGTACCTGCCAAGCATGGCATTCAGAATCCATCATTTCAAGATTGAAAACATAAAATGGTCACGGGATCTGGTATATATCCTGGGATATTTTGACCCTTATTGAGAGGTAATGATGTTGGGAAGAGACTGACATTATTGATGTATCAAGATCTTGCAATATAACGACATTTATCTTTAGTTGATGCATTTGGTATAAATTAATGCTATTAGATATGTTCACGTCATTCATTTGATTTTGCGACTTCCCCAACTCGCAAGTCCATCCAGTGCTGTTGGACCAAATTCGTGGTCATATATGATGAGGAGGCAGGTGACATAAATACCAGCTTGACTTGTAAACCAAGGGAAAAATGATTGACAGTGGCGACCCATGGATGGTTTCCCCATGGCCCCAGTACTGGCCATGAAAATATTAATTGCCATGAACCCTGTCCGGGCCCTTAAGGAAACATTGAACCAATGGGTTATGGTATGTGTTCGGAAGTTTTGAACTGCTGGACAGGATTTTACTTAAGTGGGGCAACGTCTAATAGGGGATGAGTCCCCATTTCATAATCTTGGTTACAATTTTTTTTTTTTTTTAGAATTTTTAATGGGATCAACAATGATAAAATTTTCTAAGACCTTGTTATAAAAAACAAATTTCTAAAATTTCAATGGGGCAACTACCCATCCACTGGTCAATGTTTCTGTTGGGAATAATTCAAATTAGAGGGTTATGATCATTAATGAATTCCCTTCTCTTTTCCCCTTTTTTTCTTACTCAAGACAAGATTTGGAGAACAGATTTCATGCATACTAGAGATTTTCTGGCTGTGAAAACAAATTATCTACGTACTTCATGATACTTAACAATTGAGAAGAGCAAGCTCGTTGGGAGATTGATCCGCGTAGTCTATTTTCCAACTTGGTCTTCCAAGGGTGAACTCAAGATTAAGCAACATATCCGAAGGTGACAACCCCCTAGAATCCATCCTCTCTTTCGCTCCTTCAGCCACATGGAGGGCGGCATTATGTCCTTCCACCTATTAAAGGATGATACGAAAACCAGATTATTAATTATAAGGACACTAACAATTACCTATATTGTCTTAAAATGTTTGGTGACACAAGCATACCTCGGTGTCGTTTGCCATGAGATGAGAATATCTTAACCCATTTTCATGACTGAGTCGGCCTTCATAGTTTGTCTCCATTGATAATGACCAAGAAGATCTGATCCAAATCGTCACCAGAGAACAAGATTAGACCACAACAAAACTGAAGTAATTGAAAGGAGAGTAAACCTTTCAGTGGTAGGTAAAGAGTTGAGTTAATTCTAGTCAGGAATTATGGGTAGGTATATCAAAATAATATAGTTTCTAAATTAATAAGGTCTGGTCTATCCAACTTAATACAACATAAATGAGCATAATTGCTTTCAAAGATCCAAGCTAATAATATGAATGGAGTACTGGTCGGATGAAACTTAAATTTGGTCACAACTAGACCCAGGCATTATCCTGTTTTTGATAGGTTATATCCATAGCCGTCCGTGAGTGAAGTCAGCAAAGTAAGTTCAAACCCAGCCATCCAGGAACATTAAATACTAGTTAAACTAGGCACAAGCCTACATTATCGCATCCCTACATTGTGATTTGAGCCAAGTCCTTGACTTCTCTAGTCTATCTCGGGATCTGTACATTCACAATCCAACGGAGCCCCGGATCGGGATTCTTTTTTAAATGTCCTTACTCCTTACAAAGGTTGGGGAAAGGCTGAACAAAAAAAGAAAAGAAGGGGTAAAACTTTTCCCAAACTCAAAAGACTTAAAAGTTATTTTCTGTAAACGCAAACGTAAAATCACCGGTCAAACGCCATGCTAGCTCATCAAAATCAATGTGCTTCAAACTCGTTTTTTTTTTTCTACTTTCTTTCTTTTCCTTTTCACCCCCGGATAAATGGGTCTTATTCTCTACACCACGGACAAAAACAAGAGAAACATAGGGCATGCTTGATTTCAATTTTTGAAATTTTTTTTGTTATGAGAAACACAACAACACTATTGAAAAACATTAAGAACACTGACTTCAAAGAATAAGAATGATTTTCAGATAACACCACAAATCTATGTGATTTCAAAAAATGTTTTAATAAGAACAGTTTTGAAAAATAAAAACCAAACAAACCCTCGCATATATGCATTTCGAGGATGACTCACCGTGAGAATTTTTGAGGTGTTGAAGGTTGAGGTGGATTGGAAGAAAAAGAAGGGGTGGCGGTATCATCTTTATTATCACAAGAGAATCCTCCTTCTCCTCGCTCCACTTGACTGATCCCTGTCCGTTGGTTCAAACCCATATTTGGTGGCTCTTGACCTGCAATGCAGAGAGGTATTGCTCTTGCTTTATCAGACACCCAACAAATAATTCACATGGAGTAAAGTCAGTCAGTCCAATATCAAGCATTTTTTTTTTTTTTGGGTTTTAGTTGGGAAACAGTATAACGAATGATACAAGATCTGTCACCATTTGATCACCCAAGCTTTCAAACAAAGAGAATAATGGAAGAGAAAAAATAGTGATGGGGTCCTTGAAGGGGCTAGAGACATTCTAATTACCTGTTCCTTTGTCAGTGCTCTTCACTGTTCTATACATCTGCATGAACACCCACAGGAAAATTTTTAGATAAAGTCCACACTACTAAGATTACCCTCTAGATGCCCTTTTGTCTTTACCCTTTGTTCTCCACTCCCCCCACTACATATGAATCATTGCACTATACTTATAGTATATATGATAAAGGTGCAAAAACAGCAATGGAGGATGAAGCCGTCAGTATTCTCACCTGCAAGTGACTCTTCACGTGAGCTAAAGTTAGATCTTTAACATTCATCAACTCCAGGACTGATTTTGGTGTTGCTCCTGTCACATTTTTATAAGAAAATAACTAATGAATCAATATGAGATGAAGATAATAAATGTGAAAACAATCTTGAGTTTGTTTTTGGCATACTCTCATGGCCTCCAAGAAGCTGGACTGCATGAACAAAATGGGCATGGAGGGTTGTAGTCCATCTCATTCTAGGAGCTCTGATGCTTCTTTTGGTGCCATTCATCATTCTTGAATTTCTCTTGAACTCACGCCCGTAGATTTGAGGTAGGTGGTTGTGGTGGTTATGATGAAGATTTCTGGGAAGTTCTAGGGGTGGAGGATTTAGAGCTGCTGCCATCTCCAAGCCTAAGCTCAACATGGGCTCGCCTGGACCTGGGCTGAAGAATCCGTTTTCATGGCTTAAATCACTTCCGCTGCTTCCGGAATCAGTGGCGGAGCTCCGGTCACTGTAGAATGATTTCTTCATGAAACCGTCATAGCCCACTTCCTTGACCTCACAATCTGAAACGAATGGTGGGCTGATCTGCAAGGAGAGATCAGGAAAGGGTGATGTGGTTCCCATTATAGGGTTTGAGCTAAAGAATAGAAGAATCTTGGGGAGGAGATAAGTAGTCCAGTCAAAGACCCACTGGGTTTCTAAACAAAGAATAAGTGGAGGATAAATCAAATCTAGTAGGGATACATAGAGGCTGCTGAAGGCAAATAAGGAAAAAAGAGGGAGAAGGAAATGAGATGAAACTCTTGCGGGATATGAGAAGAGGTCATGAAAAGAAATGGCTTTTTGAGTTTTGAATTGTGACTTGTGATTAAATCATGAGTGGCTTATGATTTGCACTGCATGTGTGTTTAGAGAGAGAGAGAGAGAGAGTGGGGGTGGGGGGAAGAGAGAGAGATGAGTAGACAGAGAGAGAAACAGGCTTTTTAGTAGGGATGCGTCTAGGGTTGATAGGAAACAAAGGAAATGCCTACATAGGAGGTAAGGAAATTGCAGAGACTCGTAGTCAGATAAAAAAAATGCAGGAAAAAGAAGGTAACAGAGTTTTTTGGGGACGAAGCTTTGAAGGAAAAGTTAGTGAAAAAGGGAAGTAGAGTATTTAAGGATGCAGAAAGATCAGGGAGCTTTCCAGAGAGAGAGAAAAGGAGAAAGAGAGAGAAAGGGGAGGGAAGTGTCAGGTTTCCGTAAGTTTATAATGGAGAATGAAAAGGGGGAAGGTGCAGTGACATAATGGTGGATTTGCAGGGAATGGTTGGAATTCGAGAAAACAAATAGAGTACTGTTCAATGGAATATTGGAACGGGAATTCAGTCCCTCTCACACCCCGCCCCACCCCTCCCGATCCCTACGTCAATAGATCGCGACCCTTTTTAATTCCTTTTTCTCTTTTTGTTTCTTTTCACACTTTCATTTTTTTTTCTTCCCTTTCCCACAATTAGAATATTCCCATTTTTTTTCATGAACCAGGTTTGTGTGCAGGCCAAAATATCCCTGTTCAAACCTTCCTTTGTTGCTCTCTTCCATCCTCACCTGCCTCCACTCTCTCTCCTATCATCCACTAATTTTCATTTTCATTTTTATCTCTTCTTCTCTTTTGTTTATATTTGTATTTTCAAAGCTAACTAATATCATTACTTTTATTTTTGAGAATTAATAACAAAATAAATTGGCAAAATGAAAGGGTCCACGTGCTCCTCCCATGCCACGACATTTGGCAACATTGCTACAACTTTGGACGTTAAGGTTCAACAGCCTGGGGTAATGCCTGAGCAAGTCAGGTAGATTTTGAGCAGTAGCGATGACTCAACCAGCAACCATGTACGTCTTACGCCACTTTTCACCACCTCCTCGATAAATGGGTCAAAGTTGAGTAAAATGTTAATTTTCACATTCATATTGACCATGTCGCCATCACCTTCGTTATACAGGTCTGCTTGTTTGATTTAATTCAGAGCAATTATTATTCGGATTCATTTATAAATCTAAGTTAGCAACCAACACGCGTTAATACAAGAATTGAAATTTGGTCAAGATAGACTGGGAATGGGGGAGTGGGTCAAATCCGAGCTATAAGAATCAACCTTTATTGCCAGCTCTAACCTAGTGGCCTTCTTGTTGTTTATTAGCAACGAATGTGGTATATAGTGTATATACAGTGTAGGTGATGAGCACGTAGGAAGTGGATAATTAAGGAAGTTTACACGTGGGAAAGAAATGAGGGTGTCGTGAGAAACGGAGAAGGAGAAGGAAGGAATATAGAGGAAAGGAAGTGTCAGAATGGCTGGGGTGTCCGGCGACACTAGGGCTTCAGACCCACATGGACCTGACCCCACCATACTTAACCCCCCATTTTGGAATTTCCCCAGTTTCCTTCCCACGCGCTTGGTGTCCCATTTTCCTTCTTCTTCTTCTTTTCCCACAAAACTAAAAATCAAAATATCGACCGGCAGGAATATATCAGTAATTAAATTTTACAAAAATAACAAAAATATCAATAAAATATCAATGAATATTTTTACAAAAATATGGTTTCAATTAAAAATTTTCATATTTTAATTATATAAATGATAAGAAATTATTCATATCTTAATTAAGATAAATTAAAATCAAATGGATTAGTAATTATTAAATTAAATATATTATATTTAATATATTATTCGAATATTATTATGTTAAAGATATATTATTTATTTGTTTTTCTTTATTATTATAATGTGTAGATAACAAAATATTGTATATTATAATTTTAAATTTTAAATGATATTATTTTACTTCTTTTCTTTTTCAAATTAATATTTGATTTAAAAATATTATAAGCTATAATGTAAAATAAAAATAAAATAAAATATTATAATCATATGGTGATAGGGATTATGAACAAATAAATAATAAGACATATGGTGATAGGGATTATGAACAAATAAATAATAAGAGAATATAAAAAAAGTTTCTGTTTATAAATAATAAATGCGTCGATGGGCAGTGTTTGAGTGTCTTTGAGGCGTTTAAGGTGGAGTTCGGCGGCACCGAATAATTTTTTGAGATTTTTGGAGCCAAAAAACATAAGAAAAATATCGAAAAAAACGAAATTTCGATGAAGATATCTTATCAATCTCCACCAACGGAAATTTTGTTCCCTGCACAAAGCTAGCTTAAACTGTGAAAGTTTTAGGGTGGGGAGGACGTACGTGAAGGGAAGAGCGTGGGATTAGTTGGGGAAGAAAAAGGGGAGAGCAAGCTTGAATTGAATGGGTAGCATTTGTCTAGATTGTAAAGAAGCTTAGGTCCCCAATATTCCCTCTCCGTGTCCAAATATATTCCAAGGCGAAAACAAAGGAGAGGGGCGCGTGGAAATCCACGAGGGAGGACCATATTCCTCGGCGTCAACTTGGTTCCCCCATCACGTGAGGTGCGGACGTGACCCTGTCGAGGCGATAGGTTCCTCTTTGTTCCCTTCCTTTGTTTTTATTTTATCCGAACCCATTTCTAATGTTGTATTCTTTGTTTATTTTTTTATGCTCGCTTTCCTAAGCTTTCTTTAATCATCAACCCCCCTTTTACAATAACACCATTTCTTAATTGTTTTCGAAGCCCCGGTCAGCGCCTGATGCGCTCTAGATTCTCCGGGAAATGTAAGATTGTATTATTCTCTTATTTTATTATACTACTCCATTCTTAATCATTAATAAAAATCCATTTCTTTCTCTCTCTAAACCTCGTGCGTTGGATTAAGGAATAACATGCTAGCAGTCTGCTAATATCCGGTCAACATGTCTCTCTATGGCTCATTTTCAATGTTTTCAAATGTTTGGGTTATATTCCATATTCCATGTGTTTGTCTTGTTGAACACTCCCAACCCCCATTTCTCTTTGTCCATCTATTCTTCCCTTCTGTTTCTTTAGTCTTACTCCGAAAAAGACGCTATTCATTTCTAGTTTGAAATAATCTCTTAAGGTACGTACCAGTGGGGACCCTTCCCCTTCCCCTTCCCCTCCTTTCTCTCTTTATGTCATACCAACAAAATGTACATACACACTGCTTATTTAACGTTACATGCCAAAACATTTTGTAACTAGGCCATTTTCGCTTTCATTCCTTATTCGTTATATTTAATGATTAAGATTTGATCCAAAAATGATGTTAATCAATTTGGGTCTGTAGTCTGTACGTACAACTCTAAGTTAGGTCAAGCTTGGGCATCAAATATGGTATACAACTACTTCCAAGTCAATAAGAATATGATTTAGTTGCCAGCCAGACTAAGTGGCCCAACACAATTTGAAATCATTTGTGTGTTTGATATGTGATTGAATTTTTATGATATCAATTACAAGGAACCAATTTCTAAATCATTAAACACTCGTGTTTTTGTATGAAATAAGTATAATAATGAGAAGAATATTGGCTTCTTCATGATTTTTCGTGAAATCGGCATATAGGCATGTGTAGTGTAGCTTTGAAATCCGAATATTTGTATATATTAATATTTCTTGTCTTCTCAGCTCTTTTTGAGTATACAAGTATGGACAAAAAAAAGAAAGAAGAGAATCACCGAAATCACCGCCGTTTAGACTCATGTGCACCGCGAATAACATGGTTGATATTTCCACACATTTTTTGCCGGTTCGTCGAGGTTTCTTTTTACATGTGTTGTAGGATCAAGACGAAAGAAATAATGAAGGAAATAGCACTCCCCAGCTGAAAGAAATATATATATATAAATGAAGGCAGACAGTACGTAGTAGCGATTCCCTGATCACACAGTAATAATGAGTTAATGAGTAAAAACACGGTCAAACCCCCCTCCCCCCACAACATGCACCGATGTCTTTAAATAATCGACAATTAACTTCTATTCAAATCACACAACTGACAGCAACATTTTTCTCAACAACACGCGCAACCAGATGCCAGCGCGGCAGCTCCCAAGCCATCGTGGAAAACAGAAGAGAATCAAAGTCAAACCCTCAATCAAATATTGCTAGTCGAAATTTCAATTTTCTCCGATTACATTAGCTCGAAATTGAAATATTAATCATTTTGATATCCTATTACCAAACAGTTTAGTTAGGTTGTCGCAGATCAATTGACAACCTTATTACATGCGACAAATAATGAACATAAGCAGATCCAAATTCATGGTAAAAGAAGATGAGTTTAATTCTACGTTCTCGTGGCTCTATCGCACCCTCAAATTTCCAGAACTGTGTGTGGTAATTAAGGACCACCGGTGCACATTTTTATATTTGGATTTGCTTCTTTTGACCCTTTCCGACATTGTTACAAACAGTGCTTCCTTTGGCTGTCAATTGTTGTTGGTGCTCATCCTGATAAATAGTATACTACATAAGAAAAGAAAATTAAACCCTCCAAACGTCAACATCTACAGACTGTAAGGAATGGAAAAAAAAGGTGTCGTTTCCCTTTCACAAGGAATAAACTGCCCGCATGACGTATACCATAAAGGTTAGAGCCAAGGTAGCTTCTCAATAACTCATCCCCCCAGTCTGCACCATCAATAATTATTCTTTTTAATTAATTCTCATGAATATGACATCCATTGCTCTCTTTCTCTCTCTTTCCCCCTAGCTGGAATGGCTTTAAGATCAATTATATATACGGATTTGATTAATAACTCCAACTTGATGGGTTAACGAGAAGGGAAAGCAAGGGAAACAGTTCAAATGTGGGAGAGATCGATGAAAGAGTAGAGTGCATCCAAGTGTAGGCAGCGGGGGTGGCTCTTAAAATAATAGGGAAGGCATGTGAGGTCATAGAGAAGAGATGAGAGGAGGGGTCGGGAATAAGAATGGTTTAAATGGAGATTAGGTAGATAAGAGAGGAAAATGATAGAAAAGACAGCGGTGGAATCTTGTTACGGTCGTCTTTAGTGTGAAAATGAGTGATGGTTGCAATTCCGAAAAATAAGGAGAGAGAACCACATTATGTTACATCTGATTGTTACTGATCGAGTTATAATTTATATATATATATATATATATATTAATTAATTAAACATTGTTTAAAATAATTTCAACATGGATACACGTGCTGGTGCGGTTGGTTGTCTATACTAATACTGGCCCTTCTGCCGGACTTGCTCATGGTCATTGCCTAATTGGTTTGTGACAAACGAATGATTTTATTTTTGGTTCAATTTTTCTGTTGCTAGAAGTTTGATCTGACCTGGACGGAACTGGGCTATTGGGCCTAAAAGTATTTGGATACTGACTGGCCTATGGAATCAAAATTCTGTCCATTTGTTTTCAAAGTTAGGCTGATCTTGGAGAGCCCAAATCATTGTGGGAGGCCTTTGAGGTGAGCGTCGAAGTGGGCCTGTATGTTTCTTTCAGCTCTTAAGTCTTAATCCGGTTAAGCCCATGGTTAATTCAGCAAAGAAATCTTTCCTGTTGCTGCTGCTGCTGCTGCTGCTGCTCTCTCTCTCTCTCTGTCTCTCTGTCTCTCTCTCCTTCGCTGTAGTGTTCGGGCGGTGGATCTGGTGCTGCCGGAGAGAGAAGCATGACGGTGTTTCACTTCTTCAACTGCGCGATTCTGACGTTCGGTCCTCACGCCGTCTACTACTCTGCTACGCCTCTGTGAGTCTTCTTTTTAATTCTTTTCTCATTCTATTATTCATCAGATCGGCCTCTCATCATGTATTTACGTTGCCGTCTTCATTGCTTCGTAGTAATTGAAACCCTAAGTTATGATTTTTTTTATTTTTTGTTTTTTTTCTCTAGTCTAATCTGGCAATTTCAGGATTTGTTTTTTGTCTCTGTTAATTTCAGTTCATTTAGGAGAGGAAATTAGCGAAATACCGACAAATTTGGATTTTATGACTAATATTTCTGAATGATTCAAATTCATTGCCGCTTATTGATATTTACGTCTCTGTTGTTGTTCCATTGGGTACTTTTGTTGGCGCTATTAGTTGAAATACTTCTTATGCTGTTCTTTGCTAGCATACTTTCTATCTGTCATATAGACTATAGTATGTGATGCAAATGAAAAGGTCCGGAAAATATAATGAAGAAAAAAATTGCCCTGACTATTTGTGAACTTGGTCCCATCAAACAATCTGTATCAAATGGAAAAGACTCGTAATAGCATGGTCGCTTGATCATTGGGAAACCTTGGTGGAGAGGGGCAAATCTGATGCTCTGCTCTCTCAATGAGGGTCAGTACACCATGATTTGCTCTTTTGGAACCTTGAACATGTTACAATTTGTCCATTACTGTCATGCACCCAGTGTCTTCATTTGCATTAGTGTCCTTATCAAGTCTTTGTATCTCTTATCCCATGGAGTATTTAAGTGTCCTGGAAACTTGCCATACTATGGATTCTGGAATCTTTATAGCATTTTAATATGTATATCCATTGTTAAACAGTGATTGGATACTTGAAGAAATTTAATCAAGAACCTAATTTTCTATATTTAGATTTATCAAAAAAAAAATTCTAAATTTAGATATTTGGGCTGCTTTTTACTTTATAATTTGACAACTTCTCACCTTCCATTGTGTACCTTAGCGATGTGAGAAGACTTTGTGGACTGATTCCCTAAGTAAAGAGTAAAATTATAAAGGAGGAGGGCATGACAAGTTCTCATGCCTACGGGATGTGTGTTGAACAACGAGGCCCTTGGTTCAGGAGGGGCTGAATCGGGTATAGGACAATGTACAGAACAATGAGGCCCTTGGTTCTAATTGTAGTGATCCGGACAAAAATGAACACACAGATGAGAATTTTGGGTTGGTTGTGACATAGGAAGTAGAAGTAAATAGCTTTGTGTGTGTTTGTTGGTAAAAGATTGTATTGGAAAGAAAAAAGTGCACAAGAGTACAATGGGAGTATATGGTGAGCTAGATTAAAAAAACAAAAAAAAACAAGGGGAATATAAAAAACAGCTCCTAATCTCTAGAAGGACCCTGTCAATCTACACAATCACTTAAAGACAAAGAATTCACAAGAATGTAAACCCGAATCCATAAAGCAAGATTATAAATACTTTAAGGTTTTTAATTTTTTTTATATCTCTTCATCTTTAAACACTCTTTGATTTCTTTCCTTCCAAATAGTGAAAAATAATACATAAAGGGACTGCTCTCCAAGCCTTCTTACACCTTCTTTCCCTAGAATACCAGAGCCACCCCAAGACGGTGTCTTGTATTGAGTTAGAAATAACCCATTAAATCATAAATAAGGAGAATACCAAAATCGATGGGAGCTTTGCCTTTGCACGATGAAGAAGGATGTCATCAATAGATTCCAACTCCTCTTTGGAATGAGACACCTGTTGACTAGCAATTAACGTCTTATTTAGTGGTGATCCAAAGTCAATATCTTCCATGACAAACTTCGCCTGCAAAAAAACTCAGCTTAAAAAGAACTCAGGGGTTAGATAATCTTACTGAAATAACTTTTATGGAAATTCTTCGTTTGTTCTTGTCCCCTAAACCACTCCATCGTCTTTCTCAGTATTCACTGAATGGCCTTGCAATTGCAGAAGGAACCTTTCCAGAAAATTCAACTACTGATAATTAAAATTCCTAGAAATGGAAGTTCTAAACTCCTCCACCATCCCTTTGCTCCTACAAATCTGCTAATCGCGCTTCTTTAGCCTTGGATATGGCAAACAACATAGGGAACAACACTTTTGAAGGCTCTTGAGTACACCAACTGTCACTCCAAAACTTCAGTCTCTTCCATCCCCAGTAGCATAGCAAACTTTAAAGTTGAAGAGATCTCACTCTATATATATATATAGCTTTCCAAATGCCAATCCCAAAAGTAGGGTTGATGTCTTTGGTTGGCTATGTGGTTGAAACCTATAGCTGTGATGATGATTGAAGGTAAAGGATTATCTCCTCTTTGATGATATTTTCTATAGGTCGCTTTCACTGTATTGCAGCTGATGGTGTCATTTGCTTCATGTCATTTTCTGGTTACTGAAGTTAATGGTTACAAAAATTGAGTAGAAGTGATTACAGATGTTGGTGATTGCAGTGTATCTGATAATTAGTTTGTGGTTTCCCCCCATAAATTTGCTAAGACAACAACAGTGTTTGGCGGAGGTCTGGGCCGAATCGGGACCTCGCGAGTGGGGCACTCACGCAAAGCCGAGAACACGATGCGTGTTAAATAGCAACTCTCCTAAAAGCTCAAGCTTGTAGAATTTGGAGTTTAACCATAGATATCATGCTTCAACCGCCCTCACGTGCACATGGCCCCATACCCACGCACGTGGAGAGTTAAAGTCCATTACGGACTTTCAAATGTTAAGGAGATGATTCGAACCCAGGACCTCATGCCAAACCAAGCTCTAATACCATTTTAAATGACCAACTCTCCTAAAAGCTCAAGCTTATAGGATTTGGGTTTAATATGAATATCATGCTTCAACACATATGAAGGTACAGACAACATATCAAGCATATAATTTGTGGCCCTTCCTGCCATAGATATGACGTAATCAAGGGAAAAAATTAAGTTGATCATAATAAAAAATAAGATATCCTTGATAGAAAAACTCTTCCTTTTCTCCTTTAGCCCTTATAAAAGGATCAAAGTAGTTGATATGCCAAATAGACCTACTGATCAAAAAAAAAAAAAAAATATGCCAAACAGACCAGGAGTATCCTGGAAGGATCTTACACAACATGCTTGTCATGTCATATCAACATGGGCAGGTTGGGTGAAAAGAGCTTAGGCATCATAGTGATAATGGTATGCTAAAATATTGGAATTTCCATTTTCATTGGTTTCCTTTTCTTCACTGGTCTATCCTTACAAACCACAATGTCAAGTTATCATACTGCATTTTTTTTTTTTTTGCCTCCTTTTTTTCAACTTTTTTCCTGTATTTTACCACTTGTGCTGAAGTAACTTGTGTAAAGTATACATTTTTTTTTATAAGCACTTGTGTAAAGTATACATGACTTTATCTGGCATGTTTTAATGGAATTAATGTGAGATGCCTTTCTTTTGTAATATAACTTGTTATGTCAACATAAGATGGATTCGTTGTAATAAGTATACATGTGCAGATCTGAGTATGACACACTTGGTACTTCTGTTAAAGCTGCTCTTGTTTATCTCGGAACAGCTTTGATAAAGGTATGCATGTTTAACAAACAGCACTCCAGAGCTTGAATGCATGCCATAGAATCTTTTTAAGGGACTATAGTGGTCGAGTCACCTACCCTTCATTTGATTTACCCCCATTTACTTGTCCCACCTTCTGTTTACATTTCTATTATGAATTAACATGTATATTATTTATTTATTTATTTATTTTTGGTTGGCAGCTTGTTTGTCTGGCAACCTTTTTAAATGTATCTGAGAATGACAGCTTTGATCCATATCAGGTAGTTCTTTTTTCCATTTTCACAATCCTTTGAATAGAGTTTGCACAATTACATGGAGGACTAGAGGAAGTCCTCATTTTCTTTGTTTACAGAATTTGATTTTGACAGCCTTCACTTGTTAAGATATTATGTTTAGTATGAAAAGTTACCATGTTTATCCTTTACTCGCCATCTAAATTCTCTGGTTGGCTGAATAGTTGCACATGTAAGACCGCTTGATAATACCTTTGATCATTTTTTATTGGCTTGTAAATGCCAAATCTTGATGAACTAGTGAGGAATATGATGTATAAGTTATTAATAGACAGTGTTGTATTGTACAAACTAATCTTACTAGCAAACTAATTTGTACTTACACATTACCCACCAATATTACTAATTTCAGAATTACCAATTTCACGTGTTTATAAGATCTATAAAGGACTGGGGTGAGGTGCATTTTCCATAATTAACTAATCTTTTATTTTTTCAGGAATTTTTGAAAGCTTTAATTGGTTTTATAGATGTCGCTGGGCTTTACTTTGCCTTGACCCAGCTGACTCACAGAAACATCTCTCAAAACCACAAGTTCCAGGCTGTTGGACTAGGTGAGTAAAAAGACTCAAATTATTTGGAAATTTGAATTTTTTTCAGCCGATTCCAGATGGTTCTATCACTTTTCGTTAACTTGGATTATTATTTTCTGTGTCTTCTGCTCATTTTTCTATATACAGATTTAGAGTCCAAAAGATGTTATGCACAAATATCACTTCCTCTCTGTAATTGCTTTACATTCCTAGCACTCTTTTTGTTCTAGAATTTATAGTTAGTTGGGGGAAATTGAAAATGATCTGCATCTCTTGTAGTTTCGCATATCTATTCACTTGGCATAGGTAACTCTATGTTTCCATGTTCTGGTAAATGAAGCTGTATCTTTTTCCCTGTTGGCAGGATGGGCTTTTGCTGACTCTGTGCTGCATAGACTGGCACCCCTTTGGGTTGGTGCTAGAGGACTAGAATTTACTTGGGATTACATTTTGCAAGGCCTGGAAGCAAATGCTAATTTGGTATATTTCTGATGCTAATTTGGCCTGGATTGCATGTTTCTTTTGCTTTCTGCAACAGTATTTCTAGTTCTAGGCTGGAATAATAATTAGTCTGATTAAAAAGGCCAGGAATAACTGTTTTGGATATTTATAGAATTACAAATATGTCAGTTTGTTGACGTTGCAAGCTGGATGATATTTTCTGCCTTTTGTTTTCTTAGAGAAACATGGTTGTTCTTTTTCTGATGATATCTGCCTCTATGTTCTGAATTCAGGTATTGAGTATATCCCTTGCTGCATTGGGATCGTTGATGTGGCTTCGAAAAAACAAGCCCAGGACTTTGATTCCTATAATATACATTTGTGCAGGAATTGTGGCAACCATGCCTTCTATCACTAGGTCACTTCTTAACCAACCTCAAACATTTCCATTTGTTAATATGCATATTTTACTTAACTAAAATTTAGACATTATTTAATTCTGGTTGTAGCAGCCAGTCCTGTCTCTCAATGATATTCAACTTTCTAGGATGATTCATGATACGAAACCGAAGCATACTAAGAAAAATGTTTCTGTATCACACATTTCTGAAACGTTTATAACCCTTGTGTGTCCTCCCTGTGCAAATTGGGACTAGCATGGTCTCTGGACGTAATTAGCATGTTTCAATGGATAGTTTTTTTTTTTTTTGATAAGAAGAATAGCGGTTTGTTATTACATAACAAACCACTAAAGACGGTTAACATTGTCGAAATGACTGAAAGTTTTGAATGCAAGAATGAAACAATTTACATAGGCAGAACATATATATACGGTGCTTTAGGTCAACTTTTTCCTCTTTGCTAAATTGTTGATCTTGCAGTTATCTGAGGCGAGGCTTGGGGTGGCAACTTCCAAAGGTGGTAGGCTTCGAACTGTTTACCTCTTTGGTGATGGCTTTCATTAGCTGGCAGCTCTTTGCGACGTGTCAAAGACCGTCCGCATGAGGGCATGCAGAATAGCTCCTCATTCTGCCACAGTTGGTCAGAGAAAGGATTGTTAGGGCCAGTGTAGAAGATCCACGCTCAGTTGCATTATCAGGGAAGCTGTGGTGTCCAGTTTTCTAATGTTTAATTACGTGTTTTGTTTTTAAAATTACTTTTGTATCACTTAATGGAACCCATTTTTAATCAGCAGATAATTCATAGAATTTAGGGCTCAGAGTCATATTGTTATCATCCAAGTTTTTTTCACAAAGAATTGATCTGATTTTGTACGGTCTTCTTTAAAACCTATGATACTGTTGAGCTGCAAATCAGCCCTTTTTTATTAGTTTATCTGCCAAGGCTCAGCCACTATCAGGGGCTGCTTCCTTATTCTATGCTGAACTAAGTCTAGATTGTGTCGACTGCCAAAGAAAAACAAGAAAGATAAAGTTTGGCATAGAAAACACTGAATCATTTAATCCCTTGTTTCCTAAACTCTGAATTGACATGTCCTCCAGTTGGTTTCAAAGAGTGGGTTTGTTGTAGGCCTTACTTTGGCTGAACCTGCAACTAATGACTTCCATGAATTCTCAATCCATCTCCGGTGGCCCTCAAAACAGTCGACTGAAAGGCATGTAGGCTTATTTTATGTTTAAACATACGAACTATGTAATTACTAATTACCATTCCGCGCGGGTATATTTTCTCACCAGAGGATGTCTTTAATAAACCCACGGTGACACATTATGGGGAATAAAATCAAATGCTGCTTCGATTCATGAAGCTTCGATTAAACAAACCAAAGCAAATGTAGATCTACAATGGAAAAAGAAGAATCAAAGCCAGGATCTCGATAGAGAAGAAGGCAGACTGATTATGATTTCGAAGAGAGTAGTAGTCACTCAGATTCCTCAACAGATGCCTCTATTCGGAGAAGAACGAATCCAACGGCAACCCCAACGAGCACAAGGCCGTTAACGATGGCAGCAATCCTGAATATTTCATCAGCAGCATTACATGTGGAAGAAAGGGCACCACCACCACCACCTCTTCCTTGAGCTCTCAAGGAGCTCACCACATTAGCAAAGCACTGTTCGGTGCAGACCGGAACGCCCATTGCTGTCACGCGGGTGTGAGCTTTTAGACCGCCATAGCTGTTCAACCCTCCACCTATGTACACCACTTTCCTCTCTCCCTTCTGGGTTGTGCTGCCGGAGCTCCTGACCCTGACAGTCACCGTCGCCTTACAGAGTATCGCCGATGCTGTAGCCATTTGAACCCCCAACCCCGCTGTAAGCAGAAATTTTAGTAAGCTGTATAAACAAAGTGAAAAGAGAGAAAGTTCGATGATGTTAGAAATTGAAATTGAAATGGGGATGAGTTATCTTTGGGTTACCTCTTTCTGGAATTGCAGGGTGTGGAAAGGAGAGGGGAGAGATCAAATGAACGAGTGCAGATAAGGTGAAAGGAATTATGGTTGGCTGAAAACCAATGAGAATGGGATAGGAGTATAGGACTCGCTTCTCTCCGAACACAGAAAGTGGGGCCTCCTCTCACTCCACTTGTAAACATAGAGTATACGTCTCTAATAGGGAACCAGACACTTGTCCTTTTAAATCATTGATTTAAAAGTTAATTAGTTCCGTTGGATCATTTTTGCCAACCAACACCGAAGCCCTGTTTTCAAACTTCCTCCCATTTCGATTACATAGCATCTAGGTTCTACTACAACCAAAAACTCTTTGAATTAAAATTTTGAGATATTGTCAAAAAAAAAAATTAAATAAATTAAAACTTATTTTTTACAAAAATTTTGAGCTATTATTAATTTAAAAAAAAAATCAAGCAATAAAATGCAACTTAATTATTATATAAATTAAAGTTTTACTTAATCAATAAAAACCCAGGGTCGTGTATGTTTTTGTTTTTTGTTTTTAAATTTTATATAAAAAAAAGTCTATGAGTGTTCAAATTTTAAAAAAGATATGACATCTAAGAAGGGAAAGAGCCATTAATTCAAGTTTCAATAGAAATAATTTATTATATTATAATAAAGTACTTAGTTGTAAGAAAAAAAAAATCTTATATAAAAAAGTATATATACGAACTGCAGTTATAAAAAATAGAAACATTTTCAACGTTGAGCCAGAAAATAAAGTTGGTGGCATTATTAGTTTTATTCGGTTTTAGTGGTAAGGGAGTTTTACTGCACGGTATAGCTGCACTGCAACAAACACCCTTTTAAAAAATATATATATAACCTAAGAAAATAGAGCATAAAAGAACGTGTACGGTTCTATATAAAAAGAACGTAAATCTGTGTTACAACCAGGAAATTGATCCCATATTTTTTTTCCATTCTCCAATGCGTAGAAGCCCTTTTATTCAACTCTTTAAGGTAATTCGAGTGCAACACATATAATCCTTCGTAGAAAAAAAAATCTCATAATTTAAATTCTCTCTCAGATAATTAGAAGAAAATTTATAATTCAACAAACTTATATATATATATATAGGGACGGGCCTAGAATGTGCCTAGGGGGGCATTTACCCTTCCTAAAATTTTTGAATTAAAGCTTTCAATGGGAATTGATCTCTTGATCTTAAGGTTGAAAGCAAATTACCTAATCATTGTAATACAATACCCCCTTGAAAATACTCTCTACTGGCCATATTTTCTAGATCCGCTACTCTATATATATATATATAAAAGCCCTAACTATACATAGGTTCAAGGAATCAAACCATTAATCCCTCCCACCCACGTACAGAGGTAGGGATTGGTCTCAGAACCTCAGTTATCCACATTAACCAAGTAAGAGTTGATTGCATCGTTCTGCTCGTAGTATACCTCATGTATAATAATATGTCATCTGAAATCCCACCATATGATGTCCCCCCGGCCCCATATCATGACATTCAACAGTCCCATGTCAAATATTTCCATGCGTACAGCTTGTAGTAACATCACACTAGTAGTAGTATTATTTCCATGCGTACGTGTGTCCTACAAAGCATGTGCCCCCAACTCGAGCTCGTACTCATCTGACGAAATGTTTGTCCGTCTTCAACTAAATATAAGATTATCTTACTATATGATCAATATCACGGCGAGGTTGCGATAAATAATGTACTACTTCGTACCCCAGATCATAACCAGAAAATATCAAACATAGCCTAACAAAATTAAACGATGAAAGCAATTGCATCTATAAACAATTGCAACCCAGATAGTTTGCATATCTTGTGGCGATGATGACTCCGACCAAGATGGCCGGTGCTATTTAACTTGAAGCATGAAAAATTCTACCATACAGCCAAACATCTTTTAACTACATACATGCTCAACTGTTAAGATGTTCTACCCTCTTCGGTTGGCTGCTTGTTCTCCATAAAGTATGTACAAGAACACAAACACCTGACTGTCACCTCACACTATTCACGTGCAGAGGGCATCCACCACCACCACCTGCATAACCCATTTCTGGGTCACATGAAAACCAAATTCATCAGACAAATACAAAATAAATATAATAGTAAAATAATAATAATAATAAAAATAATTCAATCAATATAAGTTACAAATAAAAACTATACTCAATCAAACCCACAAATAAAATAAAAAGAATTTCTCCACCATTAGGATAAATTAGAAAATTGGGCAGATTACCAACATAAACATCTCTTATTCCTTGTCCCTTAATTAAGCCAATCAGAATTCAGCCTATGTGAATTTTCTATATAGAAGTCCACTTAGTCAAGATAGTTCCAGGAAATGGCACTCCAGAACCCCAATCATTATTGTGTTCAAAGATCAAGAAAATAGATGTTTTAATGGTAAGACTTCCACAGCTGTTAAAAAAAATGATAAGACTTCCACTCAAAAGATGCAAAAGTAACTCAATACCAGCCACCATTTTACTAGGGCTATTTTCCAAGTGTTCTTCTTATTGTAATAACCAGAGAGCCCAAATGCCAGTGTAGTACCATATGCCATTAGTAAACCAACAACATTAGATTTAAAATTAAGAAAGAAGCTCTATTATTTTCCAGGATGCTTGGGATCTAATTTCCAGGAAAAGAAAAGGTTTGCAGAGCAATGCTCACCAGAATTTAAGTTACAGTCCAACATCTTCATATATCTTCAAATGCAATGGCTGTCAGTGGCTGATCCAATAAGAAATTACTTGGAATCTGCTTTTCCACTCTGATGATCTGATCCTTTCTTTCCAACCCCAGATATGTGTACAAGCATTTCACCTTCACCAACAAGTTCAAACATGCACATATCTCCCATCTTGACATCATTGCCACGAACAAAAGCCATCCACCCTCCACAGAAAGTATGCACCATTCGGCCCTTAGTATCTGGGACTGAATTTACAGTCCAACATTCTCCTTTTAAGTTACGAAGAACAATCTCTGTCTTGCATTTTGGAAGATGTGCCATAGAAAATTGATATGGAATTTTCTGCATCATAGGAACTGATCGGTGAATGACTAGTGATAATGTAAACAGTTTGTAGAAAGGAAGATGTCCAAGCCTGGTGCATTCATGCCAAGTGAGGAGAACAAACCAATAAAACCCTCTATTGGCCAAGTTGAAAATGCCCCAGAACTACTGCAGGGAATGGAGAGAGGTGAGTCCAAATTTTATCACCTTCAGCATTCCAACAAGGATTGGAGGAAGGATCATCGTAAGCCAGTAAATAGGCTTAACGATGCCAGATTTTTTAGAACAGCCTAAAAGAACTCTGATAAAATATATAGATGCAAGGCCACCCCGACATGACAGCCTACAACATGGGTCCGTGTTCCTTCATCTTGAATGAGCATGTAAACAGTTGTGGAATTGTGGTAGGCAAGTAAGACATGGTGAAAGGTTCAGGAACAAGTAGATCATATAACCAAAGAAAATATGTGACCACTACTAAGGTGAGATGGAAGAATACAAAAGCAAGAGGATCAGTCAACAGTTTCATCAAGCAAACTGCTCATCTACTCTGTTTATTTAGCAGACCTTTGCTTCTTCTTTTTACTTTCTAATATGGATGAGTCAAACAGTTCAGGACAAAGTTTTTTTTTTTTTGGATAGGTAAGCTAAAGAATATCATTGAACAAAAAGAAGCCTAGGAGAATTTTTTTTATATTTTTTGATAGGTAAGCAAAAGAATATCATTGAAAAAAAAGAAGCCTAGGAGACAACCCAATAATGTATACAGGACATATACAGGACAAAGTTTTTATTCCTTCCAGTTTCCACTTGATCTATTATTATTATTATTTCTATCTATTCTTCCAGATTTTCATTTGGTTTCTTTTAAACTTGAACCAAAATAATATTCAATTATTGACTAATGATGCACAAATTGGTTTCATCATGGAACTTATCTGAGGCAAAACAAATAAGCCAGACATAAACAAATACAAGTTAAAACAAAACAAAGAGGCAATTAGAAAACCACTCACCAGAGTATATGAACCACTGATATTGAACTTCTTCATGAACCTCGCAAAATAAGGATAACTTGAAGTAAAAGAACGTGCTGCTTTTTCTTCTTCAGCTGATATTGTTGAGATAGAACTTTTAGCTTGTGATCTAAGTTCATCTGCTGCACGGGTTGTGTTCTGGATGGCTGCCTCTATTTTGTTTTTCAGAAGCTCTTTTGGGTTAGGAAATGTAATAAGTGATCATTTCACCAGTAAATAAAAGTTATGGTTAAAGGCGGCAAAAGCAGGAATATTACTTTATGAATTAGCCTTATACATAGTGAAAATCCAGAAAAGTGGTACAGCTTTTCCTATTTCCTAGCCCTAAAGGGTGGACTCCAGGTGAAAGGGTTTAAGTAGGGGAAGGGCAGAGATTCCAGGATCAAGTGGTAAAGAGATGAGTGGGTTTGTGGGAGTTTCCAGGTTCAATTCCTAATAAGAACTAAATAAATAAAAGAGAAGAAAAAATATATATAAGGAGATAAACTTTTCCTACAACTGTCCTTAACAAAAAAACCCACGTGCAAACACAGGTCAGCGTCATGTTTTCTGTTCAACAAGAAAAGCACAGTACCCATGGCCATTAGAAGCTGGAAAAACTACTAAAATCAACAGCACTACCAAAATTTTTAAGGGTATTGGGACTTACACCTAAAGGCAATACTTTGAAAATTAGCCTCAAGGCTAGAGCCACAATATGGGGTAACCAAGACTTATGTCACACCCTGTTGAGGTTTACAGCCTTGAGGCTACAACCTTGAAGCTAAAGAGGCTTAAGCTTTGAATACTCAAAGGGTTTTTAATAGGCTCAAGGTTTTTATGGACCTTCTAGAAATATTTTATAAGATTTTTATGCTTTAATATCCAATGGCTTTAACGAATTGTACTCCTGTGAGGCTTTCATACACATTTACAAGTTCTGTTTTGGGTTCAAGATGAGTTTAAGATGTAAACAGATTATCATTCAATGACCATGATGGTAAATAAAGGAAAAAGTTAGTACAATTGATGGTTGAAGAAGAATATGCAAACTTAACATGGAGATTAAGAAAGCAATTGGATATGATTAAGATTCCTGAATGATCCTACCAATGATAGCTAAGATAGTATTAAAGATCATTTGAAGTCATGAGAAAGGTTGAATCTTAGAGGAGAAAGCTAGAAATGTACCAGGCTTTTCATTGCAAGCTCTTGATGCAGAACTGGCAGAGTTCTTTGATGAACTCGCACGTTTTTTCATTTCAGCAGTAACAATATCTTGAAGTGTTTTAGATCCTTTCTTACCAGATACACCTAGCTTTGTTATATGTTTTAAATGGACTTTCGGTGAGTTCCCTTTTGGTTTCTTTGGTAAACCTTCAGGATTTTTGTGTGAAGTAGAAGCACACCCTGGAATAAACTCATTAGACATAGCTTTCCCACTTTGGCCATCTATACCTTCTTTTCCAGCCCCAAGAATGTGAACACGCATCTCACACTTGCGCACAAGTTCAAAAATGCAAATATCTCCCATCTTGAGATTATTACCACGGACAAAAGCCATCCACCCCCCACAGAAGGTATGAAGCGTGTGAACGTTTGTAGTTGGGACTGAATTTACAGTCCAACAATCTCCCTTTAGATTACGAAGGACAATCTTGATTTTGCACTTGGGAAGATGTTCCATTGAGAACTTATATGGGATTTTCTGCACAATGGAGACCAGTTGGTAAATAGACAATTAACAGAAAAATAGCATGCAGAAGAGAAAACAAATCTGGTGAACCTGGCAAGTTCTGGCTAAGTAGAGATGATGATGATCTTACAAACTCCTCAAGTGGCAAAGCCTGAAAATACCAAAGGAATTGCCACATGAAAGAGATAGAGGTCATCTCAACCAGCCAGGGAGGCCACTAAAGATCACTGCAGAGGCTTTAACTATATTAGATTCCTAAGGGAATGCTGAGGCTATGTTTGGTTCCTGAAAATTTTGAGGGAAAATGCAAGAGAAAAAGAGAGGAAAAGTAAAAGGAAAGAAAAATTAAAG
This sequence comes from Tetrastigma voinierianum, assembly GCA_016808115.1. Classification (NCBI taxonomy): domain Eukaryota; kingdom Viridiplantae; phylum Streptophyta; class Magnoliopsida; order Vitales; family Vitaceae; genus Tetrastigma; species Tetrastigma voinierianum. The sequence goes on from JAEQBH010003707.1 coordinate 743,216, forward strand.
GAAAACAGAAAATAAATTTGGGGTCGATAAATTATTCTTATACTCTAACTTCAAAGTCCATTTCACTTATCTAATTCTTCGATATAAAAAGATTAAATAATTGAAAAGGCACAATTCTCTAACTAATTTTAATTATATTTGATTTTCTTCGATATTTTTCATTTTACAATCAAACACGAGAAAATCATTTTCTTACAATTTTTTTTCTTTCCCTTCACACCTTTTGGGAACCAAACATAACCTAGAAGTAATTTACTCCATTTATCTATATCTATATTAATACTAAGTGATGATGCACTGATAGATTATATTATTGAAATAATAAGACACAAAAGAGACCTTAAATGAACAAAATATTTCAGTCAAAACTCAAAAGTAATAAATGGAAAATGAAACTATTTACCAGAGTATATGAACCACTGATGTTGAACTTCTTCATTATCCTCACAAAATTAGGAAAAGAGGAACTAAAAGACTGAGCCACTTTTTTCTCTTCAGATGTTGACAGAGAACTACAACCTCTAGCATGAGAATCAAATCCATCTTCAGCTCTGCTGTGGATGGCAACCTCTGTTTCAAAATTAATTAAGAAACTGGAAGATATTTGATTTCATAACTAAATTAAACACGTGTCACTCAAGACTGCAAGCAATAAAGCATGATTCCATGAATTGCTCTTAGATGTTGCAGAGATTAAAAGTACAGAATAAAAATAAATGCATCTATGTGCTTAGAGATCATAAGCTAATATTGACCGCAAAATCCAGATGTTGAAAAGTAAGGGATTGTTACCCTGTTTTTCATTGCAAGATTTTGATTGAGAAGGCATAGGACAGAGAGAATCCTTTGATGGACTCCCAAATGTCTTTGTTTCATTAGATAAAAATTCTTCTTGACATTTTTCTGTCATAATTAAATCTCCACATTCGCATGCTTCTTTATTAGATTTATCCATCTTGTCTTCCATGTTCTTTGTTTGACCTTCTGAATGCAAATGACAAGAGCTCCCTCTCATTTTCTTTGGCACACCTTCAAAAATTTTATCTTTAGAGATAGTTGTGCTCTCCCTTTCTCTTTTTTTGCTTAGCTGTTCATCCATACCTCCTGGATCTTGGCTGCATTCAGCATGAAATGCAGCTTCTTTTTCACATGAACTTTGATCAAAGACATGCACCGTGAAATGCAAATTCCCATCATATCTAAATACCAAAGAGTCACCACCTCTATGCTATGATCTCTCACAAATTCTGGCCATCCATCATGCAAAAATAAGTCATTATTCTGTTGAATCAACTCAACATGCCAAGAGTTATCACTAGGACCCACTAATGAAACAAATCCAGATGTTCTGCCTTCCATGTGTTTGATGAATCTTGATGGAATTTTCTGTAATGAAAGGATTTAAAATTGTGAGACCATCCAAAACCCGAAAAGGAGAGTCCAATAAAGAAGAAATTGAAAATGGTCAATTCGTCTGATCAAACTCAAAGAGGGAGAGAGAGAGAGAGAGAAAGAAAGAGAGAGAGAGATCATGCAAATCCATCATCTTGAAGCATATTATGAAATCGAACACAGTTTTCCAGATTACGTCGTTTGGTGGGTAAGGAAGAAATCATCCAATTACAACTGAAATGACATCCGATAGCATAATCAGGGCACATATTTAACTTTTAGAATTACCCAAAAAAAAGGTATGTTGCACTTAAAGATTAGTTACTCTTAACAGTTGGAATCTGCTGGCAGAGTGAGGTACCCTACAATCTTAATATGAGCAATCAGGGCAAGTATTAACTCTCAGAATTACACTGCCACCCCCTACGATCTTTCCTTTATAGGCATTACTCTGAAAAATCTACCTCATTCCTTTTAGCAATTGCATGCAACAAAAAAATGTAAAACTCGAGGAATGAAACTAGAAATCACCCAACAATAGGGGGCAGAGTGCCTACTTGATGACCACAGCTTCTTGTTCCTATTCAGTTCTTTCTCAACAAACCATATACAAGGAAGAAATAACGGTTACTAATTTCACCAGCCTTTAATTTGAATAAACAGCATAATGCAACATATACTTTGGATAACAAGAATATTCTCTTTCACATGAAGTACAAATATAAAGTTAGGTTTCCATGAAACTATTAAACCTAAAGCATACAACATAGGCAACTTCGATAATGTCAGCTCTCAAATCAATTTTAAGATATTGACAGAATTGTCGAAAGATAATATTAGACTTGGAAAATAAATGAGGATGATTTTTAAACGGCTTCTATGTAGCCATTTTTAATTGTCTTTGTTTGGAAAATGCTACAGTAAGGAAAAAAAACAAAATTCTTTAAGATGCTTAACAAAGAAGGCCATTTTTAACCTTTTTCCTTCCCTTTCCTTCTACTTAAAACTAAGAAGGTAATTTTCTTTTAGTTCTGCCATTCATCCCAGAACCAAATGGAGAGTAAATCAAATCACAGCCAGTACAACTATTTTTTAGGTATAACATATATTTTAAAAAAATAATGTTTTTTTAAAAAAAAACGCCTAGAAAAGCTTATGCTCCGTTTGATAATGATAATAGAGGATTCTTCTTGCTTTATTTATAATGGCTCTCTGCTACATCCTACTACATTCTAAAAATGTCTTGCTTTATAATTTTTCCACTCTCCAGAATGAAAATGCATGTTGAAAATACAACAAGATTTAAGACAAACACGGATGCAAAAGATGCAGAGAATGAGTAGATAGCCATGACCACATTCCTGGTATTTCAAGCATTTCCGTCGCTGTACTCTTCTTATTTCCACCTCTACAAAACCCGCCCTATAAAAACTAGCATAAAGCCAACATCCAAACAGTTGCCAGTAGTTTACGCCCTCGACTACAAAATAAACCCTCAAATTTCTAACGTTTTTCCTTGGGAGCCTCGATGCATAAATAACGGTGCAAGGACCCTAATTTGTTGTCCTTGATGGAGACTAGAGAGTAATGTAGAAAGGCGAAAAGGAAAACCAGCGGCAAAAGATAAAATAAGAAAGAAAATATTACCAGTCGCTCGGAGCTCGCATCAGGCTGGAAAGCCTCAAAGAAATGAGGTCGCCTAGTGTTCTTCATCTCTAGAAGCCCTGACAACACCTCCTACACAACAATTTTAAGGAATGCCCTCAACAAAGACGGAGAAAGTCCTAAATAAAGACCAAGAAAGTGAACATTTCCCCGTAAAATTACGAAAGCTGAGAAAAGAAACGGTCGAGGGGGAGAAAACAGTTTAGAAGGTAAGATTAGCTTCAGATTTCATGCTCACTCCCTCGCTCCGTGAATCCGTATAGGGCTGAGGGAGAAAGGGGTTTCAGACTTTCAGCGGTCTTATTGGCTGTGTACACGCTTCTCATCAGCGCGTGGGTAAAGTTCCAAAGTTCAGTCTTATTGTCTAAAATAGATGACACACCAGCTGAAGCCTGAAGATATTGATAATCTCCCGATGAGAATCAGTTAACCTTTACACTTTACACTAATACTGCCTCCAATAGTTCAATTGGAGAGTGCCAAGCCAGAAATAAGGTGGCATTTAACTTTAAAACGAGTCCAATTGCTAATTGCTGCTTCATCCTCTCTCTCTCTCTCTCTCTCTCTGATCCTATTCTCATTCATTCATTCTCATTCATTAATCGGCAATCAATCCAATTACACTTTCTTTCCGTTAGCTGCGAAGGGTTTTTCTGTAACGTTTATTTAAAAAATAATATTTAAAATACAATGTTTAAAAATATATTTTTTATTTTATGCCAGTTTTTATTGATTAGGAAAAAAATTAGTTAAAAATTATGTGTGTTTTCAATAAACGATTTCTTCCCCACATTTTTTTTGTTATTATACGTTTCTCACTTAAAAATATGAGACTCATTTTTATTTTTAAAAAATCATTTTTTTAAAATAGTTTGGAGTTGCTATTTAATTTTTTAAAGCGAAAAATAAAAAACCCTAAATGCGACTCCTTAATGTTAAAAATACAGTCTCTGGTAAAATCGTTTCAAGCCCTGTAAGAAGTATTTATCGTTAATATACGACGTAAAGTCAGAAGACCCCTCTGCTCCCTAGCCGAGCCTCTACTAAACAAACTAAGCAAAAATACGATTGAATTAATCAACTAACGTATCACCAAAAAATAAAGAATAACAATACAAAAACATGCAATAACAATACAAAAACATGCAAAACATATATAAATAAATAATCAAGCAAAGTCATATGAAAAAAATGTGTACCTGAACGGCATGTTAGAAGTGCTACAAATTGGGAAATAACGTTAGTGCAATAACAAAATAAAAACGATTCACATTCAAGTAAAAATTGGTTATAAATCAGGCTGCCACTTATTTATTAAAATGATACATTTAAATTTCGTGCCTCACCCAAGCCTGAGTATTTATATGTTACACAAATTAACTCCCTAAGATTTCATTTTATAATTGTAGAATTAACTCGCACATTAAATTTTTGAAAACCTGTTTGAATCAAGCTCTACAAATTGTTAAAATAAATTTTAAATTCGGTATTTTATCACCTTTATAATTAATTTTCAAAATTTAAGCACAGACAACTAAATCTTCGAAATTGAGATTTTGAAATTTAAAATTGATCGCTTAATTTTTGAAATTATGAATTTTGTAAATTTGAAATTATAAACTTTAAAATTGAAAATTGAAAATTGTGGAACTTGAATTTTGAAATTATAACATTTGATTTTGAAATTACGACTCATAATTTCAAATTGAAATATTGAAATTTTGAAATTTGAGATTTGGAGGACTTGAATTTTAAAATTGAAATTTTGAATTTTAGAAAATAAGAAATTTGGAATTTGAATTTTGAAATTTGGACACTTAAAAATTGAGAAATGAAAATTTAGAACTTGATTTTTTTTTTTTAAATTTGGGGCTTTTATTGTAAATTACGTGTGATGCTTATATGTTGCTTAAAAATAAATTGAATTATTAAGAAAAAAAAAACATCAACAACCAATTTAATTAAATAAACAAAAAGCAACAATATACTTACAAAGAAAATAAAATAATTAGAGTATAAATTAAATGACTAATTAAATATATACAAGACAATTAATTAAAAATAATAATTATATAAAAGAATAATAAAAAGAAAATCAATAAAACTTATCTGCATGGTAGCCTCCTGACTCGCCGCCTCTAAAGCTCCCAAATTGCCTCCAAAAGTTCTGATTGTCTCCAAAATTGCCCTTTAAAGAAAAGATTTCCCCCAAGGTTATCTTATTTTAAATCAAAATTTTAAACTGGCACCACTTAAGCACCACACTCAATGCAGTGAAAAACCCATACCTCCCTTAAAAATAAACATAAGAAACCACGCGCCTTCCAAATTACGTGAGCCACGCCTTAATTTATTCTCCCAAAATATTTAATTAAGCGGTCATTGTGATCTTCCACTTTTTTAGTGTGAAGGCCCACTTCGCTTCGCTTTTTCCTACTAAATCAAGCTTATGCCCCATTATAGCAAAGGAGTACTTTCTCCTCAGAATTTTCAACGCGAATTTGCCTTCTCACAAAAGTTAAATAAATCTTATGTGCCTTCAAATTTTTAAATTATAACGATTTATTCAGAAAAGCTACAATATCATTTTTAATATTTTAATGACACATTATTTTATTACTAAATAATTAATAAAACATATATAACATATGTACAATAATATAATAATTTTACATTACAGTAGCAGCAGTATATAGTATATATATATATATATATATATATATATATATATATATATATATATATATATATATATATATATATATATATATATATATATATATATATATAAATTATAATTTATATTATAAAATTAATTTGTTTTCTTATATAATTTATTATATAAAATAAGTGCTATCAATTGTGATATAGTATTTATAAATAGTAATATTTAAAAATATATATTTACTATTTGATATTAAAAATAATATTATTTATCAAATAAAATATTAATATGAAAAAATATGGATATTTTGATCGTTATTTCTTATTATTTTTTCTACTTATGGATTAAGAAACAATTATTACCGAGTTGTTAGGTGAAATCTATTAAAAAAAACATAAACAAACTTATTATTAATTTTATTTTTAACAAATAATTATATGTAATAATTAATTATGTTATATTTTAATTTTTGAATAAATAAAATCTTAAATACTATTCTTTAATTAAAATTTAACTATAACACGTTTTATTTATTAAATAATAAATTAATCTTTTATTCTTAGTATAAAATGATGTATCATTAAAATATTTAAAATATTAAGATAAAGATAAAATATATTTATAATAATAACTATAATTTAAGAAAAATTTCAAGATACTTTAAATACCTTTTTGAGCAAATAATTTAAAATAATCTTAACTTCTAATGATATACGAATAATGAAAATATAAATTCAATCGAGACACATTAATATATTTATTTATTTTTTTTAAAAACATCTAACATAAATCGTCTTGCAAAAACTGCCATTAAATTAGAAATATTTTTTAAAACATCATATTTTAAATATTATTTTTTAAATAAGTCGAATATATAGGGGTGGGCAAAAAAACCTAAAAAAGCGAACCAATCGAAAAACCAAATCGAACGGAAAAAAAGGTAAAATTGAACTGAGCGGTTCAGTTTTGGTTTGTTTTACATTAAATCTCTGCCGATTTAGGTTCTTGCATAAAATATAAAAATCGGTAGTTTCGGCTAACTAAATCGAATATATATATATATATATATATATATATATATATATATATATAGGTTGTGATTTCTTTATATTGGTTTCTTTTTCTATTGAAATTGTGATTTATTTAGATTTGTTTCTTTTTCTATTAAAGTTGTGATTTCTTTAGGTTGGTTTCTTTTTCTATTGTAGTTGTTAAAACTTGTAATTGATTACAAAATTGTAATTAAATTATTCAATCTTATGCTTTTTATATATATTATTTATGAATGTATTATAAATACATAAGTATCGTGAGATTGCAAATGAATAGATTGTATTCATTTTTTTTCTTTGTATTTTTTATTATATTTATAATAATTATTATAATTTAAACTTTAATATATGATTATAGAATTACAAATTTATTTTTTAATTTTAATTACGATTAACCAAAAACTCGGGTATATTATTAATCATATTAATTCGCTAAGTTTTCGCTTATATAAATAACAAACTAAAATCACTCCAAAACTGCACAGATTAGTTTTTATTTGCGCTTTATCTGATTAACCGAACTACGCCATATATATATATATAGGAAAAACCATAACTTCGAGGCCCGGTTCTTATGGGCCCTGGGGCTGAATGGGCTGGCTATCATATCCTGGTCCCAATTCTATTTTCCTAAAGAGTTTGTTAAGATTTAAATCGTATTTTCTCTATTTCCACAACCAAACAGATGATAAGTTTTTGTCAGCTATCTTTACATCAACTGATATTTCTCAGATTCATTCCAAGTTCCTGAGCCAACATTAAAATATGTACGCAAAACTCGCACAGCATGAAATAAAGCAAAGGTTGTTATCCCACATGGTTTTCCAAATTCAAAAACATAGATAACATAACAAAACAAAACAAATTTATTACATAAAAGCATTCATTCATCGAGGGCGGAAGTAAGTCTACTTCTGTAGAGGAAGGGTCCATACATCCAGAAGAGGATATGGAGATTCGGGCGAGGTGGGATTGAGCTCAAACATGCAGAGGTCTCCTATCTTGAGTTTATTGCATTCACAGAACTCAAACCAACCCTCTCCCAAGCTTAACAGAGTCTCCCTCCTTTGAAGTCTAAGTTTCACTGTCCAGATTCTTTTCAGTGGATCTCTCAGAGCTACTGTGCTTTCTTCGTTAAGATATCATTTGATCGCCAAAATTCTGTGGGAATATTCTGCAATACCCAACACAAATATTGATTACGCCATTTCTCGGTGAATATATAAATATAAACTGTAAAATAAACCCTGAGATAGGAAAAGAGAAGGAGAAGGCAAAAGCAGACCAGGTAAGGGGAATTAAGACGGCAGCTGGCTGATGTGATTTTCTTTGTGAAATAGGGTCTCTCCGAGGCAGGGGAGGCTGCTGCTACTGCTTCTTATGCAACTGGCATTTGTCATTTTCCACAAAAAAACTAAAAAGAAAAAGGCAAATAGGGGAACAGCCTGTGCTTGGCCATCTATATATCTAGAACTCACCTTTGGACTGCCTGACATGATCACTGGAGTTGTTGTTTCTCGGAGCCATGGGTCGTTTCTGAGAAACCCCTGAATCAGCTGATTCAAGTTTGACGCGCTTCAAATGATGATCGCGGACATTATTATCTGCTTGCCCTGATGTTGTTCTCCCTCTCTTATTTCCCGACTTGTCAGAAAGTCTTTTCTCACAGGCACTTGAATCAAACACCAACACATCAAACCTCATATTACTCTTGTGCTCAAACACAGCAAAATCTCCTTCATTGAGGTCATGGTTCTGCACGAACTCCTTCCATCCCTTTTTTAAATAAAAAAGTTGGCCACATTTAACAACTTCAACATCCCATGACCCCCTGTAACTTTTTAGTACCGCTTTTTTTATTTTCTCCCCATTTAGCTTGCCAGAAAACCTTGGCGGTATTGACTGTTGTCAAGAAAAATTACCCATCAATCATCATGTATCAAACAAACTACATGGTTGATTAGTTCAGAGACAAACTTTGTAGCAGTAGTTGCTGAGTTAGGGAAAAGAAATTGATTTATGAATCATCCAAGCGGATTACAGAAAGGGTACGGTATAGATTGACATACCATTTCCGTATGGAAATCATCGATCATGACTTTGAAAAAATGCCTGGAACAGGGGAGCTCTGCAACCATTGGAGACGAATTGAAGGCTTTGTACAGACTCTATGGAGAGAAACAAAGAGCAAACTCCTTTCCCGCTTCTTCCAATATCCACAGAATCCAGACTGCGATTAAAGAGGGTAGACGCGGAGCCGACGGCTTTCCCCAATAAATGACCCTTCAATTGCCATAATGAACCTTCTCCCTTTTTAACGCTCAAGTTCAACGACCCACTACTTCCATAATGACGGCACGCGGGTGTAACTCCTCTGACACCAGCGGCTCATTTTCAAATTTTAATGAATTTCCTTCATTATTTCGATATATGGAAATACTAAGAAAGTAAGAAAATGTACACCCCCTTTTTTTTTTTTTTAACATATATTCAATTTGGAGTACATCGTAGTAATCTATTCAATTCCTCGATAGATTTGTCGACTATTGTACCTCTATATTTTACGTAAGAAAGTCGGTATGAATTTCACTAGTTATTTCAATTGCCATTATTTTATATTTTATATGATCTACCTCTATATTTTTCATTTATATTGAAACTGTTGTATCTAGTAAGTTTTGATGTAAATAATGTTAATTCAATAATATAAATCTAAATATTTCAAAAAAGATTAATACAAATTAAACTAAAATCATCCATAAAGAAGTATGTGAATTAGATGTCAAAAAAATAATTAAGAAAATTATTCCACTATGACACGATCGCAAACACAGAGTAAGAGGGTGTTTGATTAAGCTATTTGTCTTAAATCATATAAAATAAGGCTATGTTTGGTTTTGAAAAATTGTTAAGAAATATGTAAGCAAAAATAAAATACGAAATAAAAGTGAAAGGAAAGAAAAAATAAAGAAAAATAAAAATCAAGTTAAATCTTAGATATTATTTTTACTTACTATTTCAAAAAAAAATTATTTATTTTAACGTATCAATATAATGATAAAATAATATAAATTTTTTTAAGTTTGTTAAGTAATTTTATTTATATTTAATTTTTATAAAAAAAATTATATTAATAAACATGAGGAAATGATTTTTCTTAGTATTTACCTCCAAACCAAATCGCAACTTAAGAAAAATACAATTGATAAGTAAACCACATAACCATATTGACCAAGGCCTTTGAATGACACAAACATATAAAAAAATTAAAAAAATCAAATAAAAAAATCAAATTGTAATAACGTCAGTCTTCACAAAGCCGTGCAATAATGTTCTTTTTAAACTTGTAGATTAATTACTTGAATGTTGTAAAAGAATTATACATGTGTTCACTTGAACAAAAAAATATCCATAAATTTTATACATGTTTAAGGACACTTTCCAAGTGGTTTTTATATTATCAGTACTTAGTATGATATAAAAAATTTAAAAAAAAAAAGAAAAAAAAGAGGACGATAGGTACAATTAATAGATATAAATAACTTGAAGATGATAAAATAATTTTTAAAGTCTTTAAGATTTTTAACAATCACCTTCTACAGGGAAGCAAATTTCTCATAATATTTTGGGGAGTTGGGATCTGCTTTTGCAGTTTAGTTGATACATAAAGTTAGGGTTTGAAAGCGTTCTTTCTCTCTTTTGGTTTGAAGTTTTTTGTCATTTTATACAGGGGTTGCTACGTACCCACCCTCCTCATCTTCTCTCTTCTACCAGTCTCTCAGTCCTTACACTGCAGGTTTACCAAATTCTCTTGCTCTTTTATTATCTCTTTTATTCTGGCATCGTATTTTTAATAAAGTCTTCTCTAGATCCGGGATTTCAATAAGATAGTCATTGAAATAAATTGCTTATACAGATCAAGGTTTATTCAGATAGTCGTTGAGCACATTTGCGGTGTGTTTTCGTCGCTTGGAGCTTGTTCTGGTGTCATTTCGATCCAACGGCATCTTATCAATCCACATTCAGTGAGTATGTTGCGAGATGCTTGAATCGTATGTATTAGACAACTTTGGATTATCGTTGTGTAGGCCACATGAGCCTATGTTGGTACATGAGCTGTTGTTATGTTTTTAACCGAGAGATGCTAGTCATCTTGTTAGGGTTTTTAGCATTTATCTTATGTGAACATCCATTTTTAATGTATTTCTCTTTGGATGATGAATTATATCCTTTCAAAAAAACAATTACCTTCTACGGTTTAGTGTAATAAATAAAATACAGTTATCATCAAAGTTAAGTATACAATTGCCCATTATACCTGCTCATGTTATAAAGCTTTCAACATTTTTAAAAACAAGGGCATAAAAAATGGGGTTTTGGATTTGAATCCTAATGAGAATAATTTATTATATTGTAACTAAAATGTTTATCTTTAAAAAATTATGTATATAATTGATTCATATTATAATTATTCAACAACATTGTTGAGAACATCAAATAGAACTGATCAAACTGTATTTAAATATTTAATAGATTAAATTTCTCATCAAAAGCAAACCTCATAAAAAATAATATAGCAAAACTTTATATTTATAAGACAGTCTTTGAGCGCACCCCACGCTATCGCTATTAGTATGATTAGTACATATAAAGGGCTTGATGACACAATGCTCATGACAGTCTTTGGGATTCTTAATGTTTTGTGGTAACCTATTGAGTCACATCTAGGGGCGATTCTTCGTGTTCAGGTCGTGTTAGTATGCAGCTATTCGAATCACGATATAAATAATAATCGTATCAAAATTAATAAATTCAAACATGATTCAATTAATAATTGGGTAATATAACATAACACATATAACCCGTTTATTAAGTTGATCATTTAAATTAATATGAATTACAATTAACTCATCAATATTTAACATATATAACATATTAAACAGGTTAATTTATGATAAATTTAATTTACATAGTAATTAAACGTGTCAATTGGGGTTAATTTCGTGTCATGTGGATTGATACGATTAAAACCTGTTTATTAAACAGGTTATTCGGGCCTGTACGAATTTGATCCAAACACAATTATACTTAACTCAAACTCACAAAAAACGTTCGAGTTCGTGTCAGGTTCACGTGTTGTATCAATTTTTACTAGGTCTAGTCACATGTACAATTGATGTAAACCACATTTATTCAACCACATTGTTTGGGAGGTCAATTAAATATGATTAAATAATTTTTTTTTTAATACACTCTAGTTTTAAGGTAGTAAATTATCTTTATGTCTAGTATTGGAGAATCGGATTCTAAATATGATTTAATTTAAATTCTGTAATTATAAGTATGTAATATTTAAATCAGATTTTCAAACAATCACTGAATACATGCAGCTTATCAAGTGTTTTGCCCATCAACTTGTTGTTCTTGGTAAACCCCTCAATCATGAGGACCTTATAGATAAAATTTTGGATGGTTTAGATGATGATTATAAAACCATTGATGATATTGTCCAAAATCGTGAGGCTCCAATTCTCTTTGATGAATTACATGAAAAAATTTAGTCAGGGGTGGCGCTCAAACTGCAGTTTAGTCACTCCTTGTTCCCGATCCTTTGCCAGCATGGCCTCAGAAATCTCTCGACACCTTTGCTTTCGTCGAACTCCCGCTCCACCAACCGTCCATCACGCTTCGGACCCAGGCCTCATTTCGGCACCGTGCCGCGATGCCGACCTCCTTACGATTGCCAACCTCGCGTGAGTCGATGCCAAAGTGTCATGCAGATTGATCACTCGGTTGTCGGTGCTCGATCTACGCTGATGCCCAGGCCTCCTCTGCACGACTATTGCCCACCCACATGCATAGCCCTCCTCGACTTCGCACTACCACTAGTGGCAGCCCATGGCTCATGTTGCAACATCTTTGGCTACGGAATTTACGCCGTAGTTGCTGATGATGAACCTCATCATGTAACACTGTAAAATCTGAAAAAGTAAATTTTTCTTAAGAAAAATGCTGATGATGTTTGCTACAATGCGGGTTGAAAGCTAGTACCTAGATCTGAGTGATGAAAAGACATCTGCATTGGGATGATCGGCAAATCTAGTTACTCGGTAATTTCGTGAATTCGAGACATGTTGATTTTTCCACGAATTTAGGCGGCGAGTGTTCCGGTAGAAGAAGCCCAAAACTAGTTTTGAAATAAGTTAAGTTAAGTTCATAGAAAATAATGTGGACTTGAACCGAGACGAAATAAATTGTCGGGGTAAATAAGGACCCGAGCAATGTTGGACACGTGGCAAGACGTGGGCCACTCCCTTAACTTAAGGATTAAGTTAGAATAAAAGGGGCAAAAGGGGGAAAAGGATCCCATTTTCCTGGTTTTGTCAGAGAGAGAGAGAGAAGGAGGAGAGGAGGAGAGTCCAAGCTTCTCTCTACAATCTACGGAGCTCGGTTGGTCGGTTTTCGTCGGGCCAAGGACAAAAGTTCATCGCATCGACGAGGGGTACGCGTGAGTACCTAGAAAAAGATATTTCGCCCAGGATCCAAGAAAGGAAATTTTTGGAATCGAAGTTGTCGGGTTTAGAAGGCTTCCTACCCGTTCTTCTATGCTTCAAGAGGTAGGGATTCTTCCTACTTTGGTTTTAGTCTCCATCTCTTTGCTGAATTTTTGGGTTAAAATGGTGGAACGTGTTAAGGGTTTGTTTAGGAAGAAAAATGAACAAAACCCGACGTACTTCGCCTAAGTGAAGGGAAGCTTTCCCTTCACCTAAGTAAAGGGGTCCACCTATGCGAGGGAATGTTCGCTTAGGCGAGCCTGAGGACAGGATTGTGGAGTCTCTGGTCGGCCTAGGCGAGGGCTTTGCTCTCCTAGGCTAACCACTTCACCTAGGCGAAGGTAGGCTACTCTTAGGCGAGCTTGTGATTGTGTCGAGGCTTGTGTTTAAGGCATGTTTGGGGTCAATTTCATGGCTCGGTTCGTGATTGTTGTGGCTTGCTTCGGGGCCATTATATGACTTGTTTGAAAGTGTCATTCCTTGACTAAGGGGTGACATGTTTGGATGTCAATATGTGTGTTCTAATGTATTGACGTGTGATGAATTCCTATGTGCAAATGGTCATTACATGGCTTGATTGTGTGTATGTCATTGCTTGAACTTAGAATGACATGTTGTATATTGATGTTGATATATACGTGCATAATATATTGACATGAATGAAATGATATATGGAAGTCATATGCAGGTGATGTGATTGTCCATGCACCCAGTGAGTGGTGTGGTTTGTGTTGCACATGTAGCATTCATTATACATGTGTCATGATATAACATGCAATGATGCATTACATTGCATATGCACGGGGACATCGTATTGAATGAGTGTGAGTGCATGGTTGAAAATCAACACTGTGTTTGGTGATTGATTGGGTGGGCTCGGTACCATTCGACGAAGTCCAACAGAGTCTCACGATTGCATGAAATGGTAAAGAAAACTTGTGTCAAGTAATAGCAAGAAGGGCTAGATTCTCCATCGGGTGCAAGACTTAGATTGGTTCAAACACTCCTACGATGAAAGTCCAAAAAGTGTCGGAAGGCGTGCGAAGCCTGCAATGGGACCCCAAAATTCGCTGCCCACAAAAGACACATGAGTTTTGTATATGAATGATCATTGAGGTGTAACATCCAAAAAAATTTTGGTTTGAAAACAAATGAATTTTTTTTGTAAAATGATCATTGGATGTAATCCATAAATAGTAGTTTATCGTATATGGAACTTCAGCATTGTGTGATAGAGTCGTAGAAGACTCCGGGTGTGATGGGAGTCGGTAAGGACTCAAGGAATGGTACATGATTGAATCTCATCTCATTTCATGGCATGACATGTAGGATTCCATAGTAGAAATTGCATGTTTTTACTTGGAATGTGAATGTGAATGTGTGTAATATGACAATTGCATTTGTGCTTAGGTGCGGAGTAGCCTCTGTAGGAAATATTCTCTTCTAGGCGTGGCTCACCCTATATGGGAAAACATTTCAAGTGCAAGGTGTACACAGGTAGACGACACTTATTCGAGGCCGCAATTGTGAAGAAGGCCAACATGTGACTTTGATAAATCTTTTTGTAGTACTTTGGAACAATATAGTTCTAGTATGTAATAATGGTAAGAGAGTCTTGATGGAACTCTAACAGATTGTTTTAAATGTAATTTCGTATATTTTTAACTTAAATATGGATAAATGGATCCCAGTAAATGGGACATAACGAGGTGGTATCGCGTTACTTGATACCCACAGGTATTTGATACCAGTTTGGTATCAAAGCTTCGGTATACGATTACCTTAGGTAGTATTTCTGCGGGTTGAAGGTTGGTTAATGGGATCCCCGGGTTTGGTAGTCCGTGACCTCAACAATCACGCTTAAGCTCCTATGACGATCGGATGACATGTCATTAGTGATAATTTGCTAGGTCACATAATACTCATTTGGGCGCAACTTTTTTATCTACTTCACTGATTCAATTTACCTTACCTGATGTTTTTATGTGTTCCTCACATAAAAAGAAACCTTATCTCCATCTCACAATTTTGAAAAACAAACAAAACATCAGTTGAGTTCTTATCCTCTTCTTTTCGTGTGAAGGATCTGCAGACGGGGGCAATTCTATTTCACGACAACACTGAAGACAACATTTATGAGTGGCCGACCAAGTCTTTTACCCTTATCATTGCGTTTTCCAGTGTCAAAGCCACTCCTTCTGATTGGCATCATCGCTTGGGACATCCTTCCGAGCCTATTCGTCGACACTTGGTTTCAAATTACGAGCTCCATCTTGCCTTATCGCCCTTATTTCATTGTAAAGACTATTATTGCAATAAAAGTCATAAGTTACCTTTTTCTCAATCCACACTTGTTTCCTCCGCTCCTTTGCAAATTATCTTCTCTGATGTATGGACCTCTCTTATTCTATCGACTAACAAGTTCAAATACTACGTCATTTTTGCTGAGCACTTCACCCACTATATATGGCTCTATCCGCTCAAACGCAAGTCAAATGTCAATTTGGTTTTTCCTCGCTTCAAAACCCTTGTTGAGAATTTCTCTAAATGGAAAATCATTACACTCTACTCGAATAATGGGGGTGAATACACTGGTTCGTCTACCTTCTTAGCCACTCATGGAATCTCTCATCATATATCTCCCCCAAACACTCCCGAACACAATGGTTTCTCTAAGCGTTGCCACCGTCACATAATTGAAACCAGTTTAGCCCTTCTCTCTCGGCCCTCTTTTTCGCTTTCCTTCTGGTCATATGCCTTTCTTACAGCTACATATCTCATTAGTCGTCTTCCACACCCACACTACAGATGTCCTCTCCATATCAAAAATTATTCGAGACTCCTCGCAATTACTCCAAACTTCTTGTCTTTGGATGTTTGTGTTATCCATGGCTTCGACCGTACTCGTTGCAGAAACTTGCTCCTCGATCCACCCTTGTGTCTTTCTCGGTTACTCAAAGTGCATACATTTTCTTTGACCCTTCCACTACCAAGACTTATCACTCTTGTCATGTTTGTTTTATTGAGTCAATATTTCCTTTGTTTGTTGTTAATCCTTCTCTCCCTTGGTCTGATGAGTCCACTGTTTCCACATGGTTTCGGGTCACTCTCGTCGACTCAACCCCGTCTTCAGCACCCCCGGCTGTGGATCTTGCATCCCACCATGAGCATCCGGTTCTCTACGCCCCGCCTTGACTTACCTCATGCTTTCTCGAGCACTTGAGCCCGACCCCATTGCCTGTAGTCCATTTCAGTACCTCCACTGAGGCCATCATCTTGAATTTAATCCTTGTCGACCAACCTCTTGCCTAATCACCCAGAGCACCTAGGCCGGCTACCCGACCTCCCAGCACCGACCGCCCTCTTGCTGGACCTCCGTCACATCTGACCTGCCTCTTGCCCAAGCACTCGAGCCCTTAACTACCCGTCCCACTACCCATACCTCCTCATTGTTGACCACCCTCTCAGCCCCCGTCTGTGGGCACACTCTTGCCGTCAGTAGGGCACCTGGTGACCTATTGACCTCCTGTTTACCCGACCACCTCTCGGGCCTCCACGTCCATCCGACCTACCTCTTGCACGGTACCCAAGCCCCGGCCGATGCCCCTTGCGAGGAGCTACCGTCCCACTTGCAGTACCTCCTAGTAGTCACCCATTCTCGCCCTGACATCCCTGACCAATCTAGAAACTCATTATCCTACGCGTTGGTCCTGTGTAGACTGACCTACGTAACCCGGGCCGTGCCGGTAACGGCTGATGTCGGAAGAGTTTGATACCCTTGTTAAAAAAGGCACTTAGGAATTTGGTTTGGCAGTTAGGTTGGAACATTGTGGGGTTATGAAGTGGATCTTCCGAATCAACAATTGCCAGTGGTTTGTGGACGTAATATGGCTCATTGGTTACTAAGGGTTTTCATTAGCGCCTTGACCTAGATTATACTTGACACTTTGGTCAGGTGGTAAAAAACCAATCCTTTATTCGTTTAGTCCTCTCTCACCGTTGCTTGTCGCGGGTGGTTACCTGCCAACGAGGTCGCTCAACAATGCATTTTTACAGGGCACCCTCATTGAGGATGTTTTCATGGCTCAACCATAAGGCTCCATAGAAACTGATTGCCCTAATCACGTCAATCGGCTACACAAAGCAATCTATGGTCTCAAGTAGGCCCCTTATGCACGTTTGATGAGAACTCAAAGCTGAGTTTTACCACCTACGGTTTCTAAGCTCCACTACGCGGATACTTCTTTGTTCATTTCATGCTGCCCAGTGTTTCCATCATCATTGTAGTGTTTAAGATAGTTCACGAGTTCTGCACCATTGTCGGCAACCTTCAATATCTATCAATGACCCGACCAGACATTGCTTATGCGGTCAATAAACTCTCTCAATTGTATGTATGGTGACCATTGGATTGCCGTAAAAGCATATTCTACGCGCTATTGCTCGCCTTATTGATGCATGGACTTACTATCCATTGTCATTTGCCTCTCCACTTACATGCCTACTCTGATGCTGATTGGGTTGGAAATAAAGATGATTTTACCAACTAGTGCATTCATTATATACCTCGAGCGCAATCCAGGTTCTTAAAGTACCAAGAAACAACGCACAGTTGCACGCTTCTCCATAAAGGCCCGAATATATCGCTACATCATTGCCACTCTTTTGCTAACAACCCGTTTGGATATCTAATTTACTTGGTAGAGCTCGGTTGCCTCTACCCACGGACTTTTGATTATCTATTCACGTCATGTAGTGCTGCTTTCTGCTCTAATGTGGTGGTTCGCTTCGCATACCAACCTGTGCTCGATACACTTCATTCCCCGAACAAGTTGAGCGGTGATTTTGTGACCATGTTGCCTCCATGGATTAGCTTTTAGCCCTGCATACGTTTTCATCAGTTACTACTCAAGATTGGTCTCTCCTCTCGGAGCTCCAACTTGTGGGGGCATATTGAAGAATCAGATTCTAAATCTAATTTAATTTAAATCCTATAATTATAAATATGAAATAGTTAAATTTAGATTGATTCTAGTGTACAAATATGCCTAGTCTAAATTTAGTTACCGGATTAATTCTTTCATTTCTTGATTCAATTTGTACTATTTATATCTAAAGTTATTAAATGAAAAACATCAATCAATTATTCATTTATGTCAATCTCTACACTTAATACTCCCCCTACCTATGCCCTTATGTTTGTTTAAATATTTAATAGATTATAATTTCTCATATAAGCAAACCCTAATGACAAAATTTTGAATATATATAAGAAGGGAGGGGTCCTAAATTTAAGTCGTAATGGAGATAATTTATTACATTGTAACTAAAGTATTTGACTCTCAACAAATAGCTAACAAGGGCTCAATATAAGCATCTTGTAGTGGTTTTAGTTTTAGCACTAAGAGCATATCCAACTATTATCCATTTTTAACTTCATCTCCAATTTTAGAGATTTGCACCCAAAAATGCATTCCAACCATTCTCCATTTCCATCTTCATATTTGAAGACTTGAATAGTGCATCTCCAAATATGGAGATTTACTATTCACATCTCCAAAATTTGCGATGTGAATAGTAATTACTATTTTTTTTAATATTATATTACTATTATCTCATTATTTTATTCTTATAATAATAAAATAATTATTTTAATAATATTTGTGTAGCAAACTTTATTTTTTAAGATATATTTATTTTTATTATCTATTATTTTATTAATTTTGAATTATTTTCTATATACAATATAACAAAATGATTTTAGTATATTCATTTTGAAGTATCAATTTATTTTTATTAATTCATAATTATTTCTTAAAATAAATAAATTTAAATAATATAATTTTTTTATTAAAATTATTTTTTGATAATGATATATATAGTATATATTTTTACATTGTAAATAATAAAGCATTAAGATTTTAATTAACTAATTCAATAATTAACATTAAAATTTAAATAATTAATATTTTTATGTTTTTATATTATATTTTTATCATTTGACTAATGTAATTTTATTATGTAACTTTTATTAATGTTGCTTTATTTTTTAATCTAATATGATACTCTATAATATAATATTTATTAGTTTAAAATATATTTTTAGGTTTTTAATATATTTTTATTTATTAGAATTTTATTTATTTAATATAATTTTATATTTATATTTAAATAAAAATAAAATTATTTCATATTTCAAATTATTAAAATATTTTAATTTGTTCACATGCGTAGCTCAATTGGTTTGGTAAAATGCTCAAAGTTTAAAAAGATAGAATATCTAGGGAGCTGAGATATCCAAGTTCGAGTCTTAGTCGAGACAATTTACTACATTATAACAAAGCGGTTAGGGGTGTGCATAAAACGGATTAAATTGAATCAAATTCATACATGTTTTTGAAAAATGTTCTTTGACAACAAATTTTGAAAACATAGGGAATATGAGCATGTTTGATTATAGTTTTCAAAAACTATCATTTAGGGTTAACACTTTCGGCACTTTCCTCAATAGTGTCTTGGGGTCGTTCCATCTTATTTACTAAAAAAAAAAAAAAACAAGGACATCTGCATTAGGTCAACACAATACTATGTAGGTACATTTTGAACCTAATAATATTCTAGAAATGCCTAAACTTTGGCTCTGATACCACTAACTGTAGCACTCATTCCCTTGACTGCGGTAGGTGAGGGGACACCACACAGAGCTGAGACCTGTTAACTTGATTTTTTTGGCATTATTTGAGACCATTTCAAACATAGATTCATAACTGATATAAACTTGTTTTAAAAAGGCCAAAATTACTAAAATTTTAGACTACAAACCATAACCTTGTGGAATTACCACTACAGTGGTGATTAAAATATCCAGTACATATATGCTTAAGCCTCGCTTAAGTCTCTAACTACTTATATTCTTATAAGTTTCACTACATCAAATATCACATTTACATTTCTATTACAAGAGAGAATATAGAGTAGAGGAGCCACATAAGGAAGACTCCTATCGTTGAGTTACCTTGACGAGTGCGGGATGTCCCTGACGACTTCTTTGGAACCTACACAAATGAAACACCTGTGCTAAACATATAGCTTAGTGGGAAAACAAAATAACATATATGTATAAAATAACATATATATATATATATATATATATATATATATACCCGCTTACAGTGATCCTCAATTCCAGTATATGTGCATACATATAATTATTTCACATATCATATTATTCATCTATCTCGTAGGAATTCATAATAGAAATGTCATAACATAAGGTACCCGTAGGTACACTATAGTACAAAATTGAGTTATGCCTTATCATCTGAGTTGATTACTTTCATGTTAATATTGTTCATTATTTAAATACACATCATATAAATGTTTGTCTGCATAGACCAGTAATAATGAATAAGAGGGACGCAATACAATAGGTATCTGAAGGTACAGTACAGTACAGAACAGGAAGTGGCCGTAAACGGAACTCACTTAATGGTACTAGCGAGCGAGTGCGGAATAGCCCGCGACAGGATGTGCTAAATAGCATAACAAACATCTTCGATTAGCATGAGCAGAGTGCAGCTAGCACTAGTCCCTATTTATTCACTATTCTGTATTAAGTAGGCATACAATTATATGTGTTTTAGAGCATTTTTAGTCTTTCTAGCGAATTCTAATGAATCCAGCATCACGACGTCACCCAAGCGTTGCGACTCTGAAATATTAACTAACACATCCCAAGTCTATTTCCAACTACTATTTCGACCCAGTAAACAAGGTTTTTAGACAAAGTGATCTTCTAACAAAATGTTCACCGATGTCTTAAGTTTTCAAAAGCTCACATATCAGGTAATTTGGACCTTTAAATTAGGAGATATGGTCAAAACATTTTGGACTGTTCCTGAACAGTTTCCAAGGACAATTTTGTTTTCTCGATTAGACAAATTTATGGGAACAATAGAGACATTATGTGGCCATAATTTCTTCATGAAAGTTACTCTCCTGGGTGTCTAGTTTTAGTAGGATTTTGATTCGCCTCATTTGGATCAGTATGTCCCAATATATGGTGCAAACAACATGAACTACTCCTGTAGAGGGGATAAAATCAATATCTTACTATAAAACTCTTTTTCAGGATTTTTAAAGTAGGATTTAAATCTTGGTCTCTTCTAAAAATTTGTATCTTTGGTTCTTAGGTTTCATCTCCAACTAGAATAATTCAAATTGGAGGTCTGTAGGCCAAGTTATGGCCAAAACAAAACACAGTGTTTCTTAGTGGAAATTTGAGATAATTTCCCTAAAATAATGTGATATGACTTCTTACACATTTTTGGTTCTTATCATCGGACAATTCCAACCCAAACCAAAACAAGATCCAAGCCAACCTCAAACCTAGCTCAAACTAAAAGAAAGAAAGAAACACAAATAATGGGAGAGTGATGATGTTTTTCCTAACCTTGATGTCTTGAAACTTCCAAACCGAGCTTTCTTTTTCTTCCTTCTTCCTTTCCTTCCCTTTCCTCCTCTTTGCTTTAACTAAGAGCGCCAAGAACAATGGATTGAGCAAACCAATTTGGTCTCCTCCCCACACAAATGGATGCCTCAGCCCCAAAGCCAAATGGAGAACATATTCTGTAGACAAGCTCTTATCTCGCCTTGACTTAAGTTTCGGGTCTCAGACTTCTTTAGTCCTCCTACTTCATTGAATTTGACAATCAACTTATCACAATTCTACAATGGCATATAATATTCATATTTTATGTCTTTTAGGTCCTTAATTGGAAATTTACCAATTTACCCTCGACTCTTTAATAATTCTAGTTATATCATTTTTCACACTCAACTATTAAATTTCCGAAAAATACTACTTTGACTTCCATTATACCCTACACTTGTCATAAAACTACTAAGGTATAATTTGGGGTGTTACAAATCTGTCCCCCTTACAAGAATTTCGTCATCGAAATTCATACCTGAATTAAAGAGTTGCGGGTATTGTGTCTTCACTGTCAATTCTAGTTCCCAAGTTTCTTCCTCTATACTGTGGTGTTGCCAAAGTTCTTTTACCAGAGGGACTTGTTTGTTTCGTAATTGTTTCACTTCATGAGCAAGAATGGCTTTTGGTTCTTCATCATAAGTGAAGTCTGATTACACTTGTACATCTTGTATTGGCAAGATGTGTGATTCATCATAACAGTATCTCCGAAGCATTGAGACATGGAATACATTATGTAATTTGGCCAACACCAGAGAGAGGGCCAAATGATAAGTGATAGATCCAATTCTTTCTAAAATCTTATAAGGTCCGATAAACCTTAGGCTTAGTTTCCCTTTCTTTCCAAATCGGAGTATCTTTCTCCATGACGATACTTTCAAGAAGACTTTATCTCCGACTTCGTACTTTATGTCTTTTCTTTTCAGATATGCGTACCACTTTTGTCTATCACTAGTAGCTTTTAACTTTTGTTGAATGATCTGAAAATTTTCTTCTATCTCTTTCACTATGTTAGGACCGATTACTTTATGCTCGTCCAAGTCTGTCCAGCATACAGGAGTTCTACATTTTCCTACCATACAAGGTTTCATAGGGGGCCATACCAATACTTGTCTAATAACTATTGTTGTAGGCAAATTCCATAAGGGGAATATACCTATCCCAACTGCTAGGAAAATCTAGCACACAACCCTAAAGCATGTCCTCTAACACTTAAATCACTCTTCGCATTGTCCATTTGCTCAGGATGGGAAGACTTTACTAAAATCTGGCCGAGTACCTAAGGCTGATTGTACTCTTTCCAAAACTCGACGTGAAACCGTGGATCGCGCCGACACTATTGACGCGGAATCCCATGCAATCGACAATTCACTCACATACAACTCCGCTTAATTGATCCACATGGAATAGCCGTCGGATCGGTAAGAAGTGAGCAGACTTGTAAGTTTGTCGACAATTACCCAACCAGATCATGTTTCTTTAAAGTAGGGGAAAATCTGACAAAATCCATAGTAATGCTGTCCCATTTCCATTATGGAAATTGGAATGGGATTTAATAGACCTGACGGCAATTCTGATGTTCAACTTTACTTACTCGACAAGTCGACATTTAGATATTATTACTCGCTATATCCCTTTTCTCATCCCTCGCCACCAATAGTACTATTTCAAATCTTGGTACATCTTGTTACTTCCAGGATGCATGGTGAATACGGTATTGTGGCTTTCATACATCAACTTCTTTTCAATTCCTAGACATTCAGTACATATAATCTACTCTTGTAATAGAAACCTCCATCTTCTTCTATAGAATAGTCAGTCTTGTCTCCATTTCTGACTAATTGTACCCTTTGTTGTAACTTTACATCATTTTTTTGAGCATCTATCATTATCTGCCTCAAATCAGGCATAGCTCTTAATTGAGCTAACAAGGCTCTATCAGATGCAAATTTCAATATACAGTGTTTCAAGGACAAAACGGAAATCGTTTTTCTACTTAAGACGTCCACTACCACCTTAGCTTTTCCTGGGTGGTAATCAACTATGCAATCATAGTCTTTGAACAACTCTAGCCACCGACATTGCCTCAAGTTTAGTTCCTTCTAAGTTAATAGATACTTAAGACTCTTATGATCTGTAAATATTCTACATTTTTCACCATACAAGTAGTGTTGCCATATTTTCAAACCGAACACTACCGCTGCCAACTCCATATCATGTGTGGGATAATTATGCTCATGTGGTTTCATCTGTCTTGAGGCATATGCCACCACTTTTCCATCTTGCATCAATACACATCTCAAACCAATCCTTGAAGCATCACTATTGTAGCGTCCGATGCACTACCAATACTTTTACTTTTACGATATATTCAAATACCAATACAAATACAAATACGACATTTTTATAACAATTTAACTATAGGTTTGATAAAACAAAATATACATTTCTTAATTTAAATAGGGCCCATAACTGTTCTTGAATAACACATTTATACAAATTGACATTCCATGCCTTTTCAAATACAAGTACAAAATATTTATGGAGTTCACCCTGGTTATCCATAATATGTAAAATACATTTCCATACTTTCAAAAAGATATAAAAAAATGTGATCTTCTTATGAAGACTTTTAGATCTTTGAGTTCAATCCAAAATAATTACAAAATATCATGAATGAAATTATATGCATGAGACGAAACATTTACTTATACTCCGCTCTGTTTGACGGTGACTCTGCGCCCGACAATCTTCGGTCCTGCCACTTTCTACTCGATACCTACGCAATGATAAAAACAACACGCTAAGTATTTTCATGCTTAGTGGTTCTATATAATACTCTCTTCCATTTTAGTTTAAATCAACTCATGCATTTTTCTAAAACAATGCCCCTTTTAACTTTTTTTTAATGATCAATGCAATACAATACATATATTCATTTCATATACATTCATTTACAATTTATTGATCATTCCAAATATGCACTTTCATATGCAATAAATCATTCAAAACACAAATCATGCATTCCACAATTTTCTTTTCATTTTTGCCCGTCTCTGCTTAATTTAACCTATACTTTCGTGCTGGATAACGACCACAAAGATAGTCCAAATGGATGTGGGAGTCGGTATATAAGTTTTATAACACAAGATTTGGCCCAAACAAGGCTTCACTACATTACAAATCCGTGGAACAATACCGATACTATCCCACCGGGCTACCGGATCGGAGTGGTACATCATTACTGCTCGCCAGCACTACTCATTTGACCCTTATTGGTATACCAATCTATCCTTAACTTGAATTTTAACGGTTAACATTCTATTAAAGGCATTCAAATTATTCATAGCAAAATACAATATAGTATATACATCTTTAGACAAATAATTCATTTTTCAACACTCATGCATTTTTTTCATATGCAAATCATTTCACAATTATTTGCCTCAAATCAATTAAAACACTTCAATATGAAGTTTATTGAAAATCATTTCGATAATAGAATAATGATCGTAAGACTTGAAATCTAAAGAGATTGAGTGGAGAACAAACTCCAAAATGGAAACAAAAGAGAGAGTTGAAGAACAAACCAAAAAGCATCTTGTGCTTTGATTCCAATTCTCAGAATCTCATTCTTGGGTCAAGATTCCTCATCACCAACCCCTAATCTATCACAAATATTTCACTATCAAAGAACAACCCAAGAAAAAAAATCAATTGTGCATTCTAGGATTTTTGGTTAGGGTTGATGCTCCAATACACCTTCACTTGAAAAATTTTTCTAGTGGACACATGAGCCGAATATTTTGCCTATAATTCTTCAAGAAAATTATTATATCTCTATGGAGTCTATTTTTAATCGGAATTGGAATCATCTCATTTGGATCACCCAAACTCAAGTTACGACATTTTAATGCCAAACTGGTTGGTATGCCCAGCTCACTAGGTTACCTACAGTTATTCTCGATTTCAGGGGTCTTAAATCCATAAATTGGTAATGATTCCTTCTACTAATTTGAAGCTATGATTCTAAGTTTTCTTCTCCAATTGGAATCATCCAATTTGGATCACTAAAACTTAAGTTATTGCATTTTACATCCAGATCAATTCTAATGCAGACCGCATTGTTCTCGCAGATAGCTCCACTTGACAGATTTATGGGAACTAAAGCCAAATTGCATACACTTCCTTCAAGTAAATTATTCCCCTAGAAGTATAGTTTACCCATAATTTTTAATCACTCAATTTGGATGAGTTAAACTCAACTTACGGCTAAAACACCATAACCACACCCAAAACAAAGCATACCTATTAGCTACCCAAAACTTACCTTTAAGCCCATATTCGGGAGCATTAAATATACAATTTGCTCCTAGTACCTTCTATAAATTTGTAGCTCTAGCTCTTATGGTTATTTACCAATTGGAATCACTGAATTTGGATGATTATAACTTAACTTATAGCTAAAACAAAAATAGGGTTTTGAAATTTTTTGACAACTCCTTTGAAACTTCATCATTTCCTTTCCACAAAAATTCCTCAAAACCAATCCAAACCAATCAAAAGAATGAAAAACAACCTCAAACTGAATTAAAACCATCCAAGAACACTTTACACAAAGAGCTTTTCTCCAAACCTAAAACACAAGAAAAGAGGGTTAGGTTTTGTTTCTTACCTTTAAATCTCTATTTCTCTTCTCTTCCTTCTTCTTCTTGGTCACTTAAACTCTTGATCTCATGGAGCAAATTCACAATCCTCTCTTCTTCTCTTTTTCTTCTCAAAACGTGAATGCCCAAAATGGGAATTCCATAGACCATTTTGCCCTGAACTTTAATCTAACTTTAAGGCCAAATGCATTTATCATTAAATGGGCCTTTTCTCATTTTTCTCATTTTAAAGCCTCATTTCACCTCCATTTTCACTTCATTTCATTTAATTTTCATTTTGAAGTTTACACTCCTCATTTTAATACCCTTAGGACCTCATTTGACATTTTTACTAAATTTATTTGTCTCCTGTAAAATTTTCGGGTTTTTTTTTTATCATTTTTTCGTTTTTAGCCATTTAAACTCCGAAAAAATATAATTTAATTTATTTTACATCCTGAACATGTTATAAATCTGTTAGGGTATTTTTAGGGCGTTACAACTCTCTCCTCCTTAAAAGAATTTCGTCTTCGAAATTACCTTAATTGAACAGTTAAGGGTATTGTTGCCGCATAACTTCTTCGCTTTCCCACGTGGCTTCCTCTGTCTTATGGTTCCTCCACAACACTTTGACTAATGGGATTCACTTGTTCTGCAACTCTTTCACTTCCCGAGCCAAGATCTCCACTGGTTCTTCTTCATAGGTCAAATTCGGTCTAAGCTCAATTGTTTCTGAAGAGACTACATGTGATAGGTCTGACCTGTACCTCCTTACCATTGACACATGGAAAACATTATAGATCTTTTCCAACTCTGGAGGTAAGGCTAATTTGTATGCTACTGGACCCACTTTCTTAAGCACTTCATATGACCCAATGAACCTAGGGCTCAACTTGCTCTTTTTCCCAAATCTCATTACCTTCTTCCAAGGTGATACTTTCAAAAATACTTTCTCGCCGATCTCATATTGAATTTCCTCTTCTCAAGGTCTAGGATTTTGCCCATCTCAAGGGCCACTTTCAACTTCTAATCATTTTCACTTTTTCCTCGGTTTCTCGAATCAAATCTAGGCCAATTTATCTCTTCGCTTAACCTACCCAACATAATGGTGTTCTGCATGTTCTTTCGTAGAGAGCCTTGTAAGGCGCCATTCCAATACTCAACTGGAAGCTGTTATTATACACAAATTCAACTAGAGGAATGTGTCTATCCCAACTACCTTCATAGTCGATCACACAACATCTTAGCATATCTTCCAACACTTGGATCACTTTCTCTGATTGTCCATCCGTTTGTGGGTGGAACGCTGTGCTGAAATGTAGTCGAGTGCCCAAAGCCTCTTACAACTTTCCCCAAAATCTAGAGCTAGACCTCGTATCTCTATCTGAAATGATCGATATTGGAATCCCATGTAATCGAACTATTTTCTTTATGTAAAGCTCTGCCAGCTTGTCAAGTAAATAGTCGGTTCTCACTAGTAGGAAGTGAGCTGACTTAGTCAATCGGTCTACCACGACCCAAACTGAATCATGATTTCTTCTTATCAACGGTAACCCGACCACAAAATCCATTGTGATTCGGTCCCATTTCCATTCGGGTATCCTGATAGGCTGTAATAATCCCGAAGGAACTTGATGTTCAACTTTCACTTTCTGACACACCAAACACTTGGTCATAAATTCCGAAACATCTCTTTTCATTCCAAACCACCAAAATGAAGTCTTTAAATCCTGATACATCTTTGTGCTATCGGGATGCATAGAAAAAAATCCACTGTGTGCCTCTTCGAGAATGGATTTCTTCAACTCATCGTCATTGGGTACACAAACCCGATCTCTATAATACACAAATCCATCCTCGTTCACTGTAAATTCGGTTTTTTTCCCCTCTCTATTCTGATTTACAATTGCTGCAATATTCTTATCATTCTTTTGTGCCTCTAGCACTTGATTTAACAAATCCGGTTTTGCTATCAATTTTGCCACCATTGCACCGTCGTCTGATAATGACAAATGAGCATTCAATGCTCGGCGCTTAGAATCGACTTTCTAATGTGAGCATCTCGCTACTACATTGGCCTTTCCCGAGATAATCGATCACACAATCATAATCCTTGATCAATTCCATCCATCTACGTTGTCTCAAGTTAAGCCTTTGTGAGGGCAACACTTAAAAGACTTTTATGATTGGTATGTATGAAACACTTTTCGATAAGATAGTGTGTTCCATATTTTCAATGCGAACACAATGGCGCCAATTCCAAATCATGTAGGGTAGTTCTTTCTATGCGCTTAACTCCTGAAGCGTAAGCCACTACTTTTACCCTCTCGCATAAGGACACACATCCAAGTTCATTTTAATGAAGCATCACAAAAAATCACGTGATTCTTGCAATTAAGTCTACTGAAAAGAACCCTAAGGCTCTGCTTAAGAATGCTTTCAACTTTTCAAAGCTAGCTTAACACTTTTCACTCCACTCAAATCTCACATTCTTTTGAAGCAATCTCGTCATAGGGGCCGCAATCATCGAAAACCCCTTAACGAACCTTCTGTAGTAACCTGCCAATCCCAGGAAACTACGCACTTTTGTGACATTTCTTGGTGGTTTCCATTCAATAATCACCTCTATCTTCTTTGGATCCACTCGAATTCCTTTTTCCGATACAATGTGTCCAAGAAAAGACACTTCTCCCAACCAAAATTCACATTTGCTCAGTTTTGCATATAATTGTTCCTTTCTCAAGGTTTCTAGCACTACCCGAAGATGTGTATCATGATCTTCCCGATCCTTTGAATACACAAGGATGTCATCTATAAACACCATGACAAATTGATCTACATACGGTCGGAAAACACGAATCATTAAGTCCATGAAAGCCGCCGGTGCATTTGTCAACCCAAACAGCATTACAAGGAACTCATCATGTCCATACCGTTCTAAACGTCGTCTTATGCACATCTGCATCCTTAATCCTTAATTGATGATACCTAGATCGCAAGTCAATCTTCAAAAAGACACTTGCACCTTCACTGTTAATAAGTCATCAATCTCAACGACATTTGTTCTTCACTCCGTCATTTTGTTCCGCTGCTCATATAATCAACACACAACCGGGCTGCACGATCTTTCTTTTAACAAAGAGCACCGGAGCCCCCATGGATACACTCCGGATGAATAAATCTTTTCAACAATTCTTACAACTCAAGCTTCAATTCTCAATCACCGAGCCATTCTATACGGTGTAATTGATGTCGGAGTGGCAGCCGAAACAACGTCAATTGCAAACTCAATCTCTCTTTGTGGAGGCAATCCTGGAAACTCCTTCGGAAACACGTTCGAATAATCACTAAATGTAGGGATGTCCAATAAGCTAGGCTTTGTCACATACACCAAGTAGGCTTTACACCTCTTTCGAACCATCGTTCTAGTAGTAGTGGCGGATATCACATTAGAGAGGTGGTTCGACATCTCACCGATAAAAGTCACTTCCTTGCCACTCGGTGTCCTTAAGGTCATTCTCTTCATTCTACAATCAACTACCACTTGGTGTCGGGATAACCAATCCATCCCCAATATCACATCAAACTCTCTATATGACAACTCAATCAAATCTCCCAGAAACTCATACTCTCGTATTCTAATGGGACAATCTCTATAGAATCTATTCATAACGACACTATTGAGGCACGAACTTTCCATGCTTACCTATTAAGACCGACAAGATCCGCAAAAGAGTCACGTCATCCTTTATATGCAAATGCAATGCATGGCATAAACAATTTCAAAATCATTTACAAAAATTTCAAAATCATTTTGTAGAACTTCCTAAACTTAGGCTCTAATACCACTAAAAATGTAGCGTCCGATGCGCCACCAATACTTTTACTTTTACGATATATTCAAATACCAATACAAATACAAATACAACATTTTGTTTACACTTAATTATAGTTTGATAAAACAAAAATATACATTCTGACTCAAATAGGTCCATAATTTGTTCTTGAATAACACATTTATACAAATTGACATTCCATGCCTTTTCAAATACAAGTACAAAATATTTATGGAGTTCACCCTGGTTGTCCACAATATATAAAATACATTTCCATACTTTCAAAAAGATATAAAAAAATGTGATATTCTTATTAAGACTTTTAGATCTTTGAGTTCAATCCAAAATAATTACAAAATATCATGAATGAAATGATATGCATGAGACGGAGCATTTACTTATTCTCCGCTCTGTTTAACGGTGACTCTATGCCTGACAATCTTCGATCCTGCCACTTTCTCCTCGATACCTGCGCGATGATAAAAACAACGTGCTAAATGCTTAGTGGTATCATATAATACTCTCTTCCATTTCAGTTTAAATCAACTCATGCATTTTTCTAAAACAATGCCCCTTTTAACTTTTTTTGAATGATCAATGCATTACAATACAAATATTCATTTCATATACATTCATTTACAGTTTATTGATAATTCCAAATATGTACTTTCATATGTAATAAATAATTCAAAACACAAATCATGCATTTCACAATTTTACTTCATTTTGCCCATAAGTACCGTTTAACCTATGCTTTCGGTGCCTGAGAATAGCGAATCAGGCATAGTCACGTGAGCTGTAAGGTAGGTATATAAAAAAAAAAAAGTTTTATAACCTGATGTATGGTCTCATTGAAATTTGTGATTGGTTATTAAAATCGTTTAATGAACACTCTGAATCTTACGTCTGTGGGCTCTGGTCGAATGACACATCTCATTAAGTTCGGCCCGATCGCTAACTCATTTGACCCTTATTGGTATACCAATCTATCCTTAACTCGAATTTTAACGATTAACATTCTATTAAGGGCATTCAAATCATTCATAGCAAAATACAAAATAGTGTATACATCTTTATACAAATAATTCATTTTTCAACACTCATGCAATTTTTTCATATGCAAATCATTTCACAATTATTTGCCTCAAATAAATTAAAACACTTCAATATGAAGTTTATTAAAAATCATTTCGATAAAAGAATAATGATCGTAAGACTTGAAATCAGAAGAGATTGAGTGGAGAACAAACTCCAAAATGGAAACAAGAGAGAGAGTCGAAAAACAAACCAAAAAGCTTGTTGTACTTTGATTTCAATTCTCGGAATCCTGTTCTTGTGTCGAACTACATAGATCGCATTTTAATCAATAAAAAATATGTCACTATCAAAGAACAACGAAAAATCAATTGTGCATTCTAGGATTTTGGTTAGGGTTGATGTCTACTTGATACGCCTTCACTTGCAAGAACACCCCACGGGGACACGTGAACGTATTTTGCTCATACCTCCTTCAAGAAAATTATATCTCTATGAGTCTAGTTTTAGTAGGAATTGGAATCATCTCATTTGGATCACTGACAGGCCGAAAACGCGGTGTATAAAATGAATGCCTATGTGCTTGTAGTGCGTAGCCCCCAGTAATATAATTATTACTTAAAGTACGGGATGTCGATCCCGCAGAGAAGGTGAATTGACTCACGAGGAGGTTACGCACCCCCGGAGGCAATATCTGAATAAATGATTCTGAGGTAAAATTTAAGTAAGGAAGCTGTATTTGTGATTCTAGTGAATTAATGGTGTTAGCGCCTAAGTTAAATCTCCCCTATCCACGTTCAATGGATTACTTTTCTAAAGATATTGTTATTGATATATTTACTAATATGTCAAAGGCCGAGGTGATCTTGCCTCGAGATATCCTCTCTCGAGGTATATCACTTTATCTCGTGAATAAATCGAGTATATCTCTGTCTCAGACTCGATTAGAAATGCTTAAATGTTCAACCCCGAATGCCACCTTCGGGTTGAATATCTTTCTATTAGCAGAATCGAATTTAAAAATTTCTTGTACCGGATCCACTGAATACCCTCATCTCTCGAATCTCGGATCTCCGGTGCGATTATGCTAACATTGGCGAACATTATCATATAATTGAAATACGAGGTATAAGTAGATGTGACAAATTAATACTGCTTGAATAACATGAAAGATCAAACTTTAATCCATTGTATGTGACGGGGTTTGATGTAACCTGAAAGAGATCTAGAACATATTGAAAGAAAGATAGAGAAGCTGTTTAATAAGGAAAACATTGTTACAATAACCAGAAATATAGAAAATAAAGCGATTACAATTTAGAGACCTTCCTAGAAGCGGTGTCACTCTTGCTCGAGAGCTTTGTGCCTATAGTTAAATGCAGCCTCCGTCTGTCCAATTTTAGAACCATCAGTGCTAAATAGTGGTTTAGATTTTTGGTGACGTCGCGGCGATGGGGCGTCGTTGACCTACGCATTGTTGACCAGGCGTCGCGGCGTGTGACGTCGCTGGCGGTAACGATCACTTCCTACTTTGCTCCTCATTGTTCCAAAGCGCTTCCAAAGTTGTTCTTTTCGCTCCGCAGAGACACAACCACACCGGACACACAAATTCGGGGATCCCAGCCACGAAAACTATCAAATTATTATAAAATAAATGTGAAAATAATGACGGCATGAGTGTAAGATGAGTGTTTAGGCTTTGCTCATCACACCCCAGGCTTAGTTTCTTGTCCTCAGCGAGGCCGACTTAGGCAGGGACACACACGGAGCACCATCTGGCTAACACTAAGACGGTGGTGCACATCTTTGAAAAATAGGGGTGAGGAATTGGATTGACTCACATACCCCCTTTGTTTTGCTTTCGATGTTTAGTGAGATGCATACGAGGATATTTGACTTTCGGTAAAGTTCGATTGAGATAGGTGAATGACTAGTGCATCAAATCCGTAGTGTTATTAGCCTTTCCCAAAATCCTATGTGCTTATAGTGAATGAAGCCTCCGAGAATATGCACAGGTTCGGAGTACCCCCGAGCCAAGCTCGACTAGCCTATTAGGAAGAAGCTAACTAGGAAAGGATAGGAACGCACCCATTTATTCATGTCCTCATGCCAGAAATTTCCCTACGTACCTAAAACAAAATGAAAGAAGACCTAGTGCGAAGTTTTAGTAGGGTGTTCTGTAGCGGGGATCCATTGGTGACTCCCCACCGGTTAGTTAAGGGGCACGAGGCATTCGAGATTCCCTTCAAACTTCACCCACAGAACCTTAACCAAACTCAAAGGCCCTAGGTTGCGTAAGATAGTCCATCTTACATCCCGTGTAGCATGACGTGAAATCCAAATGACTCCCGACGGTTAGCTCGGGGCATTAGGCTTTTGATAGGCCCCTCGGAGCGTACCGGGATTCCGATTGGATGATCCCGCCTATTCCTATACATATACCTATTTTTGTCATATTTCTTTTTCTTTTTTTTTTTTTTTCTCTTTTTCTATTGTTTTTGTGTTTTCTCTTTTTGGTTGGGGCTCAAAATTAAGCGATCCTCTTTTGAGGATTAGGTGTCCCATCACTCAGATGGTTCGAATCTCCCTAGGTTGATCGAACTTTAGTAGTTGGTTGACACTTATGCGCCTACGAAAGTCAACGGTGTGTGAGTGTGATGGGGTTTTTGAGGCTGGTTTCTTGGCCCACCCGGAATTGATTCACCTAGCCCCTTTTAACTATTGATCTAATTCTGAGGCATCGGCCAGTGTATGCATTTGAACAAGTTTTATAATGATTAATCCAAATTTGATCCTGATTTTCAACATGGCACACATGTATGCAATTATTACATCTGAGAATGTCTAAAAATATAATCAAGCTTATTCTTAGCATGTTCTGTGAACATGAGGAGTGCGATGTAAAATAAGAATGAAAACAAAACACACTAATATGGAACACACTAAAAATCACACACACTACTAAAACAAAACCTGATAAACAAAACACAAAACATAGTACGATCATGAAATCCCTCCCCAAAAAAATATCCAGTGTCCCATTTGTGAAGATAAAAAACATAGGGTAAGGGAACTCCACTGAATATCAACTACTTGATTGGAGGTGGTGGTGGATGGTGAAAACCGGAAAATTTGGCGAAATTTGGGCACATGGAAGCTGCTGTTTCTTTGTAGAATGATGGCTGATTGGCCCGGAAGCTGTCAGCATGTCAGCCTTGCGGCGCTCATATCTGATAATGAGGACTTCGGTGCTCGCGTGAGTCTACCATCCCGGAATGCGTCAGCTTCGGTGAGTAGAGAGCAGGGGTCCTCGTATCGG
Organism: Tetrastigma voinierianum; assembly: GCA_016808115.1. Lineage (NCBI taxonomy): Eukaryota > Viridiplantae > Streptophyta > Magnoliopsida > Vitales > Vitaceae > Tetrastigma > Tetrastigma voinierianum. The sequence continues at coordinate 777,871 of JAEQBH010003707.1, forward strand.
GGAAGGGCCCAGGAGGAGCGGCACTTTGAGGCTCGTTGGGGTGGTGGTGGAGGTGGTCGAGACGAGGGTGGTGGTGGAGGTGGGTGGGACGGGAGGCGACGATGTCTCCTGGGTGTCACCCGGGGAATCAGACGAGCAGATATGTCGGAAGCTGCGTCCTCGTCGGGGCTCGTGACCGAGTCGTAGACCTACCTCGGGTTGCGGGACACAGTGTGTCCAGCTTGGCGATATGGCCTTGATCGGATGACCGGGCCTGCATTGTCGTCGAGGGCTTTTAAACTTGTTTTATCTGAGCGAATATATACGAGGAAAAGATTTTGGGTTCATCTTCGCGTCCGGTTATGGAGGATGGCATCCTGATAACACGCTGACATCGAATGGGATATCTGGATGATGGCGAAGTGAGCGAGCGGCCGGGTTGTCACCTCACAGCGTTCGTCGTCGGGACGACGAAGTGATGAAATGATGCCGACCTTGGGAATGTAGGCGAATGCTTGGCCTTGAAATTGACATAGCGCCTTTGTTGATCCTCCACTCACCGAGCCCCTTTGGTCGATACGCGGATGACCTAAATGGTAGTCGGGATGCTCGCCCGGGAGGTGATCGAAAGGGTCCGTTGGGACATGCTACAGGCCGTCGAGAGCTATCGATCGAGCCTCTTTGCTTGGTCGACCCGATACACCTCGCACCACGACCTTTTGAGGACATGGGAAGCGGGGTTGAGGCGATAAATTCTCGAACTACGCTCATTCTTGTTGGGCCGAGGGGGTTGGCATAAGGCACACGCCACCGCTAGCCTCGGTGTCTTTAAAGGTATCGGAGTGATCGACGCTCTCCTTAATGAAGGATGGTTTTCAAATTATTTTCGCCGTCCCGCCCAGTAGCTTCCAGCGTTTATAAAGCGTGAGGCATCGAGCGTGGGTCGGGGTCCTCGCTAGGCTAGGCTCACTTGCGAAACGACTCTTGCCTCTTGCAGGAATATCTGCTTTCACAGACAAAAAAATCAAACACTATGCACCCAAAAAAACAAGCTAAATAACTACAGGACTAAACTGAAAACCTAAATGGGACTCAGAGATCCTAAAGGAACCTAGCTGACCCAAAATGAGGACCTACAATACCTCTAGACCACGCGAAAGCAACAAAGAAACCCTAGACTACTATACCCAGGCCAGCGTCGAGTACACAGAGGTGGAAATGCCGCTATATTGGCCCAGGTGAAGAGGGCGGCTGAAGGAACAACGGTGGTCGGTGAAGCGGTGGAGGGGTCTTCGGCCGGTGGGATGGGAGCTCGCGCAGTCGGTGGCTGGGATGCGGGGGCGGGTTTCGATGAGGGAAGGTGTGTGAGGTGCGGGGGCCCGAAATGAACTATTCTTGGGCTAAGCGAGGTCGCGTAGCGGCGATGCGGGTTCACGTCGCGACGTGGCAAAGGACATGACCAAATGACGTCGCGACGTGCGGGACCACGTCGCGACGTGGCAGAGTAAGTGACCAAATGACGTCGCGACTGGTAGAGGTACGCGATCGGCGTGTAGTAGTGAGTGACGAATGGCGTCGCGACGTGAGAATTGCGTCGCGACGTGACGACTTGAGCGCGTGCGGCGTGAAATCCGCGATCGCGACGTGACGGAGGCTTCAAAATGGCGTGCGGGCGTGAAATTCCGCGATCCGCGGCGTGGTGAGCTTAATGGCGTCGCGGCGTGGGAATTCCCGCGTCGCTGACGTGACGAGGAGAATGAAATTTTGGCGTCGCGTGGGATCTCCCACGTCAGCGAAGTAACGAAAGTGTCTCATAATGGTACGAACACACTACTCAGCCCACTTTTTCGAGAACTCTCCACGTGTAAACTTCATTTCGGGCATTGAACACGTTGTAAGACTGCACCGCAGCTTTTGAGGTCCTGCCAGATTAAACCAGCGGCGAGAAATAACGATCATGAACACCATTAGAAACCAAAAATTCTTTGAAAATAACTGATAGAACTTGAAACTACAAAATTTGAGGAACACGCAGAGTTTGCCCCTTGAGAAGCTATTTATGTTAATGTCGTTAGCTCGGCGACCACAGAAACTCAATGTGATAAGGAACTCGAGCTCCACAGCCTGCCGTTTGTCGAAGGAATGACTTGCTTATGCTGGCTTCGCCTCCACGTAGTACGGTTTCAAGCGTTGGGTGGCGGCTAATGAATGTGCCTTTCGGGATGTGAGACACGCGCCATGTGAAAAGACCTTTGTTCGTGAAGGTCGGACCATCGGACTGATTTCCGGAAAAGCTTTGGTAGGGAATTGAATAGAAGGACTGTTGTCCGTAGTGAATTCTTTTCACAGTGATGTGCTTTTCGTACGGGCCTTGGTCTTCTCCTTACTCATCTGAGCGTTCTCACTTATGCTTCGTTTATGAACTCATCTAGCTCAACGAAGGTTGGAGTGTGTCGTTTTCACGGCCCGAGAGTATTGTCCATGTTTGGATTTGTCGGTGGCCCGATAGGCTCGATCCTCGATTCTCTTGGAAGGTGGCACGCTTTACCATAAACAAATGCGAGCGGGGACATACCTAAAGGAGTTTTAAATGCGGTCGCGGTATGCCGGACGCATCGTCTATCTTTAGACCAATCCTTCTTGGAGTTGTTGGTTGTCTTCGAGGATGTACTTGATTTCTCGGTTGGATACCTCTGCACTGTTTGATTTGTGGGTGGTATGCGAGATGTACGATGACGTACCCCATACTTTACCAAAACCTTGTACATTACCTTATTGCGAAATGCGTACCATTATACGTGATTAAAGCTGAGGAGTTCCAAGCATTGAGAATATATTCTTCAGCGAGAAATTGAGCTACAATCTTGGCATCATTGGTTCGTGTTGGAATCGCTTCTACCCACTTTGAGACATAGTCTACAACTGTGAATGTATAAATTGTTGTATGATGCGAGGAAATGAGTCCATGAAAATGCGATCCCCCATAGAGTCGAACAACTACCTCGAGGAATAGGATGCCATGGGTGGCTCGTCCTTTCTAGAGATGTTCCCCATTCGTTGACATTTGTCCGCAAGTGGAAAGCAATTGATAATATCTTTAAATAAGAGCCCGATAAAAACCCGTGTAGAACCTTGGCTGCTGTTCTCTGGCCACCAAAGTGTCCACCACACACGATAGAGTGTAATGATAGTTCGAGAATATCACGAGCATTTCATCTTCGGGCACACATCTCCTTATCCTAGTCAGCCTTAGTGCACGTAAAGAATTGGCTCTTCCCGATAGTAGTGCTTAAGGTGTGCGAAAAACCTTTTCTTCTTCGATAGTTAAATCCAGGAATCACTTTGGCCGCAAATAGTTCACATAATCTGCCAGACCAGGCGCCCTCTTGTCTCAATGTGGTTTCTCGTGCGGAAATTCGTCATTCCTTTGAACATCATCGGCCTTCCGGTCGCGAAAGGTGGTGCCACTATAAATTTTCAGTGCCACTTCTTGTCCCTTGATTTCTCATTCGAACTCTTACCTTGAAGGACCCACCGAATCAATGCGGGTTTTGCATCTTTCTTGGTCATCAAATTACTTAATGGCCAGAATGATCGGTGTGCACGACTGTTGCGCCAATCAAATATGGCCCTGAATTTGTGAAAGCAAAGACAATGGCCCGATAGTTCTTTCTCGATAGTGGCATAATTCGGTTGGCGTCATTCAAAGTCACAGCATAGTAAATCACTGAAAGATTTTATACCGTTTACCTTTAAGTCTTTGCTGATCGCATAGTCGGCTTGCATCACACATCGGCTCGAATGGAAAAAGACCAATGCGGGCTATGATAGGAGCTGAGATCAACTTATCATGATACAGTAAAGCATGTACGCATTGGGAGTCGAGTCGAATGGGATCCTGGACTATAAATTAGACAATGGTTTATGTCCTTGAAATCCTTGATAAGCGCTATAAAATCCGGCATGGCCTAGAAAACTTCGGATCCACTTTCACTGAAGAAGGTGGAGGTAACTTCTCAATTGCTTCAATCTTACGCCACATCTACCTCTATCCTCTTCTTTGAGATCAGATGTCGAGGACAATACCACTACATGTGAAATGACACTTTTCCCAATTGAGTACTAAATTGGTCTCTTCACATCTTGCTAGTACAACTCTCAAATTTGCTAGACAATTGTCAAATGAATTTCCCATTACTGAGAAATCGTCCATGAAAATCTCAATCGTCTTCTCTACCATGTCAGAGAATATGGCCATCATGCATCGCTGAAGAATTACCGAGACATTGCATAGTCAGGGCATCGTAGGACGAGAAGATGTACCGTAGGGGCAAGTGAATGTTGTCTTCCTCCCGATCTTAGCTAGCGATTTGGATTTATATGGGAATATCCATCAACTGATAATATTCATACATTGTCGATCAAGCATCACGATCTAGAAATGGTGGAAGTGATCTTTAAATTGGCCTTGTTCGACCGTGTCGATACAAATTCTCACCCAGGTAAGCTGTTCTGGAAACGGCGGTAAGATGTTGTTCAGTCTAATGACAATTGTTCCTCTTTTTCGAGCCTTTTGGCCCCAGGCTTACCCGTACACCTTTATGCAAAATGGGATAAATCACCCGAGTATCTAACCGTTTTAGAACCTCTTCCATTACCTCCTTCGTTTAATACGGATTTAACCTCCTCTGACTTCCACCCAGAAGGTTTATGCCCATCTTCTAATAAAATACGATGCATGCACATAGAAGGGCGAATCCCTTTTAGATCGGCTAGAGACATCCAGGAGTGCGTGTACGTGATCTCGAAGGACTCGATAGCTTCTTCCTCGGTCTTGATCAGATCTTTGATATAATCACGGGTGTGGGTCGACTCCAATTGTATGCATGCTTCAAATATAGGTAGGGAGAGGTTTTGTTCCATTGTGGGTGGTTGTCCCGATGGGCCGTCGTTTAACTCCTTCGCCCGGAGATTGAAGTATTTATTGTGTGTCAGAAAGGAGTCCATCCATTCTTTTTTATATTCTGCCGCCTCTTCGCTCGGGTTCTCGGACTCATTTCCACTAGGCTGGTCTCAGAAGAATTCGGTGAGACCACTTTGGCTAGACATATAGCCTCTTATATCGACCATTAAGCACGCGTCACTTTACTTTGGGTGTCTCACTTGCTTCGAAGACATTGAATTTTACTTCTTCTTCTTGTACTCTTAGTTCAGGTTAAGCCCTGCGCATCGATCATTGCCACCTTGGAGTTGCTAGAAAGGTCTTCCCGAGATAATCGGGTGTTTCTTTATCTTCCTCCGTATGCAAAAACTATGAAATCTGCTGGAAAGATAAACATCGGCCTTCTTAAGGTTATCTTCTATTATCCTCTCGGGTGAAGCTAGTCTGTCTGCAAATTTGAAGAGTGGCCCCTTAGTCGAGATTTGGCTTCTCTAATCCCAAAGCGCTTAAAGATGGATAGGGCATAAGATTAATGGCACCCCCGAATCACATAGCTCTCTCAAAATAGCATTTCCAATTGTGCGGGATAGTGAAGCGCTGGGTCTTTGAGCCTGCGGTAGCTTCCTGCGAAGGATGGCCTTTGCGTTCCTCGGTTAAGTTCTGAGTGCAAAGTCACGCTAATCTTCTCTTACGAGACGAAATGTCTTTCATGAACTTTACATAGCGGGCATTTGCTTTCTGGGGCATGTCGGCCGAATGGGATGTTTATATGCGGCTTTTGAAAACATCCGTGAGCCGTGAATTGCTTATCCAGGTTTATGTTTCTTGGGGCGTTGTGGGTAAGGGGCCGGTACTCGCGGCCTTTGCTTCCTTTAGGAGTCTCTATTGTATTTCTCTGTGGCCCATTCTTTGACGCATCATCTTTCCGTTGGTGGGGATCTCCTCAATCTCCCCAGCGCTCTACGATTGGGGGTTGCACTTGTGAATCCAGTTCTCCCACTTCTCGGCACATGGCTTGCTTTAACGTGCTCGTTCCATCTTCTTCTTGGGTTTTACCATACGAATTGCTGTGAAGAACTGTTGCCTTTACGTAGAAATAAGCTTGCCATTTTGGCCCATTTGTGCCTCCAAACTTCTCAGCTGTACTGCTTGATTGTTTAAATGGGTTTGCTTCAGCTGCTTTGCGTCGCATAGTCTCATTATGAGCGCGGAATGAGAAGTTAACATCTGTCTTTAGAGCTTGCTTTCTAAATCCGGCTTCTTTTCGGGGTGGTTCGTTAACTCGGTTTTGATGGCATATTGTTACGGTTATTACGCCATCCATATCCTTGATTGTTTGATTATTAAGTTACGATTGTTACGCCACCCTTGTCCACGGTCGATTCTACGGTATTTGTTACCCCCATCACGGTCTTCTTTCTTGTGATTGATTACGATTAAACCTCGACACGTAAGACTTGCTCCTTTGTAGGGTTTCTGACATTCCACACTACTATCTTTGTCCTCCACGGAATTCTGACTCCGTGGGTGAATACGTATGGCGTGTCGTTCCTAACTGTGCATTTGCTTGCTTGGTCAGTGTGCCCGCGTGATTCACTGAATTGTTTAGGACCTCATTATGCGTGCGCGCAGTGTTCTTTGGTGCTTCTCTAGGCCAGCTGATTAGTGGTTCGCGGCATCTTCCAATATCTCGTCACGCACAGTGCGTGGTTTCTTCATCGATGATCCTCGGTGAGGGGCATCTATCATTGTTAGTTGCGTTTCTGGACGTTGTAGAAGGTGTGGACTTGCATCCATGCAGTTTAATTAGGTGGGTGGTGAGGACACTTGCATGATAATTCATGAAACTGTCCCGTAAGCACGCGGGTTCTCCCCCTCTAGTTGACTAAACGTATTGATCTCTTGCACAAGTTGTGCAATTTTCGAAGGTGGAAAGAATTTGGTCAGAAACTTTTATACCAAATCGTTCCATGTAGTAATGGAATCGATTGGTGTTAGTTGTGATGTTGGCTATCCACACGGTGAAAGTGGGAACAAGCGGTAACATAGAGCTTCTTCGGTAACTGGTTGTACTTGATGGTATCGCAAACCGGGGAAGTTAGTCGAATGCATGTTCGGGTTCTCATGGGGTAGTCCGTAGACAGTATGTTACGAAGCATCGTGCGTAATTGACTTCAATTGATTGTTTGCTTGAATCGATGTTGATACGATCATTTGTCTGAACAAGCGTTGGTGGTAAAGCGAACTCATCTAATAGCATGTAAGGATCGTGCAGTTTGTATAAATGGTCTGGCGACGATTCCTTAGTGATTCCCATTCCGACTTCTCGTGGTTGATTTGTTCCAACGCTGATATCACATTCTTTAGTGTTTTTCCATGACTATTGGGATTCTAATGCGTACATTCTACATTCTCGGCGCGATCTATGCGAGAAGTCTTTACGGCACCGAATCCTACGGGTGTTGATTAATTCGATTTTTAATGCGTAGTACTCCTTTGGGAGCACATGCTACTTGATACCACGAACTAACAAAACCAAATTACCGTACTTGAAAAAAAAAATAATACGCGAAAATAACGAAAAAATTAGAATCCATGTGCTCTTACACATATCAATTTAAACCTTTTAAACCTTGTAAAAAGCAGCGAGACAACGGTGTATAAAATGAATGCCTATGTGCGAGTGCACGCGTAGCCCAAGTAATATAGTGTACTTAAAGAAATACGGATATCGATCCACGAGAGAAGGTGAATTGACTCGGAGGTTCTTTTGAGCTGATATCACGAATAAATGATTCTAGGAATGCAAAATTTAAGTAAGGAAGCTATGACTAAGCTATTGATTCTAGTGAATTAATGGTGTTGGCGCCCTAGGGTTAAATCTCCCCTATCACGTTCGATGGATTACTTTTCTAAAGATATTGTTGTTATTATATTTGTAATATGTCAAAAGCGAGGTGATCTTGCTACGAGATATCCTCTCGAGGTATATCATCTATCTGGTAAGATAGAATCAGTATATCTCTATCTCGACTCGGTATTAGAAATCTTAAATGTTACCTTTTTGATGTCGCGTGAGTTCGGAATATCTCTATTAACCGAATTGGCTAAAGGCTACTCTACGAATCCTGAATACCTGTCTCTCGAATCTCGGATCTCAGGTGCGATTATCTTAACATTGGCGAGACATTATCATATAATTGAAATGCGGGTATAAGAGTAAGATGTGACAAATTAATAACAAGTTGAGATAACATGAAAAGAACAAACTTTAATCCATTGTATGTGACGGGTTTGATATGTAATACAGAAAGAGATTTAGAACATAATGAAAAGAAAGATGAAAGCGTTTGTTTAATAAAGGAAAACATTGATTTAATATCAGAAAAATGAAAAGAAAGCGTTACAATTTCGGGCACTTCCTCACGAGCCAGGTGTCACTCTGCTCTCGCGAGCACATTGCCTCAGGTTCGTACGCCTCCAGGAAATACCTAATTTCGGAGCCATCAGGTACTTTAAATGATGAGGTGCGGATTTTCGGTGGCGATGGCGTGGGGACGTCGCGACGTGGGGCGCGTCGTTGACGCCTGCGTTGTTGACCGAGCGTCGCGGCGTGACGATCCACTTCCTTGCACATCACTCATTGTTCCAAAAGCTGGCCAAAAGTTGTTCTTTTCGCTCCATCGAACCTGTAACCACACCAGACACAAAATCAGGGATCTAGCCACAAAAACTATCAAATTATTATAAAATAAATGTGAAATGTGACAGCGTGAGTGTAAGATGAGTACAGGCACTCATCAATCCTTTGGCTTCGAGTTCTGGCATTTTAATGCCAGAATTATTTGGTATGCTGACTCACTCGAGTTACCCTCTTTGTTATTCTCAATTTCAGGGGTTAAATCCATAAATTGGTAATTCTTCCTTCTAATAGTGACACTATGTTTCTAAGGTTTCTTCTCACGATTTGAATCATCGATTTGGATCACCAAAACTCGAGTTGTGCATTTTACATCAAGACTACTCTAATTTGAAAGCGGGAATCAGTTGTTCTTGCACGTAGCTCCACTTTGTGATTCACAGGCACTTTGGGGTTACAAATTTCATACACTTCAACCCGAGTAAATTATTTCCCTAAATTCCTAGTTTACCCATAATTTTTAATCCTTTCGATTTGGATGAGTGAAACTCGACACAACCCCAACAACATGGCCTTTTGAAAACGAGCATGCAAGGTTAGCTACGAACTTACCTTTAAGCCCATATTCGGGAGCCTTAGAGCTATAATTTTCTCCTGGTCCCTTCTATACATTTGTAGCTCTAGTTCTTATTGCTCTTTACCAATTTTAATCACTCAATTTGGATGATTATAACTTAACTTATAGCTAAAACAAAAATAGGGTTTTGAAATTTTTTGACAACAACTCCTTTGAAACTTCATCATTTCCTTTCCACAAAAATTCCTCAAAACCAATCAAAACCAATCAAAATAATGCAAAACAACCTCAAACTTAACTAAAACCATCCAAGAACACTTTACACATTTAGGGTTTCTCGAGCCCGAACCACGAAAAGAGGGGGTTAAGGTTTTGTTTCTTACCTTTAAATATCTTCCTTTCTCTTCTTTCTTCTTCCTTCTTCTTCTTGATCACTTAAACTCTTGATCTCATGGAGCAAATTCACAATCCCTCTCTTCTTCTCTTTTCTTCTCTCTCAAAAACGTGAATGCCCAAATGGGCATTCCATAGACCATTTTGGTCTTAAATCCCCAATCTAACTTAAGGTCATGTTTGTCTTATCATTAAATGACCCTTATCTCATTTTTCTCATTTTAAAGCCTCATTTCACCTCCATTTTCACTTCATTTCATTTAATTTTCATTTTAAAGTTTACACTTCTCATTTATGACCCTTAGGTCCTTATTTGACGTTTTTACCATATTTGGCTCCTATAAAATTTCCAGGTTTTTATCATTTTTCGTTTTTAGCCATTTAAACTTCGAAAAAATATAATTTAATTTATTTTACACCCTGAACATGTTATAAAACTGTTAGGGTATTTTTAGGGCGTTACAACTATACATGGCATATTCTCTACCCGGAGTAGGCTGAGTCAACACTGGTGCTTCAACTAGTATTTTCTTTAATTGATCAAAACTCGACTAACATTTTTCATCCCATTCAAACTTCACCTTTTTTCGGAGTAACTTAGTAAGTGTAGAGGCTATGATGGAGAATCCTTTTACAAACCGTCGGTAATACCTAGATAAACCTAAGAAACTTCTCACCTCTGTTACATTTCGAGGTGGTTTCCAACTTACAATCACTTCAATCTTAGTAGGGTCAACTCTAATACCCTCTGCAGACATAATAAGGCCTAGGAATGACACTTCTTTAAGCCAAAAAGCACACTTACTTAACTGCAAACAAGCATTTTTCTCTCGAATTGCGTAACTTATCTTGAATCTTATCCATGTTCACATTGCATCCTTATAATACAACAGGGATGTCATCATGAATTCACATTCTATTGGTCCAAATAAGGGTGGAATACCCTATTCATCAAGTCCATGATTGCAACCGGTGCATTAGTTAACCCAAATTTCATTACTAAAAATTTATAATGACCATATCGGGTTCTAAAGGTTGTTTTTGGAACATCAACATCATTCACTCGAAGTTGATAATATCCCGATTGCATGTTTATCTTTGAAAAGACACTTGCTCATTTCAACTGATCAAATAGATATTCTATTCTCGGCAACGTATATTTATTTTTCACTATCACCTTATTTATTTGCTAATAATCGATGCACATCCGGAGTGCACCATCTTTCTTTTTGATAAACAAAGCGCACCTAGGGTGAAGAGCAACGCTGTCGGACCAGATCCTTGTCAATAGCTCTTGTAGTTGAGTCTTCAACTCTTTTTGTTCAGTTGGAGCCATACGGTAAGGTGCCCTAGAGATAGGAGTCATCCCATATAAATTTTCAATGGACAAGTCTACTTTCCTTTCGGGTGGAAGACCTAATAGCTCTTTAAGAACACATGCGGAATTCTTTTTACCGGGCTATATCACCGATTTTAGCAACCCATCTTAAGTCGAGCACAATCTTTAAAGGCCCCACATCCCTTTTTAAGAAATCGTCAGGCTTGCATAACTGAAATTACATTAGAAAATGGGCCAGATCGGATACCATGTAATGCTCGCCTCATTGGTCGAGAACATTTAAGCTGCAGTTTTCTTATCACACTTTCGATTATAGTGATGTTTGAGCGACCCGATCCATCCCGATATCAAGTCAAAATCTCATGAAAGGCAGTACGAATTAGATCAACAAAGAACTCTCTATCATGGATCACTAGAGGACAATTCTTATACAATCGGTTGACCTTAACACTATGCCCCAGGGGACTAGCAACATGCATGTCATATGCCAATTGCTCCACTGATGGCATTTTATCAAACAAGGGGTAGGTGCAGACATAAGAATGTGTAGAACCAGAATCTATCAAAGCATGCATTTCATTGTCATTGAGAGAGAAAATACCAGCTATGACCTATGGTGCATCTTGATCTTCATGAGCCTTCATAGCATAAGCTCGAGCTAGTGTTTGGGCAATTTACTATTTCTGATGCAATACTTCTTCTATGCTGCCTTGAACTACCTTGCCCTTTACCCCTATCACATCACGAGTTGGTGGAGGTATATTTGATCCTCCTTTGCTACTTCCTTGAGGATTTCTAGAAGTTATAGATCCTTACGGACAGTTTACTAAAAGATAATTTGTGCTTCCACATTGGAAACACCCCCCAGTTATCCGTTTGCAAGTACCAAAATGATATTTATGGCAATGCGACATTCAAGTCTTTCACCTTGTCCGGTTGAAGTGCACCTACAAGAACTCGGTGTCATTGTAGGTTTGTGCCTTCTACTTCTAGTAGCATAACTATATACTAATTCAACTTGAGACTCTCTAGTTCTTTTACCTGAGGACTGACCACCTTTGGAGAACTTTCTCTCTGGATTTCTTTCTTAACTCATCATTTCAAATTTCTCAATCCTTATAGCCGCTTGCACTAGTTGATAGAAATTCATGTAACGACTGTGAGGTACCTTTTTATAAACTCCTTTATGCCATCCTCAAACTATCTATATCAGAATGTTTCAGTAAGAACTAGTTCTGGTGCATACTTCTTGAAATGACTCATTTCTTTCTCATACTCGCCATTGTCAAAACACTTGTTTGGTCGGGGAATTGCTTTTAGTTCATTAGGACTTAGCAACCTAACGAGGGGGAGTGGTGAATTGGTTTTCTAAAGCTTTTTAAACCTTGATAATAATAAATCTTTAATTTAATGCAATAACAATAAATAAAAAATAGGGATAGAGAAAACAAAAACCGGATTTATAGTGGAACTAACTCCCAAATTTCATTTCTTTCAAATTGATTTAGTTCTTCTTGCATGGCTATTACCCAATTTTCATCTACTATAGCATCATTTAATTTCTTGGGTTCAATTTAAGAGACAAAGCAAGATTGTTGCAAATATTTTTAAGAGAGGATCTAGTTCTTACCCCAATGGATGGATTACCTATAATTTGGTCTTATGGATGATTTGTGACAAATTTCCATTCCTTTGGTAGTTCTTAACTAGATTCTCCTTGCTCAAGTTGAGGAGGTGGAGGAAGGACCATGGAAGATTCCCCTTCCGTCTTTGATTTACTCTCCTTTTCTTATTGATGATCTCCATCTTCAATTTGCAATCTTCCCATAGAGAGGTCCAAGCCTACATCATCATCAATATTTTCTCTTCTTTCTAGAGAGTCGTTAGATTAATCAAATATTACATGGATGGATTCTTCAACTACCATGGTCTTCTTATTGAAAACTCTATAAGCTTTACTAGATAAAGAGTAACCAAGAAAAATTCCAACACTAGATCTTGCATCAAATTTTCTAAGGTTGTCCTTGGTGTTTAAGATAAAGCATTTACTTCCAAACACTTTGAAATAGCTAATGTTAGGTTTCTTATTTTTACAAAGTTCATATGGAGTTTTGTCCAAAGACGGCCTTATCAAGATTCTATTCAATATCTAACATGAGGTATTGACCGCTTCGGCCCAAAAATAGGTTGGTAAATTGTTTTCATGAAGCATGGTTGTTGCCATTTCTTGCAAGGTTCTATTTTTCCTTTCAACAACCCCATTTTGTTGGGGAGTTCTAGGAGCTGAAAAATTATGTTCAATTCCATGCTCATCACAAAAGCCTTCAAACTCAACATTTTCAAATTCCCTTTCATGGTCACTTCTTATACAAGAGATGATAAAACCTTTTTCATTCTGAATTTTTCTACAAAGCTTTGAAAATTCATGGAAGACATCATTTTTGTGAGCTAAAAACAAGACTCGTGTATACCTAGAGAAGTCATCCACAATTACTAATGCATATGATTTATCTCCAAGGCTTGTAGTTCTTGAGGGACCAAATAAATCCATATGGAGAAGCTCTAGAGGTTTTGATGTAGAAATGAATTTTTTTTTGTTTTTTAAAGGATGTTTTTATTTGCTCTCCCATTTGACATGCTTCACAAACTTTATCTTTTTCAAAAAAGATTTTGGGAAGGCCTCACAACCTGGATTCATTTTGTTGAGTTTGTAATGAGAGATTCATGTTCACATGTCCCGATCTCCTATGTCTACAACCAACTCTCATCATGCATGCTAGAAAAACATCTATTATGACCTTCATATTTTTGAAATACTCGGTTGTATAAACATTTTTCACCATTTCTATGGCTCATGAAGATGATTTTTATCATTTGAGAGTCATGATGATGCAATGAGAGGATTAATCACTTTAAAACCTTTACAGACCGAACTAAACGTATCAGAAAGATTTATGTTTCGAAGCCATCAACTTAAAAAACATTTTCAATAAGAGATAAAGAGTTGTTACCTATAGAACTATGTCCAATTATTCTACCTTTTCCATTGTCTCCAAAAGTCACGTACCCTTATTTTCTTCTTGTGAGGAAGGAAAACTTTGACTCATCTTCGGTCATGTGCCTTGAGCAACCACTATCCAAGAACAATTTTTCCTTCCTTGATCCTTACAAGAGAAAATCAAGGAGCTTAGGTACCCAAATCTTTTTGGGTCCTTAGTGGTTAGTTACCTTTGATTTTTCAATCCAAGTCCTTTTTTACTTAGAGGTTGTGGCCTTTTTGGATCCGTTTCTAAAATGACAAGTACTACTTATATGTCCTCCTACACCACAAAAATTGTGAATGGTTGAAGGACTTTCACTTGTGGATTCTTTGACAAAATAGTTTTTAAAATATTTTTCATTCTTTGAACATTTGTATCCTAGCCCCCTTTTATCAAAAATGCATTTTTGTCTAGCTAAGATCATGTTAAAAACCTTTTGTCCACATAAGAATTTTGAAAGTGAGGAGACTAACCATTCATTCTTTTTAAGTAACTCCCTATTTTCCTTCTCAAGAGAAATTTTTGAAGCTCCAATTTTTGAAAAATTTCCTTTTATTTCATCAAGTTCCTTTTGAAGCTCAAAAAGCTTTTCTTAAGAGAGGTGTTCTTTTCATCAAGCTTGTAGATGGCTTTAAGAAAATCATCATATTCAAACATAAAATCCTCATTTTCATCAAGGTTAGAATTTATATCATCTTTGTCTTCAAAAGCCGTGAAGCACATGTTGGCAACTTCATTCTCGTTTTCATCATCGGATGAGTCTTCACTTTGACTCCATGTTACCACCATAGCTCTTCTCTTTTCTCTCTTAGCTTTATAGAGAGGACAATCATACTTTACATGTCCTAGCTTTTTACACTTGTAGAAAATCACTTCTTTTGATCATTCTCTATTTTCCTTTTCTTCTTTTGAATGACATTTCTTCTTGTAGTTACTTCTTTTATTGTAGGTCTTCCCACCATATTTATTCTTCATCATTAGTTTTTGCACTCCCTTTGTGATGAGGGCAATATCATTTTCCATGTTGTTGATTTTTGTTTCACCGACAACTTTCTCTTCTGAGCTTTTTAGTGTAATGCTTTTCTTTTTTGCCTTCTTCCTCTTTACATTCTTTCTATCCTTTGATTTTCATTTCATAGGTCATTAAGGAGCCTATAAGTTCTTTAAGAGGTAGTTCCTTCAAATTCTTTGTTTCCTCAATAGCTTCCATTTATGAGTTCCATTTGGGAGGTAGGCATCTTATAATTTTAGATACCTTGTCTTATTCACTTACCTTTTTTCTCAAGCCTTCAAGACCATTTATAATATATGTAAACCTAGTAAACATCTCAGCAATAGATTCATTAGTTTTCATTTTGAACAATTCATAATCATTTTCAAAAACTCTAACTTTAGAATCTTTAACTTGGTTAGTTCTTTCATGAGTAACTTTTAATATTCTCCAAACCTCCTTAGCAGTTTTGCATGGACTAATTCTATTATATTCATTTTTATATATAGCACATACAATAATATAGATAGCTCTAGAATTCAATTGAAATTTTCTATTTTCTTCTTCACTATATTCATCAAGAGTTTTTGGGATTTTACATCCATCAACATCCTTTATAGGGAAAGTATAACCATATAAGATTGTTTTCCACACTTCTAAATCAAGAGATTCTAAATACTAAGTCATTTTGTGTTTCCAAAATTGATAATCGGACTCGGCAAAGAAAGGTGGTTTATTTATGGGAAAAATTTTAGCTTGAAAAAGACTTATGCTAATTTTGGTGCTAGTACTAGTGCTAGTCATATTCCTCTTAAACGATTAAATCTTTAAAACAAAATAAGAGGCCTAACTATGATACCAATTGAAAGTTCACTGGGACTTAGCAACTTAACCTAGAGGGGAGTGAATTGGTTTTCTTATAAACTTTTTTCACAATAATAATAAATCTTCAATTTAATGCAATAACAATAAATAAAAGACAGGGATAGAGAAAACAAAAATCAGATTTATAATTGGTTGTTTTGCACTTTGCCTCGTCCTTCTCTTTGACCTTTAGCGGTGAGGGGTTCCGCTGGTGATAGCTCTGGCTTAAGCTTCTTCTTTTACACTTGGATTATGGTTCTAATGGGCTCTTCACAAATCCTTCAAGTTATACACACTCGAAGTTTTCTCACTTAAGTACAAAGAGACACAAAATACAACTCAAGCTTGGATGAACACAAGTGTGCACTCTAAACTATGCAAATGTAATGAATGTACTCACAATCTTGGTTTGAGAAATGATTCACAAGGGAAATGATGGTTGAGAGGATATTCAACAAGTGTCTTGTTTCTTAAGTGATCCCCCATACTATATTTATAGAGTGGGATCTCAGTTAGCTTTTAAGCTACCAATCGATAGACCAACCAGTCGATCGATTATTGCACACTCGCTGTTTATAGCCGTTGAAATATAACCGTTGGAGGAATCGGTCGACCAGTTCGACCAACCAATCGATCGATTATTGCACACTAGCCGTTTATAGCCGTTGAAATATAACCGTTGGAGGAACGGGTTAACCAGTTCGACCAACTAGTCGATCGTTTCAATGAACCGGTGGACCATTTCTATGAATGTCGGTCATTGTTTTATTTCTGAAAAGGATATTCTTGCATCCAGCGGTCGACGTTTCGGAGTCTACAAGGATTGTTGTTGCATCCAAGCGATGATAAACCCGATCAACCATTTCATAACCCGTCGGCCGGTTCCATGGTCCCACCGCCGTCGGCAGGTTGATGCCGGAACGATTACCTTTTAGATGTTTAGTTTGATGTGTTTTTTATTTCTAAACCTTTGATAAACATTGAAGTTTATTTTAGGATTATAAAGTCTAAGGTTTTATGCTCAAACTCAAGTTTTCAAAAGATATGCAATTTTGGTTTTGAAAGCCGAGTTTATGAGTGAATGCATGTGAATAATAGTTATCTCTAAAGTGCACCATTGCATTCATCTTACATAGATTTCTAAGTTTACAAGGTCTTCATGGTATGCTTAAACTTTGAATCCCGGTTTTCTTCTTGAGCTTGATTCTTGATTCAAATCTTGGATAAATGATGTAAGTCTTTAAATTCATAATTATCTACAATCTGTCACTTATCTCAAATAAACCATTAGTAACTTAATACCTTAATTTGTTATCATCAAAACCTCAATTCAAGGTACCCTTGGGCCAACAACTTCCATTTGGTATCTCTGTAATAATCGATGACATACTTCGGCTGAAACTCTTGGATAAGGAAGTCCCATGTAGTGAATTATGATGGATTTCTTAGAACTAACTTCCATGCGTCACTTAAGTTTGCACCTTAAAAAGTGAGGCCGCACATTTGATCATGCACGTTTAGGGACGTTCCACTTAGGTCATAAAGAGCCCTTTGCGGTTCTCAAGCCCAAACTCAACTTGATCTGACTCTTCCAGACTTGTACCATGGAATTCTTCTACTCCGCACTTTCTTGGCAGAATCAATGTCCCGGACTCTAGGAATTCGAGAGTCTATCTAAGACCCTTGCCATATCCTAAGAAATCTTGAACAACGCTTCGGTTGACTCGACAGGACATCATGTTCACCTCTAGCCGGCTTGGAAGGACCAGGGGCTGATGGACCCGGATCTTTAGCGTTAACACTTTCAGCACTTTCCTCAACAGTGTCTTGGGGTCGTTCCATCTTATTTACTAAAAAAAACAAGGACATCCGCATCAGGCCAACACAATACTATGTAGGTACATTTTTAACCTAATAATGTTCTAGAAACTCCTAAACCTTTGCTCTGATACCACTAACTGTAGCACCCTTTCCCCTGATTGCAGCAAGTGAGGGGATGCCACACAGAGCTGAGACCTATTAACCTGATTTTTTTGCATTATTTGAGACCATTTCAAGCATCGATTCATAATGATATAAACTTGTTTTAAAAAGGCCATAATTATTAAAATTCCAGACTACAAACCATAATCTTGTGGAATTACCACTACAGTGGTGATTAAAATACCTAGTACATATATGTTTGAGTCTCTAACTACTTATATTCTTACAAATTTCATTACATCAAATATTACATTTACATTTCTATTACAAAAAAGAATATGGAGTAGAGGACCCACATAAGGAAGACTCTTACTGTTGAGTTAGCCGTAACGATTGCGGGATGTCCCTGGCGACTTCTTTGGAACCTACATGGATGAAACACCCGTGCTAAGCATATAACTTAGTGGGAAAACGGAATAACATATATATATATGACCGCTTACAGTGATCCTCAATTCCAATATATGTGTATACATATAATTATTTCATATATCATATTATGCATCTCTCCTGTAGGAGTTCATAACAGAAATGTCATAACAGAAGGTACCCGTAGGTACACTACAGTACATAATAGGGTTATGCCTTAGCATCTGAGTTGATTACTTTCATGTTCATATTGTTCATTATTCAGATAAACATCATATAAATGTTTGCTTGCATAGACCAGTAACAATGAATAAGAAGGACGCATAAGTACTTAAAAGTATGGTACAGTACAAAACAAGAAGTGACCATAGACGGAACCCACTTAATGGTACCAGTAGAACAGGAGTGTTGAATAGCACTGAATAGATGTGCTAAATAGCATGGAACAGTTGTGCTGATTAGCACGGAATAGAAGTGTTGAATAGCACTAGTCCCTATTTATTTACTATCCTGGATTAAGTAGGCATACAATTACATGTGTTTCAAAGCATTTTTAGTCTATCTAACGGCTTCTAATGAATCCAGCATCACAACGTCACCCAAGCATCGCGACTTTGGAATATTAACTAACACATCCCAAGTTCATTTCCAACTACTATTTTGATGAGGTTTTTAGACAAAGTAATCTTCTAACAAAATGTTCACCTATGTCTTAAGTTTCCAAAGGCTCATAGATCAGGTCATTTAGACCTTTAAATTAGGAGATATGGTCAAAACATGCTGGACGTTTCTGGGCAGATTTCGAGGATAAAGTTATGTTATAATTAGACAATTCAAGACCATTGGAACATTATGTGACCATACGTAGAAGTTAATCTCCTGGGTGTCTAGTTTCAATAGGATTTTGATTCACCCCATTTGGATTTATATGACCCAATATATGGTGCAAACAACATGAACTACTTCTGTAGAGGGGATAAAATTCATATCTTACTGTAAAACTCTTTTTCAGGATTTTTAAAGCATGATTTAAATCTTGGTCTCTTCTAAAAATTTGTATCTTTGGTTCTTAGGTTTCATCTCCAACTATAATCATCCAAATTGGAGGTCTGTAAACCAAGTTATGGCCAACAAAACGGGAGTTTTAGAAATTTGAAACCTTCCTGTTCGTGTGTCTCTTTACACATTTTTGGTTCTTATCATCGGAAAATCCAAACCCAAACCAAAACACGATCCAAGCCAACCTCAAGTAACTCAGCTAAAAAAAAAAAAAAGAAGCACCAATCATGTGGAGGGTTGGGATCGTTTTCTCAAACATACGTCTTGAAACTTCCAAGCAGAGCTTTCTTTTCTCTTCCTGCTTCTTCCTTTCCTTTCCTTTTATATCTTTGTGATTCAAGAGCTAGAACAATGGATTGAGAAAAATCAATTTGAGATTCTCCTCCCCACACAGCCGGATGCCTGTCTCCCAAAGCAAAATGGAGAACAAATTCTGAGACAAGTTCTTGTCTTGCCTTTGACCTAAGTTTTTGCCGCGCACTTTAGTCCTCCCTCGCACCATTGAATTTGACAATCAACTTATCACAATTCTACAATGGCATATAATATTCCCATTTTATGTCTTTTGGGTACTTAATTGAAAATTTTTTAATTTACCCTTGACTCTTTAATAATTACGGCTATATAATTTTTCACACTTAACTATTAAATTTCCGAAAAATACTAATTTGACTTCCATTATACCCTACACATGTCATAAAACTATTAGGGTATAATTTGGGGTGTTGCAGTGCAGGTAATGTGGATGTGCCTATTATTCTCTCTAATAACTCTAATGAATTTCAGGCTCTGATGCTAGAATTAAAGAGGCAGCTTTTGATCATGACTGCCATTATGGAAGAAATGAAGCAGCGGTCTTAAGTCATCCTGGAGAACTTTGGAGGAAAAGGGCAATCATAACAAGAAGTTGCTTCTAAGCCTAAAAGACAGTTTTGTAATGAACTCGGGGGCAACATTCTGAGAACCTATGTGAAGCTGGTGAATTTGACCGCTCTCGCACCTGCGAGAGGTTAGATACCTTTCCTATGAGAGAGATGGTGGTACTCTGCGGAGGCGTAGCGAGGAAAGACCTATTCAGAGCTAGAACCATAAGCCACTTAGAGAGGGATTTTTTGCTCAGACTAATCCACCTACACAACGTGGAGCATTTGAAGGGGGCTTTTCTTTCAATGGAAGCCCGGGGGCATCATGTAACCGCCTACATTAGTGAATGGCAATAGGGGACAACAAATTCTTGAACTGTTACCTACCTCGACCTGGTCTGGAAAATGATGGGGCTCTGTAGAAAAAAAAAAGAAAAACTTTGTATACATTTGATGTGGTAGAGACTGAGGAATTCATTGTGAATGCGAAGTTCATCACTTTTCCTCAGGATCATCAACTCCTTAGCAAAGGTGAAAAAGTCTATTGTAAGTATCATAACTCCCAGAATCATTGCACTAATTCTTGCTGGATTTTTAGGAATGTTATCCATGACAAGGTCAACAAGGAAGTCACAGTAAAATTCCTTGGAGAAAAGAAAGTCACAGTGAAGTTCTTTGGAGAAAATGAAGTCACAGTGAATTTCCCTAAAGAAAAGGAAGTCATGGTAAAGCCCCTTGGAGGAAAAGAAGCCATGGCGATTGATGAAGATCCATTTCCACCAGCAGCTTCAATCAACATAGTTGCTACTGATTCGAGGGCTATGCTAAATGCTAAGAAGGTTAGGAGATTTTCACCTAATTCCAAAATAAGAAAGGTATGGATTCCTAAGCAGTACCTTATAAAAATGATTTGGTAGCAAAAATGAAAGTGCTTGCAACCAAAGAAAAAGGAAAAAATGGAAGGTATTCATACTATATGTTTGAAAATTCAAAACATGAGACAAAGAATAAGAATTTCTTCAAAGGGAATGTTGTTTCTATAAAAGAGAGACATGTTTCTCTAAGGGGAAGGAGCACGAATGATCCTGTAAAGAGGAAAATGCCTTCTAGGTTTGTAATCTCTCCTCTTGTCTCACTTGGAAAAGAATGGCATCTAGTAGAGGCATTTCTCAGCTCACCAAAACCCAAAGGAAGAAATTGAGACAGAGCAATGGAGAAAAGGCAACTTCCTGAAATGCTTCATGGAGCGAAGAAGCGAGAATATTAAGAAAGAGTGATACCTAGTCTAGGGAGCACCAAATCTAGAGGAAAAGCTACAGAGAATGTTGAGTCCATTTTTTGAATTCCAAACTTGAAGAAAGCGGTTAAGACTGTGCGATAGAGTACAGTCTCTTCCTTGAATTATTCTACTGATTTAATTTTGCCCAGCTTCTTCAAATGAAGAGGAAATGGAGGGAAACCTAGTAGAAATTAAACTATAAACAATCTACAACGGATGGAAGAATTTGCATTTACAAGTTGCAATTAGACCTCTAAAGAAAGCAAGTCTCAAAAGGTTATACTTGAAAAACCTATTGTGGAAATGAAAAAAGCACATTCAATGTCAAATCTACAAGGGGAGTTGCACCAAAGGTTCAACAAGAGGAAATACCTTAAATGGTATTTCTCTACCATGTAGGAAGTTGAGGCATCTTTGAAGGATTAGGCCCGATCCTAACACTAAAAACCCCTTAAGCGTAAGGAAAAAAATAACGTTGAAAGCAAGGGGAAATTGTACTAGACTAAGTTTTGAGTTAAGAAAGTAAGCTTTTTAGCCACTATTTTCTCAAGCATTCAAGTATTCCCCAACAAGATACCTATTCAATATATATCCAGAATCAAAAGTAGGCTTTTTTAGCCACTATTTTCTCAAGCATTCAAGTCTTCCTTAATAAGGTACCTATTCAATATATATCCAGAATCAAAAGTAGGCTTTTGTACTGGCTTTCTCATCTCCGAGCGGTACGGGTGCTGTACGTTGTATATTCTCAAAATAAATAAAGTAGGTCTCTTGACCTCTTTAAAATTGGGAAAATATGTACCAGCTTATGGGTTGAAGGGAAAGTAGGATTTGTGATCCCTATTGAACTTAAATAAAGGGTCTTCCCTAAGAATGGGTTTTTGTGTCATTAATTCTCCAAACTAGGTTCCATGACCACTTTAGGAAAGGAGAATTACGATAAGAGAGTATTTATAAGATTTTAATAAGCAGGTCCCCCATAGGATGAAAGCTCAATCACGAAACTTCGTTCTACTAGAAGAGGAATTGTATAGGAAGGGACCTGATGGGTTAATCCTTGACAGACAACATGGAAGTGATGAAGCAAGTTCATGAAGGGGTCTGTGGAACCCATCAAGCCAGGATAAAAATGCGATGGTTGATTAGGAAACATGGCTATTTTTTGTTAACCACCCGAAGTGACTACATTAATTACTCCAAGGGTTGCCAATAATGTCAAAAGTATGGTAGCATACAAAAGATACCTACTGTGGAACTCCACTAAGTTGTGAAACCATGGCTTTTTAAAGGATGGGCCATGGACTTAATTAGGAAAATCTACCCAACTTCATTGCTACATACTACTTTACTAAATGGGTGGAGGCAGTAGTACCCTTGAAGAAGGTAGAGCAGAAGGATGTGATCCAATTCATCAATGAGCAGATCATTCATAGATTTGGAATTCCACAATCCATTGCAACCGACCAAGGCACCATGTTCACTAGGGATGAGATGACTTATTTTTCCAAAAACTATGACATTCAACTCATCTGATCCACTCTCTTTTATGCCTAAGCAAATGAGCAGGAAGAAGCTTTTAACAAGGTGTTGATAAGCATCTTGGAAAATATGCTGGAGGATAATCCCAAAGATTAGCACATAATTTTATCCGAAACTTTATGGGCTTATAGAACTTCTAAGAGAGATTTTACATGAGTAAGTCCTTACTCTCTAACCTATGGGCAAAATGCATTGTTTCCAATGGAGGTGGTAATTCCTTCTCTAAGAGTATCCAGGCAGAATGGCCTTAATCCTCAAGAATACAGTGAGGTCATAATGATGGAACTCGAGGCATTGGATGGGAAAATTTTACAAGAGCTTGACCACATCATGATCCAGAAAAAGGTGGCTAGGGCGTATAACAAGCGAGTCAAAAGAAAGGGTTTTGAAGAAGGGGAGCTTGTTTGGAAGGTAGTGCTGCCCATCGGTGCTAAAGACAAGAATTTGGGAAATTGTCTCCTAACTTGGAGGGACCATTCAAGGTTTACCAAGTACTGCTCGGAAATGCCTATTGGCTATCAAGCCTTAAAGGAGAGCCACACAAAGGGTTCATCAATGCGAAGTACCTCAAGAAATACTTTCCCACAATGTGGGAAATACTGGATATTACCAAGAAAAACTAAGATGGGGAATGAAGGAATAAAAATAAAAAATGGGTCTCATTGACCATTTTGTATTGGGGAAGCAATTCTTAGTAGTTACTTTAGAGTAGGTTGTTTTGGCTATTCACTACTCAAATATTTTGTATTCCTCAATGCCATACTTGTTATACCCTTAATTGTTTTATGAATAAATAAAGTAGGTCCCATGACTACTTTAACCTGGGGAAGTAGATACTGATCTTTGATTGGAAGGTTAAAGTAGGCTTTATGACCTTTATCGATCCTAAATAAAGGTTTTTCCCTATAAATGTGCTTTTTCTCTCATCAATTCTCCAAAAGTGGGCTCCTTGACCACTTTAAAACTATAGAAATATGGGATGACTTAGTGATAAAGTGGCTTCTTGACCATTTCATTCATCAACACATTGATTTCTCCAAGGGTGTTCTTGTTCCCTCTCCAGATAGGTCCTGAGATTATTAAGGTCATTGGAGAAACAAGAATGAGACAAGTTCCAAGATAGGATTTGAGGCAATAAAGTTGGCTTTTGGCCACTTCACCTTAAAAACACAAACTTCTTCAAGATTTCCCAAGGAAGACTTTTTTACCATCTCAAGATTGGGGAAAAAGAGGGGGAAATATCCGGTAAATAAGGTAAACCTCTTAGCCACTAGGTACACATATTTCCCCAAACATAGCACCTAGACAAGTTCATGAGAGGGTATCATAATTACTCTAAGATTAAGGAAAGAAGCCCTCATGTTGAATTGGAGTAAGGGAAAGTGGCATTTGTAGCCATACACATTCAAATGCAAGATTTCTATGAAAGAATTGTTCTTGTTAAGTCATTGCACCAAGAGATAGGTTACCCCATTAGAGCAAATGGAAAAATCAATGAGCAGCAAGCAACGTCGCGACGTTGCTTCTCCACATCGTGACGTTAGGTTTCAACGTCGCGACATTAGGTTTTAACATCGCAACGTTGCTTGTCAACGTCGCGATGTAACAGAGAGCTTGAATTTGTAGAAACAGACAACGTCACGACGTTGCTTCTCAATGTCGCAACGTGACATAGAACATGGTAGTTATGGGGAATTGGTTTATATCCTAAGGTTTTGAGTCAAGGTAGGCTTTTGAGCCACTATTGTTCTCAAATATTTAGTTTTCTCCAACATAATATGTAAAACCTGAGAAAATTCAAATTTTTTAAGAAAGGGTAAAACGTAATTTCGGTTGAAAATCCGGAATTTTTTATAGATCTTGGATGACGAAACGGACTTCACCGTTGAAATCGTCTCACGAAATCTAACTACCACAATGAATTTTGTCGAATTCCGAGATAGTCGGGATTTCATGTTTTTTGAGGTACAGAGGGTAGTGCAGGACACTTGGCACGTGATGAGTGGCTCACGGTGTGCCACGTGTCAAGTGGGGAACTAGTCAAACAAGAGCTCAAGTGGGGCTCAAGGGAGACATGTGGCAACACATGATTGGATGAGAATTCAAGTGGATGGATAAGTTAATAAGGGTAATCCAAGGAGAACCACTAAGAGAGTGACATGTGGCAAGTGAGAGGACATCTCACTTGACCCAAGCTTGACCAAACCGGTAGGAGAGGAAAAAGAAAAGAGAAAAAGAAAGGGAGAGCTTAGAGAGAGAAGCTCTTACTTCTCTCTAGATTTCCTGGCAATCGGAACTGCGGTTTCAGGCGAAGCAAGAGGGAAAGTTCATCCTCGTGGCAAGAGCTTCGCATCGAGACCAGAATCGGGGAGTTTTGACAAACTCCAAGAAGTAGGGGTTTTTCTTCTACTTGGTTTAGTCTTTGGCTAAGAGTCATTCAAATGGTTGTGGTATTTGGGGACGGAATGGCCGTGCATTTCGATCCAGATTTGGGGCCCGAGTCTTTGGGGTTTCGAGGAATTTGTTTTTCGGATCGTAAGGCCCGGATTGTTTTGAAGCGATTCAAGAAGAATTTCTGGAACATCGATTGGCCCATGTGTGCTGTTTGTGTTATTGCTAAAGTTGAATAACATGATGGTTGTTTGTGAATTATGTTAATATATGCATGCTTGATATATTAACATGAATTGACATGAAAATGGCATATTACATTTCATATGCACGGGGACACCATAGAATAGTAGGTGTAAGTGCATGACGTGGTTTTTGAGGGTTGACCAACAATTATTTATCGGAGTATGTCCACTATATATATTGGAGGGTTGTCCACAAAATTATTTATCGGAGTATGTCCACAAACAAACAAATATCTTTGTTTTGAAAACGATTTATCATACATGGCAAGTTGCATGTGTGAGGGAGTCAGTGAGGACTCGAGGTATGGGACAAGGCATGTATATATTCAAGTAGGAATATGCATAGTTTTGATTGAATGTGTGTGGTTTCCATTGCATAAGCACTTAGGTGGGGAGTAACCCATATAAGAAAATCCAACTATTGGGCATTGCTCACCCCGTCGTGGGAATAACAATTTCAGGTGTCGGAGGTACAACGGGCAACGAAGATCAACTAGAACCTCAGTTGTGAAGAAAAGGGCCAAATCTGGCCTTGTTTTGTATTTTGTAAATCCTGGGTAGAAACCCAATTTATGTAATTTTAATTAAAGAATTATGGGTAGAAAAATCTGTTCTTGCATTGTAATTAAAGAACATAAATTGTAATTAAACTCGATTTTGTATAACATATACATTTTGGTGAGTTTTCCAAGTTCCAATGGCCTTTGTAGGAATAAGGCTAATTTATGTTGATTTTAGAACGTGTTGAACAAAAGAAACAGTGCAGGGGGCCAAAATAGGGTGGGCCACTGCCCATTCCCATTCTTGGGTCAGACATTCACCCAGTGGTGTCGCCACTTGGGGAGAGGACGTGAAAAGCTGCCGGCGGGCCTTACTTTCTTGGCGCCTGACGAGAGGACCGCATCGCGTGCGCTCGGGCGTGCTTGGGAAGGCCTGTCGCCACAGGCCTCCTTGGGTGCTTTGTCGTGACAGAGAATTTCCTGTCGTGATAAAGATGGCCAACCCTGTGTCGCGATAGAGATTTTAGTGTTGCGACAGGGAGTTGGGCAGCAAGGGATTTCTGTGTCGCAACACAGTTTTGGTGTCGCGATAGGGGGGCTGCATCGTGGGTTGGTTTTGTGTCGCGACATGACCCTTGGTGTCGCGACAACGGCGCTTCAGTGTGAGGCTGCGCACTGCGCAAGCGACAAACTTGCAACAATGCATTGTGTTGTGCACGGTTTGGGTCACTGTTCATAGACACCGTTTACGAACACTGTTCATGGGCACTGTTTAAAAAAAAAAAAAGAGTACAAAAATGACCCCCGGGATTTGGGGTGTCACATAATACCTTTTCTATCATAGTTTTGAGTCAAAGTAGACTTCTTAGCAATAGTTCTCAAGCATGAAAGTTTTTCCCTAACACACAACAGTTCAATATATATATTCAAAAATAAATAGTAGGCTTTTTAGCGGACACTCACTATTGACGGGAAATGCGTTGGCAAATCCCACGAGTAACCTCCAGTAAGCTCGCTCGACTGACAAGTTACCATGAAGCTAAGCCGTTAAAACTGCTGAACTGTCTTTGGAAAACGTGGGTTATAAAAATTTTCATTTTTCTATCAAAATCACACCTTTAGATTTAACGAAAATCCGGCAGCATAACGACTGCACGGTGGTCAAGCCCGAAATACAAAAATCACCTGTATATAAACAAATACACTCCCAATATTTTCCAAAATCCAACTATAATCATAAAGGACCTCTGGTCCTCCTCAAAATATAAGATCTAGAATCAATCAGAGCATAATTTCATAGCAGCTTTGTTTTCTGAAAACCATGCATGCATATTTTACAAACGATATTTACATATACAAAATGCCACATTTTAACTTTTACTATTTTTAATTTATACTTTATCTTATATATAATCACAACACAACGTCTAGGACTGAGGATCCTGGAAAGGTCTTTTGGCTTCAGCACTTGCACCTGAAAATTTATTTTAAGCAGCGTAAGCGACGAGGTTCGATGATCTTATAGTTCTAAATGTTGTTGTCTTTGTTTCTTAATGAATTGCCATAATGTTTGCAAATTGTTTTGCAAAACAGTTTTGTGAAACTATTTTAACATCTTTAGAAAACTATTTATCTTACGAGACTTCTTGAAAACTATTTATAACTGCGACTATTATGACTGCTTTGCAACTGCTGAAAACTATTTGATGTTGGTTAATATCACGAAAGTACTATCTTTTGGAAATCAAGTACCAACCACTTGTGGCCCATTTCACGAAATACCTAGACGTGATGTCATGAGCCTCGAACACGACATCGGTAGTGAACTCTCGGAGCCTGCACGGCTAAGATGGTCCGTGCAGCGGGATCTCTATAAACATAATGGAACCTCGGAACAAAATGCCGTGATGGAACCTCGAACCAACACCTCATCGCCATGTACTAAGTCGGCGCGCTAACTATACCCCGAATGTGCGGAGGCGACTCACTATATATATTCTGATCTAACCCCCAATTGCCGTAGAATGATATAGTTAGTCATAATATCCGTAACCTTGCCATGCAATCAAATACATCGATCGGAAGCGAGGTGTGCCATCCTAGGGGTTTTGTAAGCAGACTAGCTTGTTTCTTAAATAAAATCAAACTTTTTTCTTGAGTATAACAAATGGGAGGTAAAAAAATGCTTTATAAATTTATATTTTCAAAGCACTTTACAAGCTTGTAAATTTAAACACTTTACCGTTTTTAGAAAAGTTTTGAGTACTCACCTTTTTCGCCTAATTTCTTTCCAAATCTTATCAAGCACTCTACAATTAGGTAGGATCTTTCGAATCGTATACACAATCCATCTGAAATCTGAAAATGCCGCCGATTCGGCGTTTTTAATATAAAACATACATAGAACTTCAAGCGACTATGTCGAACGAACCGATTATAGCAAAACTTTGCGTCTTGGTCGTTCGATAAGGACATCGATATGATGTAGAGTGTGAAATGTCCCTACACATTAAATGCCCCATAAAAACTATCTTGTTTTAGTCAACTTTTGACTCGAGGGACTTTCCATAGAGTCTAAAAACACCCGAAAACATTTTTGAAAATTTTGTCCGACTTGTCGAGCTACAATCTGAAATTTCAACGAGAAACTGTCAGAAAATAGTCTCGAAATTATTACATTTGTCAGAACCACAGTCCCAAAATTCCTAAACTAGTCCCCAAATTTTGGGACTAAAGTTTCACGACCTTTCATGGCCTCTAAGAAAATTTCAAGCCATTACATAACCTTTAGGCTTGAAATAACACAAGTAGGAAAATTTCCTACATTTTAAAGTTTGACAAAAGGCTAAGATATTGGTACCTATGCGTAGCTCTCGTCGCGTATACCAACTTTGCCTTCTGCTCCGGCCAACCTACGGTCGATTTCCGTAAACCTCATTCTGTTAGTTCGTCTGCTTCCTTTGCTTTATGTTTTTTATTATTTTCTTTAATTATTATTATTTGGATAAACAATTTATATTGCTTCATTCGGGTCTATTTTTATCCTGAAAAAATTTATTTCTTTTCAGTTCACTTATTTTAAATGAACTTTAACTCATGTCATTTTCTGACTTCCGAGATTTTTAAGTAAATACCGTGCTGAGAATCTGGCGACTTATCGCGAAATTAATGAAATATTATTGTAATTCAGTGAAATTTTTAAGGTCACTAGATTCGCAAGGCAGGTGCAGCCTGATCCGTTCGTCATCAGATCTGCGAAGAATTTCTAGGCTTCCTTAACCATTTGGTAATTTAATATTATTATTATCGCTTTTAAATTATAGTGAAATTTCACCCCTTCACTTTCATGGTAAAAAGTGTCACAATTCTTTGAAAACTTTACAATTTTATCCTTAATAACAACTTCCAAAATTCTATTATGGCATTAAAATAATTAAGGAAGCCCTTGGTGCACATATGGTTACACATACCGTACACCCTCTCGGGACGGGGCGTTACACTTTTAGCCATTGTTTCATCAATTTTTCCAGAGCATTACCTGATAGACATAGTATATCACCATCCAGACATAAGCACAATTCTAAAGGTAGGCCTAATGCCACCTTGGTCCACTAATGCAATATCATATTTGTGAGTGCACCTGTGCAATGTCAAGTGAGTTTCCATCAACAATCCAAGCACAACAAATCAAGTATCTCAAGAGCAAGTCTTCATTACTGTCGGCCCCGGAGTAGAAGCCCAGGGCTCGGCGAGAGTAGGGTCGGGGGCGTGGACCGGTTACCATATATACATTTTCGGCACATCGTAGAAATAAATGTCGGCAATCATTTTGCTAAAGAGGGCCCACCGTTTTGTCAATTAACACTTTCATTCAATATGGCCTATATGCCCTTTCAACATTATCATTTACAAAACATTATCAGAGTTCATCTCCACAAATAAATCAAATATGTTCTTCTCATGAAAACTTATACATTTTTGGTTTCATTACAAAAAGGATCAAATAATGTCATGAGATGAAATGTATGCATGAGACTCGAGCGCTTACTTACTGCACGATTCGACCATGACTCGACCTCAGAGTCTTCGCTTCTATCCCTAGTCACTTGGTACTTGCGCGATGATAAAAACAACGCGCTAAACATTTTCATGTTTAGTGGTTCTATGCAATTCTCTCTTTTTTTCAATTAAACACAAATATGCAACTTTTTTGAAACAATGTTTTGGACACAATTTCAATAGTCCAAATAATATACATTATATATATATATATATATATATATATATATATATATATATATATATATATATATATATATATATATATATATATGTGTGTGTGTGTGTGTGTGTGTGTGTGTGTGTGTGTGTGTGTGCGCTTATTTCACATACTTTCATTTGCAAATCATTTGATCACTTCAAAATATACAATTTCATATCCAATATTTCATTCAAAACTCAAATCATGCATTTCACACATTTATTTATAATTTTTCCCTTAAATGAATTTAACTATTTCCTCTTTTCTATGTATTAGGATAACTTAATCACTCGCACGATTCGCTGGGTCAGAATCGTATAAAATATTTTATAACACGCACGACTGGGCTGTTGGATCGGTTATTTAAAATCATTGTGTGTACACTCACGATTCTCCGTCCATTGGCCACAGACGGTATGCCACTATATTTCACATTTCATTCATAACACCGCTAGTTTGACTTTTTTATTGGTATATCAATCTATCCTACTTAATGCGATAAAGGAAGACGCTTATACCAAAAACTTAGTCATAATAATTTACAATAGTAGGTACATTTATACCAAATAATACATTTTAATGTCTATACAATTTTTTTATGGCAATGCATTTGAAATCGATTTTCCCAAATCGCTTAAAACAAATCACATATGCAGTTTTCTTGAAAATCATTTCAACCAACAATCAAAAAACTTGAAATAAGAAGAGAGGTGTGGAGAACAAACCCAAAAAGGTTGTCGCTCCTCGACTCCTATCATCGGAATTCCGTTCTTTGGTCAAGCTTCCTCGTCACCAACCCTAATCTATCACAATTAGAGAATAATATTAGTTGGCTTATTTAGGTTTCTAGTTAGGGTGGTTTTCTACCCAACTTCCTTCAAGTAAAATTTTTTGGGAACAAATGAGCCACATTTTGCCCAACTTCCTTCAAGTCCATTGTTCCCCTATAAATTTATTTTATTCAAAAATTGGAATCATCCAATTCGGAGCACTGAAACTCAAGATATGTTCAAAACAATCGAGACTACTCTATTTTCAAAACATAACTAAAATTTGCCCAAAAATAGAGCTTCACTTTGACAAATTTCTGGATCCAATGGGGTCCAAATTTGAATATACTTATTTTAAGAATATTTGTTCTCCTAGAAGTCTAGGTTTCCTAAAAATTTGAATCACTCAATTTGGATGAGTGAAACTCAAATTATGGTTTAAATACCAAAACTGTTCCAAAACACAAAAACTGTACCAAACTGAACCAGAATTTTCCCTAAAATAGAGCCTCACTTTGATGAATTTCTGGGTTCAATGGGGTCTAAATTTGAATATACTTATTTAAAGAAGATTTGTTCTCCTAGAAGTCTAGTTTATCCAGAAATTTGAATTACTCAATTTTGATGAGTGAAATTCAACTTATGACCTAAATACCAAAATTGTTTCAAAACACCAAAACTGTACCAAACTGAACCAGAATTTTCCCGAAAACAGAGCCTCAATTTGACAAATTTTGGGGTCCAATGGGGTCCAAATTTGAATACAATTAAAGGAGATTTGTTCTCCTAGAAGTCTAGCTTACCCAGAAATTTGAATCACTCAATTTGGATGAATTATGACCAAATTATGGCCAAAACAAAAATATGGGCATCTCCCCTAAAACCCCAACATTTTCTATATACAAAAATTCCTCAAAACCAATATTTACCTAAAAGCACTTTGAAACTTAACCCAAAACAACCTCAACACTGATCTACAACCATTTAAAACACTTCTATTCTGATTTGGGGTCTTCATCAAACCCAAACACAACATTAAAGGGGGTTAGGGTTGGTTTCATACCTTTAATTACTTTCTTTTTACTTCCTTCTTCTTCCTTTGTTCGCTCAACCCTTGAGAGCAAAGCCAACTTGGTCTCCTTTCTCACTCTCTCAACCGTGCCATAGTTCTTAATGTGAAGATATGCCCAAATGAGAAATGCTATTCAAAGACCAATTTTTGGTCTTAACTCAAAACCTTCACTAGGCTTTGTTTGGCTAGCATATTATTTCCTCATTTCTCATTTTTACATTTGAATCCTTATTTTCTCTTTCATTTGCTATTTAACTTATTACCCTTCTTCCATTTTGGCACATACACTTCTCATTTATGACCCTTGGGTCCTCATTTTGACATTTTACCAATTTAACCTTCATTCTTTTATAATTTTCGAGTTTTATTATTATTTTTTGTTCTTTAACAATATAAATTCCGGAAAAATACAATGTAACTTATTTTATACTCTAAACATGTTATAAAACTACTAGATTATTTTTAGAGCATTACAATTCCACTAACCAAGGGTCGGCTTTTGGCCACCTAGCAAAGGTTGAAAAGGAATCATAAAGTTGCAAAAACCCCAACCCGATCAACGTTATAATAGTAGCTAACCGATTAGGAGGTCCAATGGGATAGAACCAGGTAGATTAGGAATTTAGAATGCCCGAACGCTATTTGACATGAAGTGGAATTTTCAAAATTGTAACCGAATGCCCTAAGGAATAATGATTTTCTTTATTATATCCGAATGGAGTGGCTTTGCAGCGAACAGAAGAAATTCTGGCTCGGCGACTTTTGAACCGATATTTAAAGAATGCGAGATTTAAGTGAATAGTGATTTCGACTGAAAATCGGAGTCATATTAAATTTTTCGAAATTAAATAAAATACAAAATGTCCGGAATATATCATAAAGACTAACGAAACTGAATAAAGTGAAACGTGAATTGGCTTTGGATAGTTTCCAGGTGATCCGAACGTAATTCGGGTAATAATACTTATTGTCCGGATTACCGATTTTAATGATTTTAAATTCGATTTCGTGATTTCGTGAGCCCGGGAATTCACTATGAAGGATTTAGTTAGAATATTTTATGTTCAAATTTAAATATAGACTAATTATAGAATATTTTCTGACATACAATCGATATGTTAAAACAAGAAAGGCGAAACGGAGATAAAACTCATAATGGAGATATTTTGTTCGTACTAGCCAATCAAAACCTTTCTTAATGGCTAAGTCATGATTTAAATAATGGTAAATGACTTGGTCTCATGAGAATGGACCAATGAGAAGCTTGGATAAAAGAGTAAACCACTCTTAAACAAACTAATGAGATTATTTGGTTTAAGGGTACTTTGGAAACTTTGAAATAAAAGAAAATTTTAGGAGATTTAATGCTCCAAAGTGAGGAGAACGTGTGCAGTAGAGGGAAGAAAGGAGAAAGGGGAGAAAGGAGAAAGAGAGAAAGGAGAAAGGCAAAGTGTGCGTGGGAGAGGTGAGTTTTTTCTTCTCCTTCAAGCTTTCCAAGTGCTCTACAAGTTGATAGCAAGGAGAGGAGCTAAAGGAAACCAAGAACAAGTAAGTTTTTAATGGTGGAAAGTTAGGTTTGATGTTTTTCATGTTCAATTACGATTTTCTTGTATGGATGTTAAATTAGTGGTATTTCTTAGGGTTGAATGACATGATTTTGAGATAAACGAGAAAGCTATGGATTAGATTAGGTTTTGAAAAAATCAAGTGAGTAAGGGTTAGGGTTTGATAGTGAATTGTAAATGGATATAATGCATCAGATTTAAGTGTTTAGAGGAAAGAAAATGGAAGAGAAACACATTTTGGTCAATTTTTGGGCAAGAAATTTCGGTACAGAAATGTCCTGTTTTCTGTTTTGACCAGTTTTGGTATTTTGGCTGCTAACTTGCTCAATTTTGATCCGATTTTGGAGGATTCAAATTTCTGGTTACAATAGACTTCTAGGTAAATTTATCTGAAGGAAGTTCAAGCAAATTTTAATCGTAAAGTACCCATAAAATATTCCAAAGTGGAGCTTATGTGGTGATTTATGTTTCTCGCTAAACTCGAGTCATATGTTGTGCAGATTGTTATGCTACTGAGGGCTTTAGAGAAGGAATTTTAAATTGAAAATTCTAAAGAGACAAGCATCGCTATCAAGAATCGATCTGGAGAGTTTCATAAATTTTAAAAGAATTGCTTAATACTTTTGAGTCATATAAAGTCTATAGAGTATTGTTGGAAAAAGGTTGGCCTAAATGCAGAGTGGGTTTTTAGTGCTTAAGGGTAATCGGTTCATTTGGCTTTAAATGAGTGTGTAAGTGGTGAATTAAAATGGAAGTTAAGTGATTAATGCGTAATTGTGGTTTTCTTGACAAAGGCACGGAGCGACGCCCACGGTAGGCACGGAGCGACGTCCACGCAGCCTCGTGAGACGCTTGACGGGGAGTGACGCTGGGGTTTCAAGGTAAGTGGTTCATTTACTAAGATCTTTTTCCAATTTTATGTAAATGGTTGATGTTGGTAATGAATAAGGAGTTAAGTAATCTAAAAGAAAATATTTGAAGAGTTTTAGAAGTTTCAAAACAGTTAGATTTGTACTTTTGACACTAAGTAAATGTAGTTTTAAACCCATGTATAACTTTAAGATATAAAGAGATTTAGCGTTATGTGACGACGCAAAGAAATTCACCCATAGTCGCCACAATAAAGAAACAAATTAGCACTCACGCAACGGCGTAAAATTCCGCCGTAGTTGCTCGGGCCATAGAAAGTATAAGCACCACGCTGCGATGCGCATAACCTGCAACGTAGTCAGGCTATTTGTATAGTTTGGCACTACGGGCGATGCAAGAAATTCGCCTCGTAGTTGCCCGAAAGCCTTAGCACTACAATTATGATGCAGTAAATTCCGTGACATCAGAGCTGCTCGATAAGCTTTAGCGCCCTACGCACGATGCGCAAATCTCCGTAACGTGAGTGGCTGAGATGACTTAGTGCTTCACGCTACGTTAGTTTTAAATCGCCCGTGATGGTTAAAATAATTAAAGGATATACATAGGGGTTTTTGACATAAATTATAAACAAATGATAAATTGTCATGTTAGTATATGTGATATCTATCTCTGGCACTAACTTGTTGTTCATTTTGTAGCTATATATATTCCACTTGTGTTATCGCTGACGATGTGACGTCATCATTTCTTGTTGCTATATAGGTGGGCGATTTATGACCTAGGATGTAAAACTTATGTATGGAATGGATATGTAATTGAACAACATATATATTTAGATTTTGAAATTGTATAATTAAATATCTTTGTAAAATATGCATGTATACTGGTAAAAAACCTACTATGGGCGAAATTTCATTGATCGATCCTTATTTTATATTATTTCTCAAGGAGGACCGGTGTCCTTTATGATCAGAGTTGGATTTTGGAAAATATTGGGAGTTTAATTTTTGTTAAATGTGTGATTTTGTATTTCGGCTTGACCACCGAGCAATAAGAGGCCGCCGGATTTTCGTTAAATCTAAAAGTGTGATTTTGATAGAAAAGTGAAAATTCTTTATAACCCATGTTTTCCAAAGACATTTAGCTTTAATTCGCTTAGCTTCATGGTAACTTCACGAGCGGCTGGGCCGGAGGTTACCGTGGAGTAGCCGGCGATTGCCACTAGGAAGGGGGTCTCGCTAAGCTGGTATCAGAAAGGTGTTCTCATTCAGTTGAAAGAAAGTTTTAAGAGAAAAGTTTGAAATATTTCGCACAAATTGTGTGCTAGTTATTAAGGCATG
This sequence comes from Tetrastigma voinierianum, assembly GCA_016808115.1. NCBI lineage: Eukaryota > Viridiplantae > Streptophyta > Magnoliopsida > Vitales > Vitaceae > Tetrastigma > Tetrastigma voinierianum. The sequence continues at coordinate 813,743 of JAEQBH010003707.1, forward strand.
AAGTTATTCTAATGCACATCATTCTTCGATTTCAAGAGTTATGTTTCCATTGATCGTGATAAGCTAAAGCATAAGTTATAGTACTTGAATCTGCCAAAGATCTTATGAATATGCATTAATTTGTGAGTTACATATTGCATGGAATTATCATGCCGATGAGATTGAGTTAGTAGTCGAACTTGAAATTTTGATTTGTTGCCTATATAGATAGTGTACTAGTACACATTTACCCATGAAGCCGAGGTCGGTCCGAGGAAGCAAACAGTACCAAGCAGAGGCACCCACACCGTATGAGAGCAGTTGGATGAGTCTATCAACTGTACAAGAGTTCGCACACACCCACGTACCATCACAACAAGACGCACTGTGAGCCTACCACAGACCCATTCCAGTGCGCATGGAACATACATGGCACGAGCTGCAGCGGCCCTTCAGCAGCCGCGAGAGTCTGGGATATCTATTGAGCGCGCCCGTAAATTAGGCTACTGGGCCGATGATGGTAGCGGAGACCCGTAGAGAGCGTTATCTTGATAGAGGCAAACGAAGAGATTTTTCGCATGATTTCCGGGCGCATTGCAGGAGCAGAGGGTCTCCTATTCGCTCTTCCTACTTAAAGATCGCGCCATGATCGTGAAGGCGATTTGGTTTCACACCCAGAGGGTGTCATATATGGGCGGAGTTCAAGAGAGAATTTACGTGATTTTTTCCTAAAGCTATAAAGATGCCAAAGTTGAAGAGTTTTAGATCGAGCCAGGAACCTCATCCCAGTACCGAAAGAAGTTTTCAGAGTTGATTCGCCTAGTTCCTTTCTTCGCAGAGAATGAACAAGAGAAGATCAACAGATTTATGGCAGGTCTTAACCCCACAATTAGGACCATAGTGACATCTGCATCACATACCAGATATGGGCAGTTGGGCGGAGGCAACACCGCAGTAGAATAGGAGCATGCACTCGCCTCAAGTCAAAGTCACAATTCGGGCCAAGAGGAGCTTGACCGGTAGCCATCGTGAGAGGCGCAAGATGCCTAAGAGTGGTCAAAGACTCCAAAGATGGTCACGTAGTCACAGCAGTCGAGATCCGTGCCGGGCCGTAGAGTTCTCGTTTCGTCATCGCTAGGTCCGGGAGCGTTGTAATTGGAGGAACCGACCAAAGGTGTAGTGGTGATGTGGCCATCACATTCCTGAGTGTCTTCGTGGCAGATCGGGTGTTTTAGATGTGGCAGGGCTATTTCATGAGGGATCGCCCAAGTAAAGGGCGCGAGTCCGTCGAGGCCATTCGCGCCTCAAAGGTACCAGTGGGTCGGATACGATGTGGGAGGCCCTCAGACCGAGGAGCTACTAGTGTACGGCAAATTCAAGGGGCGGAGTTGTAGAGGCATACCTAGAGGACACTTAGTAGACCATCCAGAGTAATCACAGTAGACCTCGAAGTCGCTACCAGAGTATATACTGTGACCCAACAAAGGCCGATGTTACCCTGCAGAGGTGGTCACAGTACCATTTCTTATTTAATATCGATACCATGTATCAGACCAGATTGCCCATTCTTTTATTTCTGGGAGGTTTGATAGAGAGACGGATAGAGATGAGACCTAATCGAGTGTAGTATGGTAGTGTCACTTCCTGACTCGGGGTGATTCGCTTTATTGCGACAGAGTCTACAAAAAGCAAGTGACTATAGGCAAGTCATGAGTTCGAGGTCGATCTAATAGTACTGGAGATTCATGACTTTGACATCATTCCTGCATGGATTGGTTAGCTAAACATCGCACTACCGTTGATTGCTATAGAAAGAGGTCCGCTTTAGTCAACCCGGGGAACCGTGGTTAGATCTTTGCGGAGAGAGGAAGATAATCTACAAAGTTTAATCAGAATATTAAGAACAAGATGTCGCAAAGCATGTCGGGTACTGTGTATACACAAATCCGACAATGCTGAGATGCAATGGTGTCTCGTGGTGAACGAGTTCTTCGATGTATTTCGAGATCCACTGTAAGCCAAATTTCAACTGACAGAGATTGAATTAAATTGAGCTAAATACCGGCATGTGAGCCCATTCTATAACAGATCGATGGCACCAAATGAGCTAAAAGAATTGAAGGTGCAATGAAGAATTGTTGAGTAAAGGCTTAAGATGAGTACATCACCTGGGAGCTCCTGTTGTTTGTTAAGAAGAAAGACGGGAGCCTTCGCTAGCATGACGAATATGACAGCTCAACAAAGTAACCATCCGAATCGTGATTCATTGCCAAGAATTGATGATCTATTTGACGCCTACAGATATGTCTTCGGCATAGATCTCGCGATCGTATCATCAATTGAAGGTGCGAGGGAAGATGTTCCCAAGATGCCCTTCGTGAAACTAGATATGGGCATTATGAATTTAGCTGATGCCATCTGGCCTAACCAACGCCTCCAGCAGCCTTATGGATTTGATGAATCGTGGCTCCTCGGACCTTATTTTTAGACAAGTTCGTTATAGTCTTCATCGATGATATCCTGGTATATTCAAGTAGTAAAGAAGAGCATGCAAGCACTTGAGGATAGTATTACAAACTCGAGAGAACATCGCCCTATGCAAAGTTCATCAAGTGCCAATTTTGGTTAGATCAGCAGCATTTTGGGACATGTGGTATCCTCCAGGGTATTTCAAGACCCCTCAAAAATAGGAGGCCATTAGATTGAAACCAACCCACTAACATAATCGAAGTCGGCTTTCGGGCTTAGCTGTTACTATAGGAGTTCAGAGGAAGGGTTCAAAGATACTTACTCCACTAACCAAGTTAACAAGGAAAGAAGAAAAGTTCATTCGTTAGAAGCCCGTCGCCAGCCATGAGTTAAAGAAAAGACCGACCATCGCATCAATACTTAGCACTCCCCTCAGAAGTGAGGATTTACAAGATATTGTGATGCCTCCAGGCAAGGTTTAGGTTGTGTGTTGATGCAACATGATAGAGTGATAGCTTATGCTTCAAGGCAATTAAAGAAGCATGAAGTAAACTATCCAACTCACGATTTAGAGTTAGCGGCTGTAGTGTTCGCCTTGAGAATATGGCGACACTACCTCTATGGAGTACCTTGCAGAATCTTTACTGATCACAAAAGCCTGCAGTATCTATTCTCGCAAAAAGATTTGAACATGAGACAGAGGAGGTGGATGTAACTCCATCAAAGACTATGATCGGCACCATTGAATATCACCTGCAAGGTAAATGTAGTAGCAGATGCGCTAAGGTGAAGCCCCTAGCTCCCTATCTCAGCTAAAGGTAATACTTGACAAATGCTAGAACCGAGATCTATGGGGGTCGGGCCAGAGACAAGAGTCGTACTCTAATAAATACCTTCATGTGCGTTAGTGGGACGTGGTTAGAGACTTACAAGCTCAGGACCCGTGATTTGATGAAATTGAGAAGCAAGATGTAGGTCGAACGCAGTAACTTCTCACCTCACGAGGCGATGGGACACTAGTGTCAGCCGTAGATTATAGTCCCCGGGCGGATGAGTTGAAGAAAGAAATCATGGAAGAGGCACACTCATCGCATATGCGATGCATCCAGGAGTACTAAGATGTATCGACTCGAGAGACCACCATCGTGTGGAGAGGTATGAAGAGAGAGATAGCAGAGTTCGTATCTAAGTGCCTAACTTGTCAACAAATTAAGATTGAACATCAGAAACCAGCAGGTTTACTACAGCCTTTATCGATTCCTGAATGGAAATGGGAAAGGATCACGATGGATTTCGTGACAGACTTCCCGTGACACAGAGCGACATGGGATACGATAAGGGTGATTGTAGACGTAGACCGACGAACTCAATATTTCCTACCTATCAAGAATAGTGATTCATTGGATAAGTCACCAATTATACGCGAGAGATTTATCGATTGCATGGTACGCCCGCCTATTATTTCAGACAGAGATCCCAAATTTACCTCACGGTTTTGGCCCAGCTTTACGACGCCCTCGTATCAACCGCATTTCAAGACGGCCATCCATGTGTATCGGACGGGCTAATCCGGAGAGAACTATACAGATTCTTTAGGAGGATATGCTTAGTGGCATGTGTTATGGAGTTTAGAGGGAGTCAGACAACCCATCTACCCCTCGATGGAGCTCGTGATACACACGCTTATCGTGCCGCATTGGAATGGCCCCTTATGAGGCCTTATGGACTAAATGTCGAATCTAAATTACATTGACGAGGTAGGTGAAAGGAAATTAGTAGGTCCGGAAATTGTTCAAGTGACTTGTGATAAGCTCAAAGTTATAAGGAATAGACTGAAAATTGCACAAGACCGATAAAAGTTATATGACAATCGCCGTGAGGGACTCTAAAGTCTGAGGGGATATGGTATTTTTGAAGATTTCCCATGGAAGTGGCGCATTTTAAGATTCGTGGGAAACGGGAAAGTCAGAAGTCCACGAGCATTGGGCCATACAGATTGTTGAGAGGATCGGGAGAGGTGGCATATCGATTGAGCTCGCTTTATCGACTCGATCGCATCTACGATGTTTTCCATGTTTCTATGCTTCGCAAGTACATACCTGCACTCTTCACATGTATCGACAGAAAGTAACTAAAGTGGAAATACAGAGAATTTGACATACGAAGAGGAACCAAAGGCGTGATCCGACCGTCGTATGTTCCGCGCAACAAGACTAGTCTCACGCAAGGTATCAGGAGGAGTCATACTCAGAGTGAAGCTACATGGGAGCATGAGGAGCATGAAGAGGCATTATTCCCATCTCTTTGATGCAGTATCGGTCGTTTTAATTTCGGAGGGACAAATTTTATAAGGAGGGTGATTGTAAACCTTTCAACCTCGAATAACGTTATAATAGTAGCTTCAACCGACAGGTCCAATTACGTAAACGAGGTAGATTAGAATTTAGAATGTCTAACGCCATTCGATAATAAGTGGAATTTTCAAAATTGTAACCGAATGCCCTAAGGAATAATGATTTTCTTATTATATCCGAATGGAGGGGTTTGCATGAATTTGTAAGAAATTTCTGTTCCTATGACTTTGAACCGATATTTAGAAGAGAATAGGAGATTTATGACAGTGATTTCCTGGGACTGAAAATCTGAGCCCGCTGAAATTTTTCGGAAATTGGGTCAAAAATACAAAATGTCCTGAATATATCATAAAGACTAACTAAATCAAATAAAGTGAAATGGAGTCCGCTTGATAGTTTCCAGTGATCCGAACGTAATTCGTAATAATACGCTATTGTCCCGATTATCGATTTTAATGATTTTAACTGGAGCTTCGTGATTTCGTAGCCTCAAATTCACTACGTAAGGATTTAGCTAATATTTTATGTTCAAATTTCTAAATATAGACGACTTACAGAATATTTTTTGACATACAATCGATATAAAAACAGTAAAAGGCGAAACGGAGATAAAATCTGCTATAATGGAGATATTTAATTGTACTAGCCAATCAAAACCTTTCTTAATGGCTAAGTCATGATTTAAATAATGGGTAAATGACTTGGTCTCATGAGAATGGACCAAATGAGAAGCTTGATAAAAGAGTAAACCACTCTTAAACAAAACTAATGAGATTATTTACTTAAGGGTAATTTTGGAAACTGAAATAAAAGAAAATTTTAGGAGATTTAATGCTCCAAAGGAGGAGAACGTGCAGTAGAGGGAAGAAAGGAGAAAGGAGAAAGGAGAAAGGAGAGAAAGGAGAGAAAGGTTAGGGCAAAGGGAGAGAGTTTTTCTTCCTTCAAGCTTCCAAGTGCTCTACAAGGATAGCAAGGAGAGGAGCCAAAGGAAACCAAGAACAAGTAAGTTTTTAATGGTGGGAAAGAGTTTGATGTTTCATGTCTAATGTTTTGATTTTCTGTATGGATGTTAAAATTAGTGGCATTTAGGGTTGAATGATGATGATTTTTGAGAGCAAATTGAGAAAGCCAAGGATTAGATTAGTATTTATGAAAAAAAGTGAGTAAGGGTTAGGTTTGCAGTGAATTGTGTGTTGAAATGGATATAATGCATCAGATTTAAGTGTTTAGAGTAGAAAAAAATGGAGAGAAACACATTTTGGTCAATTTTTGGGCAGCAGTCTCGGTACAGGGAAATGTCCTGTTTCTGTTTTGACCAGTTTTAGTATTTTGGCCATAACTTGCTCAATTTGATCCGATTTGGTGATTCAAATTTCTGGTTACAATAGACTTCTAGGGAAAAATTTATCTGAAGGAAGTTCAACTAGATTTTAATCGTAAAGTACCCAGAAAATGGTTCAAAGTGGAGCTATGTGCAGATTATGTTCTGCCCAAACTGAGTCATATGTTGTATTGCAGATTGTGTTATGGTTGAGGGCTTTAGAAGGAATTTTAAATTGAAAATTTAAAGAGATGTCATTAAAGCTATATCAAGAACTGATCTGGAGAGTTTCATAAATTTTGAAGACCGTTTGAATAATTTTGAGTCATAAAGTCTATAGAGTATTGTTGGAAAAGGTTGGCTAAATGAGTGGGTTTTATTCTTAGGAGTAATTTATTTCATTTGGCTTTAAATGAGTGTGTATGGTGAATTAAATGGAAGTTATGATTAATGCGTAATTGTGGTTTTTTCTTGACAAAGGCACGGGAAGGCGCGTCCACGAGTAGGCCCAGGAGCGCGTCACGAGCCTCGTAAGAAGGCGCTTATTGAGGGGGTAGCCTTGGCTAAGGTAAGTGGTTACCGCCACTTAAGATCTTTTCCAATTTTATGTAAATGGTTGATGTTGGTAATGAATATGGAGTTAAGTAATCTAAAAAGAAAATATTTGAAAAGAGAGTTTTAGAAGTTTCAAAACAAGTTAGATTTGTACTTTGACACTAAGTAAATGTAGTTTTAAAACCCATGTATAATCCTTAAGATATAAAAAGAGATTTAGCGTTATGTGACGAGTAAATTCCGTCCATAGTGGCTCACAATAAAAGAAACAAATTAGCACTACGCAGCGATGCGAGAAAATTCAGGTCGAGTAGTTAGTGGTTTCATAGAAGCCCATAAGCACTACGTTGCGATCTGAGACAATTCCGTAACGTAGTTTGGCTATTTGTATAGTTTGGCACTCGTGGCGATGCGATAAATTTCGCTCGTGGTTGCCCGAGTTTTAGCACTGATTGCGATGCGTAAATTCCGTATTGCTGATTGCTTTCGGTGTCGCTGGCGCCCTACGTGCGATCGCGATAAATTCCGTATATTAGTGGTTGAGATGACTTAGTAAACCGCGTTGGCGTTAGTTTTAAATCGCCCGTGATGGTTAAAATAATTAAAGGATATACATAGGGGTTTTTTGACGCCGATTATAAAACAAATGATAAATTGTCATGTTAGTATATGTGATATCTATCTTGATGGCACTAACTTGTTTGTTCATTTTTGTAGCTATATATATTCCCTTTGTATTACTGCTCCTTGAGACGGCAGGAAATCATCATTTTATTGCTATATATAGGTGGGGCGATTTATGACCTAGGATGTAAACTTTATGTATGGAATGGATATGTAATTGAACAACATATATTCGTTTGAAATTGTATAATTGTAAATATCTTTTGTAAAATATGCATGTATGGTTTGAAAAAAAAAACCGGTTGCGATGAAATTTTGTTGGATTGATCCTTATTTTATATTTTGATGAGGACCAGAGGTCCTTTATGATTGTAGTTGGATTTTGGAAAATATTGGGAGTTTAATTTTGTTAAACAGGTGATTTTTGTATTTCGGGCTTGACCACTGAGCAGTCGTTATGCTGCCGGATTTTCGTTAAATCTAAAAGTGTGATTTTGATAGAAAAGTGAAAATTTTTATAACCCATGTTTTTCCAAAACCGGTGCTGATTTTGCGGCAGGCCGTAGTAAGCTTGTCGGTCCGGCGAGCTTGGGCGGGAGGTGCGTGGATAATAGGCGGAATTTCACAATCGCTAGGAAGGGGGTGCGTCGATAAGAGCCTCGGAATGATGAGTTATCATTGTAGGCTATGAATGCAAACAACACAAAGGATACAACAAAAGGGGTATGCAAAGAAGAGACTTGTATCTCTATAAGCCAAGCAAATGGCTACAAATATATCAAGTCAGAGTGTTCTTTGCAGAGCAGTACAATCACACGGAGCAAGAAGAAAGAAAAAAAGGAAAGAGGAGGAAAGAGAAATGGATTCCTTTGGCATAATAAATGAGTTTTTGTTGGAAAAATGTTTAAAACCATGGGATTGGTTATTCTCTCCAAATGAAGTAGATGAAGGAGGGAAAACGAAGGTAAGAGGTTTGAAATTGAGACCGGCAGGAACTTTTCTTGGGAAATTAATCGTTTCTCTCTCATGTGCTCCAACCGGGCTCACTATTGTTGTTGGAATTCAATATCATGGGTTGAAAATTGGACTTTGAGTCTTATGGTTGAAGGTTTATGCCCAAGAAAATATTTTTGGGGCTTATATACATAAAAAATGGCCTATCCGACCATATTGTATGTGGGGGGCAATTGTTTACACTAAAAAAATAATTTTTTATGCCTAAATGGTATTTAAATAATTATTCGGCCTAAACGGTAGTGGAATTGGCTGAATGGATATATCAAGCCCAAATCGAGCCCAACCTAATCCGAGAAAACCCAAGTCCATGATAATCAGCCCATAAAAGGATCAATACTTGATTTGATTTTTAAATTTAGTAAGCATTGTCAACGAGATAATGGTGAAACATCTCAAAAGCAAGTGGAGGAGACTTTTCTCGACTCAAGAATTATGACATGGCGAGCGTGAGCAATTGTGAAGTAGAAGCTATTTGGAAAACAATACTTTAGTAGAGAAGTTTCTTGGAGAACAAGACTCTAGTGTGTATGTGAGCAGTTATTAGAGAAGGTAGGATGAACCAATTATTCAGAATGCCTATAAAAGAAAGACTCGGCAGTGAGCGAGGATGCGAATCGTCGTCGATAGCAGCTCAAAAACGAGCGTTTCGACGTTTCTTATGTTTCTACTAGTTCATCAACTGTACTTTCCAGATCTCTAGTTTAGATTCACGTGTTTTTATTACAAGAATATGTTACTTCCAGAAGCTTTCTAGTTTCGATTATTTCATTTTCGATCTGATACGCAATGAAATTTGTTATCTTTCAAGCTGGTCAAGTGCGAGTTTTCTCTGCAAATGCTTTGTCCTGATCGATTTTGGCACTGAAAGCGTTGAAGGGGCTGATGGGAACTAGGGAATCCGTTTTTGTTTATTGAAGTTAGATTTTGACATAGTTTAAGTTTGAAAAATACTATAATTTTCTAGCATGTCCGCGCATTCACCAATTCCCAGCTTTTGTATGTTCCGAACCCAAAATCCAATAGAAACATGAATGTTTCTAAACATTTTCTATTTGAGGAATATTTTTTAATTTATACACTAAATGTCTAAAAAGCCCTTCCTCTAGCACCTATGACTCATTTTGAAATTTTAATAAATTTCGTTCATTATTTCGATATACTAAGAAAGTAAGAAACTTATAATAGAGTCTTTTGTCTCTTTTAAATATCACAAATAATCTTGAGTAATTTGAAAATATTGTTAATAAAATTAAAACACTTAATTATTTTATTTCATACATCTACTTTTTTTTTTTTTTTTGAAAAGAGATAAATTTGTTCATGTTTGGTTGAGTTGATTGAAGGAGCAATCAGGAGATAATATCTTATTCACCCCCAATCAACTTTTATAGGGTGATTGGTAAAGACACATTATTAGTTTGTGATAGCTGATTAGGGCTAATCAAGAGCTATGGTAAAAAACCACAAATTTGATGCAAAAAAAACTACAAATCGTAGCTTTCTCATATACAAATATTATATTTTCCATTTTTATCCTATAAATTCTCAAAACAAACTTTATTTTTATAGACTAGTTATCTAATTATTTTATAATTTTGAGATAATATTTTTATTCAATAATTTTATCTTTAAGTTTATCTTTTTTAAATTGAAATTTTACCCTTAATTATTTTATATAAAGATAAATATTTTAAATATTTTTTTCTTAATTTATTTGTATACAAATAAATATTTTAAATAAAAATTTGTCTTAATTTATTTATGATAATCAATTCAAAATTTATTTTTAATTTGATATTAATTTTTAAATTTTATTTTTAGTTATTTAATATATAAAATCATAACTCAAAATAAACTCTACTTCAAAATAAATTTTATGATAGGGTTTATAAATATATTGACATGATAACAACAATAAATAAAAAAGAAGATGAAAAACTTAAATATTACAATTAATTTTATTTATCATAAATTATATATTTAATAAATTGTGCTTAGCTTAATGACCTCATTATTAATCAATAACATCACACTAAAAAAATAATATATCTCTAATTATTTAAAAAACAATTTGTTAGAGAAACTCCTTTGACATTGGTTGGAGGTGGCAACTTCTTAATAACCTCTATCTTGGCCCGATCTACTTCTATCCCTCTTTCTTAAATCTGATATCCTAGCATTATGCCCTCGTATACCATAAAAAGACATTTTTCTCAATTTAGTACCAGGTTGGTTTCTTCATATCTCTTTAACACTAGCTTGAGGTTGTCAAGGCATCAAAGGAAGTTCCAATTGGTGAAAAATCATCCATAAACACTTCTATGCTCCTTTCCACCATGCAGAAGGATATGACTATCATGCATCTCTGAAAGGTACCCGAGACATTACAAAACCCGAATGGCATGCTTCTGAAAGCAAAGGTACTATAAGGGCAAACAACTTTAAGGTTGAAATTCTCTCGACTGGTTGGTGCTAGCTTGACACTTCTCTTGCTTTCTTTACAATTTATGCATGGAAGAAGCTCTTCTCCAGGAGTGGTTCTTCTTATCTCATCCAATTTGGGCTTACGAGCAACCTGGAAGTCATATACACTATCTCATTCTATCATCTCAGACAACATTGATGCGTCTGTTACAAATTCCATCTCAAAAAGTGTTGATGGAAATCCAACTTTTACCACAAGACTTTCAGGGTGTTTTACGTAGGTTATTCCAATGAGTGTTTCTTCTTTGTATTGTGCTTTAGTTTTTATTGATATTTCGATATGATGAAAATAAAGGAGAACCGAAATCAAAACAAAGTCCGTGGTTATAGATAGAAAAATAAATATTCTTTTGACCTATGTAGAACAGTCTTACGGTTATTTTTTTCCAACAAAATTCAAGAATCTTACTTAGGTCTTTACTTGTGTATTTACATGGTTTTGTTTGTGTGTACATTATTTTTATATATCTCTATCATGTCTATATAGGTAAATTTACTTTCAATCAGCTACCCGCTATCAGCTACTTTATCAAGCAGCAATTTATAATTAATTATCAACTATAAGCTGAACCAAACATGACCTTTATTGATTCAAGTTGGCAAAACAATAGATAGAAATGCATAATCAAAAGTGCTAAAAATGCCTAGAATATCTAAGATTCCAGATCTATACCAAATTGACAAACAAGATTTAATTTAATGACTCTATCAGATTGAACTTTTCTATCTGAATTGTTAACACGAAACTCATGAAAAAACTAACCGTCAACGATACAACTACCCATCGCAATAAGTTGATGATAAAACACGCTACAACATATCGATGACAAAACACGTCGGTCGACGACAAAAACACGAAAATATAAAGAAAAAAACAAAGACAAACCCAAATCTAAGGATGAAAACTATGAAATGGATGCTTTCAGACCAAGAATAACAAAAAAATCACTCATCCTCTTTAACGAATAAGAACTTGAAAGCGAGAACCGAGGAAGAGGCAATTAGGGTTTCAAGAGAGAACGATCAATTAGTTAAATCATATAAAATAAGGCTATGTTTGTTACTATAAAATGTTAAGAAAAATGAAAAGGAAATAAAATATGGAGGAAAAATGGAATGAAAGGAAAAAAAATGAAAGAAAATAAAAAAAATAATTAAATCTCATATATTATCTTTACTTACTATTTCAAACAAAATTTATTTATTTTAACTCTTCAACATAAAGATAAAATAATATAAATTTTTTTAAGTTTGTTAAGTAATTTTATTATATTTGATTTTCTTTAAAAAAAAGTTTATTATACTAGGAGAAAATATTTATTTTTAGTATTTTTTATTAACCAAACACAACCTAAGAAAAATATAATCATATTGACAAGCAAACGACATAACCATGTTGAGGAAACATGGCCTTTGAATGACACAAACATCAAACAAAAATTAATTAATCAAATTGTAATAACGTCATTCTTCACAAAGACAAGGTGCAATAATCTTTTTAAAGTTGTAGATTAATTACTTGAATGTCGTAAAATATTGTACATGTAACACCCCGAAATATACCCTAGTCGTTTTCGACATGTTTAGGGTATTTTGTAGCATAAGTTAAATGTTTCGTGAGTTAAATGCGAAACATGGAAGCTAGAATACAGTACAGACTTAAGAATGAAAATTGTAATTTATCAAAGGAACCCAAAAGTCGTAATTTATGAAAGAGACTATGGGCCAAAGAAGAAATAATAGGAATTGTTGTGTAATTCCTAGAATGATGGAGGACTAAAAGCTAAATAACCTAAAGATTAATTATAAATAGATGTGGGAGACCAAAAATGCATTATTTTTGGTCTCCAAACAAGAAGTCTACGTGAAGGGGAAAGAGGAAGAAAAATCAAGCCCAAGGTATAGGCCCAGAGTTTTGTATGGATGCTGCGTACATGACTTTGGTATGATTTTTGGCACAAGAATTTCTTGGGTATGATTGTTAGGGTTTGCAGTAAATTGGTTCCCTTTTCCTAGGGTTTTGTGAGACACATCCTAACTCTAGAATTAAGGGAAGTTTGGTTCGAAAATCCCTAGTTAGTTATGAATTAAATATGGAATCCTTCACAATTCCAAGTTTTGGTAGAATTAGGTGAATCTTTGGATTCTTTGTCTAATTAAAAGTATTGGGAGTTGTTTGGAGTTTCGTATTGTAGTTTTGATGAAGGATGTAATAGGAGTGATCTATGGAAGAAAGTGCATGAAAAATGGGAGAAAATCTGGCGATGCAGGCGTTTACCCCCGGTGGCGTATGCCGGTCTGCGCGAGCGTGTGCCGATCGTATTAGGTTACGGTCGTTTTAGTACGGCGTATGTGCGGTCGGGGTGTACCGATACATGTGATGCTCTGCTTCCTATTTCGACCAGTTTTCGTATTTTAGCTATAACATGCTCATTTATTTTCCGATTTGAGTGATTCAAGTGGCTAATTAAAATAGATTTCAAGGAGAACCAAACATATAGAAATAGGAATCATCAAATTCTGATTCTAAGTGGCCTAAAAATTCACTCAAAGTGAGGCCCATTCGATAAGTCGCCGGTTTGCTCATAGAGTAGTCCGGATTGTTTCGGACGTATCTTGAGTTTCGGTACTCCGATTTGGGTGATTCCAATTGGAGGAGAACCTTTAGCACCTTAAATTTAAGGGAGTACAAAGAACCAGTGTCAAATATGGAGTCAAGTCACTGGAAAATGAGTATTTCAAACTGTCCCTCGGGTAAAATCGGTAAATTGACTAATTTGGCATAAAAATGTCATAACTTTAGTTTGGATGATCCAATTGGAATGATTCCAATTTCAAAGTAAAATAGATTCATAGAGGGACTAGAATATATGAATGATGTGTGAATACATAGCATTATACTGAGCAAGTATGTGAAATGCCATATGTAATGGTAACGTGAAAAATATATGAAATGCAAAATATATATTTGTGTTTCACTGAAACATATAAATATGTTATGAAATATAGCAATGACGTGACCATGAGCGTGAAATACAATGTCATGAACACATAATGTGGCTAAGAATGCACCTATTATAGGATAGTAAGTTCTTGAACTCATATAATTATAGAAATGCCTAAGGCGAGTTATTGAATGACGCCTTTTTGTATTACGTGGGCGAGGCTTACGTTTAGCGCCGGTACTCGATTCGTCTGCGGCGTTTCTACGGCGTGTTGGCGTTAATGCCCGATGCTACATTTGAAATGCCGGTACTCGATTAGTACTTGATGCTCTGCGATTGAGTCGCGTGGCACTCTCACGTGTTTGACGTGATGCCGGTACTCTGTTTAGTGCCCGGTACTCTCGATTAAAATGCCCGGTACTCTGATTGGTGGCGTTTCCTGCAGCCGATCTTGGCCCGGCCTGCGTAGTCTTCTGACAACGATCTTTATGAAATATCTTGGATCTTCGTTGTCTTTGTGTCTTACTCATTTATTATTACTGGTCTAGGTATTTCTTTAGTTATATGAAAATAACCTGAAGGATGAATAAGAATAAATGAATGTGTATCGTTCTGATCTGTAATACATGCGGGTATCTCTGAATAAGAATAAGTTCTGTAACTCCTACGGGAGATCCAAATAAGCATAAACTTGTTATAAGTATAAGTTCTGTAGTACCCACGGGTACTCTCTTATCAGTAAAACAAGTATAAGTCCAGTAGTACCTACGGGTACTCCCATATCGGTAAAATAAGTATAAGTTCTGTAGTACCTACGAGTACTCTCGTATTAGTGAAACAATTATAAGTCCAGTAGTACCTACGGGTACTCCCGTATCGATAAAATAAGTATAAGTCCAATAGTACCTACGGGTACCTCCGAACAAGTGTAACTTTGAATATGGTATGATATAAGTAGTAAATCCATTTGTTTTTGGATATGTTACGAATCGTATGAATCAGGTATATGTACACATTTGTGATCTGCCTGCTTTATGGACTAATGCCCATATCGATATGTATCTGCATAGTCGATGCAATTCAGAGCTTATTGTACTCTGGTACCTTCGCACATGAATAAGATGCGAAATATAAAGAATCGGTTTGTAACACCCGATTATAAGATCGAAATTAAAGGCCAGTATATCTTTCTTGTAAGACATGTATAAGATCTTAAATACATGTATAAGTTCTGTAATACAAGTATAAAATCTAAAATACATGTTTAAGTTCCGTAATACACGTATGAGATCCGAAATACAAAAATAAGTTTTGTAATACCAGTATAAGATCCGTAAGGCAAGGATATGCTCGTAGTACAAATACAGATACAAAAGTATCTACGTATAAATAAGTTACGAAGTACCTACGGGTGCTCACGTATTTGATTAATTTACGCAGTACCTACGGGGTATCTCGAGTATAAGCTCGGATGGGATAAACTAGTAGTACCTACAGTGAGTACTCATGTAATTATAAGATAAGTTCGATAAGCACAAGTGTCGTCTCTTGGGAACATTTGAACAAGTAGTACTTCTGGTACTCAGTATAAGAATAGGATTTCACAATACCGGTATCGTTAAAGTAATCTCACGTGATACCTAAGGGTACCTCCGAACAAGTGGCTACGTAGGATAAGTATAAGTTCTGTAAACTCACCACGAGATCTGAGATGAATATACGTACCAATCGTGTTTAAGTACCTCTGTATAGCGCATAAAGTTCTACTGCCAACTCCTACGGGAGATCGAAATAAGTATAAGCTTGAGATAAGTATAAATAAATGTATAAGCTCATTAAAGCATCACGAAATACGGAATAAGTATAAGATCACGAATAAGAATAAAGTCTGCTTTATAAGTACTTATAAGATCAGAAACTGCTTTATATAAGAATAAGACAGGATAAGAATAAGTTTGCTGTAGTATAAGATCCAAATAAAGATAAAAATTACGCCATAAGAAGTGTAATTCTGAGTAAGTATAAGGTGTTATAAGTATAAGTTCGGTCTTGAAGTAGATGAGAGATCTGACGAGCTTAAGTCTTGTTAAAACGATTATGTATGTAAATATGTGATATGAATTCTGAAGATTAAAATATCTGATGCTAGCTATCATTATTTGTGTTTTACGTATAAGATATGTTTCATTTAAGCGTAAAACATGTGGGTTCTAATCAGTGTAGGTAAAGGAGAAAACCTTTTAGCTTGTCAAGCATCTGATTGAAATTGCAAACAACGATGGGTTCATCCATGATGGGATTCTGCGCTCACGAATATGTATTGAAAATGTAAAAGTACAATTTGTATATGTAAATGGGACTCGGTGTATGTGTATAGATCATGCAGCGGCATTTCTGGTGGTAGTTTTATTTATTACCATGATATTTTGATTTTTGTTTACAAGATGTGGGCGTAAATGAGTGGGTCGGCTTTAAAAAAAAAATCGGCCAAAAAGTCGATGCTATGTTCTGTTACCCTTGGCCGGTTGGATCCGTG
The DNA here is from genome assembly GCA_016808115.1 of Tetrastigma voinierianum. Lineage (NCBI taxonomy): Eukaryota > Viridiplantae > Streptophyta > Magnoliopsida > Vitales > Vitaceae > Tetrastigma > Tetrastigma voinierianum. Next base: position 830,027 of record JAEQBH010003707.1, read on the forward strand.
TCAGATTCGAATGAGAATCGGGAATTAATGACGTGCAGTGTGTACGCCCACGCGGACAAAAAATGTCGATAAATTTTATACATATATAAGGACACTTTGCAGTGGTTTTTATATTATCGGTACTTAGTTGATTAAAAAAAAATAGAGGACGATCAGTATAATTAGTAGATATAAATAACTTGATGATGATAAAATAAATTTTGAAAGTCTTTAAGATTTTTAAATGTTACCTTTTAAGTTTTGGTATGTGTAAGCATCAATTTCCTTAGTACTTCTCAGATTTCAAACGGAGTCTTCAGGTTTTTAATGTCTATCACTAACCTTTTGAGAAATATGTACAATCAACCCATATTATTTCAACAGGAGCCTTAAGGTTTTTAATGTCTATCACCAACCTTTTGAGAAATATGTACAATTGACCCATATTATTATTTAATAAAGGATCGAACCATGTACAAGCAACCACATTGTCGAGGGCGTCAATTACATTTGATTAAAATATTTAATAGATTATATATTTTCATGACAAAAATGAGTATATTTTTTCATCCGAAAGTGTGTACAAAATTGCTGAAAAGTGAAAATAAACAAAATTCGTGAGGATATAACTGCATAAAATAAATAAAATTCGTAAGGATATAACTGTATATCAGTCATGTTTGGACGATACGAGAAACGGAAAAGGAATTCAGTCTAGATTGGCCGGTTATAAGATTGCCTAGATTGAATTCATGGGGGACCATTTCTCTTTTTTGATTTTTGCCGTGGGTGTCTTCTTCTTCTTGGATGCAAATCATAATCAAAGAATTTTGCCCAAACATAAGTGAAATCATTCATTGACTTTGTACGAAGAAAATGACATTCTGTTTGAGTGTCTTCTTGTTCCTATGCATTTGTAGAGTGGTCTATTTTATGTTTGTTTTGAATATAAGGTGGATGATCAATCCAGGAAGGAGCACATAACATAGTTCCAGGAAGGGTCCGTTTGGTGTTTACTGAAAACGACGACAATTTTCTGTCTTCATGTTCTTTCCGAGGTGTCTCCTATTTAATAGATAAAATACCAACTTTCATATTTTACCTAGTGTATTAAAATTGAATTGGGTTAAAAAACAAACACATTTTTGAAAAATCAAACCATAGCATTTGATTAAAATGCAAGAGCACCTAACATGTGGTCCTAATGTAAGAATTCTTGAACCTGGACTTTCATGATTTTAACAGAGTAAAGGAGAGCAGCCCGTTCTTATCCAATTTCCGAGAATGGATTCTGACTTAACTAAAATGGATCTATCAAATTCCGAAAGGAACGACAAAAAGCAGGGTAAAACAAGGATAGGGATTCCAGTCTGGGTTGGAAGATGCATGAGAATGGTCATTGATTTGAAATACATTTTATCCTCCAGAGAAGGTGGACAAGTCAAAGCCACATTGCTTAATCCACATCCACATTATATGACAAAAAATGGAGTCAGAATTCAGAAAGCCAATCCCTTTCTTAGTCTTGGGCTAACCACCCAACCCAGTATTTTGCGGACAAATGGTTGCTGTGGCCTGAAGGAAAGGATCAAGTTGAATAAGAGAATAAAGCATAAAAAAAAAATACTGTATCTCATTTGGGGAAAGCTGTGTTCAGGACAATATTTGGTTCTTCTTTGAGTTCATAACTTCCTGTGCTGATACATCTCTCTAGAGCAAACTCTACAAGAAACTATAAATAAGTTTTAGAAAAAGACAAAAAAAAAAGAAAAGAGAAAAAAAAAAGGAGAATACATTCAAAGAAATGACAACAAGAATAAACAAATTCATCTACCCCCACAGAAAATCTCCCCAGGAAGAGCAAAAGAAACAGACCACACAAAACCACACCTTTGCCGACTTTCATGTTTGCTTCAGCATCTCATACCAATTTTGGGCCTCGTAATGCATGAAGAACTGAGACCAGCAAGCACGAGTGCACCAGCATTCAAGGAGTTGCAATGGCAGTGATTGGGGTCCATCTTCCTTCAAAATGGAAACAAAAACATTCATACAAGCCTCTAAATTTTCTTTACATTTCAGAACCCTCTGGCACTGTGGATAATCCATCCCTTTCAACAAATGATGAATCGAGAAACTTAGCCACAAAAGCCCACATCTTATATACGTCTTCAAAGTTAGTCAGGAAACTGAGTGATGCTGTAACAACCTCAACCCGGAAGAAGACATTTTTACCATCCCGCCGGCCATTGGCCATTGGCTTGCACAGAGCTGTGTTTTCTGGATCTAATCCTCCTCGGTGCTGTTTTGGGCTGTCCACAATCCGTATATGGCTGAGAATACCAACACCAAGAGATATTCCATTTTTCTCAGCCAATCTCTGAACAACTTCTGGGTGAATCATCCCTCCTTGGCTGTTTCTCACGTTAAAGGCTACAGCTGCACCCCTCTCATATTTGATCTTCGGGCCGTATATTTGTACAAGAGGCACTCCTGCATCTAAGTCTGAACCAGACAAACGAAATTGAAGTAATGAGGTCACAAGCCAATTGATCAAATACCGCAGTCTGAGGGTAGTTTTGTTAAGACCCAACATGTTAATATGATCAAGATGACGGCAAATTATCTCAGGCTCCCTCCTGCCCCACTCTAGGCCATCACCATAATCTCCATCACTCATGGATTCATCATCACCAAGAGTAGTTAGAGAAACTTCCCCAGGCTCCAAGAATTGGCTTGAACTTTCTTTACGGTTATCTTCCAGGGTAAAAGATACCCTCTGGCCCATGCTTGCATCTAGATCAGTCTCTTCCAAACCAAAAAATCTGCCACCAGCAAGCCTATTCCCCTCCCTTCTTCCCAATAGTCGAAACTCACCCTCTGTCTCCCTTCTTATGGCACTTTCTTTTGTTTCTTGGCAACTAGCAGACGTTGAGGCATTCTCAAGGTTACCCCGTAAAGAGGCAGAAGTCTGGTTCCCGGTTCCAAATCCATTTACCACGTAACTCAACTTAGAATCAGTCTGGATATTTTCTTCTCTACCATCAGGTTCTTCTTGAATCTCTGCAACATGCAGTGAATCTGCATTTTTCCCACTGTTTGAAAAGGATGAGTTCATTTCTCCAAAATGTTCCTCTTCTGGGATTCCCTTAATCCGGTCTAGCTCCTGTGACACTGATAATACAGCCGCATCAAACGATAACACAGGGTCATCATGCTGTCTGAGATTTATCCTCCTGTCATCATATATTGGACTCTTTGATATATTTGATGCTGGTTTTGGAGAGAGGTGTTTATTGTTTCTCCCGCCAGAAAACCATGAGGGTGGTAATGGCGAGCCTGCTTTCTGTTTGGTTATGCCAGAATGATCTGACCCAAATGGACTCTGACCCAAATCAATCCAGTATGAGTTGTCTGACATTTCATCTTCACTGAAAATTGGACTTTTCATTACCTCACCAATTGAAATGCTTTCAGCTTCCTCAATAATAGTGCTTGCTCCATCCCTGTCTGAGCTGTTATCTTGATCCATCTCCGTCTCAAAAACATCCGTCACCTGAGTAGAAGTGAACACACCCGAAAAGGCAGGCATCTGTGAAGAGCCCCCAAGAGCTTCAGTCATCAATTCTTCATTATCATTGCCTGTATTGTCATTGTGCCCACCCAGTCCATCCAAACCATCTATAGAATCACTCAGGTATTGGGGAAAAACTGGTAGGATCCTCACCATTCCGGACCCAGTTCGCCCACACTGATTTTGCAGGCTTCCCATCACAGACTTCTTGATTAAGAGGCATCCAAATCCACTCGGGTCAGACCCAAACACCTTGTAAAATGATGTGATAATAAAATCAGGCCGGAAGAGAGACAGGCCAAGTGAATCCATGTCCTTAGGACCTAAGGATCCAGCGTCAAGCAAAACATGCCAATTGTTTTGTTGAGCAAGTGCCATCCACTGGTAAGAATACTTGGCCCCAGTAACCCTAGACTGAACAGGGAACACAAAAAGCCCAGCTGCAGAGTCCTTCTTCCTTCTCTTCTTGTTTGAGATCTGCTTTCTCAGCTCCCTAGAGCAGAGTTTTAGCGTTTGCCATTTAAACCAGGCACTGTAAACCTTTGCACCTCTTTCTTTCGCACTTTGAGCCATCCAATTCACAGACTGGCTCTCATGATCAAACATAGTCAACAACCTTCTATTTGTCTGGAAAGGGTAAGATTCAGCAAGCAATTTGAATGCAGATCCTCTACTAACAGTGAAAACAAGGCCATACTCATTTTCAGGTATGTTCAAATAGTCCATAATCCTACTCTTGATATCATGCTCCACTGTGCCTTTCTCGGCACCCCCATAAAGGGCATGGTTGCTCAGATTTGCAGTTATCTCAGATAAACTAAATGCCGATGATTCCCAGTTATGATTAGTTTGCAAGTAAGAAAATAGCCCAAAGCCACAGTAATCAAGGCATACCTTTGCATACAATTCAGCCAAGTGCTCATACTCGTCTGACCTCAATTGATCAATCATTTCCGTGGATTGAAACCTGGGATACATAGTGAGGAACTTGGAGAAGGCATCACGGAGACTAGGAATGGAGTCTTCCGAGCAGAATACTCGCTCGGCGGCGAGAGCAGTGGCGCGCAAGAACTCCTTCTGAGTGTGGAGCCTAGCAAGAGATCTCGAGCGCCCAAAGTTACCATCTTGATTGGTGGCTTCAGAGTCGATATCTTGGGATTTTACGAGAGACCCATTTTCAGATGCCTCTTCAAGAGCCTCCCTGAGCTTGTTCTCCTGCAATTGCCGGAGAATCGAGGGATTCCGCTTGACGTCCTCTGTCAAGCCGGAACTATCTCTCCTCCTGCTCTTCTTGTCCAAGATTAGGGCCGCACAGTGTGATATCGGTTTCCATAGTGAAATATGCATGAATGCTCTCCTCAATCTGACAGAAACCAAGAAAAGCAAAACCAGCAGGGGCTCAGGCCTCAACCCCAAACTTTCTTTTATCTCATCTAACTTCCCGGGTAAAGCGGATTGATTTCGAGTTTCAAACCAGCGAAACAGAAAGCAAAAGTATTTCTGATAATCCCAGAAACTCAAATGTCTGCTTTTGAAAATCAAATCGTCAACCGCAGAGAATAAGAGACATTCCGAGCTTTAGCTGTTCTTAGGGGAGTCTCCTTTACTTTAAACCTAAAGCATTCAAAACAACCACCAAAGAGAAAAAGAAGAAAAACAAAACAGAGAATCTTCCATTAAGACCCATAAATTCTGCAAGATCAGTAAGACTGAGCCCAAAAGAAAAGAAAAGGAAAAGAAAACAAAAGGAGGTTGATTAGTGTCCAACCTTTATTGCGATCAGAGAAACCCTAGCTTTAGCATCCTTGAAGGGCCCATTATTGATAGTTTCAATTCGAATTCAACAACACCCCACTCGCAACACAGAAATTAAACAAAACCCAGGCCTCAACCCCACCAAAGACGCACCACTCAGATTCAGTCACATCAGAACAAAACCAGAAATTCGGTTTATAAATCTATCACTCCAACATGAAAGACGAAAGCATCCCAAGAAAGCCCAAAAACCAACCACATTAATTACAGAAACCCTAGATTGTACACAGTACAGGTTTTTAAAAAAAAAATAGAAGAAAAGAAACCCAGAAAGCGTTCCAACCAGACCCGGTCAACAGAAGAAAAAAGATAAACCCAAACCCTAGAAAAATGACAAAGAAAGTAGTAGAAGAAGAAGAGAAAGGGAAAACAAAAACAAGGCCTCCAAATTAGAAGAAGGAAAATTCCTGAAAACAGAGGAGGGAAAACAGTTCCAACAGCCCACCATTTTTTACCTCCTCTTCCCCACACCAACAACTATATGGCATTCACCTACATCTACCACTCTGGCGGAGCGGAAGGTAACTGATGAATAATAACAATAACAATAAAATGAATAAAATGCAAAGCCTTCAGCCTTTCAATTCCATCAACGTCGTATTTACTGCGCTGGTGAATCCAGACATGTCTGTATTGAATGCTCCACTCCTAGTCTCCTAGTCTCCTAGTCCCCACTCCCCTAATTTATTACTCCTCCTCTGCCTCCCACCTCTTTTTCCAAATTAACCCTTATTTTTAATTTTTAACTCTCAATCCTCATTTACTGCTCTCTGAATCCCCACCAAATCCCTATGCTTTCAGAAAAAGGCCCATCCCCCTTTTGACTCCACTGACCTTCTCCTTTCTCCTCCTCTTCTTCCCCCTCCTCTCTACAGTCTACCCCCAGTTCTCTGGTGAAGCAAATGAAAAACTAGCTTCTAGGTATATCAGAAACATACAGAAATTTTATGCTCGAAAAAAAATATAATCAAAATATAAAGGTGCTGGATACCAATTAATATCCTTCATAATTTTACACTTTACCGTTATTATTACCTTAATCAGATTGTAGCTAATTTGAGTACATTAACACTTTTTTTATTTTATCTAATCACTTGAGACTCAATCCCCTTCTCCTAAGTCCTAACCATTTTAACCAATTGAGCTATGAATAAAGTGCATTAACACTTCACAACAGTTTATTTAAAGTTTTTTTTTTTTTTTTAAAAGTTTATTAAATGTTAGATTTTTACTATACCTGTTATGTTGTCAAATACGGATGGCATTTCAGTGATTTCACTCCATTTTGACTAAGTCAATAGCATAGAAGATTCGAAGGCACCAAATGCATGATTCAAACCAATGGGGTTAAGATTAAGGTTAGCATTGACTTTTTGCTTTCGGTCATAATTACTGTTCCGCCCTTCCTCTTCTTTGGATTCTCCCACGAGTTTACGAGGATTTTGATTTTCGGTTCGGGAAATGAAACGGAAGGTGAACGCCATGACGATAATTTGGACGGGTTAATCTCGGAACTTACATCAAATTATCGCGGCAACTTTAAGAGAAATAGTTGCTTTGACGAAGTCCACGAGATTCTCTAATCGTTGATCATACATGTGCGTCGCCAGGGGAGCTGCTGATACTCGCTGCGTTGACCATGATACTCACGTGATGGGTTTCCTTCCGGTAGGATATCTACCCATCGTATTACTATGAGGACGCATAATCATTTTACATTAAAATCGCTAAAAAATAAAATGACCATGTATTATAAAGCAGATAATTATATCAATTATCAAATCAAACAGCTCAAATAATGAATTTCATGCTCTTTTCTCTATAATAATTGGTGGGCCTTCTTAAGTGTTGTCACTTGTCACTACTACACCATTCCTCTCTTCCACGAATTAATATTTAATTCAATCATCAAACAATGAACCATTATTATATTTTCCTTTTTCTCTCCATGTCCAAACTGTTGCATCCGTTAAATTTTTATAGTAAACATTATATATATATATATATATATATGAAAGTTAAATAAAACCTAACAGTTTGGTGATAAATTGGATGGGAAATTGGGTACGAGTTGGCAGTCTTTTTCTGTTGGTGATTAATTATTAGCAACTGGCAGTGAGTTAATTCATTTGCAATAAATGTGGGCATTTTCAGTTTTTGTAATGGGCAGAATCGGCAGATGCCAATTCCAGCAAACCTTTGAATTCACCCTCATCCACAGGACCACAACTAGCTCCTTTTTAATATTGGGTATCTTAATGCATCTGGGCAAAATCCAACATGTGTTATTTTCAAGCCTTGTTATAAAAATTAGCTTTTTTTTTTCCTTTCTTGTCTTTTTTTGGGGGTAGATCATAGATATGTTCATTTCAATTTTGTTACAAATCTCTTTCGCTGTCCAAGAAGGTGAGATAATAAATCATATTTTACCTGTAGACTTTGTAAAAAAATAATAATAATAAATCATATTTTGATTAGGTCAATCTTGAGAAAATCTTGAGAATCAACTAGCTATATTAAAAACCAAGTAAAATATATTTTTATGGTTTGTCAGCAGATGTTTCTTCTGAGGAGTTTGATAGTTTCAACACTTTCGTCCACCCAAAGTCACTGCTTGGTTGAGTTACACTTTTGAAGCATTTTTGGAAAGATAATAATTTTTTATTTTTTACATTGAAGTTTGGAGAGATTGTTTGGCTTCAAGTCAATCTATTAATATCACACTCCCCAAAACAAGATTCCCATTTTTTTTTCTTTGTTTGAACTTTGGACTTTGCCATAATCCCAAACACACCCTTTGATTGTGGCACATATCCTTCTATTGTCTACATTTCATAAACCATCTCCCAGAGAAAAAAAAAACTTACGATACTGATAGTTTTCTTCATAGAAGCAATAGCTTTTTTCTTTATTCTAGAATTTTTTTTATTACAAGAGAAACAGAGGAGCAGCTGAAACAGGGGTGTGGATGCTTAATCTGTACTTTATATGCAACTAACCTCCTCTGTTTTCATAATTAATTAATAAATAAATGACATGCGGAGTGGAGGTAATCATCCACTAATAAATGAAATGGGTGGACTTCCATAAAGTCTAATTGCGAACGGATGAATTCCATAATGTCACTTCTTGTCTTCATTAAAGGCTTTTACTTTGCCCTTTTATTTTATCAAATGATTCAGAGCATCGACAGCGACCCTAGCAGCTACAAGGCCAGGGTCATTTCTCAATGTTATCATATCATCAACATTAACAAAAATATGAGTTATGTACCGGGTTCCAGTTAATATCCGATTTTGGGTGGTCATTAAAGATCCGTAGCCTAACGGGATCAATTGCTAATCCAAAGGCTATGAGACTTCAAAATCTTGTTTTTCTTTTATTGTCTTGGCCTTAACTTTGGTCTTGATTCTTAATTTATAGAGGTTGCTACATGTTGTTGTGTGATTTGACCGGTGTTGAACTTTTCTTGGTTCATCATTGTCCTAACAATCGGGTCTCATTGATCCCACTTGTCATGCAGTTGCTCAAGTGACTCCCTTTTCAATTGTTTGGCTTTGGGCGGCCTTCCGATGAACGCTCCTTGGATGCATGTAGTGTCAGGTAGCTGTGATGAATGCTTTTTGGTAATATAGTTTGTCATATAGCAATCACTGTCCATCGAACTTTGAATACGTTGTTTTTTGAAGTCTCAAGCCATGATTACCCCTAGATTGAAGCATCTTGATTCCGTGAAGGTAGAATGTTTGGTTGCGGAAGCTAAAATGCTTACTCTATTTCTATTTTTTTTTTTTAAGTTTTATTTTTTAGGTCAGCTCCCGGAATGGGAGCTTGCGTTGCCTCCATACTTGGGTGCCAGCATTACAGGCTAGTGAGTGGTCTTTTCTTATTGGGCCTTCGTTTTGGGTTTGTTCATTCGAATCAATTATTAGAGCAGTTGGCAAAAAAAAAAACATCTAAAACTATTTTTCTACTCCAAAGCTTACGAGATTCACAAGTTTACTTTATCTCCGCAATGGAAGATCTAAAGCTTCATCTATCCTAAATCTATTCCATTTTACTCTTTCTCTTCCCTTAATAATTACATCACAGATCTCTTCATTCATTTATATAACTCCACAATTATGCAAAATCGATTTAAAAGATAAATAAATATTTAATTAAAATTTAAAATAAATATAAAGATTCAATTAAAAATAAAACTACCATAAATATTTAATTAAATCAATAAAAATAAATATAAATATTTTCAATTATAATTTCAATAGCTACAAGGTTACAAATATTAATTAATTTAAAAAAAAAATGCAAATTTTCTTATAAAAATAATGAAAATTAATTTTGTCGATTTCTCAACTCATACCTGCTATAAAAATGATAAATCTTCAAATCGATTTAACACGTCACCGGGATCGACTTCATCACACTCCAGACCTGGCTCGATGACTGACACGTCAATCTACCGAAATATCAAACTCACACGGCCATAAAACCACATCTGCTCCTGGATGATTCGACGTGATCATCTACCGATCTAATACATCACACTGCCTTAATCACGGCTCGGGTCTTATGAGCACATCGTATTGATCAAATCAAACACGCTTTTAATGCATTTCAGAACGATAAAGACTCAAAACATCTATAAATTGGCGAGTGATGTCCCTAATTTTACACACATCAGTTAGTTTTTCAATTACTCGTACAAAGAATGAGTAACTTTTTCGCTGCCTTTGACGATTCATCTTCTTCGTATCGAAGAAGAAAGAAACACGCGTGGTTCGGGCCGCGCCTATCGAAGTTCGAAAGACAAAACTCACAAGGTACTGCTCTGAGATAGAATCGCAGGGAATACCGACACGTGGATCGTGCTAGGCCATTTCGACCGCTAAATGATTACTGAGAATCCAAATTTACGACGAAACATTATTTCGTTGTGCGCTTCGCTTAAGTCGGCCTCTCGTTTTCTTCGACTTTATACGCCCAACGCAACCAGATTTCGTGCAAAGAAGAAAATGCCGCTAACACATTAGGTTTATCCGCGAACAAAAAAGACGGTCAGACTTCGTGATGTTTCGTGATACTAAAGATGTCTCAAGTGACTCACCGACAGTATGTCGTAGACCGGAGACTACAACCATCGAAAGGTGTCAAACCGATTCTCGCCAGTGGTACAGAATTTTCGTACTTAAATATCTCGATCCTCTAAACGCGCCGACATTTCTAGTTGTTACTGAAAGCTAATCAACGTGGCTTTCCCCGGAATGTCGGGTAGTTCGATCGACAGACCGCAAAGTAAAATCGCCCAACAAAGATATCACTGAATGTATATCGGGCCATGTCCACCGACCGACCATCGCGGCTCGGGCCGCCGCTCCTACGATTCAGGATATGACATTTACTTTTCAAAATGCCGCCTAACAAACGACATTAATATACTGACGCCTCCAACTGCTTGCTAACTTACTAGAAGGATGTGGCCTTCAAAGAAATTATACCATAATCGACAACCATTACAATATAGATACTTCATCTGGTAGATCAGATATATCCAAATCGCAACAACTGCTTAATCAATTTCACATCCTCAAGAGTCGGCCTACCTAATCTCTTTGCAAAAAAAAAAACATTATAGAGTTACCGAAAGGATGTGTAGCTAGCATCTGGGTGCTTCGGGGCCTGCTTTGCCATCATTCGAGGACCTACCGATTCGCATCATGAAGACTTGACTTTATCATGAAAGCGGTATTATTTACATAACATGATAATCGAGGATGAGTGTTTGGATAATGAGCTTGTTGCAATAGCTTTTGGCAATTACGACTATGACTCATTAGGAACTGATGGCCCAGTTGAAGTCTCACGAAGCCCGAGACCCTTTGATCAATTTATGGCTACTAACCGTGTCATTCGAGATTCGAACACCCACTACGCTCCGCCACTTCGACATCATCGCGACATCCGTGACGCTACACGGATGCGCGTTATCGAGTGATTTTTCCTTATTTTAATATTACGTTGCTCACACAAGATAAGCATGCTTTTTTAACTAAAATTCAAATTACCAGATATTTTAATCATTTTTTACTACTAAGTCGACTATTAGATAATTTGAATATTTCATTTTAAGTAAGTAGATAAAAATTGAAATTACAGATTTAAAATAAAACAAATAAGAATTGCTTTTATACATTAAAGTTAGAGCTACTGTGATTTTTCATCGCTTGCCATAACCGCATTCTTACGTAGTTGATAATAGCTACAAGTGGTTCAATCACATACGTGGGATATGTCTTTTCCATAATGGCATCATCTACGATCATCCAACCCATCTGGCTCCTTCTCGCATCCTATCTTCAAAGACGCTTAGCAATGTCTAGTCGCACATCCTCCCTCCGCCGCTTCCTTCGCACTGCTTTTACCCTCATAAAAATTCTTCTTTTCACTTCCGATATTTCGCGAATCGTATCTCGAAATAGAATCACAGTATATGTCTGGACTCGCCATTTTGTCCGCTCTTTAGTCGTTTTCTTCCCGAGGGTCTCTTCCTCGGAGAGCTAATCAAGCTGCATTGCTATACTTCGATCTCTGATATGAGTCAAGAGATACAGTGTTTCATGAGTTCCCACAACAGGAGCTGGGTCAGAGTTGCTTTCATGCAGATAATCATCCACTTATCACGCATGCAAGACTCTCCCAACAAACGCATCATAAATCCACTGACTCCTAACTTCTGCTTCAACATATTCATAACTTGCACACGTCATAAAAAATAAATTAGATATAAATAAAATTTTCATTAAAAATAATTGTTATAGAAATTATAACACAGTAATCACTTGTTTGATGTTCGGGCCTAATTTCATACTATTTACGATCCGTATGTAGTATCCCACGCCATTTTGGTGCCAATAATGTCGGATTTTATCCCATCGATTTTCAGATAGAACATAAAGTCCGTGCGGGTCAACTCCGTTACTGTCTTCAAAACTCGCTAATACTCCATCCTGTAACTTGACACGGCTGCCCAATACCGATCAATTGCTTCGGGTTATGGTCAACCAAGCTATGCACAGTGCCACGTCTTTCTCAGTTAAGAAAGATTTTCCCCGCCTAGCCCGTATTGGAGGAGATGCCATTTTCTGGCTACAAAATCAAACTTAAATTAAGTATTGGTAAACTAAGGTGGAAAAGTAATTCATATCAATTTTATTTATGATTTAAGAATTGAAAATAATTAGAAGTTAATAAAATATTTGTAGGCTAATAAAATAAATTAATTCATATCAAGTAAAAAATTTTATTTTAAATTTATTTAAATTATTCACAAAAATATGATTTATGGTTTTTTTCAATTATTAATATTATTTTATTTATAATATTATAAATTGAAAATAATTAGAAGTTAATAAAAATATTTGTAGGCTAATCAAAATATGATTTATGGTTTTTTTCATTTATTAATAATATTTTATTTATAATATTATAAATTGAAAAATAATTAGAAGTAAATAAAATATTTGTAGGCTAATAAAATAAATTAATTCATATCAAGAAAATTTATTTTAAATTATTCACAAAAATATGATTTATGCTAATAATATTTTATTTATAATATTATAAATTGAAAATAATTAGAAGTTAATAAAAAAATTCAGAGCTAATTAATCGTGAAAAAAATTGGTTTTCATCAAAAACGACGCCGTTGTTTTGAGCCAAAACGCGCTGCTTTATTTATAATATTTTTGAATTCGCTTTACTAAAAATTGCGACGCCGTTGATAAATCGCTCCAAAACGACGCCGTTTTGGAGCAGCCAAAAACCCGAAACGACGCCGCTGGGGAGCTTTGTTCAAAACGACTGCTTTGAACTTTATTTAAAAATAAAACCAAACGACGCCGCCGTTTTGTCTCGGGAAGAAACGAAACGACGTCAAGCCAGATGGCCTCCCTCGCCAAACCGACGCCCCGCTCTTCCTTCCACCCGCACCCGCCAGCGGAGGGGAGAGTTGGTCGCCGGCCGCCGGCCTCGCGGCGCCTGAGATCTCACCGCTAACTGGGAGTGCATTTACACGACCGTCACCGACCTTTTCGACCTACAAGCGGCAGGAAGTGTTGACGCCGGACGATGGACGGCACCCGACGGCGACCGCGACGCCGCGACTACGCAAACGCCGCTCCCGAATTCTTCCTCTTCATCGCTTTTTCGATTTCCTAAGATCCGAAATCAGCTTCCATTTGTTTGCTATTTATAGAATTTTTTGTTTCAATTCCCGAGTTCAAAAATGGTTCACGGCATGCTTTCGGGCCGTGGATTCGCGTATTTTTTCATACCAGTTTGAATATTTGGATTTCGTTCAAAATCTGTTGGTTCACGGGTGCGATTTTCGGCTCCCAACGGCTATAATATCAAGGGTAGAATGAGCTACAGATTTCAATGACGAAAGCAGCGACGCTATATTCGCCAATTTTTGTTAACAACGTTCAACAGCCCAAATTTTAGCTCATGTTTTGGGCTTAACCGCTGAAAGACTATTTTTTCCTCTTCAAGAAGATCCAAAATTACTGACTCTGGCTACGATCATTTAGCTGTTCTTACTGCATTTGTTTTGGGTTTGTTCCTTCAGTCGATAATTATGGCATGTAACTCATATTGAAAATAAAAAAATAGACAAATATCAGTGTTGTGAGGGAGGGGTGAAAGTTTGAACCGTTATTCTTATTGGATGCACACTATCGAGTAAATCCGTGCATCATCTTCTTATTTTTTTTCTTTGATTTTATCACTATTCCTTTAGCTCCAGCAGCGATGCTGCTTTGTATGCTGTTCCTCACTTAGAATGCGCATGGCCCCTTATATCCAGGTGGATCAATTAGATTTTGGAGCATAAAGGCATCGCCTTTCACAATGGTTAGTGTTGAGTGTTAAGTAAATGAGTGGAGTGGAGTGACTGGGATTTTTCTCTTGAGGTGGACGTGTTGGGATTCTTCTTTGGTGCATTAGCTCTCTCTTCTTTTTTTATTGGATGAGTCGTTTTTTTCCTATATGATGTCAATTCCATTCAAAATATGCTTTGGCATATAAAGCTCACCAATATCTAAGTGAGGGTGGGTAGTGGGTTTACAGAAACCCAATATCTATCTATCCTTGATTCTCGAGACGAGACAGCCATGCAAATTTTTGTGGGTGGTGTCTTTTCTTGGTTAATTTTCTTCTGGAGCATTGGGAGTAGATTTTTATGTATGCCACTATGGGCAATATGATTTGTAAGTCCTCATCCCGTAGAAAATTAATGATAATGCTTTATACGTAGTTACGTACTTTGTTTTAGATAACGTTGGACAAATTATCCAAATTATGTCAATCATGTCAAGTTGCACCGTAGGCGCCCGAATAAGACGCAAGACAACAAATGCAAATGAGAAATGAAGAATAGAAGCCAAAGATCGCCACTTCGCAGCCAGACCGATGGTGTCCTTGTAAAATGAGCAGAGCTTGTGGTAAAACAAACTCAATCGAAGCGCTGCAAACACTATCCTGGTGAATTTGATTCCCATGATACAACAGTTCTTCTCGTAGTCTAGGAACAAATCCTCGCAAAGAACATCAAAGATGAAGATAGATATTCCAAGTTGCAGAAGAAAGGTAGGGAAAAACTGTATTTTTTAACATTAGGACCCGTTTGTATTTATAAGCAAAAAATTGGTTTGAATTAATTCGAAATGTTACGAATGAATGCAAACTTAATCGTAAGAATTAGAATTCAAAATAACTGGCTGCGACTTGTATTTACGATTTTATGACTTGCCTATTTCTTTGTGCGTGCAGCCCTCATCTCAAGTCATGTACAAGCTCATAATAGAGTTTTAGTATATAAATCCAACAAAGACTCTTGTCTTTTTTCCATATGGGACAACACCTTTTTGAAAACTATTGTTTACTAACAATCCCTCACATTTTTCAAAAAGATGGTTGTATTCAACAAAAAATTTATGTATTTAAAAACACTTTGTTCGAATATGAAGAAGGTGTTTACTTAAATTTTAGCTGCTCAAATTAACTATGAACCAAACATAAATGAATAAGATTTAATTTACAGAGTATTAGTAAAACTTATAACTTCTATGAACCAGAGTACTCTTGATTGTAAATTAGGAACCTTATCATCAACACCACACATCATGATTCTGGTTGTGCACGTTTAGGCCATGCGCATGTCTGATTATTTCATAAGTGCTCTAGAAATTTTGTCATACCATTTCATGGGAGCGGCCACATTCCACACTTATATAGGTGATTTCACTGGCACACATTGCATTTAGCGTACCACCCATAAGGGATATAAAATCATTAAAAATACTACTCATCCTCTCAAATTATGCATTCAGCACCATAACCACCATGCAGACAATTTTGTTGGTGGCAGCAGGATTAATGTGCTTTCGACTTGCGATTACCTTATACTTTAACCTTCTTCTTCATGAGATCTCCAATCACAAAGGTTGGGTTCCCATCACTGCTAATCTCATATTGGCTTAAGTCTCATTCCACTCGATGTTTCCAAAATTAATTTGCTTCCCAAAGGTTTAGTCAGAGGATAGATCAAATTCACTTTTGACTTTACATAATCAATGAAAATAATTTCATCTATCAACAGTTGTTACACAACCTCATGTCTTAGACGACATAATCGTTCCTAGCTAAATGCTTTTATTCTTTGTGATCGGGAGCATCGCCGCTTAACAATCATAATGCATAGACACCGAAGGTAGTGTGTCAGATTCTGGTGCCAATTCATGATACGAAATTCCTTAACCACTAAACTTTACTGCAGATGATCAAGAGCTATAAACTCCTCGAATTTACAGATAAAGTAGTTAAATAAGAGTTTGTCAACAACACCACCTCCTAAAGTAAAGACATAACCACTTGTGGATTTTATCTCATCTGAATCAGAGATCTAGTTAGCATCGCTGTATCCTTCCAACATAGTGGGAAATCCACTATATAGGATACCAGAGTTCATGGTACCCCTCAAGTATTTCATTAGTCTAGTTAATGCACTCTAATGATCATTATTGGGATTATGTGTATATTTACTTAATCTACACGTTGCATATGCTATGTCAAGTTTATAAAAGTTCATCAAATGCATTAGACTCCCAATACCTAGCATAATTCAGTCAATCTACGTGATCACCTCGATTTTTCATAAAATTGGTGTTAGCATCATGCGGGTACTTCATGTGTTTGACATCAAAATGTCCGAACCTCTTGAGTATTTTCTCAACATAATGTTCATGTGATAGCTTTATACTATCATCCATCCTTGTGATTTTCACACCCAAAATTACCCTAGTTTCACCCATATCTTTCATGTCAAACTGTGAAGCTAGAAATCTCTTGGTACTATGTACCACACTTAAGTTAGTGCCAAAGATCAACATATCATCTACATACAATGCAATGATTACACTTTTTTTTTCTATACATTTTGTATATATACATTTATCCACTTTAACAAATAAAAACCCATTTTTCAACAAAGCATTATCAAATTTCTCATGTCATTGTTTAGGCGCTTGTTTTAAATCATATCGAGACTTGTTTAATTTGTAAACTTTATGTTCTTGTCCAGGTGTAATACAACCTTCAGGTTGTAACATGTAAATTTCTTCCCTAAGTCTCCATTTAAAAAAGTTGTTTTTACATCAATTTGATGGATAAAAAGTCTATGAATAGAAGCCAAAGCAATTAAAATACGAATTGAAGAAATCCTAGTAACAGGAGCAAATTTATCAAAATAGTAAACATTTTGTTTTTGTGAAAAACTCTTGGCTACTAACCTAGCTTTGTATTTTTCAATGGAACTACCTGACAAATATTTTCTTTTGAAAATTCACTTGTAACCAACGGTTTCGCTTCCCAAGGTATATCACTAACTCCTATGCTCGATCTCTTTGAAATGAGTCGTTCGGGCTTTTAATGCCTTCTTTCCAAAGTAAGGCATCAGGGGAAGAAATTGCTTCAAAATAAGAGCACGGTTCATTTTCAACTAAGTATGTAAGACCCGAGAAATTCCAATTTATGGAAAAAGGGTAAAATCGTAATTTCGGTCAAAAATTTGAAATTTATTCTCTAGATCTCGGATGATGAAACAGATTTCACCGTTGGAATCATCTTTCGCGAAATCTAGCTACCACGTCGAATTTCGAGATAGTCGGAGTTGACACGCGAGGCATCGCGGTTCTAAAAGGCTATAAAAACGATTTTCGATGCAATCGAAACATATAACACGCATCATGTGTCATAAGTGGTAATGAAGAAAGAAAGCATTTAAACGACGGCCGAGTATAGTGCCGAATGTCAAACCGGGAAAAGTTAAGGACATAAAATGGCATTGAGTTTGTTTAAGGAAAGACAAAAAAGAGGAATAGTGGTTGTCTTCTTCAAATATCAAAAGAGAAAACGTGAAAAGGAGGAAAACATGCAGTAGCCATTTTCGCTTATTTTTAATATCCGACTCTCTCAGATCGGAGATCCTGACTGGCCGAAATCCTTCGCCAAGCATGAAGTTCGCTCTACGCTGAGCGCAACGCTGCAAGACTAGTTTCGAGTTTTCGACAAACTCCGTGATGCAGGGTTTCTCCTCACTTGGGTTTTACTGCTTAAGTACTTTGTTGATGCTTGAGCCGAACGAGTCTGATGCCGTTTGATCTGCCCAAAATTGAACCAAGGTGTTGGATTTTTGAAACCCATGGGACAATCCGTGACTGTCCACGGGCTGCTCAAGCTGCGGTGCAAATTTGTGCTATGAATGATGCATTGACGTGTATGAGACCAGAAATGGCCGTGAAATTCGGGTTCACTAAGTGAACCGATGATTGGTGATTTACCAGGAATAGTAACCGAGGGTTTCACTATTCCCGAGAATAGTGTTCACAAAATAATTTTTGTGAAATAATGTGTTTGGTCGAGTAATTCAAGTCGAATCACTCGTGTTTGATCATTAGCCCATGTGAGCTAATTTTGATATATGGAAATGTGAAATTACATAACATGTTTTGTGTGATTTGAATTATGTGAATATATGCATGATTATATATTTGTACGTGTTATCGAACCGAAATGGAATTGCATCATGCATTCCATATTATCAATCTATAGGATGATAGAGTGAAGGTAATGGTGTGATTCTAGAGAATGGCTCTAGGGTTGTCTAAAATAACAATAATGACTGGGAGGGTAGTCCATACATAAAAATATCAATCGTCGGAGACGACCCAATTGATATACATTGGAGGGTAGTCCATACACAATATCAATCGTCGGAGTCGGCCCAATTGATATATACATCGGAGGGTTGTCCACAAATAAAAATAATGGTTCTCATACGTGGCTTTCTATTTGTAAGGTGGAGGGAGTCATGAGGACTCGGATATGAGTGGATTATGCAGATATCTCAAGCAGATCACGATTTACTAATGTATGTTTTCATCGAGTATCAGATATGCACTTAAGTGAGTAGCCACTTAGTAGATTCCACTAATAAAGATTAAATTTCACCTGCCGATGATATTATTTTACAGCATGTGGAGCGTATGAGGGAGACGAGATCATCCTAAAGATTGATTTTTAGAAGAAAGCTTGAATGTGGCTTTGATGGTTTTACATGTATTAGAATTCTAGTATTTTTAATATATGTTGTATAAGAGAATTTAACTCTGAAACTATTGGATATAGTTATTTATATTGATGATGAGTATTTGGTAGAGTATGTGGGCCCAAGAGGCCGTTTACCAAATATAGATATCATATGATTGATGTTGATCGGGGATGCGTTATACACAGTGTGTTGTATTTGCAGAGCTCCCGCACAAAGGAGACTACCGATTTTTGTGAGATGCCTGGTCACCTCACATTCACGAGTGTTTCTCCCGCGTTGACGGTAGTCAATCTGACCGGATCGGTGTCACACGACGTGAGCATAAGTATACGAATACCTGGGCTCGGCGGGCTTGGGCTTGCACTTCATAGTCGTATGGAGATCAACCACTAGGTGTGGTTCATGCCAATGGTAGGTATGAGATTACCTTAGAAATCACGGACAAAACTAGACACTGCGATACATGTGTTTGTTATGTTTCGTAGATTTGATAATTTGTTGTGTGCATATATGCTTGGTTGATAGCATAGGATGAAGTGTGGAAAGTTTTGGAATTTTTACAGTGTACAAAACTGGAACAAAGGGAAGAAATGAAAATAAATTTCATGAATTTATTTGGTTTAGGAGTGAAGGAAATAATTTTCTAAGGTTTTACAAGTTGTAAAATTGAAGAAAATTGAATAAAATAGATTTTTATAAATTTAATTGGGTGTTCTGGAAAATGAGAAAAAAAAAATGAATATATTCTTTTTGGGGTATTTTCCAGTAGCAGATATGAAGAAATGAAAAAAAAAAGAAAAAAAATTTGGTGCAAACTAGATGGGCTACTGCCCAAATTATATCGTGAGAGGGGAAATTGTATCACAATACAGGTATTGTATTGTGACTGGGACTGCAAGGCTAGAGGCTGAAAGTGTGTTGTGATATTAGTCATTGTATTGCAGCTTAGGCAGCTAGGATGGGCAGGATTGTATTGCAAGATTGGAGTGTGTATTATGCTCGGTTAATAAGGAGATTAGATTTGCAAATACAGCTTTACTAAATCACAAGTAGGAAAAGGCCGTAGGCTGGGGTGAATTGTATTGCAATACAATGTAATTGTATTGCAAAAGTGGAGGGCCGGATTACTGCAGCTGAAGAAATTGTATTGCAATTTAGCTTAGTGGGCAAGCAGTGGTGCTTGTGGTAAATAGAGGAGCTTCGTCATCGGGTTAAGATGTTGTATCGCGATACACCTAGTGTATTGTGACCAAGGGAAAGAGGCAAGACAGGGCATTGTATCGCAATACAATGCGCTGCCAAGCCACGACACGGCGCAGCGCCGGGCCGGGGCGCGACGGCAGGGGCGCTACGGCCGCAACACTATAGCCCGCCCGCGACACGGCCGCCCGGCCACGCACACCCGGCCGGCCAAGGACCATGATACGGCCACCGCGATCCCCGGGCGCGCCAGGTGTTACGCCCAAACTCGGGGTCCGTTGACTACCCGCCAACCCGCGGAATACAGGCGGGGCCGGCTACCCGACACCACTTTTAGGGAGTAAAAATCTGCGTGAGTCTCCTTTTGTAATGAGCTCTACCCAAATACAGAACTTGTTTAACCTGCCCCAAACATCAATACTGCACTGGGCACAGGCTTCATACACAACTATACCGAGTAAAAATGATCTCTCTGGGGCTCCTGCAATTATGTCTCACAACATATATCCCATATCCAATATAATCCATCGCGATGAGAAAAACGCTACTTGGCCCCATAAACAATACTCATAAACATACCAACCATATACTATAAAGTTACAAGAGTTAATGATTCATTTATACAACACATATATTAAAATTCTAAAAAAATTCTGTAATACATGTAAAACCACCAAAAGCCCACATTCCATCTTTCTTCTAAACTCAGCCCCAGGACGAGGCCGCCCCTCGCACGCTCCCGCACCAGAAAAGGGGGTCCCACGACGGAGCTAGTGCTCAAGAGGGAGAATCGCCCTGGCCGGGCCACTCACCACCTAAGTGCAAAGGCAATGTTCCAATTAAAATACTACATCCAAGTAAATGCATGATCATACTTGAATGTCTACATGACCAACTCAGATCCTCGAGTCCATCGACTTCACACTCACCTAGGCCTCGTATGAGAATTTCTCTATTTTTGTCATTGTGGACAACCCTCCGATGTATATATCACCGGGCCGCCGTATGATTGATATATTATTTGTTTGTGGACTACCCTTCGATGTATATATATCAATTGGGCCGCTCCGACGATTGATATATTATTTGTTTGTGGATTACCCTCCGATGAATATCAATTGGGCCGCTCCAACGATTGATATTTTTTATTTGGACTACCCTCCGATAATTAATATTTTAGACAACCCTCCGAACCGTTTTCTATAAACTCATCTCATGCACTCACTCCTATAGTCCTAGGGTGTTCCAAAGGCATATGAATGTATGTATGCGCTCCAATACATTTAATCACATGCAAATATATAAACATGAATATACTCGCATAATTCAAATCACACAATCATGTTATGTAATTATACATTTCATCACATCAAAATTAGCTAACTTGGGCTAACGATCAAACACGAGCAATTTACTTGAATTACTCGACCAACATATATTTTCAAAAAATATATATTTTTGAGAACACTGTTTTAGGAATAGTGAAACCCCTACATTCATTCCCAAAAATCAAATCATCTGGGCTCACTTAGTGAACTGCCTACCGCCTACTTCCGGCCTCAATCCACCAATACATGATTAACACATGAATGCACACACTCAAATCAACCTAAACAGCCGGAGCGCCACGGTTGCTCCATTTTGGTTCCAAAGAGAATAATTGTCTCAAGTTTTTTGGGATCGATCAAACGGCCCTCACGCCATTCAACTCAAACATTCAGAAAGACTTAAAATGAGAATAAAACTCAAGATAGGAGCAAACCCCTACCTCTCGGATTTTGTCAAAACTCACAACCTATGTCCACTGCAGCCCTTCCACGTAGAGCTCTTCTTCTTGTCCCGAAGATCGCGACTATTTATCGCCTGCATTTTTAGAGAAGCTCTCTCTAAAATCCTCTCAATTTGCTCCTCTGTCTCGGTACTCTCCGTTTGCCCGTTTTTGGTTCTTTTAACCTTTTGAGAAGACGGCCACTGTAACACAATTGTTAAATTCTCATTTAATCCATTTAATTTATTAATTCCCTTCTTTCACCAGTTTTGACATTCGGCTCTATCTCGGCCATCCATTTTCATCATTTATCTACTCATACCACTTATGGTACATGAGTACTTGTTATATGTGACTTTTTCAAGATCGGTAAATCGCTTACCAAGACCTAAACGCGATGCCCTCGAAAACGTGCCAACCCGACCGTCCCGAATATTACAAATTTTACGCGGCTAACTAGATTTTTGAGAAGATTCCAACTATGGAAATCCGCTTTATCATCCGAGATCTAGAAAAATAAATTACGGATTTTTTTTTAGTCGAATTTCAATTTCAGAACCGAAATTACGATGGCCCTTATTCCACACCCGAATTTCTGGCCTTACATTCTCCTCTCCTGGGGGTGAATTTCTCTGTCCGAAATTCAGACAATCACTAATACTCACATGCATATGCAACGTGCACTCATACCATGATGTAAACTCGCGCCATTAAACGACAAAACCACGTAGACTTCCATCCCTAAACAAGAAGGGATATGTGGCCCGTGATTGTGTCCTCGCGCTCCCACCGACCCTCCACTCCATAGTGCCACCATAGCACTTCTCACTAGCCTCACACGATCTGCGTTTGCAAAACCCCTCGGGACACGGCTTATCCAAATGCACACGGTCCCTCCTCATGTCCCATCCGCTACAACTCAATCAATCTCAATCCACCATACGAAATGGATCCGGAGTATACTGGAGCATGGAGACGTGAAATACCCTCGTGGACACCATCATGTCGGGCAGAACGCTAACTCCAAGACGTTAACTGCCTACCCTCTCAAGTATCTCGAAGGTCCAATAAACCTCGATAGCTTCCTCGCGCCTGTCGAACCCACTAATTCCTCTTAGGCATCACCTTCAAGAAGACGTGATCCCTAATCTCGAACTCTAAGGGTCGACGTCGCACATCCGCATAGCTCTTCTTCCGACTCTGAGCCGTGAGAAGGCGCTGTCGAATCAAGCTCACCTTCTCGGAGGTGTCTCTAATCGATCAGACTGGGGTTGATGGAGCTCTTCCCACCCTGGCCCAACATAATCTGATCTACAAGGCCTCCCATACAATGCCTCATACGGTGCCATCTGTATACTCGTCTGATAACTGTTGTTGTATGCAAATTCCACTAAGGGAAAATGCTCCTCCCAGCTGCCCTTATGATCCAGGACGCATGCTCGTAGCATGTCCTCTAATATCTGTATAGTCCTCTCAGACTGACCATCCGGCCTGGCGCGAACGCCACTCACCGTCACCGTGTGCTCCATGTACCTTTGGAAACTCCTTCCAAAAGTGCCGAACCCGTCCCTATCCGATACTATGGATACCCCGGCATCGGCGTAACCGACCATCTCTCAAACATACAACTCCGCATAATCTCTCCAAGGCGAAGGTCATCATCCGCACGGCCAGAAATGCGCCGACTTTCGTGAGCCGGTCCACCATCACCCAGCACCGCCACATGCCTCCGCGCGGCGTCCGCGGGCAAGGGTCACAAAGTCCATCGCGACGTGCTCCCACTTCCACCGCCCACCCTCCACAGCCGGGCAAACTCGCTGGGCTTCCCGATGCTTAGCCTTAACCTGCTGACACGTGAGACCTCGTCGAACAAATTCCCTACGTGTCTCTTCATCCCACTCCAATAGTACCGGGCGACGAAGATCCCGTACATCTCGCGCCACCCGATGCACGACAACCTGAGAGCAATGAAACCCCCCGAATCTCCTCTCTTCAAATCAGCCAACCGGGGAAACTACTACCCGTCCCCCTATATCGAAGACTACCATCCGCATGAACGGTCCAAATCTCGTCACCGTATTCCACCGTATCAGTCCCCCGATGGACACTCATTCGCGCCCCGCCACCGACCAATCACTCGCTTCAACAAAGACGGTGTAGCCACTAAACTCCCCAAGGCAAATTCCTACGCTTCACTGCATCAGAGCCCAAACTGCCCCATTCGGAAGATCCGCCACTCCCGAAGCTATACTAGCCAACGCCCGACTTCCGACCGAAAGTATCAGCTTATCACATTTGCCTACTGTGATGGTAATGCAAAGTGAAGTCATAATCTTCAGAACTCCATCCATCCGCGCTGCCTCATGCCGAGGTCCCGCTGCGTGAAAATATACTCGCACTCATGGTCCGAGCACACTCGAACTCCTCACAGATAAGTAGTGGCGCTCAAATCTTCAAGGCGAAGACTACGGCGCTAACTCCATGTCGTGTGGGGTAATTTCGCCGTGATTCTTCAACCGACAAGAACCATAAGCTACTACTCCTCCTGCATCGCATCAAACACATCCCAATCCAAATTTCGAGGCATCACAATACACTGCGGTACCACCGTCCCGCCCAGACTATCAAGATGGGAGCCGGCGAAGTCTCCTTCAACTCCCGGAATGCCTCCAGATCGGGGTCATCCCACTCCAACTCGACCTCCTTCCAGTCAACCTAGTCATAGGTACTATCCCGGAGAAATCCTCACGAATCTCCCAGAATACCCAGCCAATCCCAAGAAAACTACATTCAAGACTGACTTCGCTCCCAACTCCATCGCCGACCTTCTCCGGTCAATCACACTGATGCCACACCACGTTGTCCCAATTTCAACTCGCAAGTCGAACTCAGACTTATCGAACTCGCGCACACCGACATGGTCTCTCAACAATCAGAACGACTTCAAGTGATACTCATGCTCCCACTCTGACTGGGAGTAGATCAAAATGTCATCCACAAATACTACGACAAACTGATCTAGATAGGGTTGGAATATCCTATGCATGAGATCCATGAATGCCGCTGACGCATTCATCAATCAAGGGCATCACCATGAACTCAAAGTGCCCATAACGCGTCCTAAACGCTGTCTTAGGATATTCAGATCCCTAACCTCAACCAAGGTAACCAGCATAAGGTCTATCTCGAGTAGACTCGCTCCTCTCAATCGATCAAACAAATCACAACTTCGTGAAGGGGTACCTCGATTCTTGATCGTAACCCGGTTCAACTGTCGGTAGTCAATGAACAGTTGAAGGGTCCTGTCCTTCTTCTTCGCAAATAGAACTGGAGCGCCCATGGTGAAGTGCTCACCAATAAACCCCTTTGTTCAATGTACTCAGAATCGGACTCGAGTTCCCGTAACTCAATCGTGTGTCATCCTATGCGAGTCAGAGATGGGTATACCAGGTGTAACTGACACCAAGTCTACTACCCTCCTGCGGAGGCACCAAGTAGCTCATCCGGAAAGACATCCTCATACTCGCAAACCACCCGAGGTAGATCTAAGTTCGTCTCCGTCCTTCTAGGTGTGCCTCGCGCAAATTTCAAACTCGCTTAACTCGTCCCTAACACTCGGACTCAGATAACGTCTCTGGCAAAATACTCATGCTTGTCCCCCCCGGGGGAACACCACATGAGTACCGTCCCGCATAGCTGTGAATCCCCTACGCCACCGACAACGAATTCCTTGTGTCGTCAGCCATCCATCCCTAGGATGACATCGAACTTGTCCATGATCCTCAGGTCCACTATGAGTAGAGTCCCCGAGATCTCCAACTCGCAACCTCGACATATCATCCCTATTCTCACCCTAATCCCTAGGGGAGAACTCACGTACAAAGGCTCCTTCAAGGTCTCAACCTATAAGCCTCAATCCTCTCTACGGTCGTGGCCGGGCCCCCAACCACGGAGTCCATCCCGTAGCTAAGTCCTACAATCCCGGCCTCGAATGGACAACTGTACTCCATTCTCAAATTTCCTAACCTCGCCTGGGCCAGGGCCACTTAATCATCAACAAACCCAAGTTAACTCCGTGAATCTAGCCACGTAGTCCATCACAAGCCACATCACATGTACCTAGGAACTCCCGAGCTCTTCGCAACCTTGGAAAGTACTTACCACGAGCGCCTCAACCCGCCATGTCATCGCCCTCTAAGTCTCTAGAAGTCCTTTCCCATTTCCACCATATTTCGCCACCAAATGAACAGCTACCTAATCCAGTCAAGTAGAGGTAATCTCCATAGCCCATAAGATGCTTCGATCTCGTATAAAAACCAATGGTCTGTCACCACCTGATCTCCTCCCCGTGAATGCCTGAGGATGATGCGCCTAAACCCTAGAGGTTACTGGATCTTTCCCCTCGCCAACCCTATTCCAGCCGCGGCGATAGCATTTGTCGTAATACTCTACAAATTTCTCAGCAAAGTCTCGTCGATCAAACACCGATGGTGCCCGACCAAAGACCCCATAGACGCCTCTCTACGTCCTTGTCCTTATCTAGCCATCATCACAAGTTCAATGGCACGTTCACTTAACTAGCATCTCTAAGGCATAAAACACTCCGCCTTATGACACTAATCATACACATAAATCAAGCATATACACATTGTCCTCGCATTTGATGTGCAATGCAAGACAATCAATTATGCATTTAAAACATTTTTTTTTATCAACAAAAATTTCATTTCATTTTTTTTTTTTGAAAAAATTTTTTTTTCGAAAATTTTGTCTAATTTTATTTAATTTAATAATATATTTTTTTTCCAATTATTTCCAGCTATTGGAAAATGTTCCAAAAATTTTATTCATCCTTTTTTTTTTCTTTCTTCCAAGACACCTCAAATAAAATTTATGAAAAATTTATTTTTCTTTCATTTTTCTTTAATTTACACACTGTGAAACTTTTAGAAAATATTTCTTTCTTCTCATCATATAATTTTTTTCATATTTCCAAAGAATCGGAAAACACTAAAATTTATATACCTATTTTTTTTCATTTTCTGGTAATACTTAATAAATTTATAAAAATTTATTTCACTATTTTTCTTCGGGGCTTTACACCGTGAAACCTAAGAAACTAATTTTCTTCACTCCTCATTATCTAACACTAACCCTGTTCACCCTTAAAGTTTATTTAAAATTTTATTTTCATTATCTCTTAAACCAAATAAATTTAGTAAAATTTATTTTTATTTCTGTTTCCAGTTTTCATAATCAGAACTCCATAATTTTCACACTTCATCCTATGCTATCAACCAAGCATATCAATCATATAATTTCAATCGCATAACACCTAACAATCCATATTATGCACAACCAAGCATGCAAGCACACTTCACAAAAATCCAATCACACAAAACACACCAACACATGCATGTAGTGTCCTAGTTTTGTCCCGTGATTTCCCTAGGTAATCTCATACCTAAACTCAACATCGAACCACACCTAGTGGTGATGTTCTTACACGACTACGGCCTAAGCCCAATTCCTCAATCTCTAGGTTTTCATATACCTATACTCCACATCAAACCACCTAGTGGTGATGGATACCCAAATCGAGCCCCCAGGTATTCCAGATACCCAGCTTGGATACTGCCGTGGACGCCCCAAACTCCGGGGTCCGTTGACTACCCACAACTCGGAATACAAGTGGGGTCTCCAAGTTACCCGACGCCACTTTAGAAAATCTGCTATAGCCTTGTACTCTGTGGAGCCTCTACCCAAATACAAAACTTGTTTAACCTGGTCCCAAACATCAATATCACGACCACACAGGTCTCATACACAACTATAATCGAAAATGACCTCGAGCCCCCGCAATTATGCTCACAACATATCCCATATCCAATATAATCCATCGCATGAGTAAAACGACCACTTGGCCCCATAAACAATACTCATAAAACATACCAACTATATATCATAGTTACAAGAGTTAATGATCTACTCTTATACAACACATATATTAAAATTCTAAAAAATTTAATACATTAAACCACCAGCCACATCTCGCTCTCTAAAAACTCAGCCTCTGTGACGAGCCGCCGTCCCCCACGCTCCCCGTACCAGAAAAGGGGGTCCCATGACGGCGAGCTAAAGGTCAAGAGGAGAATCGCCCTAATCGGCACTCACTACCCAAGTCATAATGGCAATGTTCCAATTAAACACACATTCAAGTAAATGCATGATCCTACTTGAATGTCTACATGACCAACCTCATCCCGAGTTCCTCACCGACTCCCCTGGCCACCCGCCTAGGCCTCAGATGAGAATTTCTATTTTGTCGGCTCGGACAACCTTCGATGTATATCACCTGTGGCCGCTCCGACGATTGATATATTATTTGTTTGTGGACTACTCCGATGAATATCAATCGTCGTCCGACGATTGATATTTTAATTTGGACTACACTCGATAATAATGTTTTTAGACAACCCCTCGTAACTGCTTTTCTAAACTCATTTCATGCACTCACCCTATAGTCCTAGGGTGTTCCAGTTAGCATATGAGCTCCATGTATGCCAGCCTAATACGCCTAATCACATGCAAATATATAAACATGAATATACTCGCATAATTCAAATCACACAATCATGTTATGTAATTATACATTTCATCACATCAAAATTAGCTAACTCGTATTTAACGATCAAACACGAAAGAATTTACTTGAATATTCGACCAACATATATTTTCAAAAAAAATATATTTTGAGAACTGCTTGGGAATAGTGAAACCCTGCTACTTCATTCCCGAAAAATACAAATCATCGGTTCACTTTAGTGAACTGCTCACGGCCATTTCTGGCCTCAATCCAATCAATACATGATTAACACATGAATGCACACTTAAATCAACCTAATGTTCGTGGAGCAAATACTTCGTCGCTCCATTTTGTCTCCAATTATATCAATTCGGTCCCAAGTTTGGGACCGATCAGACGGCCCCTCACGACCTCATTCAACTCAAACATTCGTAAAGCATTTAAAATGGGAGTAAAAACTCAAGTAGGAGAAACCCTACCTCCGGAGTTTGTCAAAACTCACAAATCCGGCGGTCCACGCGCAGTCTCTCCGTAGAGCTTCTCCTTCTTGTCCCGGGAAGATCTGCGACTCATTTGATCGCCTGTGATGTTTAGAGAGAAATTCCTCCTCTCTAAAACCCTCACCGTCCTCTCTGTCCAGCCCTCCTGCTATGGTCTGCTTTTGGTTCTTTAACCTTTTGGAGAAGATCACTCGTGAGCACATTTGTTAAATTCTCATTTAATCCATTTAATTTATTAATTCTCTTCTTTCACTCTTTGACATCTCATTTCATCTCTACCATCCATTTTCATCATTTATCTACTCATACTACTTATATATGAAAGATCATATATGTGACTCTCGGGTCAGATCGAAAATCGTTTTATTTGACCCAAACGCATGCCTCTTAAAAATGTGCCAACTGACTGCCTCGGAATATTACAAATTTTACGCATAACTAGATTTTTCGAGACGATTCCAACTGAAATCCGCTTTGTCATCCGGTATTCAGAGAATAAATTACGATTTTTTTAAGCCGAAATTTCACTCAGAATCGAAATTACGATTTCGCTTTATTCCATAATCTTTAATTTCTCGCGTCTTACAAATACATACTGGTGTGCCCACTTGGGCTGTGCTGGGTGTTTTTTTGTGCACTTAATCACTTCTTTCTAATTTAGTTTTCTAGGATCAAGATCGCTCCCCGAAATACAATGACATGGTTCATGAACACCTGCTCATCACAAAATTTTTCTGACAATTTTTTTAATTAAATTAATAAAACAAAAATAAAATAAAATAGACAAAATTTTGAAAATGAAATTTCAAAATAAAATTTTGTTGATAAAATTGATTTACATGTGGGATAAAGGGTCTCGCATTGCTTATAAATGCAGGATTCTGATATATATACACCGATTTTTTGTGTATGATTATGTCTCGGTTGTGTTTATGCTTTCGAGATACTGCATTGTATTAACTGCCATTTTAACTGTGTAGATGGCTAGTAGAGGACGAGGGCGCAGGGGCGCCCACTGGTACTCGGGTCGTGCACCACCAACTTTCACCACCATTAGTATTTGGATCGCCAGGCCTTTATTGAGGTCAGAGGTGTTGCAAAGCACGCTATCGCACAGCTAGCATAATGTGGTCAGGAGGGCCTAGTAACCTCCGGAGGTTTAGAGCATCATCCTCCGGGATTCACAGTGGAGTGAGACCCGGCCAAGGGGGCGCACTACTGGTTTACGCAGATCGAGAACGCACCGGAGGCTGGAGATCACCTCCGATACGACTCAGATTAGGCTAGCCGCATTCCACGCAGAGGGCAAGGCCCAAGTGTGGTGAGATGGGCGCATTCCCAGAGACTTAGAGGCTATGATGATGGCAAGAGTTTTAGAGCCGTTTCATGGCAAGCACTTTCCGCAGATCGCGAGGCATGCCAAGGCTCAAGAGTTCCTAGAGTCGGGCTACAGGGGGTGACGATCGGATTGACTACGGCCAGATTCACGAGTTGCAAATTGACGGTCGATGATTACGTACACCGACCGCCATGCGTAGGAGATCTCGAGAACGCGGATCAAGCTGTCCATCGTGCCGGATGCCAGGATTCGCCTACGTGGATATGGATTCCAATGTCGGGACAAAACGAATTACAGAGAGAGAGATAGAGGATGCTCGGAGCACTCGGGATGCGAGTGTTAGTAGAAAGAGGAATGACAGTCAGTCTTCTTCCAGTTAAGTAAAGAGGCAGAGAGCTTCTAGTTCGCGAGGGTCTCAGAGTCGCTACCATCCGGCCGTGGATACGAGTCAGTTTGGCTGGAAGTGACAAGATGGTGTGCTAATATCACACTGACATGAGGGAGGATTGCCTCTAGAGACAGGATCCTGTGGTTTTGGGACAAGACAAATCCTGCAACGTAGTAGGACAGAGAGGATACAATACGCTCCTCCACAAAGACGGCATGCACTGCAGAGGGGCCTCAGCTTCGCGAGCCAGCACGCACCCCTACATTTCACAGGCAGGACCGAGAGGCCAGAGTATGGGTAAAGGCAGAGGACGAGGCCCACAAGTAGGGACATCAAGGGTTCAGGGGTGTGTCTACACCATCACACCGCAGGCTGAGTCAGCAGATCATCCAGTTATATAGGGTACGTTTATGCTTATATCTCGCCTATGGGCAAGAGTGTTATTTGATTCTGCGGTTTCATCTGTCCACTCGCCACCACAAAGATCAGCTAATGGGAGGTTTGAGACCTTAGAGGAGCCTTTGTATGTGAGTTCTCCCCTAGGATTAGGCGAGAATAGGGATGATATGTCGAGGTCGCGAAATGGGAGATCCTGGGACTTCACCACAAAGGGACCCGAGGATCTCTGACATGTCGTAGTCTTCGATGTCATCCTGTGTGATTGATCGCTGATGCCATGTACGCATCGCCAGAGCGTAGGAGGGTTATCACACACGTGGGACAGACTGGGTGGTATTTCAGGAGACAAGCATGACATTTGCCCCAGACAAGATATGAGTCCAAGGTTGTGACGTTAGCTAAGAAGAATAGCCTACCCCGGGAGGACGAGGAGAGACTGCATTTCCTAGATCTACCTTTAGTAGTATGCATGTGGATGTTTAGATGAGCTACCTGACTACCTCCACAAGAGGGAGTAGATCCACATCAGGTTACACTTCAGATTTACCCATCTCTATGATCAGACAGATGGCAATTTAGCCAAATAGAACTCGTAGTCCAAACACAGAGCCACCGGGACAAGGGGTTCATACACACACTTCACCATGGGCGCTCCAATTATTCAGAAAGAAGAAGTGACAAGACCCCTTCGACCGTGCATTGACTACGTATTAGCTGGAACAGGTTACGATCAAGAATCTGCATCCATTACCGAGGGATCACGATTCGCTTGACACTGAGAGCAGCGAGTCTACTCCAAGATAGACCTTCGCACCGGGTTACCATCAGCTGGAGAGTTGTGATGTATATCCGTAAGACATCGTTTAAGACGCTACATGGGCACTTTGAGTTTACTATGATGCCCTTTGATCGACGACGCGCCGAAGAAAGATTCATGGATCTCATGCATAGATATTCCAACCCTATTTAGATCGCCACGTGAAGATTCGTGATGATATCTTGATCTAATTCCCACCAAAGTGGGAGCATGAGTATCACTTGGAGGATCGCTTACGCTTGTCGAGACCATCACCAGACTCTAAGTTCAAGAAGTGCTAGTTTTGGCTTATCGAGGTGAGATTTTCGGGACACGTGTCGCATCGTGAGTGTTAGTCGACCTGCAGGAAGGTCGAGGCAAGGATGAGCTGGGAGAGGCCAAGGTCATTTGAGATACATAGTTTCCTGGGATTGGTCGGCATTACATGAGATTCACTGAGGATTTCTCCAGGATAGCAAGATTCTATGACTAGGTCAATCTTAAGGAGGTCAAGTTTGATGGGATGACCGACGTAGGAGGCATTCCAGAGTCAAGAGGAGACTTACTTCACCTCCCATCTCGATAGTCCCGACAGGACAGGTACATAAAGAATAGATGCCTCAGACCTGATTGGGATGTGTTTTGTGCTTGATGCAGCCCCAGGCAGTAGCTTTGCTTCGCCAGCCAAGAATCATGAGCAAGACTGGTCTCACACATCTACTATGGAGTTGGTGTCTAGTCTTTCATTTCTGAAGATTTCCCCAAGTGCCACTACTTATATGGTGAGTGGTGCACCTCGCATCATATCTCGGCTTTTGACACAATGACTCCTCAACATGAGTAAGGCAATGCAAACGGATGGAGCTTTTGTAGGACATATGACTACCTTTGCATTATTCCTGTATAATGTAGGGAGCTGATGTATCAGCCGGAAGTCACGAAGAGCGTTGGTTAGTATAGCTGAGGAGTGATGCTCTAGATCGTAGGACAAGCCAGTTACAGCATACTGAGCAGATCAGTGGTACCTTGAGAGTTTATGGCTATTGTCGTTCTTTCAGAGCGCAGTGATGGGAGCAAGGTAGACCAGCATAGTGTTCATCAGTGGGACCGGCACAAAGTGCTGGTGACGATGGCTGTGATCGCTCATCGCAGATGGTAGCCTCGATATAGGACCGTAGTGTCCTCACTGATCGATCAGGCACTCAGTGAGTTTCACTACCTCGACTGCAGACTAGTGGCATCGAAGAAATTGCGATCTTTCGTCGTCAAAGACATCGAGCCGAATGAAGAGACACGTAGGGACTTTGTGTGACGCATGTCTCACATGTCACAGTGTTATACGAGCACCGCGCCAGGCTACTCTCCACCATTCGAGGTAGCCGAGTGTATGGGAGCACGCCACGATGGACTTCAGACCCACTTGCCACGGACGCTGCAGAGGCATGATGCGGCATGGGTGATAGTGGACCCACCACTGCTTCACATTTTCTCTACGTGCGATGACCTTCGCATTGGAGAGATTCATTGCTATACATTCGAGAGATAGTCCCACACATGGAGTACCAAGATCCAGTGCCCGGGATAGGACCAGGTTTACGATGCACTTTTGGAAGAGTTTCCAAAGTTTATGGGAGCACATCTACCACTATGAGTACAACGTTCCACCCTCACAAAATGAGATCGGGCCTCGAGAGACTATATGTAAGAGTTAGAGGACATGCACAGCATGTGCTCCTGGATCATAAGGGTAGCCGTAGCATTTTCCTTAGTGGGATTCTGCCTACAACAATACACCGCTAGGCCAGATGGCAACCGCATGAGGCACCGGTATGGGAGGCTATGCGTGTCACCATTATGTTGGATCGAGTGGGGAGAAGCTCCATCACCGGTCTTGATATGATTAGAAGACACTTCCGAAGGTTGAGCATGACAAATAAAATGCTTTTCCTCACGCTCAAAGCTTGTAAAGAGTTATAGATAGTGACGTCACCCTTAGAGTTCGAGGCTGGGGATCATGTCTTCTTGAAGGTGATGCCTAAGAGAGGAGGTCGTTCTAGCGAAGCCATCACGAGATTTACTGGGCCTTCCATATACTCAGAGAGTAGCACTGTCAAGGCATCAAGTTGGCAAGTATCGCCCCAAAGATGTCAAGGTTCACGAGGCATTTCACATTCCATGCTCCTAAGTATACTCTAGATCCAAACATGTGGTGATCGGGGACAGACGAGGTCGACACCACGGACCGAGGAGGGGATCTATGTGCATTTTGATAGCCGTGATCAGCAGGACGCAAGACCACGAGGCTAGCTGAGTGCTACGGCGGCACTATGGAGTGGAGGACAACGTGAAGCCGTGAGGACACGACAAGTGCCACATATCCCTTCTTATTTAGGGATGAAGGTACGTAGTTTAGTCGTTTAATAATTAAATGACGAGTTTACAAGCATGGTAGAATGCATGTTTCATATGCATGTGAGTGATGTGATTGTTCAGAATTTCGGGACGAAATTCCTTTTAAGGAGGGGAGAATGTAAGACCCGAGAAATTCCAATTTATGGAAAAAGGGTAAAATTGTAATTTCGATCAAAAATTCGAAATTTATTCTCTAGATCTCGGATGATGAAACAAATTTCAATCGTTGAATCATCTTTACGAATTAGCTAAGACGTCGACTTCTGTGAGAATTCAGATAGTCGAGTTGACACGCTTTTCGAGGCATCATGCCGGACAAACGACATGCAACGAAAGTCACATATAACACGTAATCATGTGCCATAAGTGGGCATAGAGTAGAGAAAGTATGAAATGACGGCCGAGATAGTGCCGAATGTCAAACTGGAAAAAGAAGAACATAATGGCATTGAATTCGTTTAAGGAGAAAAGACAAAAAGAGGAATAGGTGACGCCCCATGGGGTCCGCTTGACTACCCACAACCTCGCGAATACTTCTGTGGATGCCGAGGCAACTTACCCGATGACCACGTGAAAAATCTGCGTGAGTTCCTTTGTACGGGGAGCTCTACCCAGATACAAACCTGTCCCAATATCAATCACCTGATACAAATATGGATAAAAACGGTCTCTTGGGCCCATACTACAATATCCATCATCATACATCAACATACATCATGTTTTCAAGAGTTAAATGTTTACTCTTATACAACATATATTAAAATACTAGAATTCTAATACATGTTTAAAATCATCCAAAACCACAATCCCGGCTTCACAAACTCTACCAGATGAATTGCCTCGTGCGCTCCTTGTACCTGAAAATATGTTTTCTCGACAAGTGCTGAACATCGTCGCATCGAATCACCCTAAATGGGCTTACTCTCCACCTAAGCGCATACGCACGCTCCAAATAAACACACATTCAAAGAAATGCACGCATCCTACTTGAATGTCTAACTTATCATCTCATATCCCAAGTCCTCACCGACTCCCTCACACCCGCTCTAAGCCATGTATGAGAAAAACCAAGGTTTCAAACAAAGTTTTTTTGTTTATATTCAGGGTCTACCGATCTAAGTAAGGGACTACCCTCCGAGATATATCAATTGGGACGACCACGATCGATATTACGGTGGATCATTCGATGTATATCAATTGGGCCGCCCGAACATTGACATTATTTTTAGTATGCACAACCCTCCAATATTATTATTATTTAGACAACCCTCCTAAACCATTCTTCTAGAATTACCTCACGACTCACTCCTATCTTCAGATGCTCTGCAAGGTATATGTTTTAATATGATGCCATTTCAATAACTCATATAACACATGCAAATATATCACCATGCATATATTCACATAATTTAAATCACACAATCATGTTATGTAATTTCACATTTCCACACTCAAAAAATTAGCTCACTTGGGCTAATGATCAAACACGAGCAATTCCACTTGAATCACTGCACTAAACACATTTTCACAAAATGGTTTTGTGAATACTATTCTCGGAATAGTGAAACCTCGGTTATTATTCCCGGAAATCATCATCATCGGTTCACTTGTGAACCCGTATTTCGCAAGGCTGATTCCCAAGCCATATACATCAAAGCATACATTCATAGCACACATTTCACCATGGCACTCCAAACAGCCTATGGACAAATACGACTGTCCAACACATGGGCTTAAAAATCCAACACCCTGGCCCAAGATTTGGAACCGATCAAACGGCCCCTCACGGCCTCATTCAACTCAAACATTAACATAACTCTTAAACAAAGAATAAAACCCAAGTAGGGAGAAACCCCTACCTCACGGAGTTTGTCGAAACTCTTTAAATCCCAAGGTCCACGCTGTCCTCCCCTCCGCTAGAGCGCTTGTTTGTCCCGAAGACGCGACTGGTCGATCTCCCGATATTTGCAGGTAAGTCTAACCCCCTACCCCAAAACCTTCAATTTCACCCTACTGCATCTCCATTTCTCATTCTCCCGCTGGGTTTTGGCTCTTAAAATTGGGGAAGACAAAACACTATTGGCTAATTTGTCTTTTCTAACTTAATCAAACTCAAAATGACAATTTTGTCTTCTTTTCCCAGCTTATTATCTCAAAGACCTTTCATTCACTTCGTCCATTTTCATCATTTCTACTCATACCACTTACGGCACATGAGTACGAAAGAGAGTGTGACTGGTCGCATCGAAAATCGCTTTTGTTTAACACCTCGAAACACGACATGCCCTCAAAAACGTGCCAACTCGACCGTCCCTAATTCACTAAATTTACATGCCAGCTAGAATTCATGAGATGATTCTAATGGTGAAACTGGTCATTATTCGAGATTTAGAGAATAAATCTTGATTTTTAATCGGGAATTACAATTTCAGAACTAAATTACGATTTTGCCATTTTCCATAAATTGAAATTTCTGCCCTACATTCTCCCCTTAAAAGGAATTTCATTCCGAAATTCCGACAATCACAATAACTAACACGCATACGCAACGCGCACTCTAATTACGTGATGTAAACAAACATTTAAATCTTAAATGACTAAACTATGACTTCATCCCTAAACAAGAAGGGATAGGTGGCCCGCATCGTCTCTCGCCTCCCACGACCTCCACTCCATACTGCCGCCATAAGACTCACTAAATTTCACTGGCCTTGAGGCCACAAACCCGATCACGCTTATCCAAAATGCACACCGGTCCTCCTCAAAGGTCCATCCGTGTCAACCTCATCCGCCCCAATCCACCACATGAGGTCGGATCTGATTTCATCCTTCCGGAGTACGGAGACGTGGAAACACCCGACACCGATACGCCAAGTAAGTTTCAATCGGCACGCCTACAACGCCCATCCTCCTCGAGCATCCCCTCGAAAGCCCACAAATCCCGGCGATAGCTTCCCGCTTGTCAATCCTCGACCACTTCTTAGGCATCACCTTCAAGAAACGATCGCCAACCCCGAACTCTGCGTCGACGCCGCACATCGCGATAGTTCTTCCGCCGACTCAGCCGTGAGAAGACGCTCTAGTATCAAGCTCACCTTCTCGAGGTGTCTAATCGATCGTGACCGCGATGGAGCTCTCTCCCACCTTGGTCCAACATAATCCATGATCTCGCATGGCCTCCCCATACAATGCCTCTGCAGGTGCCATTTGTATACTCGCCCCTCGATAACCGTTGTTGTAGGCGAATTCCACCCAGGGCAAAGTGCCTTCCCAGCCTACTCCTTATGATCCAGACATGTCAGCAAAGATGTCCTCTAATGCTTGTATAGTCCTCGCATCAACCATCTATCTCGAGGGTGGACCGCCGTAATTTCATTGTCACTGTAGCCCATAGCCTTTTTGGAAACTCTTTCCAAAAGTGCACAGAACTGCAGGTCCCATCCGACACTATGATACCGGTACTCCATGTAGCCGGGACTATCTCTCGAATGTACAACCGGTGCACCCTCCAATGAGAAGGTCATCCGCACGCCTAGAAATGTGCCGGGTTTCTGAGTCGGGTCCACTATCACCCATACCGCCACATGCCTCAAGGCGCCCGCGGCAAGCGTCACAAGTCCATCGTAACGCGCGTTCCCACTTCTACCGCACCACCTCCACGGTCACAGCTCCTACCGGCTTCGGTGCTCGGCCTTTAACTTGTCGACACTTGAGACATCGGCTTCAACAAAGTCCCCACGGTCTCTTCATCCCACTCCAATAATACCGCACGTAAGATCCCCGGTATACATCTTCGTGTCACCCGGATGCATGGTAATCGGTATGCTGAAACTCCCCGAGAATCTCCCTCTCAAATTCCATTAACTCGGGAACCACTACCGCCTCTTAGGAAGACTACCATTCGTGAACGGTCCAGCCCTTGTCACCCGACTGACCAGATCGGTCCCCGATGACACTATCTCTCGCGCCCCGCCACCTGGACTCAATCACTCGTCATCGTAGACGGTGTAGCCAATAAACTCCCTAACGCACTGTGGCCCGCCGTCGTGATCAGATCCCAACCGGTCCCACGGGCCTCGAGCATCCGCCACTCGAAGCCATACTAGCCAACACTCCGTGATCTCCGACCGAGTGCATCAGCCACCAAGACTGGGCTTTACCATGATGGTAATGCAAAGTGAAGTCATAATCCTCTAGGAACTCCATCCATCACGCTACCTCATGTTGAGGTCCCGTCACAGGAAAATATACTTCCGCACTTTATGGTCCGAGTAATAACCCTCGAACTCCTCGCTCGTATAAGTAGTGGCGCCCAAATCTTCATGGCGAAAAACTACGGCCGCTAACCCAAGTCGTGGGGTAATTGTGCTCATGGATTCTTCAACCGACGGGGAACCATAAGCCACACCTCCCTGACCGCATCAAAAACACATCTCAATCCGCCTCGAGGCATCGCCAACATACTATGCCCCCTCGTCCCTTGTCCGGGGACTATCAAGATGGGAGCTGAAGCAAGTCTCCCTCTTCAACTCTTGGAATGCCTCGCATCGGGTCATCCCAATCAAACTCGACCTCCTTACGTCAACCGCCATAGGTGTCGCTATCCTCGAGGAAATCCCACGAATCTAATACCACCAATCCCAAGAAACTACGTGATCTCAAGACTAACTTCGCCTCTCTCCTATCATTGCTCTCGACCTTCCTCTCGGGTCGACCGACACTCCCGATGCCGACACCACGTGTCCCAAAATCTTACCCCGCAGTTTTCAAAACCGCGGACTTACCTAAATTGGCGATAGCCGATGGTCTCTTAACAACTCAGAAATGATTCTCAAGTGGATACCATGCTCCCACCGACGGGAGATCAAAATGTCATCCACGAAGACTACGAAAAACTGATCTAGATAGGGTTGGAATATCCTATGCATGAGATCCATGAATGATACGCGCATTCGCCAATCCGGGCGTACCAGAACTCAAAGTGCCCATAATGCCATCCTAAACCACCGCCTTGGGGATATCCGTCTCCCTAACTCGCCTGATGGTAAATAGTGCGGTTATTTCATCTCGGGAGTAGACTCATTCCTCCTCAACCGATCAAACAAATCATCAATCTCGCGAATGGGCACCGATTCTGATCGCAACCCTGCTCAACTACTTGTAATCAACGCATACCGGCTGGTCTTGTCCTTCTTCTTCGCAAATGAAACCGGAGCACCCCATGGTGAAGTGCTCTGGCCTAATGAACCCTTTGATCCAAGAGTTCTCGTGAATCGACTCCGGAAGTTCCTCGTGAACCAACCTAAGGCCATCCTATGGAGTCATAGAGATGGTCGGGGTTACCAAAGGCGTAACCCCTGATACCGGTCTACTACCCTGTGGGAGGCGCTTCCAGGTAGCTCATCTAGAAAACATCCACATACTCGCACACCACTGAGGTAGATCTAACCGGGCCTCTCGTCCCTGTGCAGGTGCGTCGCTAGCCAACCCGGCCATAACCGTCCCCCGACACCGACTCGTATAATCGCTTGGGGCAAAATGTCATGCTTCGGTCTCCCCCCGAAATACCACATGAGTATTGTCCCCGCGTAGCGGATGCCATAGGCTGCACTCACGCCACAATCGACAACAACTCAAGCCATAAGCCAATCCATCCCCAGGATGACATCGAACTCTGACATGTCCATAATCCTCAGGTCCACTGTGAGTAGAGTCCCCGAGATCTCCAACTCGCAACCACGACATATCATCCCTATTCTCGCCCTAATCCCTAGGGGAGAACTCACATACAAAGGCTCCTAAGAACCTGCAGGTCCCGCCCATTTCCACTATATTTGGGCCTCACTCTCAGTTGGAACACACCTAGTCTATCCTGCAGTGTTAGGAGGTAATCCCTAGCCTCTAACACCTTCTTAACTGCATGAACCAATGGTCTCACACCATCGAATCTCTCCTCCCCATGAATGCCTGAGACATTGCGCCTAAACTCGAGGTTACTGTGACCCCGACTAATTCGCTTGTTAGTTCCAGGCGAAAGGTACCGTAATACCCCACAAATTCAACAAAGGCTTGCTTATCAACACCTGTGGTACCGACCAGCACTCGTGACGCCCTCACGTCCCGCACTGACTGTAGCCATCTACGATTTCCAATTTGGTACAAGAATCATTTAATTTTCTATTTCACTAACTAGCAAATGCACATGCCAATTACTAATAGACTCGACAACTGAACTCGACCCGCTCATTTCTAAGTGGCTAAATTCCAACCACTCATTCATTTTTTTCAATAAATCGCTTTCTGTTGTTCATTTCATTATCCAAATCCTTAAGGTCATAGTTCCTAACCTTAGTATTCAATTCTTTTCCTATACGTGATTACAATTACGATAGTAATTTCCACGCATCAATCGTTAATCACAATTTCATATACATCATACCGCGGTATATGTCCTTCCACGCAATTTGAAATATAAAATCACGAGATCAAAACATGCAACCTTTATATACTATGTCCTCAGCATTTATAGCAATGTAAGACAACCAATTTCCACATGTCAAATCATTTTTTTAACATCAAAAATTTATTTTTGAAAATTTCATTGTTCCAAAATTTTGTCTCATTTTTATTTGATTTTTCAAAAAAAAAAATCCGAATTTTTTTATCGTTTCACCGGTATCAGTTTCACCGTATCGCTCACCCGTATTGTTCACCTAAGTTGCAATACAATTTGTTTATTGCAATACACTTCCAGCAGTGTCTTCCAATAGTGTATTGCAATACAATACACCTTTCTTTGCAATACACCTCATCTCCCTTGCAATACACCTTCATTTCCCTTGCAATACAATCCCATCCACTACACACTCAAGTTGCAATACAATCCGCAGACAGAATTCAATTTTTTTTCCAGCCACTTCACACTCTTGCAATACAATTCTTCCCTATTGCAATACACTTACCCAAATTTCTTATTTGTGTTTCCCATTGCAATATTAATTCTCAGACAGTAAATACAATTTTTTCTCTCAAATTTCAACAAGCCTTAGCTGTAATAAGAAATTCTTTGTCTGTAATACAATTACCTAGCCAACAAGCCTCCTATTGCAATACAATTTTCCAAGCCAACTACACTCCCAAGGTTGCAATACAATTTTCCTATTGCAATACACCTTGGATCCACTGCACTCCCACAAAGCCTAAGTCACAATACAAAGCTTTCTATCACAATACAATTTGGGCAATGGCCAAAACCGTTTTTGCACTTCCTTTTTTTTTTTTTTCACTATTATTTTTTTTTTCACATTAATTTCTAGCTACTGGAAAATACCAAAAAATTTATATACTTATTTTTTTTTTCATTTTCCAGAATACTCAAATAAATTCATAAAAATTTATTTTATTCAATTTTCTTCAGTTTTACAAATTGAAAAACCTTAGAAAATAATTTTCTTCACTCTTTTTTTTTTCCAATTGCACACCTATTTCTTGGAACACCCAAAAATATACCTATATCCCTTTTTTTTTTCCAATTGCACACCTATTTCGAACACCCAAAATATACCTATATATATATATATATATATATATATATATATATATATATATATATATATATATATATATATATTCATTTATTTGTTAATTGAGACACAAAAAAATACTTATCCATTTTTTTTTCTTTTCAAGACACCTAAAATAAATTTATTAAATTTATTTTATCCGAGTTTTCGCCTTACACACTGTGAAACTAAAAACCAAATTCTTTTTCTCTCCTCATATTTTTTTTCATTCTCCACGCAGTCTTCTCACATTCTACATGCGCAACTTAAATATCGTATCCACAAAACTCAAAACTTTTATGAGTTCAACTATAAAATTTATTAAAATTTTATTTCCTTTTCCCAATAAATTTATTATAATTTATTTCATTTATTTTCCTTTTCCAGTTTTACTAACTGTAAAACTCCACACTTTTCCTACACATTATGTGCTAATCACCAAGCACACAAACAACACAAACCAATCACAACACATAACAATCTCAACACATCACAACCATGATCACACATCATTCATGTTATGCATATTTTTCATACAACAAGTCATCAAGTCACACACAAAACACACATGCAGTGTCCTAGTTTTGTGTCATGCCTTCCTAGGTAATCTCATACTTATACCAAACATCAAACCACCCAAGTGGTGATGGATACCCAAACCCGAGCTCCCTAGGTATTCGTATACCTAAGCTTTGATACCAAGCCATTCTTCCCAATTCCTCGGGGTCCGCTTGGACTACCCACAACTCAGACATTCAGGATGCTCTGCAACTTACCCGACACTTCACGTAAAAACCCAAGCAGAGTCTCCTTGTACCTGGGAGCTCTACCGTGATACAAACCCATCCCACACACAACCACCGATACAAATATGGATGCTTCATTCCTTGGGCCCATACTACAATATCCATCATCATACATCAACATACATCATGTTTTCAAGAGTTAAATGTTTATTTATACAACATATTAAAAATACTAGAATTCTAATACATGTTTAAAATCATCTAAGCCACAACCCGACTTTCTTCACAAACTTGGCCTCTAGGATGAGCCGTCTCCTCGTGCGCTCCCTGTACCTGAAAATATGTTCCTCTACATGAAGCACGTCGCAGTGGAATCACCCCAACGGGCTACTCTCCACCCAAGTGCATATGCAATGCCCAAAATAAACACACATTCAAGAAAATGCATGATTCTACTTGAATGTCTAACTTATCATCTCATATCCCGAGTCCTCACCGACTCCCTCACACCTGCCTAAGCCATGTATGAGAAAACTAGTTTCAAACAAATTTTTTTTGTTTATATTTGTGGTCTACCCTCCGATCTAAGTAGTGGACCGTCTTCGATGTTATATTTAGTGGACTACCCTCCGAGATATATCAATTGGGACGACTCTGACGATTGATATTATGTGTGGACTACCCTCCGATGTATATCAATTGGGCCGTCTCCGACGATTGATATTTTTAGTATGGACTACCCTCCGATCACATATTTTTATCAACACCGAAACCATTCTTTCTAGAATTACCTCATGCACTCACTCCTATCTCTCTAGGATGCCCCAGTGCATATGAAATGCATTGTGATGCCATTTCAATAACTCATATAACACATGCAAATATATCACCATGCATATATTCACATAATTTAAATCACACAATCATGTTATGTAATTTAACATTTCCACACTCAAAAAATTAGCTCACTTGGACTAATGATAAAACACGAGCAATTCCACTTGAATTCATCTTGACCAAACACATTATTTTCACAAAAAATTATTTTGTGAACACTATTCTCGAATAGGAAACCTTCGGTTACTATCTCCGGGAAATCATCGATCACTCCGCTCACTTTGTGAACCCTGTATTTCTCGGTCGATTCCGGCCTCATACACATCAAAGCATACATTCATAACACACATTTCACCATGGCACTCCAAACAGCCTGTGGACAGTCACGGACTGTCCACATGGGTTTCAAAAATCCAACACCTTGGTTTCAAGATTTGGAACCGATCAAACGGCCCCTCACGGCCTCATTCAACTCAAGCATTAACATAGCTCTTAAACAAATAATAAAACCCAAGTAGGGAGAAACCCCTACCTCATGGAGTTTGTCGAAACTCCTTAAATCCGGTGTCCACGCGTTGTCCTCTCCGCGCAGTAGCCAGCCTTGCTTCGTCTCGAAGATCGCCTCGACGGCCTGATCTCCCGATATTTTAGAGAGAAGTCTAACCTTCTCACTCTAAAACCTTCAAACTTCACCCTACTGCATCTCCATTTACCTCCTGTTTTTGGTTTTGCTCTTTAAAATTCCAAGACAAACACTATTGGCTAATTTGTCTTTTTCAACTTAACTAAACCCAAAATGGACCATTTCATTCATTCTTTCCAAAGCGGTCATTCGCACTATTCTCGGCAAGCCATTTTTATCATTTCTCTACTCATACCACTTATGGCACATGAGCTGTTATATGTGACTTTCATCGCATCGAATATCGCTTGACTGGCACCTCGAACCGATGCCTCAAAAACGTGCCAACCTCGAATT
Organism: Tetrastigma voinierianum; assembly: GCA_016808115.1. Lineage (NCBI taxonomy): Eukaryota > Viridiplantae > Streptophyta > Magnoliopsida > Vitales > Vitaceae > Tetrastigma > Tetrastigma voinierianum. The sequence continues at coordinate 874,573 of JAEQBH010003707.1, forward strand.
GCCCCGGAATCTAATCGAAATTTACGTGCTAGCTAGAATTCACGTGACGATCTCAACGGTGAAATCCGCTTTTGTCATCCGAGATCTAGAGAATAAAATTCAAGATTTTTAACTGAATTACAATTTCAGAATCGAATTACGATTGGCCTTTTCCATAAATCAAATTTCTATTTTACAAATATTGGTTGTCTTCTTCAAAAATCTTAAGAGAAAAACGTGAAAAGGAGGGGAAAGATGCAGTAGCCATTTTCGTTTGGTTTTAGAGAGAGAATATCTGACTTCTTAGATTTCGGAGATTCAATCGCGAAACTCTTCGCCAAGAAGGAAAGTTGGCCACGCAAAGCGGCAAACTATGGCACTGGTTTTGGGAGTTTTCGAACCCGTGGAGGTAGGGCTTCTCCCTACTTGGGTTTTACTTTGTTTGGTACTTTGTTGATGTTTGAGCTGAATGAGGCCGTGAGGTTGCTTGACTTGCCCCAAATTCGGAACCGAGATGTTGGATTTCTTGAAAAACCATGTGACAAATTCGCACCATTCACGGCTGTTTTGGGGTGCCATGGTGCAAAATTTGTGCTATGAATGATGCATTGACGGTATGAGACCTGAATGTTTGAAATCTCTAAGCTCCCACTAAGTGAACCGAAGGATCGGTGATTTGCCGAATAGTAACCGAGGGTTTCACTATTCTCAAGAATAGTGTTCACAAATAATTTTTGTGAAATAATGTGTTTGGTCTAGTAAATTCAAGCCGAATCACTTGTTTGATCATTAAACATGTGAGCTAATTTTGATGTATGGAAATGTGAAATTACATAACATGTTTCTCAGGTGGATTCGAATTATGTGAATATGCATGATTATATATTTGCATGTATATTGAACTGAAATGGAATTGGCATCATGTGACCATATGCACTAGGGCACCCTAGATGATAGGAGTGAGTGTACAAGGTGATTCTCGAGAGAATGGCTTCGAGGGTTGTCTAAAAATAATAATGATCGGGAGGGTAGTCCATACTAAAATATCAATCGCCTGAGACTACCCAATCGACATACACCTGAGGGTAGTCCATACACAATATCAATCGCCTGAGTTGGCCCAATTGATATACACTCCGGGGTTGTCCGCAATAAAATAATGGTCTCATAATGTGACTTAGGCAAGTGCAGGAGTCAAGTGAGGACTGGATATGAGTGGATTATGTAGACATTCAAGTAGGATCACGCATTTACTGAATGTATGTTTTCATCGAGTTACTCGTATATGCACTTAAGGAGAGAGCCCACTTAGGGTGATTTCCTACTACTCGAGCATTGTAGCTCACCCTATCGAGGGACATTATTTGGCTGTGCACAGGAGCTAAGAGAGACAACTATCCTCAGACGAGTTTTGTGAAGAGCTCTTTTAATGTGGCTTGATGGTTTTACATGTATTAGAATTCTAGTATTTTACTATAGTGTTGTATAAGAGTAACTTTGAACTTTGTAAAACTATTGGATATAGTTGGTTTATATTGATGATGAGTATTGTAGTAAGGGCCCAAGAGGCCGTTTAGTCGAGCATGATATCATGTGATCATGCCGGATTGGGACAAAGCTATAGCGCCATAAAAGGCCAGATTTCGTATAGGGAAATGCATTAAACACTCGCCCGATTTTCGCGAGAGATGCTCAGTCAAATTCGACATTCACGAGTGTTTTCGGGTTGACGGTAGTCAACCTGACCCCGACTCCGGATGCCGCCAGCAGATAAAATCATCTCCAAAAGAAACTTCTTTTCGTTCATTCCTTCAACTCATCATGAGAGCTTTCCATATCATTCCCAGTAATGGGCACATGCTCATCATATGAGTTTTCTATGTTATCCACAATTGTGGGTGTATGAGAAATCTTTTTAGAAAGGGGGAAAATGTGTTAAAAAAATTTGGCATTTTTTGTCTCAATAATAGTGTTGCTTTCTAGAAATACCAATTTCAAAACTAAAATCTATAGTTTCACCATTATTCGCATACCCTATAAACATGCAATCGGTCTTTTATCATATTTTCCTCTTTTAGATTAAAAATACACCCCTGGCAAAACACCCCCACACTTTCAAATATTTAATGTTAGGTGCATGACCTTTCCATAACTCATATGGTGTCTTTGTGACGCCCCAAATCCGGGGTGTCCGTTGATTACCCGTCAACCCGCGGAATATTCGAGAATGTCAGGACCGACATCTCTGATGAAAATCCGCGTAGTTCCTTGTACGAGAGCTCTACCAAAATACATCAATTGGCCCCAATCAACATTCAATAAGATACGTATATGAGTAAAACTACTTCTCGGGCCCATACTACAATACTCATCATCAATGTAAACCAACTATATCAATAGTTCCAAAGAGTCAAAAGCTTATTCCTTATACAACACATATTAAAAATTCTGGGTGCCTCAATACATGAATACTAATGATAACGGTCACAACCCGACTTTCTTCTCAAACTCGGCCTCTATGATGAGCCGTCTCCTCGTGCGCTCCCTGTACTTGAAAATATGTTCCTCGACAGATTTGTGCTAATGCTCAAGAGTGGAATCACCCTAAATGGCCACTTCCACCTAAGTGCATATGCAATGCTCCAAAGTAAAACACACATTGGGCCAAATGCATGATCCCACTTGAATGTCTACCTGATCAACTCATCCCCCGAGTCCTCACCGACTCCCTCACACTTGCTTAAGCCACGTATGAGAAACATTATTTTCAACAAAGATATTTGTTTATATTTGTTGCATATGCATGTGAGTGATGTGATTGTTCAGAATTTCGGGACGAAATTCTTTTTAAGGGGGGGAGAATGTAAGACCCCAAGAAATCTCCACTCGAAAAAAGGCAAAATCGTGAATTATCAAACCGAATTTATTCTCTAGATCTCGGATGATGAAACGAATTTCACCGTTGGAATCATCTCGAGAAATATAGCTAGCACGTCGAATTTCATCGAATTCCGAGACAGTCGGAGTTGGCACGTTTTTCGAGACATCGCGTTTCGGGTGCCATAAAACTATATTCGATGTGACAAAGGTCACATATAACACGTACTCATATGCCATAAGTGCATGAGTGTGAGAAAGACGAAACGACGGTCGAGATAAAGGCCGAAAGTGTCAAACTCAGTTAAGGACATAAATGTCATTCGAATTGTTTTAAAATGAGGAAAAGACAAAGAGGAATAGTGTCATCCTCTTAAGAGCCCAAACGAAGCAAAAGAGAAGGGATGGTAGCCATTTTTATGGGTTTTAGTGAGAGAACGTCCACATTCTCTCTAGGATTGTAGGAGATCCGACCGTCGGAAGTCTTCGGAGCGAGAAGGAAAGCTGCTCTACGCAGAGAGACCTACGCGTGGACACCGTTTTAGGAGTTTTCGACAAACTCTGTGAGGTAGGGGTTTCATCCTACTCTGTTTTTACACTTTGTTTAAGTGTTATATAATGTTTCGGTTGGTTTGAGGCCTTGAACTAAGCCGATGGATCTGGCTCCAAATCTCTGAACCGGTCAGATTTGAGATTCACCTGACACCGTACGCTTTACGGGCTGTTTGGGCTGTTAATTGTGTAAATCGTGGAAATAAATCATGTATTTGCTCATGAGGCCGGAAATGGCCATGAAATTCGGGTTCACAAAGTGAACCAATGATTGGTGATTTGTCGGGAACAGTGAACCGAGGGTTTCACTGTTCATATGAATAGTGTTCACAAAAATATTTTTGTGAAAATGTGCTTGGTTGAGTAATTCAAATCGAATTGCTCGTGTTTGATTATTAGCCTAAGTGAGCTAATTTTTGGTGTAATGGAATGTGAAATTACATAACATAAGCTCAGGTGATTTAAATTACGTGGAATATATGCACGATTATTTGAATGTGTTATAGAATGATAATGGAATTGACATCATGCATTCCATATGCACTGGGGCATCCTAGAACGACAGGAATGAGTGCATGAGGGGATTCTTGAGAGAATGATTTTGGAGGGTTTAATTATCAAATAGAATTATCAAGTGTGTCCATTATAATCGAGGGTAGTCCATATACAAATAACCGTCTGAGTCTCGCCTAATTGATATACACTCCGAGGGTAGTCCAATTAAATATAACATCGGAGCACAATCCAATTACTTATATCGGAGGGTAGTCCACAAATAATAACAAATATCTATGGTAAGTAATGTTTCATACCTACTTTTGTGCAAATGGTAGCTCTAAGAGAAATTCCTGGATGTGAGTTGAGGCATGTAGACATTCAAGTAGGATCACGATTTACTTGAATGTTTGTTTTCATCGATATCAGATATGCACTTAGGTGAGAGTATAATTTCATTTAGGTGATTCCACTACTACATTAGGCTCACCCCTCGTCGAGGGAACATATTTTCTGCACAGGATGACGTGAGGAGAAGGTTCATTCCAGAGGCCGAGCTTTTAGAAGAAAGTCTATCAGCTGGCTTTCTGAGGCTTCGATGTATGTATTAGGATTTTTTATTTTAATATGTGTTGTAGAAGAGTAAACTTTTAACTCTTGAAAACATGATATATAGTTGATGTATGATGATGGATATTGTAGTATGGGCCCAAGAGGCCGTTTTTATTCATATATGTATCATGTGATCGACGCAGGACGTGTTGTAATATGGGTGGAGTTCCCCGTACAAAGGAAACTCGCCTCGATTTTTCCAGAGATGCCCGTCACCCGACATTCACGAGCTGCTTCCGCGTGACGACGCAGAATAATCAATTCCCGTGATCTGGGGTGTCACAGTCTTACTAGTTTTCTTGTATGAAATTCTATTTTGTAGATGACATGCAAACAATATGGCTTCACCCCACATATTATTAGGTGTTGAAGCACTAACAAGTAGAGAATTCATCATCTCTTTAAGAATCATATTCTTTCTTTCAGCAACTTCATTCGACTTAGGTGAATAAGGAGGAGTCACTTCAAGAATTATTCATTCATTTTCAATAATCATTTAAAGGGACGTATTCGTCCCCTCTATCATATCTAATCCTTTTGATTTTCCTATCAAGTTGATTTTCTATTTCAGCTTTATAGCTTAAGAACATATCAAATGCTTCATCTTTATTTTGCAAGGCAAACCTGGAAGCAAACTCAACAACACCATCAAACAAGGTCATAAAATTTACCCCCTCCTTAATCATAGCTTGTTTCAAATCTCCTAGATTTGAATGAATAAGTTCTAATAGTTATGTTTCTCTAGTTACTAAGCCACATGTCTTTCTAGTTAGCTTAAAAGTGGCACATATTTGACATTATTTATTTATTTTTTTCCATTACAATCCTATCATATTCAAATGACACTTTAATCCTCACCTTTCCCAATAGAGTAACCGAAATTAAATTTGCTCTAATATTGGGAACATGCAGCACATCACTTAAGGCTAGAGTATTTCCAAGGAACATTGACTTTAAATTTTCCCAAAACTTACAAAGCAGGAGTCACCTCAAGGTAGACAACCTCTTCACATCTCCTATCGAGGTAGGAGGTGAAAGCATTTCTGTTTGCACAAATATGTCTTGTTGCACCAGAGTTTATCACCTAATTATTGGAATTGGTCATCATATTAGCTTGTGATACAACAACAACTATTATGTCATCTCCTTCGATCAAGTTGGCTTTAGGAGGATTTCTACTGTTTCTAGTTTTTACTCTCTTTCTGCACTAGGGTGCATGATGGCTTGGTTTTCAGATGATAGCAACCATGCCACTCCATGCATATTAAGTGTGGAATATTTAAAAAAAAATCCATAAAAAATCAAACAAATCATAATGTATATGCACTTACCCTTCAACAAGTCCTTCATTCAATCCCCAAACAAACAAAATTACCAAGTAAAAAAAAAATCTGCAAATCTAGACAAACAAAATTACATTTTCAGCTCAACTAAGGGAATACAAATCTTCTCTCCAGGCCATTTCAGCCTTTCTACGAACATTGACGTAATGGAAAATGACAACAATTTTTTTTTTTTTTTTATATGTGCAAATGACGAAAATTTCATTACCATCCAACTAATCAAGAGAGATCTATTCAGAAGTCCCCCAAATTCTAAAGAAGGAGCATCTTTATGAATGAAATTCTAGAGATATACTAAATCAGGCCAATCATGTTGATCATTATGGCAATTAGCAACAAATTTCTTTTCTTTTCTTTCTTTCTTTTAGTGTAATTGATTCACTAGACAATATAATTATAGACAACCATACTCATCCAATTTCAGAACTATAAAAAACGAGGAACTACTCACTACACCTATCCGAAGTTAATAGGAAACAAGCATACTAGCAAATTATCCTCCGCAAATTAAAAAACCATAGAGAACCCCAAATTCCACAGTGGTGAATTCTTGAAACCATTTTTCCTCAAAAAGCATCACCTAGATCCTTCTCATGAATAATGATTTTATATAATAGATCCAAACATAGCAAAAACTACTGATTATTTTAGAGAATGATTAATCAAATATTAAAGATGTCAGATAATATAAAATAACTAACTCTTGAAAGGAGCTATCAACCGAAAAATAAATAAATCAAGCGGATATTTCAATTACCTTGATATCCTCATTCAAGACACAATAATCCAAGTTAGATATATAGAGTTTAGTCCTGCTTCAATGGAGGAAGTCCTACTGCTGCACTCGATAAAGCACGCCTAATCCGCAAAACACATCATGCCATCGGCTCGACTATTGTCATGTTGCATTGGTGTCCATGTTCAAATTCTAGATTGTTAGTCAGAGCTCGCAGGTTGGGCTCCGAATGTTATCAAGACAACAACACAATGAAGCAGAACAGAAGGGAAGATCAAGTTGACCGCAAGTTCGAGACTGATGGTGTCCCTGTAAAATGAGCAGTAGTTTGAAGAAAACAAACTCAACTGAGGTGTGTGTAAACATCGTCCTTAGGAATTTGATTCCCCAGGATACAACAATTCTTCAGAGTCTAGGACGAACTCTGGAGCAGGAACAACAAAGATGAAGATAGATATTCCAAGTTGCAGAAAAAAGGTAGGGAAAAACTGTATTTTTTAACATCAGGACCCGTTTGTATTTATAAGCAAAAAATTGATTTGAATTAATTCGTAACGTTATGAATTAATGCAAATTTAATGGTAAGAATTACTGTGATTTTTGACTCAGTCCATCCATTTCTTGTACGTGCGAGGACTCCCATCATTTCAAGTCATGTATAAGCCTATAATAAAGTTTTAGTATATAAATTTAATAAAAACTTTTATTTTTTTTCATATGGGATAATACATTTTTAAAAACTATTATTTACTAACAAATCAATTACGTATCCTGAACACCTTAGCCCCACTCCGTATTCAAAAACTCCCATTGCCTGCCTGCTTCTCAAGTGGCAGTGATAGATTCCATATACTACGATTAAAAAAGCAGGTTGACCTGACCAATGATAATAGGCCGAAGCAACTCTTCAATTGGAAAAAAGCAAAGAACTGATGATGGAGAGAGAGAGAGATTAAGAAAGCGCAGACATTCTAGACATCTCAAGAAATTATTAGAGTCTACTGTACTGTAGATCTTAAGGATTTACGATGTTCTATAGGTAACAATGTATCGTTACGTCTAGATTGTACGAGTGGGCGGGTCGCGGTGGACCGAAATGGGCCAGTTGCATGCTTTCAAGGGCCCAAATTCTGAGACATGCAAGTGAATTGACCAGACCCAATCAAAATTCTGACGTCCTAATGTAACATTTAAATTAGATATATTTGGTTAAATAACTTTAAATTTATGAATATAGTATTTTTTATGGTTTTTAAAAAAAAATAACACTTACAAAAATACCTGTGGATCGTCTTTATTTCATTTATTTACCTTATTTCTTAAAAGAAAATATTATTTTTATAAGAAAACAAACAACACATTTTTACCAAAATCATACCAAAAATTAAAAGATCAATTTTTCAAAAGATATTTTAATCAAATCAACTTTTAAATTACTAGCATTATTATGTTTTTTTTTTTAATATATCCTGTAGAGGTTGTTCCGGTACATGGATTTATTTATGAGATAAGTAGGTGTGGAAAATCTAGTTGAGCCATGGGATTTAGAGAAGTAATCTCCCCTAATTTACCATGTAGCTTCTCAAGACACAAGATGGACTAACGAGACGAACGGTAGCCCCATGGTCATAGGTTCCTTAATATAGGAGGTCTTACCTCAATCTCAATGACTTGGTCGTTGCGTGTCGGTTAGTATATTAACGGTTCATTTCATATTTAGGCAATGACCAATATAGGAGGGGTAAATTGCTAAGCCGTGCTTAAACATAAGGAGGTACCTCTAACTCTAAATCAAACAAATGATTTGAAAGAAGGCATAAAGGAAAACAGACCACCCAGAGAGATTGTTGCAAAGCCACATAAAAAAGATAGCAAAATCCACGTGGGTGTGCCCCAAGTTATGAACCAAAACCCCACATTGTTCGTCTCTTTCCTATAACCAGCTAATTGGGCATATCTCTAAGGTGGCGCCCTATTGCAGTCACTCTCAAAAATGCAGGCCTCAGGCTGCTCGTTCCTGTTGCTCTCTCTTCTCTTCTTCTTCTTCTTCTTCTTCTTCTCGTTGTTGTCAGTTTCCTCGGCTCTGTCGGATGAGGAAGTCTCTTATATCACTCATCGCCAACTCTTACATCTCCCGAAAGATGGGGACTTGCCCAATGACTTCGAATACGAGGTAGATCTTCGGGTAACCTTTGCCAACCTTAGGTTGAGGCAATCCTACATTGCCCTCCAAGCTTGGAAACATGCTATGTATTCTGACCCACATAACACTACCGCTAACTGGGAAGGCGCCAATGTTTGTGCTTACAAGGGCGTTTTCTGTGCGCCGGCACCGGATAACCCCATATTGAGTGTGGTGGCCGGCGTTGATCTTAACCATAAAGACATTGCAGGGTATCTCCCGGTGGAATTGGGTTTGATGACTGATCTTGCTCTGTTTCACATTAATTCCAACCGGTTCTGTGGGATCATTCCCAAGAGTTTCTCCAGGCTTACTATCCTTCACGAGTTTGATGTTAGTAATAATCGTTTTGTGGGTCCTTTTCCAACGGTGGTTTTATCGATTCCAGCTCTTAAGTATCTTGATGTCAGGTACAATGACTTTGAAGGGGAATTGCCCCCTGAACTGTTTGATAAGGAGCTTGATGCGGTTTTTGTGAATCATAACCGGTTCGAATCCAGCATTCCGGAGAATCTAGGCCATTCTAAGGCCTCCGTTATTGTGTTTGCGGACAATAAATTTACAGGCTGTATTCCGAGCAGTATTGGGGAGATGGGGAACACTCTGAATGAGATTGTGTTTGCGAGGAATAAAATGTCTGGATGCCTCCCAACTGAGATTGGAATGCTGGGAAATTTGACGGTTCTTGACGTGGAGTCAAACGGGTTTACGGGCCTATTGCCGAAAAACTTTAGTGGGCTTAAACAAATCGAGCGTTTGAATGCGGCCCATAACACGTTGACGGGATTCGTGTCGGATAGTATATGCAACTTGTCTAGCTTGTACAATTTCACATTCTCCTACAACTACTTTAATGGTGAAGCGAAAGCCTGCGAACCACTTTCGAGGGCGAACATTACGCTGAATGATACAGACAACTGTATACCAGACAGGCCAAAGCAGAAGTCGGCAGAGACTTGTAATCCGGTGGTCAACCGGCCAGTTGATTGTGGGAAAGCCAAGTGTGGGGGTGCTCCATCAACACCCTCTTGGTCTCCCAAGTTTACACCGTCCCCTACAAGGCCATCTCCCACCCTATCTCCACCAAAACCATCTCCAACAAAACCTTCACCATCGCCTTTGAAGGCAACTCCGGCACCATTTTCACCCTCACCTTCCCCTCCTAAGTCAACTCCCACACCTTCACCTCCAAAATCAACCCCAACACCATTTTCACCTCTATCTTCGCCTCCAAAGTCCACTCCGACACCATATTCACCTCTACCTTCACCTCCAAAGTCAACTCCACCACCATCACCTCCGAAGTCCACTCCGACACCATTTTCACCCCCACCTTCGCCTCCAAAGTCAACTCCCCCACCTTCACCCCCAAAGTCAGCTTCGACACCATTTTCACCCCCACCTTCACCTCCAAAGTCCACTCCGACACCATTTTCACCCCTACCTTCGACTTCAAAGTCAACTCCCCCACCTTCACCCCCGGAGTCAACTTCGTCCTCATTTTCACCTCCACCTTCGCCTCCAAAGTCAACTCCCCCACCTTCACCCCTAAAATCAACTCCCCCTCCATTTTTACCTCCAGTATCACCTCCAATACTATCTCCAAAAACATCACCAACTCCATCTCCAAAACCATCGCCCTCACCATCTCCAACACCGTCTCCAGAATCATCCCCATCACCCCCAGAACCATCACCGTCGCCAAAGCCATCCCCGTCACCCCCAAAACCATCACCATTTCCATGGTCATTCCCATCGCCGCCATCGCCAAAACCACCTTCTCCAGCCGAAACGCCTCCTAAAGAACCTTTTGCACCGGCTGAAGCACCAGAGCCAGATCCAATCCATGTCTCTCCCATTCTAATAAGTCCCCCTCCCCCTTTAAGAGGCCGGCACAGTCCATCACCACCACCACCACCCCTCGAATCCCCTTCACCTCCACTCCACTCTCCACCACCACCACCTCTCCAACCCCCTCCACCTCCACTCCACTCTCCACCGCCACCACCTCTCCAATCCCCTCCACCTCCACTCCAATCCCCTCCACCTCCACTCCAATCTCCACCACCACCACCACCCCTCCACTCCCCTCCACCTCCACTTCGCTCCCCCCCACCACCAGTTTTCTCACCACCACCACCACCTGTCTACTCCTCTCCACCACCACCTTCACCTCCTCACGCGTCCACCCCACCGCTCCCTCCACCGGTAGACGACTTCATTCTTCCTCCACATATCGGCTTCGAGTACTCCTCCCCCCCACCACCAATGTTTCCAGGCTACTAATTATATAAATGGAGCAGCATCTTTAACCTGTTGAGCACTTCTCCCAACCTACACACTCTTTCCCTAATAGTTTGTAGTTAGTGATAAAAGCAGCAGGGATACAACAAAACACACTTACCTGCAAATTGTAAATCTCATCATGTCCACAATTAATCCCCTGTTAATATCCTTGTAATTTCTCTTTAACGTGCGCTATGCATGGCCCAAATCAGCCCTTTGTCCGTTACGTCCTCATGCATGCGTGTGCTCCAACTTCCAACTTGAATTGCTTTGGGGGACATCATCTGTATATCTATCATGTCGTCTTGTAGCATATCAAGGAACTGCTTTTCTTTTTCAGTTGCTTTTGTTTTATTAAATTTCGTTGCTTTCTCCTTCAGCATACATAAAACACAATTTGTTTCAACTCTTGAAAAAATTACACACATCAGAAGTTAAAATATTGCCGAATCAATTTCGTGCTATATAATAATAATGCCGGATTCAATTATTTTTTATTACTTTTTTGAAGAACAAATGACAAAAAGCGAATCACCCCAAAGATGGAATCAACATTTAAAATTGGATTGAAAGCCAAACAAGTTGATGGAGTTTTAAAGAAAGACAAAATATGAAGGAAATCTTGTTTATGGATTCATTAATTGAGTATGAGTTATGAGAAACGATGCAATCATATAACTATTATTATTGACTAAGAAAATACTTAGAAGAAGGACAAAGTATGAAGGGATTTTTTTATGAACAGATCTCCTTGGGATGGCGTAAGAAAATACTTTATTTCAATCCATGAGATGTTATGGTGCCTCTATAAAAAATATCTATTATTATTGACTTTTATCAATAGTGACAAAAACTATTGGAAATATAAGATCAAACTACAATTTCAGGTGCATGTCAAAGTTATTAATAATTTTAGCATAAACTTATAAATATTCTCTTAAAATTGAAAAACAACATAATGAATGAAGTAGTTTCTTAAGTGTATGACTACTTGATAACTTTATGTCATGACTCATCATAAATCCTATCTTATACAAAAACCATAGGCACTAATCTACACGTAATGGAAAACTTGTCTTAATAACCAAGATCAATAATCCCTTAAATTAGGAGATAGTAAACTATAACCTCTGTAGAATTGTTTAGACCCACAAATTGATGGTGAAAAAATCATTTATTTGTACTAAACTCATGACTTAAATCTTTTGTATAACCCTTGATATATTGAAGTCAAATACAATGTAAAAGATACAGACAAGAATGCTCAAAAAGTATAATACAAAAAAAAAAAAAAAAAAAAGATAAAAATAAATGTACAAAAATTGTTGTGTTCTCTAATATTTTACCAATAATTAAATTGTTTCCCTTCTTCTTCTTATTCTCTCCTTTCACTTTATCCTAGGGATTGTTTTGATTGTCATCATTTAATTCCAATGCCATTATTCAAATACTGAGTTGATATCTCGATTGAAATATATTATATATAGATTTTTTTTAAGGATATTAAAATTTGGGTTAGTTTCATTTAGAGGTGATGGGTATTACTCAACCAATTTTGAAACCAATAGCAATCATATTTATGTTAAATTAGGAATGAAATGAATCCTTAAAATTTGGGTTGATTTCATTGAGAGATGAAGAGTATTAATGGAACATATTCGAAGAAAATAATAATTAAACCCTAATTAAACTATTTTATGGTATATATAATTCTTGGCTCAAAAATCATGTCGTTTTTTTCTCGATCTATTTTCTTCGGAAAAGTTTTTTTTCCCTTTTTCTTTTGCTTTAGAAAAGTAGATGATAGGATAATTTAAAAATGTGACACTGATTTGGATTTTTGTCTCTTTCACATTAGTCATTATATTTTTTATAGCTAGTCTTTTTTTTTTTTTTTTTGAAAGAAAAGGTATTCATTGATGTAATTTATGAGAAATCAACAAAGGTAGAATGAAGCTAGGGGGCTCATTCCAGTACATAGGCATAGCATGAAACAATGAACTTTGAGTTAACCTATGAGTTAAAGCATTAGTTTTCCTTGGAATAAAAACCACAATTAAGGTATGTTTTCTTTAATAAATCAAGACAATTCTCAACCCAAATTCATTTAATAATGAAGAACAACCTTGTATAGTGCTAATAACAACCGGAGAGTCCGTCTCTAGGATGACATTTTTGAGTCATCTTTCCTTGATCAAAGATAGAGTCTTCCTAACCTCAAGAGCTTCGGCTTCATGAACTTGGTACAAACCTTCAAACCTTCAAACTGTAGTAGAAGCAACAAAATCGCCAACCAAGTCTCTATGATCATGGTTCTCACAATTTTACTTTCTCAAGTTTCAAACAGGTCGCATCGACATTGCATTTTAGGAAGTGTAATGGGGGGTTTTTCCAATTTGATGTGAGGTTGTTGAACACTACCGGGAAAGCCCCAAGTACTATATGATTTTTTACAGACCACACAAAAAATTTAATGATGCATGTGATGCTTGCGATGCTGGTAAATGCTCTCCCTTCAATAATTAATTGTTTCGTTGCCACCAAATAGACCAAAATCGCATATCTTTTATTTCTCCACATCAAAATATTTGAGATTCGAGGCAACAAAACAATCACCCACAAAACTTTCTCTCAATTATTTAGCTGCTAAATGATCAATAATATTCAATAACCTAGTGAATCTCCAACATGTTTTTGCATAAGAGCAAGTAATGAACATAAGCCTGTTGGGAAAAATAGGCTTTCCCACAAGTGTAAATCAATGGAAGCAATATAACATAAAATAAAATAATAGAAAATAAATGAGCACACAAGATTTACGTGGTTCCCCAAATAATCCTCGGGAGGTACGTCCACTACGACCTGTGAGGTCGGGCTTTCTTCCACTATCACCAAAAGAGTTTACAAAGTTGCCAAAAAATGCATAAGCCTTACAAACACACCAAGGTGTAAATCACAAGAGGAAAATACCTCACAAATAAAGTGAACCAAATCTCCAAGAAGAAACCCCAAGAAACCCCAAATATCAAGTGAAGAAACGTTACTCACTTGAAGAACAAACTTGCTGATTTTGTGGCACCAAAATGGAGAAGAAGAAGACTGAATTTTTCTCAACCAAAGACTGGTCAATGCCTCTTTGCTGTCAACCAAGATGATATATCATCTCAAAAAAATGCCACCAAAACCTTTTATTTCCTGAAGATTCAAACCAATAAGATTATGTACACCAAACCAAGTCTTGAGAAAATAGAATACACACAAAATGTCTGGATATGCCAAGAGTCATGCATGCCAAACCAAGGTGCATGCCAAAATAGTAAACCATATTTAGCAAATTAATGAGTCCCATAAAGGAGGGAAACCCAACAATTCTCCCCCTCCCGACTTATGCGGAGGATTCGACCATTCCTGCCATAAAAACTCCACTTCTCATGCTCGCCCTTGCCACGCCTTAGTCAACATATCCTAAGTGTTCCCATCAAGCAGAACTTTTTCAAGTTGCAACAATTATCATTCAAGACATCACGAACTAATGATATCTAACATCACGTGTTTCGATTCGAATGAAATGAAGAATTTTATCAAGTGATTGCACTTTGACTATCACAATGAAGGACATATCTTCTTGTTTCAACCCAACTCTTGTAAGAATTTCTTCAACCACAATACCTTAAGCTTCCGTGGATGATGATGAACCTTAATTTTCATATCGAGAGCAACACATTTCTCAGAATCTTGACTGCCATGCCACTACTCCCTCGCAAAAGCAATCAAATAAATCGTAAGTAGATTTTCATCATCAACATCACCAAATGCCATATCGTAATCCGGTGAACCCATCAAAAATAGGCTCGCCAATTAAAACACAAATTCATCTTGAAGTGCCCTCGAAGATACCAGAACCATTTCACCGTTCGTCAGTGTTCTTTCTCGATCACAGAAATCGACTAACAACCCCAACTGCGTGAGCAATATCCTGTCGAGTACAAACCATGGCATAAATCAAAGAAACCAACGCCACATATAACTTTCAAGATCTTATTTTTTCTTCATCACTTGTAGACAATTAATTTAAACTAAAGCTTGAAGTGGCCCGTGCGACACCAATGTGCTTTGCTTTGGTCCATATTGAACCTCTCAAGAACCTTTAATAGCACTTATCGAGATAACCAAATTAGCCCTGGGAAGTGGATCCGTTACTAACAATTCTTATCCCAAGAATTTGCTTTTGTTGGACCCAAACTTTCCATGGCAGCGACTTGGTCAATTTCGACTTCAACTTGCTAATTCTTGTGTTCACCCACAAATATATACTCATCGACGTAAAGCAAAGAGAATAATAAAATTACTATCTGGATATTTCTTCACAAACACACATGGTCCTAAGTGGTTCTTGAATACCCATGGTCACTATGAAAGAATCAGAATTTTCAGACTAATCGCCTGCTTGCTTTATACTGCTTTCTTTTTCTTCAATTTGCAAACTAACTGATCATTACCCTTATCTATGAAGCCCTCAAGTTGCTCCATATAAATTTCCTCTTCTAAGTCACCATGCAAAAATGCGGTCTTCACATCAAGCTTCTCAACTTCTAAATTCATACTCGCAGCTATACTAATCACAGTTCGAATAGAGGACATCTTCACTACTGGTGAGAATATCTCATCAAAATCAACTCCCTTCCTCTGACCAAAACCTTTCACAACAAGTCATGCCTTGAATCTCGGTTGAGAACTGTTCCCATCATTCTTTTGTCTGAACACCCATTTATTTTTCAAAATTTTCTTGGGTGACTTCACCAAATCATAGTATTTTATGCAAAGACTTTGATTTCTCTTTCATTGTTTGGTTATCTGGGCTTTGTTTCATGTCAAGACTTCGTGATAAGTTCCCGCTCACTCCTTATCTGATATCATTATGATACTATTGAAGAATATTTTCTGGATGGTCGTTTTCTTTGGTAGATCTCTAATGAAGTGGTTCAGGTAGTGACTCTGGGGTGGCCAAGCCCTCAATCTTTGCTTAACATCATCTTCCATCGTCATCATGAGGTGTCTGCACTTCCTCATTAATATCATGAACAACAGGTGGATCAAGAGGATCTTAAGCTTCATCAAGATCACTGATTTATCACTCTGACTTTAAGCTTGTCACTGTCTTCACTAGTCCCCTGATCTTCCAAGAAAACCACATCTCGGCTTTATAATCCTTTCGGCTCAACTCTGTGGATCTGGCTACAACCTCAGAGCCACTCCTTCAGTGCCACATAGCCATGAAATATGTACTGCTTTGCTTTCGGATCAAGCTGGACCTCTCATCTTTGAATATGAACAAAAGCTCAAACGTAATACCCTCAAGGATTGATAAGAGATTCTCTTTCCGCCCAAACTTTTTTTGGCACATCACCATTCAATGGAACTGAAGGAGACAAATGGATAAGATCAATTGTTGTCCTCATTGCCTCACCCCAAAAAGACCTTGGCAGTTTAGAATGTGAGAGCAAACATCTTACTCTCTCAAGAATGGTGCGATTCATTCTCTCTGCAACCCCGTTCTGTTGAGGTGTCTTTTTTACTGTCTTTTCATGCTTGATGCCGTGATTGGTGCACATCGATCAAATGGTCCAATATATTCACCACCATTATCCGGAGAGAACATTTCAACTCTGCCTTCACCGCTTCTTCAACATTGGCTTGAAAATGCTTAAACACGTCTAGAACTTGATCTTTAGTTTTCAGTGTATAAGCCCAAACTTTTTTAGAGTGATCATCAATAAAAGTGACAAAGTATAAAGCAGCACCAAGTGTCCTAACTTTCAAAGGACCACATACATTAGAATGTACCAAATCTAGAACATGAGATTTTCTAGATGTAATGTTTCTACGGAATGATATTCTATTTTGTTTACCATGGAAACAATGAACACAAGTTTTCAAAGGCGTACCTTTTATCCTTGCTAGAAGCTCTTTCTTGGACAAAACTTGCAATCCTTTTTCACTCATATGTCCAAGCCTTCTATGCCATAGATCAGTGGATGAGTCATTCTCTAAGGTATTCACAACACCCTTGCAGATTTTTGCTTGCATAGTGTAAAGAGAACAAGTCTTCTTTTCCTTTTTTGGCACCACTAGAGAACCTTTGGAGAGCTTCCATTTTCCATCATTGAAATTGTTGTTGTAGCCTTCATCATCTAACTTTCCAGTAGAGATTAAATTGAGCCGAATATCCAGTACATGCCTCACATCTCTAAGCAACAATTTGCATCCAATATTTGTTTACAAGCAAATGTCACCCATGCCAACAATTTTTGACACATCTTCATTTCCCATACGGACATTCCCAAATTCACCTTGCGAGTAAGAAGTAAAGAAGTCAGCCCGCGAAGTAACATGAAATGAAGCTCCAGAATCGATTACCCAATCCATCTCTTGGCCAATCAAATTAACACTAGCATCATCACGGATAATCATGAGTTCACCATCGGTAACTACAGCTGTATCATTTTGTTTTTTCTCTAAATTTTTCTCTTTGTTTTGCTCCTTGAACTTGAGTTTTCTTGTAACACCCCGAAGTATACCCTATCAGTTTTCGGACATGTTTAAGGTATAATAAAAATAAAAATATATTTTTCCAGAATAAAATAAAGATAAAAAGAAAATAAGCAAGAATTTGGAATTAATACAAAGTTAAGGGTAAATTAATAATTTACCAATTCAGGACCTAAGGGTCATAATTTAATAAGTTCATATGCCAAAGTAGGATTTTGATAAATTGAATTGAGAATAAAAATGAAATTGAGGACCAAAGAAAGAATAAAGAAAGATATTACAAAAAATCAAATAAGGAAGAAAAATTGTGAGTAAGAGACAAGTGACTCATGAAAGAAATGGCGAAGTTTTCCCTCCTTTGACTAGATGGTCAAGGATGCTCCAAAAGAGAGAAAAAGTGAAATAAAAAGGGGATAAGATCAAATAAAGATAAGACCAAAAGAAATATCTCATTTTGGTCTTGGAGAAAGAGAGAGCAAAAACGGATAATAAGAAGAAGAAGAAAAAGGAAAGAAGAAAGAAGGAAAGGAAAAAGAAGATCACAGGTATGGAATTTGAGTATGGGTGTAAGGAACTATGAATATTTGTATGTCAACTATGTGTGTATGGAACTTGTTAAGTTCCGTATGGAAAAGTGTCGATTTTTGTACAATAGTATGGATTTGTCTAGTTTTGGTATAGAAAGTATAGATACATGGTTTAGAACCCTCTATCTTATGTATGGTTTGGGTTTGGGAACTCCTAAACTCATTTCATGTAGGGTTGAGTTGAGAAGAACTCTAAGACTCCTATATATGTGTTTCGGGAAAGGTTTGGTTGCAATCTGAACCAAGAAAATTTCCTTATTTTGGTCATATGAATTAGCTGGACCTTAGAACGGGTTTTTGGGTAAGAAATAAAGGGAATTTGGCAGTGAGTCATTCTGGTAAATTATAGCTACATCAATAAAATTGATGTTAGGATTTTGAATTCTTCCTTTTAGACCTATGTAGACCAAGTTATGGTCCTTACTGAGGTCGGTCACTCATTAGCCTACAGTCGCCTCACCGGGTGTGACTACGTGATGACCTCCAACTTCTAAGGTCATAACTCGCTTCAACTAACTCCGTTTTGGGTGTTCTTAGACTCTATGGAAGGCCCATTGAGTCAAGAATCCATGAATATGCCTGTTGAGGATAGTAGGTGTCAGAATCATGAAGGCCAGACCGAGCCTCACTGAGGTCAGGTCACCGCGCTCAGTCACTTGCCAGCTTGACTACGCATGACCTCCAACTCGCATATCATAACTCCTTCGTCCGAACTCCGCTTTCGAAAGTGCTCTCTTGGACTCTATGGAAAGCCCATTGAGTCAAGAATCCATTCATATGCCTGAGGAGGAGAGTAGGTGTCAGAACAGAAGTGTCAGACCGAGCTCTCACTGAGGTCAGGTCAGCTCTGGCTTCGCCCAGTCACTTACTGGCTTGACTTACGCATTTAATTCTTAACTTTGGAAGGTCATAACTCCTTTGTCCGAACTCCGCTTCGGGTGTTCTTAGACTCTATGGAAAGCCCATTGAATCCATTCATATGCCTGAGGAGGAGAGTAGGTATGTCAGACTGAGGTGTCGACTGAGCTCATCGAGGTCAGGGTCACCGTCTAGCCTGTGCCGCCTACTGGTTTGACTACGTATGACCTCCAACTCAGAAGGTCATAACTCCTTCGTCCGAACTCCGTTTCGGGTGTTCTTGGACTCTATGGAAAGACCATTGAGTCAAGAATACATTCATATGCCTGAGGAGGATAGTAGGTGTCAGACCGAGGTGTCAGACCGAGCTCACCGAGGTTAGGTCAGCTCGGCTAGGTTTGACTACGTATGACCTCCAACTTCGGAAGGTCATAATTCCTTCATCTGAACTCCGTTTCGGGTGTTCTTGGACTCTATGGAAAGCCCATTGAGTCAAGAATCCATTCATATGACTGAGGAGGATAGTAGGTGTCAGACGGAGGTGTCAAACCGAGCTCGGCCATGTCAGGTCAGCTCGGCTGGGTGTGACTACATGTGACCTCCAAACTCGTAAGGTCATATCCCTTCCGTCCGAACTCCGCTTCTGGTGTTCGACCTCTACTAAAGCCTATTAAGCTCCGTAATCTAACCATTTTCTATTTAATGGGCATTCGGTATCCACATCTGAAAATTTGATTGTTGTACCGTGTACTAATCACATAAACACTGAATATTAATAGATAAGAAAGGTATAGATATGAATTAAGAAGAAGGAATGAGATTTATATGTAGAGAATATAAGAAAGAATAAAATGACGTCAGAAACCACCTGATACCGTATGATCACATCGGATATTGTTCGACGTGACATGCGATCACGCTCAACCCGCCAGTACACGACGCCTCACGCGCGCACGTGATACACGACTCGCGCTTCCAAGACTTCGCCAGTGCTCGACTTCATTACGTGGGTAGACACGTATACATGATCAGTGCTTCGGCACTCCTGCTAGTGCTACGACTCTTCTATTACATGAGCGCATGTATATTACGACCTGTTTCGACACTCCCCGCTGGGCCGCTTTCGACACTTCTATTACGCGCTAGACACGTGCCTCTAGCATGCTCCGCATCGCGCATCGTACCTTCGGGTATATATTGTATCGAGTCTCATTCATTCTTTATCTCCGGTCCAAGCAAGCGAATGTTTATATGTGTGTACCTAAATAAGAAAAGATAAAAAGGTAAATAGTTTGGACATGAAGGGTACCTAAGGGTATTAAAGAAGAAGTCTATGTTCTGCACTCCTACGGGAGATAGGACAGTATGATAAAGTACAAGTAAAACGTACAAGTATAGAAATGTATAAGTATATGTCATAAGATATGATAGTCTGATAAAATACATGAAGATATAAGTTAACAAGATATAATATGTTACAAGTAGATGACATGATATGAATATAAGAATGAGTAAATGCATGCATGATAAAAATATAGGAATATATGTATTATAGAGAAATATGAGAACCGTATTGGCTAGAAGCTACGCATATGAGAACTAATATTCATTAAAGTAATGATAGTATATATTGCATAAGCAATCATGATAATCATAGTTATTCATGCATAATATAAGATAGATACAAGTACAAGATAGATAGAAGTAAAGTTTGATATGTATAAGTACAAATATGTATATAAGTTGTTATATGTGATGATATGAACAAGAAGAAAAATGTAAATGACCTTAAATGAACCATGATATGATAAGAAAGTATAAGATTGCATATGCTTGTGTAATTTATATGTATGGAACATATATAAGCATGGGTATATGACAAGTATAGAATATGACATAAGTATATGATCTGTTAGATGTATATGTAAATGTGTAAAATGAGATATGAGTTATGAAAAATGCAAAGTTAAGAATTAAATGATCAGATATATCTCACATATGATTGCCGAATGACAATAATGATTCGGGAATATGAGATCTATAATCAACATAAATACACATTGATTGTCCGCCTGTGAACCCGGTAGAGGGATAGGACGGGCATTCTTATTAGAAAACAAGTCCGCAAAGATAAGATAGTCGGGCCCCAGGTTGCCACATCGCCGCCTTATGACGGTCATTGTCTCAGACAATGATAATGGGGCCGCCTTCGGGCCCTTATAGACAATTGTTTCATACAATGAGTACAACGCCTTCGGGCTCCTTATAGGACCACTGTTTCGCATGTTGAGTAGCGCCTTCGGCCCTTATAAGCCTCTTTTATCCACTTCGGCGCGATGCAGACATAAAATATAAAAGAAAATGACAAGTATCTGCAAGTGAAATGTAGAGAATATATGACACGATATGAGAAGCATAGCACTGCTATACGATGATAGTATACAGTTACAAGAATAAGAAGTAAAGTACAAGATAATATGAACAGTATATGAGATATGGTAAGGCATGAAAGATGAACACATGAAAAGTATAGAAAGTATATAAAAGTACAAAAGTATATGAAAGAAGATGTAATAGAACATGAAAAACAATAAGTTATAGAATGAATATGGAATATGCAAAGTATAGAAACAGGAATACAGTAAAATTATAGATAGGAGATATGCCAAAGACATAGAACATGTTAACGGAAAAGATTGACATGCAATAGGAATGTAAAGATGATAAGTAATAAAAAGTTATATGAATATGTATAGATATATGAAATGCATATGTATAAGCTTGTGACGGTCGCCATTGGTGGTTGTCCATGCTTATGTTCCCACTAAGCGTAAAGCTTAGCACGGGTGTTCAATCCGTGTAGGTACTAAAGAGGAAGCAGAAGACAAGGATAGAGGACACCCACATCAACAAAGCAGGCCAGCTTAGAGATAGGTGCTCACTGCACTGCTTCCGCGATCTCTGATGTGTTGTATTAGAAAAAAAAATGTACATGTTTAAGTAAATTGGACTCAGTATATGTATATAGATTTTGAGGGACACCACTCCGGTGGTAGTTCTATTAAATAAATGGATTTATACAGAATGTCATATAACCATGCAAGTCTATCTTGCAGAAAGAACTGGTCAACAGGAGTTCCAGTAAAGATGAGTCTCATACCCACTCCAGTTCCTAGATCCGCCATTCGGGTCCGATCAGGAATCGGGGTGTGATATTTCTGCACTCCCGCTTCATGTGCCCTTTCTTGTGACAATAATAGCACTCAACATCTTTCTTTGAAATCAAGCTTGAACGACCTCTAGATTTTATCACGGCAGCGGAGCCCTACCTTACCCCCGCCTCCCGGCTTCCATCACAAGTGCCTCGGAGCGAGAAGAACCCGATGATTTTCTTATTGTCTCTTCATTCACCAGCCGGCAACTCGACTCATTGTTACTCACTCCAGTTACTAATCGGTGGACCACCAAAGTTTCCTACCTTTCAAGAAGGAATCCCATAGGCACAAAGCCAATCTATTCACTGCAGTTTTCACAAGCGCCAACTAATCACAATGTCTATCTGTCAAATGCTTCATTAAGATACCTATAGTTTAATAATTCAAGCTTTAAATAACAATATCACACCGTCTTTCGTCATAAGACTCTCCAATTATTCAAGACTGCTGTTAATTTCAGAGAAGATAAAGGATCATCATCAACTGAAAATGACAATAAAACTACTGTTTCAATCATAGTCTTTTCCATCGCCATCTTTCATCTTCCTTGTCACAACATGCTCCCTATAATCCATTAATTTTGCAAAATGCAAAGTCTTCCATTAAGTTTTTAACACCTGACTGAAATATCAACAACCACATCTAATATTTGCTGCCCATAATTCATACATACAAATATAATGACCAACCAATAACCAATACTCTGGATAACGAAAATAGAAAATAGTTTCTCCCATGTAAAACAATGTAGTTTAATATAATATAAATAAAATAATAAAACAAATGATACATGTGATTTGGTTGGCTTCAAATAACTATGATGTCATTTACACCTGAGGGTCGCTCCACTGTCTGCATGAGTTACAAATGCACATGAAGTCTATATAAAACACACCAATGTAATCAAGAGAAAATGATTTCAATAAAGGAACCAAATTCATATTGAAACCACAAATAAAGTCTCAATATTTATATGAAGAATCGCATTATTTCATAGAAGAATAAACTAATATTGTGGAACAAAATGAGGAAGAAGAATGATTAATTTTTTTAATCAAAGATCTCTAATGTTTCTTGTTAAACAATCAGATGATGAGATTATCCAAGCCATCAAAACTTTATTCTTTATGATTCAAAACCACATTAAGAGAGTTACATGTCATCAATCAAGTCTTGAGGCGCAAGAAGTCATGTGGTCGTTAAAACAAGTCTGGAGACGCCAGAGCTACGGCAAACGAATGTACAAACAAAATAGGCAACCATACGCCATAAATGATTGAGTCCTGAGGTGCGGAAAGAACCCGCGCCGCAGTTTCACACTGCTCCACAAAAAACACATGCCACTTAGTGGAGGCCTGATACACCTCCACTGGGTCCACACAAGATGAGAGATCAAACAATGACACCCAGAGCACTCAACTCAAAGGGTTCACTTCCATGGGTCACCACCCCCAACTGATCTCAGCTGTCCCCACCTCTCCCAACACATGTCAAATCACATATGGATTCACACACAGCAAACTGAACAAGACCACCCAAAACCACAAGGTCCGTCTCCTCTCCTTTCCTTTTTTTTCTTTTTTTTTTTTTTTTTTTTTTTTAATGTATAACTAATAAAATAAATAACATAATGCAAGTGAAGTACTTTGAAAATAATATACAGTTAGTCAAAGATCCCTACTTCCATTCATCTCAGAATCCAAGGAGATGGGATCACAGACATGACAAACAGAACTTTAGGATAGAGAGACAAAAGAAATGAGAATATGTACAGAGTCCAACTGTCCAAAGCAACTGAGTTATTCATGTAATGTTAATGTAGAAATTAATACAACGAAGATCGTTGAAGGTCATCATGGTCGCTCATCTTA
This sequence comes from Tetrastigma voinierianum, assembly GCA_016808115.1. Lineage (NCBI taxonomy): Eukaryota > Viridiplantae > Streptophyta > Magnoliopsida > Vitales > Vitaceae > Tetrastigma > Tetrastigma voinierianum. The sequence goes on from JAEQBH010003707.1 coordinate 898,715, forward strand.
CAACTCATCATGTAACTTATGATGCATGAGTAATGTGGATACCCATGGTGACGCCCAAAACTGTGTCCTGCTGATCAGTTATCAATCAGAATTTACCTTTAGTCATCACTGGGGTTCTTGAATTTGGTCCAAACACCATCAGTGATATTCAGTTATCACATCACCTTGATATGTCTTCTCTTACCCTTAACCTGTTCATTTATATTAAGTTAAAATATAGAATAATGATATTTGAATATGTCATAAGAGTCCAATCATGATCTTCTCAATATTATAATATATTCACTGTCACCGGGTAATGGTTCAAAATAATCACTGACAATTTTATACAAAAGATACATGTCCAGTTAACCCGCACTTTTATAAGATTATTTGTCGTCACATAGTTTTTCATCCATATTCCTGCTCTGATATCGCCCACCAGATCTGACTTATGAGTTGTCCCAGTAAGAGTCATTCCAAAGAGAGAATACCTCATACTATGGTTATCTCACTGTTTACATGCAATGTTATTCAATATTTCATTCATATCCAATGCGAACACAATTTATAGAGGAATCCTATATGTTGCAACATGAAAACAGATGAGACTCATCATGTCATGCGCCGCTTCTCAATGTTCTCGCCATACACGTCATTTATGTGATTAACCGCTTGATCGATGATATCTGGTTGAACATTAAACACCACATTGAGAACCAAAAGCAAGACATCAAAACGATCGTTGAATTCAAAACTGTGTAGTGGATTTGTCCATCAGTCCAAATCTAGTCACTTTACGGCTCTTCCTTACCTTATCAGACTATGTGTTTGAACATAATTGGCGGGGTTTCACCTGGGCCACCACCGAATTCTCACACAACGCCTAAGCCTATGTGTGATTAATCGTCATTCTCGATGACATCCACGATCATTTTCAAAACAATTTCATTTGTTTATAAACTAAAGTTTGGATGATACATCGTAGTCGATCATTTTATATTCAAAATCATGCGTCTTTTGCAGGTAGTGGATTTGGTGTCCCATGCGTCTTTCGCAAACCTAAATAATTTTTACGGCCTTTCACCATCGGGGACTATGTTTGAACATAATTGGCGGGTTTTTCACCGTGTGTGGGTAGGGATCTATCCCTTCTTGTTGATACCCGACACATATTTTTATTGCCATTTTATTCAATCGTGCGACTCTGTTAGACGTTGTCCCATTTACCGAGCCCACCCAATCAAACACCAAACGCAGTGTCGATTCATTAACCATGTTGTAACACCCCAACTTTGAACCAAGGGCATTACTGTTCATTCACACATAGGCTCTAAAATCCCACCTTTAAACCACACTTTCAAAATTTCTGTTTTTGAATCTTGTTTGTCTTGAATATGCTCACAAGAAGAATTAAACTAATTTCATAAAATCAAAATCTCTCAAAGGCATAAAATCTTCCAAAGTATAATAAAATGTCATTGAACCAATGTCTTCCAACATGATAAATTTTTTCAAAACTAATAATCTTCAAATGTAACATTCTAGCAACATAAATCCAAATGAAAGCCGAAAACACACTCCCAAAGCATTAAAGTAGTCCAACAATCTAAGTTCTTCCAATAAATACAACTCAAAAAATAGTTCTCAATCTCCCATTCACACCAAAATCACTCTTCGCCGTTTAGGCACTAAAATGATCAACAATAAGAGGAGTTAAACCTAATAAGGAATGTTAATATACTAGCGGACTAAATATTTTAAATTCACAAAATCGAGAGATCGTATATTTTTCTTTTCCTCACAAATCTCATATAAAAATCTTTGAAAGATAAATAAATAATAGAGAGAATATATCAAACTGATATTCATCAGCATTTCCTGCTTTCAAACAATTTATATATCATAATCAAATCCACAAATATTTTAAAACACATATATCATGGTTCTCAAAAAGATTTGTTTCAAATAAAATGTCAACTATTCTAATCTTTTGACAAGGACTGTTCCAAAATACTTACACTCTTGGTTCTCAAAACATTTTTCTTTCAAATAAAAGGTCAACTATTCTAACCCGTTGACAAGGGCAATTTTGTCAACTACTATAACCCATTGACTAGGGTCGGATTTGTCAAGTTTATACCATATTTGTCAAGTTTATACCCATTGACAGGGACCATATTTGTCAAGTTTATACCCATTGACAAGGGCCATAAAAACCAAATTCAAATATTATCTTAATGTTTCCAAATTCATAACAATACAAAAATATATCTCCATAACTTTTAATCCCTACTCATGAAATACTTTCGGGTCATTTCAAACAAAACTTAGATTCATCCATTTGATATAATTTAAAACAAATACAAATGATCAAAACTCATAATCACATATAATAGCAAAATATTTTTTTTTTATAGGAAAACCTGTATTAATCTTCCTTACCTCAAAGCAACTCAAAAGTCTTGAACGATAGCACTCCATAATTAAACTCAGTTAAGAGTCTATGTCACCTAAACAAATAAAAGTGAAAAAAAACTTATTAATTATCTGAACTATTATTTCTTTTTCTTCAATGTTATTTTAATTTACTTATTTATTATTTTGAACTTACTATTATTATTATTATTATTATTAGTTACTTGAATAATTTGCCTCTCAATTATTACTTCTTTTCAACTAATTTAAATGTAATTTGATCACCGCACGGTTTTGCTCTCCAATATCTCACCCTCGCAACAACCCGATCTTCACTGTTCATAATTTAGGATCAAAGTCTTATATAAATATATCCAAATTTAAACACAATCCAACGGTTGAATAAGAGAACAAAGGCTTACACTAAACTTAAAAAACTGGAAACCAATTTCAAAAAACTCATTTGTTCTAAATGAGTATAACTCTATCTGAAACTATAAAGCATCCGAACTTTTCAAATCGTGGATCAGTTAATCCCATCTCTGGGCTTATCCAAAATTAAAAGCAATCCAATGGTCGAATAAGGAGAATGAAGGCTTACACTGTTCTTACCGAAACTAAAACTAATTTCCGAAACTGTTTGCTTCAAACATGAATAACTCTAAACTCAAACCTTAAAACATGATCTCCACTGTTTTGATTGTAGATCATTCTCTTATCTCAAACATATCGAAATTCTAAAGCAATCCAACGGTTGTATAAGGAGATATCTCCCAAAACGATACAAAACCTTTTCACTTACCTTTCTTCTCTCAAAGATTTTCTTCACTCCTAAATACATCACATGCTTTAAACTAGAGAGGGAAAAAGAAATACTTACTCGGGGTGGATGTTTCTTCAAGCTTGAAATCCCCATTTTGAAACCTAGCTCACCTATCCTCTCATTGAGAGAAAAGTGAAGAAGGTTAGGATTGTGTAGGAAACTTTTGTTGTTTCTTTTTAGCAAAACATTTTTATTTTTTGTTAAAAGTTCCTTCCAACTTTGAAAATTTTCATTTTAGCCCTTCTTATTTTGGAAATTTTGATTTTGTTTTTGTTTTGATGTAGGTTTTTTTTGTTTTTTTTTGGGTATTACACATGCACTCACACCCATTTAATACGATGTACTCGTGCATATGCAATGCAATATGTCATTGCATGTTATATCATGTCACATGCATAATGAATGCTACATGGACAACACAATCTACACCACTCACGGTCCCGACACCTATCACCTGCATATGACTTCCATACATCATTTCATTCATGTCAATATATCATACAAGCAAATATTAATATTCACATTCAACATGTCATTCTATGATCAAGCAATGCAACACACACAAGCAAGCCATGTAATGACCATTGCACATAACAATTCATCACATGTCAATATGTTAGAGTACTCATATTGACATCCAAACAGGTCACTACATTGTCAAGTAGTGGCTCACTCATAGCCAAGCCATGTCATGGCCATTTGCACATATAAACTCATCACATGTCAACATATTAGAGCACACACATTGACATCAAAACATGTCACTCTTACTCAAGCAATGACACACTCAAACAAGTCACACAACGACCCTCAAAGCAAGTCATAACAATCACAAATTGGGCCACGAGATCGACCTTAAACAGGCCATAAACACAGGTCTCGGACAGTCACAGGCTAGCCTAGGCTTAGCCTACCTTCACCTAGGCGAGCAACGCCTCCCCTAGGCGGACTAGAAAGTCCATCTTCACTGTCCTCGGGTTCTCCTAGGTGTGCATGCCCACGCCTATGCAGACCCTTTTGCCTAGGCGAGCCTTCCCTTCGCCTAGGCGAAGAACCAACCTTCCATGTGAAGATCCACACCTTCGCTTAGGCGAAGAAACATTGAGCAGAACCGAAAACCCCGTTTATCTTCGCCAAACATGCCCTTAAATGAAAAAACCTCTTTTCCCATCCCAAAGATGGAAAGTAAGCCAAGGTAGGAAGAATCCCTTACCTCTAGGAGCGTGATACATGGGTAGGAAGCCTCCTAAACCCTAAAACTTCAATTTCCCTAAATCTCCTCTCTTGGAACTTCGGCGAAATTCCTCTTTCCAAGTACCCACACGTACCCCTCGTCGATGCGATGAACTTGTTCTGTCAGACGAAACCGATCAATCTGGAATCTGATTTCCTGGGAGGAAGCCTCGTCTCCTTCTCTTTCTCCTCTCTCTCTCAATCAAAACCAGGAAAATGGGCTCTTTTTGCCCTATTTCCTCTTTTGTCCCAACTTAAGTTTAACTTGGATGTGTGGCCCACGCCTGTGTCAATGTGGTCCACTCTGAATGGTCCCGATTTCTGGCACGAAACGATTTATTTCGTCTCCATTCAAGTTCAAATTATATCACATGAACTTGACTCTCAAGTCATTTCCCAACTTTCGTCGTAAACAATCTCGTCCCTGGGAGTCACTGGACACCCATCACCCCGAAAAACATAAAAATCCGACTATCTTGGAATTCGATGAAATTCGTCTGGGTATCTAGATTTCGCGAGATGAATCTAATGGTGAGTTTCGTTTTATCATCCGAGATCTAGAAAATTTCCAGGCTTTCAACTTGCACTATTATGGAAATTTACCGTTTTGCCATTTTTAAGAAAAATTCGATTTTTCTCAGGTTTTACATTCTCTCCCCCTTAAAATAATTTTGTCTCGAAATTTCCACACACAACACACACAATCTCATGCTTATGCAACAATCATTTAACATCAATGACTAAAGCATACCTTCTTCCTTAAACAAGAAAGGATAGTTGGCACATATAGTGTCTTCGCGTTCCCATGTTGCCTCATCTATTCCACGGTGCCGCCACAACACCTTCACTAGCTTCACGGTCTTACTTCGCAAAACTTGATCCCGACTATCCATGATACACACAGGTCCCTCCTTGAAGGTCCCATTTGCATTAACTAGAAGCTCTCCCCAATCCACCACATGAGTCGGATCTGGGGTGTAATTCCAGAGCATGGAGACAAGGAATACCGTATGTACACTCAATAAACTTGGTGGTAAAGCCAACCCGTATGCATCCGTACCTACCCTCTCGAGTACCTCAAAGGGCCCAATATACCTCGACGATAGCTTTCCCCTCTTGCCAGACCTGATTACTCATCTCTTAGGCATAACCTTCAAGAAGACATGATCACCCACCTCAAACTCTAGAGGCTGCCGCCATCTGTCGGCTCTGAGCTATGAGAAGACACTTCCGTATCAAATTCACCTTCTCAAAGGTGTCTCTAACCAACTCGGGGCATGTGGTGGTTCTCTCTCCCACCTCTGTCCAACAAACCGGAGATCAACATGGCCTCCCATATAATGCCTCATAAGGTGCCATCTGTATGCTCGCCTGATAACTATTATTGTAGGCGAATTCCACCAAGGGTCAATGCTCTTCCCAGTTACCCTTAAGATCTAGGACATACGCCCCGCAGCTGTCCTCTAACGTCCGATGTCCTCTCTGACTGATCGTCCATCTGGGGATGAAAAGTTGTGCTCATCATCAACCGTGTCCCCTTGGCTCACTGGAAACTCTCCCAAAAAATGAGCCGTAAACTTAGGATCCCGATATGATACTATGGATACTGGCACTCCATGAAACCAGACTATCTCCCGTAAATACAACTTGCAGAATTCCTCCAGTGTGAAGGTCATCCGCACAACCAAAAAGTGTGCAGACTTAGTGAGCCTGTCCACTATCACCCACACAACATCATGCGCTCGCGATGTCCGTGGCAAGTGAGTCACAAAATCCATCGTGATGTGCTCTCACTTCCACTCAGCTACCTCCAATGGTCGAGTAACTCGCCAGGCCCCAAAGGTTCGCCACTGCTGACACGTGAGATATCACGAACGAAATCTCCTACGTGTTCTTCATCCCATTATAGAAATACTGGCGACGTAGATTGTGATATATCTTTGTGCCACTTGGATGCACAGTAAAACGAGAGCAATGGAACTCCCTGAGGATCTTCTGACTGGGGAACCACAACTAGTCCCCTTTATCGAAGACTACCATTCGGCGTATATTAGTCCAAATTTCACACTGTGACTGATCGCACTCTCGTCCCCGATGGATGTGATCTCACATGTCCTCAGAATCGACCACCCTAAGCAGGAGCCACATAGCCACTAAACTCCCTAACGCATTCTAAGCCCGACACATCGCATCATAAATAATCGTCTACAATCTCGAACATCTCCCATTTCCCGAAGCTATACTAATTTAACACTTTCGTGACTTCCTACCGAGTACAATCACTACATTCGCTTCATCGGATGCAGAATGCAAAGTGAAACTATAATCCTCCGTATACTCCATCCACCGCTGTCTCATAAGCCGAGAGGTCCCGTCAGGTAAAAAATGTACTGTGACTTCTCTATGGTCCCAGAACACCTCAACCCGCTCACCGTATAAATAACGGGGTGCCAAAACCTTAAGGCAAAGACAATGGCCACAAACTCCATGCCATGTGTAGGGTAACTCTGCTCGTGGTTCTTCAACTGCCGAGAGCCATAAGCCACTCACCCCGACCGCATCAAAACACATCATAGTTCTGGTCTCGATGCATCACAATACATCATGCACTGGCCCCTCTCCACTATCGTATCAGAGCAGAAGTAAGCTTCCTTTAATTCGAATGCCCTCCCCACACAAGTCATTCCACTAAATCTCGACGCCTTTCGGTTAACCTCACATAGTACGTATAACTCGGAGGAAGTTCTCAATGAACCTCCTGTAATACCCTGCCAATCCCAAGAAACTGTGTATCTTGAAGACTAACTTTGGTCTCTCCCAACTCATAACTTCCTCAACCTTCTCTGGGTCCACGGATACCCCTGAAGCCGATACCACGTGCCCCAAGAGTCTCACCTCAATAAGCCAAAACTCACACTTGTTGAATTTGGCATACACTAATGTTCTCTCAAGGCTTGGAGAATGACCCTCAAGTGACACTCGTGATCCTCCTTAGACTTGAAGTAGATCAAGATGTCATCCACGAAAACCACAACAAACCGATCTAGGTAGGGTTGGAACACCCTATGCATAGGATCCATGAATGCCACTAGAGCATTCATAAATCCGAACGGCATCACTGTGAACTCGAAATGCCCATATCGCGTTCTAAACGTCGTCTTAGGGATATCTGCCTTCCTAACTCTCAACTGATGGTATCCGGTGCGGAGATCTATCTTGGAGTAGACCAGCGTTGTAACGTCCCAAAAATAGCCTTTTCGTTTTATTATTTTACTTTATAACATTTTTTGCTATTATAAATTTTTTTATTTTATTTATTCGATATTTTATTGGTTTTAAGTGATAAAAATAGAAGATTTTAAAGTGAGAATTCGCATAGTAGATTAGTGCACCCCAAATTAAGCCATAATAGTTTAATGATATGTTTAGGGTAGAATCAAGATCGAGAAAATTCAATTTTTTCTAAAAGTGGTAAACGGTAATTTCGGTTGAAAACCGAAATTCTAGATCTCTGATGACGAAACGGGATTGCGCTAAGAATTTGTCTCGCGTAAATCTAGTGACCTAGAAAAGTTTCACAAATTATGAGATAGTCGGAATATTTTACGACTTCGTATGATAAATCGCCAGCGATTTCGCGACGCAGATTTTTACGAAAATCTCAAGTCGAAATGGTTTGAGTTAAAGTTCATTTAAAAATAATTGAACCGAAAAGAATAAAATTTTCGATGTAAAAACGACCGAATGAGGTAATATAAGTTATGTGATCCGCATAATAATAATAATAATAATAATAATAATAATATAATAATAATAATAATAAAATGAAAAAAAATATTATAAAAGCAAAGTGGTGGGACGAGACGGACGAGAAGGAGAGAGGAGAGAGAGAGAGATTTTAATTTTTTTTCTCTCTTTATTTCTTTCTCAGATCTTTGTAAATCGGACCGTAGGTTTTCATCAGGACTGAAGGCAAAGTTGATCTACGTGATGAGAGCTACGCGTGGACACCAAAAAGTTGGAGTTTCGACAAACTCCGTGAGGTAAAAGTTTTATCCTACTTGAAGTTACACTTGCTTAAGTGTTTTGTAATGTTTCGCTGGTTCGAGGCCTCAACGAATATTGGACGATCCCAAATCTGGACCAATTACACTTTTGAGCTCATTCTGGGATGTCCGTGACTGTGTAGGGGCTATTTGGGGTGTTTGTTTCATAATTTATGAAATAAATTGTGTTTGTGTGTATGAGGCCTGAAATGGCTATGGATTTCGGGTTCACAAAGTGAAACCGATGTCGGGTGATCGGGTCAGGAACAAGAATCCAGGTTTAATTGCTCATGAATAGTGACACATGAATAGTGACCCATGAATAGTAACGTGAATAGTGTTCAAGAAAATATTTTTGTAAAATTGTGTTTGATTGAGTAATTCAAATCGAATTGCTCGTGTTTGTTAAATTAGCCGATGTGAGCTAATTTTGGTGAAATGTATTGTTAAATCAAGATAATATGATTGCAGGATTTAAATTATGTAAATATATGCATGATGGTATATTTGCATGTTGTAATGTATATCAGGTGAAATGGCATAATGTATTTCATATGCACCGATAGCCTAGAAATTAGGTTAGCATGACATGAAAAATTGAAGGAAAATGAAAACGTTTTGAAAGGAATTTTCACAGATGAATTTCCAGAGAATGGGTCAGGAGACCACCCAACATCATTTCTGACAAGTGACTATGATCAAGCTTCTCGAAGGTTCTCCAACACATTTGCCTCGAAGGGTAGTCCCATATTTTTACCAATACTTCGGTAGTATAGTTTTGAAAACAACAAGAATTGTTTTGAAAAAGATGTTTTCTCATACATGGCCAGTGAGTGTGAGGAGCCTGAGGACTCGGTGACGTGGCCGGGTCATTTAGACATTCAAGTAGATCACGCATTTACTGGGAGTGTGTGTTTATTTTGAGCATTGCATATGCACTTAGGTGAGAGTAACCCATTTTGGGGTGATTCCACTATCGGAGCTTGTATAGCTCACCCTCGCCGAGGGAATATACTTTTCGTGCACAGGAGCGCCGAGGAGACAACCTATTTAGAGGTTGATTTTCAAGAAGCCGGTTTGCGGGCTTTGATGGTTTTTTGATATAACACATGTATTAGGAATCGTAGATTTTAATATATGTTTGTATAAAAGTGTAATCAACTATTGAATTAGTGGGAGATAATTGGAGAATAGTTGTGATATTTGTTTTTATGAGTATTGATTTATGAGCCCAAGAGACAATTTTACTCAGGTATGGGTCTCGTGATACGAGACAAATAGATTTTCCGCAGGTTGACGGGTAGTCAACGGACACCCCGGATTTGGGGCGTCACAATAACATAGGTTAAATTTGGATTTTTCGGAATTTAAATGCTAAGTGAAAAAAAAAAAAAACCAGATTTAATACAAGAGTCAAGGTTAAACTAGTAAAATGTCAAAATGAGGATCCAAAGGTAAAAAATGAAGAAGAGTATATGCCAAAGTAGAAATGTGATAAGTTGTGGTGAAAATGAAATAGAAATGAAGGGCTTTAATGCAAAAATGAGAAAAGAAAGCCAAAAGGAGAGTCAAACAAGGCCTTGTAATGGATGAGAGGATAAGACTTCAAAATCGGGTCTGTAATGGGCATTTTCACGCTTGGTTTCTTTGGGGAGAGCCAGTGGCTATGGTGCTCATGGGATGAAGCCAAATTTGGCCTGGATGCATTCCATTTTGTTCAAGATTCTATGTGATCAAGAAAGGAAAGAAGAAGGAAGAAGAGAAAGCTAGTGAAGATCAATAAGATCAAGGTTGGGAACCCTCCTAACTCCTTCTTTGATTTTGTTTGAGTTTGGTAAAACCCTACTTTTGTATATGTATATGTTTGAGTTAGAGTTCAAGAAGCCTTTTTTCTTTGATTAGGATTGGTTTTGAGAAATTTTTGTATAAAGGAAATGTTGGAGTTTTAGGGGAGATGCTATCAAATTTTTTCCAAAACCCATGTTTTTGTTTTGGCGATAATTGGGCTATTACTCATTTAATGAGTTATTCAAATTTATGGATAAACTATACTTCTAGGAGAACAATTTTCTTGAAATAAGTATATTAAAATTTGAACCCCATTGGACCTAAAAATTTGTCAAAGTGAAGCTCTATTATTCAGCAAATTCTGCTCTGGCTGGTGTTTTCGTATTTGGGTCATAATTGAAGCTCACTCATCCAAATCGAGTGATCCAAATTTCTGCAAACTAGACTCTAGGATAACAAATTTTATCAAATAAGTATATTCAATTTCGGGATTCATCGACCCAGAAATACAAAGTGAAGCTCATTTCTAGCAAATTCGTTTTGGTTTGGTACGCTTGTTTTGGTATAGTTTTCGTATTTAGGTCATAAGTCGAAGTTTCACTCATCCAAATTGAGGATTCAAATTTTTGGATAAACTAATTTCTAGGAGAACAAATTTCTCAAATAAGCGTATTCAAATTCGGGACCCCATCACCTGCAAATTCGCCTAAGGAGCTCGTTTATAGGAAAATCTGCCATGTTTTGAAAATAGAGTAGTCCAGTTGTTTAGAATATATCTGAAGCTTCGTGTTTGAATTGATGATCCTAATTTCTGAATAAAATAGATTTATAGGAGGAAGAATGGATCAAGGAAGTTTGGGTAAAATTTCGCTCATTCGTTCTACAAAATTTACAAGTGAAGGTGTATTGCAGAAATCAACCTCAACCAAAAACACTAGCACGTACGACCGATATTTTTTCTCTGCTTTGTGATGGACTGAGGTCAGATGAGGAAACTTGAGTAATGATCAGATTCCAAGGATAGGAGTCAATGAGCAACACCCGTTTGTTCTTTTCCTATTTCTTTTCTTATTGCGCCTTTATATTGAATTTGTCAAAAACTAAATGATTTATATGGGAAAAAAATCAATGTGCTTTGTTTTTAATCATAAACAAATTTGTCTTAAGTGATTGAGAAATTGATTGCAAATGGATTGCCATGAAAATTGCATGAGCGTCAAAATGTGTTTATTAGGGTATATATGTATATACAATATTGTAATTTACTATAACTAAGTATTAATGCCCTTAAGAAAATGTTATTCGTCATATTCGAGTTAAGGATAGATTGATATACCAATAAGGATCAATGTAGCAGTACTGCGAACAAAATGATTTATAGTGGCATACCGACCAGAAATTTCGGCCGGGATGCAAGATTTCCAAGAAGTGGTACACAAAATGAATTTTTAAATAACCAAGCCACCCCAATGACACGCACATACATAAGAATGTTTTTTACCGAATTAATCCAAATGGACCGTAGGTGATTCCGTTATCCTATGCATCGAAAGTCATGGTTAAATTCGTTTAAAAACAAACTTATAAGTAAATGTGTGAAGTGCATAATTTGAGTTTGAATGAAAAATTAACATATATATTGTTTATTGCATTAACCATTAAAAGTAAAGGCAATGTTGTTTTCGAAAAAGATACATATTTTCAGGTTAGATTGAAATGATGATAGAAATGCATGTAACCACTAAGCACGAAATGTTGAAGGCTTTAGCGCATTGCTTTATCACGCACAAGTACCGAAAGAATGAGGGGGTAAAGATCAAAGACCGTGAGCCCAAGAGCCTACTGCCGACCGCAGAAGTATAAGTAAATGTCTGCCTCACGATACATTTTGTATTTCTTAAAAAAAAAAAATCATGTAATTGTTTTGCATTACAAACAAAGATGTATAAATCTTCTTGGGAAGAGTATATTTTGACTTACGTTTAGACATGAACTACAATATTTTGTAAATGATTTAAAAAGGGCAAGAAATGTCGTCTTGCATAAATGTGGGAATTGAGTAAATGATGGGCTCTCTATCATGATTGATGTATATTTTTATATATATAAGGCATATTAGTAATGAGATTATATTTTCATACATACATAAATATGATTTAAATGGATATTAAATATCCCATTGAAAATAAGTATATGAAATGTGTTTTATAGATAAATGGATTTAGTGGTCCGTGTCCTCGTGTCCGGCGAATATTGGTCCGCCGCGCCTCTCAACTGGATCAACAAATCATCAATCCGCTGCAAAGGGTAAATTTTATTCTCGATAAGAGCCCTATTCAACCGTCGCATCTATACACTGGGCCAAGAGTCTATCCCTCTCGCAAATAGAACCAGAGAGCCCCAAGGTGAAGTACTCAGTCTAATGAAGCCTCTATCCCATAATTCCTTCCACCGACCTGAGCTCTCGCAACTCACTGTGCGCCCATTCTACGCTGGAGTCATAGAAATAAAGTAATGTGCCGTGTGGTGTAACTCAATAGTGAAGTCTACATCCCTATACGGTGGTAATCCCGGTAGTTCATTCGGAAAAACATCCTCGTACTCACAAACCACTCGAGGTAGATCCAAACCCTGTCTTCCAGGGTAAGGCTTGCCAACCACCCTATCAACTGCCTTGCCACTTCGTATCGTACATAGCTCGGGGTCAAGCGCCATGCTTATCCCCCTGAAAAGTAACACAAGTACCATCCAGTGTGTAGGTCATAACCCTCCTACGATCACAATCAATCACGACTCGATGTGCCGTCAACCAGTCCATCACAAGGATGACATTAAACTCCGACATATCCATGACCCTCAGGTCCACAATGAATAGAATCCCTGAGATCTCTAGCTCACAATCTCGACATATCTTATCAACACTCACTCTAGTTCCCAGGGGAGAATTCACATACAATGGATTTTCCAAGGTTTCAACCTCTAAGCCCAAATCTTTCACACATGATGCAGCAACGAATGAATAAGATACACTAGAATAAAACAATACTCTCGCTTATGTTTAAATAAGAGAAATGTACCTCAACGACCAACTGATCTGCGTTTACCGAGTGATGGCATGGGACACGCCCTTATGTCCCTCAAGTCCCGGCTTATGAGCCACGCCCTCGACCACCCATGCCTGTCCATGTGGCCTATCCGCGAAACAAGAGCTCAGGTAACACCGAATGATAATCGCCTTCCCGCCTACTACAGGTGCGAGGAACAAATCGTGATCCGTACGCCCTAATTAATGATTAGGACTGTGGTGTCCCATCACTCTGAGATTCCTGTCTCTGAGGGCAATCCCTTCTCAAGTGTCCATACTGGTGGCATTGGAAACACACTCTTTGCCCTAGCTGGCTAGGAGCCCTAAAGTGTCTCCCATCTTGGGATGACTGATCCTGACCTTGGCCTTGGTAACCGTGCCCCTGTCTCTGAAACCCTCATGGAGTAAAAGTTCTCCGCTTCTTTCCTGAGCTAGAAGAAGAGAGTTAACTCTTTTTCCTCTTATAACTAGCACCCGCATCCGGATAATTCGCAAGGCCATCCACTCTCTCCTCTGAGCATGGTCATACCGTTCGACCATTAAGTCCATATTTTTGTAGAGAGTCCCACAATTTTCGCACTGCTGATGATAGTTTCCCAAACCATCCTCAAATTTTCTCACTCACGGCCCATGGGCCACATAATCATTCGCAAAATGTGTTAATTCAGTTAACTTAGCCACGTATTTGAGCATTGTCATCGTTCCTTGTTTCAACTCTAGGAACTCCCTAGCTTTTGCATGTCGTGAAGATGCTGGGAAATATTTGCCCATAAAGAACTCACGGAACTCTTCCCATGTCATTGCCTCAAAGTTCCTCCCACCATACTTGGGATTCACCCTCTAGTTGGAATGCAACTAGCCTTATTCTCATGGCATCGGATGTGATCTCCATAGCCTCTAAAATCTTGCCAACTTGCCGGAACCAATGATCGACTTCTATCTGTTCCCCTTCTCCCTTGAAGCTCAGAGGATGATGTGCCTTAAACCTCTAGAGGTTACTCGGTCCTCCTTAGCCCACATTTGCACTAGCCTGTGCAATGGTGGTAGCCACAATGCTTGCCTGCGCAATGGTAGCAACAGATCACTAATAAAATTTCCATGAAGGCTTATTTGATCAAAGTGGCGTTGGTCAGGTTGTCACTCGTCCACCACTCCTACGCCCTTCCTCGACTTGCCATCTACACATTGTTAAATAGCAAATTGAGATTTATTTTCTTGTCTAACTTGTAGTGCATGTACCAACTACTAATAAACCTCAATGACTCAAACACATCTGCTGCCTCTCCTCTGTCCGAACCCCAAAGGCTATGTTTTCTAACCCTGTTCCTCTTATCCTATTTTATATTTTTTACTATGGCACTACATAACATACAACACCAAATCATGTAGCACATTTAGGCACAAAACATGAAATGCACACAATGAATGCAAATGATCTAAGCCCATGCCCATAAATCCCTAGTCAATCACATACCTATGTTTTGATGTACAAACTATGACATCAGAACTCAATGAATCTAATGAATTAGACCCATATTCATCAAGTCCCAGTACCAGATACCTATGCTCGATACCTGCCGTGACGCCTAAAAACTGGGGTTCCTGACTAGCCAATAACTCCATGGAATTTCTACCCAGTCATCAGGCACCTAGTCTTGGTACCGAACTAGTACCAATCACTCGTGGACACCGATTTACTTGGCACCACCTCGATACGTCCCTTCACCTGGACCCATGCATTCATATTTAAGTTAACAATATGAGAATAATTGATGAGTCTTAAACTCATCTATTTTTAATCCATTTTTCTGGCTTGTTTTTAGTATTTTCAGAGCTGTTTTAATGCCAACTTATGGAATATTTACAAACTTTGTGTTTTGCAAGAGTTAATTAAAAAATGAGAGATTTCCAGCAAGAAAGAAGAGAAAAATAGCAATTGCAGCAGTCTCTGTCGTGATAGACTTTCTAGGTCGCGACAAACGTATAAGCAAATGGCTAGAGAACTGTGTTGCAACAACATTTTCTGTGTCGCAACACAAGATCTAAAAATTGGCAGATGAGCTATGTTGCAACAAAAGACAGCATGTTGCGACAGGAAATGGGAAGAAGCCAACTAAGACAAAGATCAGTTATGTTGCGACATAATGAAAGATTAGAAGGTAGAATTTATGTCGTGATAGAATCTATTATGTCGCCATAATCGATTCTCGCAAATGAGGAGCCGGTCGAGACGTAAGAGAGTACCGGGAAGAAGAAGTTCGGGCCACTTACAAGAAAATTTATGTCAGTACAAATGACGCCTTACTTGTTGAATTACCGGGTCGCAACAAAGGAACCCAATGTTGCAACATACTTCGCCGAAATATCTATGTCATGACATGGATCTTAATGTCGCAACATAGAATGTCGAATAAATGAAACGAGGTCATGACAGACTTTATATGTCGCGACAAAGATTTCAACATGTAAAGAAGTGGCCACGCAACATACAAACCTGGTCGCGACAGAATGAGTAAGTCAATATAGCAGAGTCGGTCGCACACGAAACCGGGTCAAGGAGAGCAACATCGAGTAACACTAAGAAGTCATGCTCGCAACATCGAACAAGTCAGTAATAAGAAGTCAAGCTCAAGCAGTAAACAAGCCCTCTCACGCGATGCACTTTAGGGATCGCGGAAAGAAATGAAGATAATACAAGATGTTGCTGCAACATAACTCGAATGTATTACCGAACACCAACTTGCAGAAGCTGCATTGAAACTGTGTTGCGACATAACAGTTTGAGGAATGCACAAAATATTGTCGCGACAAAGGAAACTCTATCACGATAGTGTTATCATACTGAAAGAAAGAAGACTGTCGCAACAAAAATACGCTGTCGCAACTGAAGTAAGAAGGAGCACAAGATCTTCAAGTCGCAATAAACGACTACATACCTCGCAAATAAAGACCAAATAAAGACACAAAACTCACAAGGGACAAATTTCAGCCGCGGCGTAGAAGGCAATCAGCCATAATTTAAGGATTCACACATATTTCAATTTTAGGCCCAAACTTTAGGCTCTATAAATAGAAACGATCAAGGAAGGTTATAGGTAGTCAATAAAGATCGGGACGAACTGTATAATTTTGAGTTTATGACTCGTATTATATTCTTTCTTTTCTTTTCTTTCTTTTTCTCTTTATTTACTCTTTGTAGATTAGATTATGTGGGATTTTTTGATTTGTTATCGATCTAAACAATAAATTGTTCAGGTTTTTGAAGTTAAATGTTGCTAAATTCATTTATTTATTACTGCTTCAATTCAAATGAACTCCAAACAAAAAGCTGGAATCATTTTCAATGATCAGTTACGTTGAATTTTCCTGATTAGTATTTCACAGATGTACTATAATCCAATGAGAACACAACTCACGGGAAATATTCATGTGTTAGCAGGCTTTTCTAATAATGAGAGAAAATTTCGATTTGAATTTTGAATTTATTCCGACTGTTGTCCTTAAATTAATTGTTCCAATTCAGTAATTTACCCATGAAAGGGGATTCATTGTTTGGCTCTATTTTCCAGAGGCCCTCCGAGTATTACAAGAGATGTAGATTCCCCGAGCATATCGCTTACTGGGGTATGTTAGACTAATATTGAAGAACTAATGAGCTTCCGAAGGTTACTTAGATAAATCCTCAATTTGCTCATGGTTTGAGAATGGTTTATGATACATCAATTTAATCAATTAGAGATCTCTGCTGTCTCTGGAAGACAATTTTAATCCAGAAAGAAGATGAGATTCTAACTATAAAAGAGAAATCCTTTCAGATCTTAAGGATGAAACATCATTTATTTGTGAGAAATCTAGCAATCGCTTGCCTGGGAAGCAAAATTGCAAATATAAGAAACGGGTATAAAGTATTGGAAAAGAAAATACCCGCATCTTACAAAGAAATTTAATTACAAATAATTGATTAGAATCATGATTCGTAAATGAACATGAACCTCTACTCAAGGAAAGTATGGTTGAGGAGTGAATCCAAACTATACTACCTTTGCCTCGACAAATCTCGGGATTCCAACCTGAAAATAATGAGATTATGATGCAGAATTGATAATTCACACAGTGAAATCCTAGTGTCTACTCCAAGAATAATTATTATCTCTCTCTTAGTGAGATGAAATCTTCCATAACTCCACAAGAACCTCCTAGCCAAGCTCGCCGTCGACCGACAAGTTACCATGAAGCTTGCCGTTAAATCAATAAACTCCATTTTTAGAAAACGGTTATAAAATTTTCTTTCTATCAAAATCACACCTTGGGATTTAACGAAAATCCCAAGAAAGATAACAACCGCATCGCGGTCAAGCCCAATACAAAAATCACCTGTATAAAAATACACTCCTAATATTTTCCAAAATCCAACTATTAATCATTTAAGCGATCTTCGTCCTCATCAAAATATAAGATAAGAATCAATCCAACCTTAATTTCATCGCAACTCCGTTTTCTCAAACCATGGCGCATATTTTACAAAAGATATTTACATATACAAAATGTCACATTTTAACTTTTACTACTTTACTTTGGCACTTATCTTATATAATCACAGCACAACGCTTCAGACTGAGATTCTGAAAGGTCTTTCGCTTTCCAAGACTGTGACTTAAAAAAATTATTTAAAATTAAAACTGAGCCAAACGCTCACGAAGACTATAAGTTCTAAAATGTTGTTGTCTCATTGCTTGTGCCTCCCAATATGAAAATTTGCACAGAATGGTTGTAAACTGCTTATGAGAAAATTGAGCTTTTTCTATAGAAAACCATTTCAAAACTATTTCGAAAACCTAAGCTTCTACCAAACTGCTCAAATCCAATTCACAAGTGGAAAACTGCTCAAAATCGTTTCTACCGCGAAACTGTTTAAACTATTTCGTCGCTCAAAATTGTTTCAAAGGGTGGTTAATATCCGAAAGTGCTATACTGAAATCAAGTACCAACCATCGGTGGCCCATTTCTCCGAAATAACTCAGACGTGATGCCACTGAATCGAACCTCGTCATCCGTAGTGAACCTCTAATACCATCTGCTCTAATATATCCGTGAACACGGCGACTTATAAACATCATGGAACCTTCGTGGAACCAAATGCCCCGCGATAACTCGAACTAACACTCATCGTCATGTACTAAGTTTCGCGCTAACTATATACACTCGAATGTATGTAGAGGGCGACTCACTATATAAATATATACTAGATCTAACCCCAATTGCCCACCGCATAAATATAGTTAGTCATAATATCCCATAACCTTGCCATGCACAACTGGGGAAGATGATTCTGATTTGTGAAACCTAGAGCCGCACATCTAGGGGTTTTGCTAAACCAAAGCCAAACTGCTTAACACTAAATCAAACTTTCACTGGTATAACAAGTGGGAGGAAAAAATGCTTTATAACTTTATATTTTCAAACATTTTACAAACTTGTAATTTAAACACTTTCGCTTTTAGAAAAGGATTTCAGTACTCACCTCTTCTCGACTAATTTCTTTCAAATTGGCTAAGCACTCTAGATTCTCGCTTGATGCTCAAATCGGCCTACAATAATCCATACAAAGTACCGAAAATGCCCTCGGGCTCAACGCTTTAACCATAAAACATACATGTGGCTTTCAAAGCGACTATATCGGAATCGAACTTTGATTCTAACAAACTTTAATACGTATGGTCCCATCTGGACAGGATGACCATAATATGATGTGAAATTGACCAAAATGTCCCTACACATTAAATGCCCCATAATAACTATATGTTTTAAAAACTTTTGACTCATGGACTTTCCAAACATAGAGTCTAAAACACCCAAAACATTTCCGTAAATTCCGTCCTAATTTTTCGACTACACTCCCGAACTCAACCCGAATCGGTCTCGAAAACAAACTAAATTCAGCCCAATCGTCCAACATGTAATCCTAAAATTCCTAAAAATCTCTAAACTCCTGGCCTCTAAAATTTGGGACTCAAGTTTATGACCTTATCGCTCTAAGAAAATTTCCAAGCCATTACATAGCATTTAGGCTCGAATAACACAAATAGGAAAATTTCCTACCTCTGAAGTGTGACGTAAATGCTAAGCTTTTTTGGTACCTACGCGTAGCCTCGCGTAGACCAACTTTGCTTCTCGTCCGACAAAATCTACTATCCGATTCAGAACTGGTGAAAGAAACGAAGAGAAGAAAAATAAAATTAAAACAAATCTCTCTCCAATTCGTTCTCTCTCCCGTCCGTCCGCCCCCCTGCCATTTGACTTTGATTACTTTTTGATTTTTTTTCTTTAATTATTATTATTATTATTATTTGGATAAACGATTTCTATTGCCCCATTCGAATCCATTTCTGCCCCGAAAAATTTTATTTCTTTTCAGTTCACTTTATTGTTAATGAACTTAAATCAAGCCACTTCATGACTTTCGAGATTTTTTGTAAAAATCTCATCTCCGGTCCCCGCGCCATCATCCGTGAAAATCGTAAAATATTCTCGAATTGTCTCGTGACCAACTAAATTTTTCTCGTCACTAGGATTTCAATGAAAGTCGAATTTAATAAATAAGAAACTGCTTGGGCTATCCGAGATCTGTGAGAATTTTCTAGGCTTCCCGAATCCATTATGGTAATTTATTATTATTATCCTTTTAAAATTCCATAATTTGTATTTTCTACCCTCCACTTTTCTTAATTGCAAAAGTGTCACAATTCTTGAAGACTTTATAATTTCACTTAAAACAACTTTCAAAAATTCTATTATAACACTAAATAATTAAGGAAGCCCTCGTGCACATAATACTGCACATACCGTACACCCTCTCGTGACGGGTGTTACAAATAATCCGTTCGGGCCGCTTTATATTTGAGGATTTTAAATTCTTCTTCTTAAATGCGTGATTCTAGTTATTAAAATTTTATTAGGGTTACTAAATTTTCTAAACTGACGCTCAAATAGTGTAACCTGAATAGTCGGGATAGTTAAAGTTTAAATTTTCAATCATGGGAACGAGATCCGACTTATAGTTCATTTTATTACTCAGAGACGACCAGCAAGACTGCAGCTTTGAAGACCAAATTAAATTTTTAATTGAGATTAGTGACAAAATTATTCTTCTTATGAGACATGCTATATTTGGTTTGAATGCTTACATTGCTATCGGGGATTAATTTATAGTCTTCTAGTAATGGTTTCATAAATTTGAATATGCACAACATTTGGTCTTAACAAGTTTTTGGCGCCGTTATCGAGGATTAGATAATATTCCTCTGGTGACGGTGTCTTAAATTTGCCTATATCATTTGGTCTTAACAATAATACACTTAAATACAATCCATAAGAGTCCGATCACAACCCTCTTACCATTATTACATACCAGACCAGATTGGCAATAGTCCAAAAGAATTTAATTACAATTCTTTTATACAAAAATACATGCTAGAACTAGTTTGTTCGAAGCAATTTTTACAAAAGATTTATCAAGGCCACATTTCATGTGACGCCCCAACTCGGCATAGGATGTCAAGTGACGGTCACTCTTTTTTTTTTTTTTAAACTTATAACCTTTACACTCACATATTCATATAATGTTAAACAATTAACTTGTATTACATTCTGTAGCAGCGGATTACAAAATATAATTACAAGCTCCAAATATGGAAATGTTCAACATCTACTATATTTACATTGGTTACAAAATTTCATATACAAAATAGACCTAAAGGTCTTCCAATGGGCACCTATTGCTGTGTGGCCTTTGACTGCTGATGTGGGTTGTCCTGTCCTCTGGTTTCCTCTTCTGTACCTACACGGATTGAACACTGGTATGTTTACACTTAGTGGAATTAATACACATGGATGACTCTATTATAATAATACACTTCTATACAAATGCATATAACACATATAACATGTACAGATTCTTGTCATTTCTCATATATATATACTTTTCATAACCAGTTACATTTCTTATCATCTTCCAGATACTTTTCATGTAATTCAGACTTTACTTGTTCTTGTAATCAGATACTATCATCACATAGCAGTGTTATGCTTCATATTCTCTTCATATATTCTCTACATTTCCTTTGCATATACCTGTCATTTCTTTTATGTTTCATGTCTGCATAAACCTTAGAAGTGGATACAGGAAACTATAATCCATGAGGGCCCGAAGGCGCTATATTCACTGTATGAAACAGTGATCCATGAGGGCCCGTAGGCGCTGTAATATATTATACCCGAAGGTATCATCACCTGGGCTCGAGACAAAGGATCTATTCCATGAGGGCCCTGAGGCGCTGTGGTGACCTCGGGCCACCCGATCCAAACGGGATCTATGTCATCGACTCCAAACGGTCCCGAGCTCAATAGAACTGATATGTTTGCACTTATTCTTCCACAGGCATGCCCATCTATCCTCTACCAGGTTCTAAGCACATAATCACTGTATTTTATGTCAAGATATAATCTCATATTCTAATAATTATTGTCATTCAAAATTAGTATGTGATATATAAATACAATCATTTATTCCAGATTTTCATTTTTTCATATTCATTACATGGATAAATAACTATGCTACCATTTATGCTTATGAGTTATTTATGAATTCATAATAGGCATTCCTAATACAAATAACCATACACCAGACCGCCATCGTTTTTTCATATGTTTTCTGAACTAATATGAGTTCCAATCTTATCGTTTATCTATTGATGGATTCTGACTCAATGGGCTTTCCATAGAGTTCAAGAACACCCAAATCGGAGTTCAAACGTAGTTTGAGCTTGGCGACCTTCCGCCTGAGGGTCATGCACAAATGGGCCTCGACGAGTCGACTTGACCGACGAAATGAGTCATGGACGAGCTCGCTCTAACACCTCGGTCTGACATCTACTATCCTCCTCAGGCATATGAATGTATTCTTGACTCAATGGGCTTCCATAGAGTCCAAGAACACCCAAATCGGAGTTCAAACGAAGAAGTTATGACATTCGGTTGAGGGCCGCGCGCAAATAACTTTAACGAGCTTACGAGCCGACGAGCCGTGATCAAGGCGACGAGCAATCGTTTCACGCAGCAATCGCTTGACGAGTACCGCTCGACGCACCGCTTGACGAAAGTACTATTTTGACGAAAGTACCGCTTTGGACGGCGAGCAATCGCTTGGATTCCAGTATTGTTTGACGAAAGCACCGCTGACGAGCACCGCTTGACGGCATCGCTTCGACGCAGCAATCGCTTCGACGAAAGCATCGCTGACGAGCACTATTCGACGAGCATCGCTTCGACGGCGCACCGCTTCACGAGCAATCGCTTGACGACCACTCGCCCATTTGACTGCTCAGAGTAAAAAGACCATAACTTGGTCTACGTAGTCCGAATTTGTAGTCTGGAAATCCTAACATCAAGTTCATCGATGTG
Source organism: Tetrastigma voinierianum (assembly GCA_016808115.1). NCBI lineage: Eukaryota > Viridiplantae > Streptophyta > Magnoliopsida > Vitales > Vitaceae > Tetrastigma > Tetrastigma voinierianum. Next base: position 921,546 of record JAEQBH010003707.1, read on the forward strand.
GCTACAATTTCACGTATGACTTACCGCCAAATTCTCCTTATTTCTGGCCCAAAATTCGCTTCTAAGATCCTACATCGTATATGGTCGACAATAGGGCATTTTCTGGGTTCAACTGCAACTAGACCTCTTCTCAAACACATATTTAGGGAGCCTTAAAGCCTTTCCTCAACTCAACCCTGGCACTTAAATGAGTTTGTGGAGTTCCCAAACCCAAACCATACACAAGATAGAGGGTTGTAAACCATGCATCTAAACTTTCTAAATTCAAAACTGTACTTCCATACTCCCATAGTTTCCATACAAAACTGTACCAAATTCCATGAAAACCAAGACGCGTGTATTCATACAATATTCACAGTTCCATACACACCTAGTTTACATACACATATTCATGGTTCCATACTTTTCTATACCAAATCATAGTTCCATACTTTTCTATACCAAATCATAGTTCCATACCTGTAATCTTCTTCTTCTTCTTCTTCTTCTTCTTCTTCCTTTCTTTTCTCTTTTCTCTTATCCGTATTGCCTCTTTCCAAGACCAAAATAAGATATTTCTTTTGGTCTTATCCTATTTGATCTTTATCCCTTTTATTTCACTTTCCAAGGAGGAAACTTCCTCCTTTCTTTCAAGCCACTTTGGCTCATTCTCAATTTTCTTCCTTATTTTATTCTAATATCTTTCTTATCATTACCTTTATTTAACTTATGCTTATTCCTTACTTTCGCATATGAACTTATTATATTATGACCCTTGGTCATGAATTGGTAATTTAGTAATTTTACCCTAATTGTTGTATTAATTCATGTATTGCTTATTTTATTCTGATAAATATACTTTACGCTTATTATACCCAAAACATGTTATAAACTGTGGTATACCTGGGGTGTTAAACTCTCCCCTTAAAAGAATTTCATTCCTCGAATTACAATTCGATTCAAGAGCTGGAGGATAAGGCCTTCATAGCTGCTTCCGCTCCCAAGTAGCTTCTTCCTCTACCGTGGTGTCACAGAGAACTTTCACTAATGGTACTTGTTTGTTCAAGAATCTGCTTTCACCCTCTCTCGAGTTTAATGGTCTTGCCCCTACCATGGCGGACAAATCCTCTTGTACTTTGTATTCCCGGTGAATCGGTAGTATGTGCGACTCATCGTAGCCATTCCCAAGCATCGATGCATGAAAACACATCGCACTCTGGCCAACTCCGTAGGAGGCCAACCCATAAGCCACAGGCCAACATGCTCCAAAAATCAGGTCCTAAGGAACCTTGACTCAACTTGCCTTTTGACCAAACCTAAACTTCTCCTCCAGTGGTGTGATACCTTTAAAAAAACTCCTTGCCTCCCACTTTATATTCAATATCTCCTCTTAGTTAGCATACGACTTTCATTGATCACTAGCCGCCTTAACCTCCGCCGAATAACTCAGACTTCTCTCTCTTCGTATCTTTACTATGTCTCGACTCATTAGCTCTCGCTTCATCCAATTCTGTCCAACACACAGGAGTTCTACATTCCGCCATACAAAAGCTCATATGGTGCCATACCAATGCTTGATCAAAAGCATTGCTATAGGCAATTCCATCAATGGAATATACCTATCCCAACTTCCCGAAAATTCCATTTATTAATAACCTCACATACATCTTCGAAAGCACTTGAATCAATCTTCTCCGATCGCCCATCCGCTTGGGCGGATGGAATGTCAGATTAAAATTCAGCCTTAGTGCCTAAAGTCGATCAGACCTTTTAACCTCGATGTAAATCGCGGATCTCTATCCGACACAATAGACAACGGCACACCATGCAATCGCACAATCTCATCTACATATAACTCCGCCTAGTCGATCCACAGAATAGTCAATCCCCGACCGTATAAATGGGCCGACTTTGTGAGCCTATCTACAATCACCTGCATTAGTCATGCTTTGTTGTGTGAGGAAAACCCGACAAAAATCCATGGTAATGTTATCCCACTTCCATCAGGAATTGGAAGGATTTAATAAACTCCGTGGCACTGTGTTCAAATTTCTTGACTTGTCGACACGTCAAACACTTAGACACATATTCGGCCACATCTCTGTCATTCCTTTCCACCAATAAAATCAAGCTTTCAAGTCTCAGACATCTTATTCTCCGTGGATGTGGCTAGTAAATATCAGATATGAGCCTCGGGGCCAAGAATCTCGCTTTTTAGCCTTTATCATTCTAAGACACATAATCTATGTCGAAATACAAACTTCCAAATTCTTTCTAAAATTTGGTCTTATCACCATCTCTAACCATCCGTAAACTTTTCTCAGAGCTTTCATCATTTTTCTATTCATCTATAATCATTTACTTTAAAACGGGTCATGGGCTTTCTAAATTTCGCTAACATAGCTCCATCATCTCCTACTTCCAATCACCGCATCGGTAAAGGATGATTGCTACCACTGTCTTTCAGCTTAAAGCATCGGCTACTATATTAGCCTTTCCGGATGGTAATCTATGATGCGCCATAATCCCTAAATTAGACCCCAACCACCTCCGCGTCTCAAATTCTAACTCTTCGCAAGAAGTACTCGAGACTCTTACGATCGGTGTAAATTCTACACTTTTCCCCGTATAAGCAAGGTCGCCATATTTTAAAGCAAACACTACAAGCAGCCTAACTCTAAGTCATGAGTGGATATTCTTGTTCATGTGGCTTCAACTCCGTCTGGATGCATGTCAATTACTTCTCCCATCTCAGATATCACGCATCCTAAAACCAATGCATGAAGCATCACTATACAAGGTATACTCTTTTCCTGAGTAGTCATACATCACTGTGCTTCAACTAGCATTCCTTTCAATCACTCAAACTATTCGACATTTGTCCGCCCACTCAACCTGTATCTCCTTCCTCCGAAATAATCTCTGTGAGCTGAGAAGGCGGACCCGAAAAGCTTCTACAAATTCCTCTATAATAACCTACAGTGCCCAAGAAACTTCTCACCTCTAAGCATTCGAGGTGATTTCCACCACAACCGGGCTTCTATCTTAGCAGATCAACTCTTATACTCTCAATAGGACACAATATGGCCTAGGAATGAAAAACTCTTTAGCCAAAATCACACTTGCCGAGCTTGTATATAACTTCTTTTCTTAACGTCTCTAAGATCATTCTCGTGTGTTATCTATGTTCCCGTGCATCCTTGTATCACACCAGATATCAATAAAAACCACAACAAATTGATCCAATAGGGCCCAAAACCCTATTCATCAAATCCATGAATGCCGCCGTGCATGAGTCAACCCAAATGGCATGACCAAAACTCATAAGATCCATGGAGCCAACAGCTGCGCCTTCGGGGCATTACCCCCTTCCTTTACCTCAACTCCGATAATACCCCGATCGCAGTCTATCTTCGAAAAGACACCCGTCCTTTCAACCGATCAAAAGATCTTCAATCTCTAAGAATGGGCAATTTGTTTTCACCGCCACCTTATTAATCGGGCCATCAACCGATGCACATCCGTAGAGTGCCATCTTTCTTTTCACAAATAAAACAAAGTAACCCAAGGGGACACACTGGCCTGGATAAACTATCCAAAAGCTCTGCGAATTGACTTTAACTCTTTTCATTCCGTTTGGAGCCATATCCTCCAGACTGCCCTTGACATAGGGACTGTTCCTGGTACAATTTCTATAGCTAAGTCCACCTCTCTCTCATGTGGAATACCTGGTAACTCTTCAGGGAATACATTTGGAAATTCCCTTACTACTGGGATCTTTTCTACATCAACTCGACTTCCTCGGGAGTCAAGCATCAGCCAAGAATGTCTCACATCCTTTCCTCATAATTCTCCTAGCTTGCATGGAGAGATGACATTAGACATTACACTTGATCCAATGCCTCAGACTTATTACCTCGCCTCGTCGAGCATTTCAACACTACCGCCTTTGTCCACAATCCATGATACTTGCTTAGATTGTCCGTCTCAATCCATTCCTAGGAACTCAAGTCAAACTCGGAATGGGGCAGGTTATCAAATCAGCGAGAAACTCTTTTGTTTGTATAACAATGGGACAATTTCTATATGTTATTCACACTAACGATGTGCCCCAACGGACTAGTTACATGCATGTCATATGCTAATTTCTCCATTGCTGGGACTTTGTCAAATACATGCTCCATGCACACATATGAATGAGTAGATCCAGGATCAATCAATGCATGCATCTCTATATCATATAAAGAAAAATATATCTGCAGTAACTTCAGAGCATTCGATTTGATTAGCCTTCATAGCATATGCTCGTGTCGTAGTCATTGCAGGCATAGGACGATCTACTGTTTCCGACACTATGCCTCCTCGTCCCTATACTGAGATGGGCCACTACGACCCCTACCACGATCGCAGTCGAGTGGTGTCGCAGATCTTCCTCTCGCCACTTCCTTTGGCTCGACTTCATTATCCTAATCCTCGCGTGATTAATCGTGCTTCAAATGCTCAAGGCTTCCACAATCGAAAAACACCTCCCCGTCAATATCCCAGAACTCCAAATGCCTTATGGCAATGAGGGCATTCGAATTTCTCCCGTCCAATCAAGCACTCTACCTCGTACTACGTGTTACATCGACCTCAGCTTTCTACCCGGTTTAAAACTATATTCTGATTGAGTCGAGATTCTTCTAGTTTTTCCGAGGAGGACGGGCTCTAGAAACTTCTTCTTTTGAAATCTTTCTTGTTGCTCGCTTCTAGTCTCTCTACTTTCATTGCAAATTGGACCAACCGGGAGGAAATCCACCGCTTTGAGAGAAGTCATAGTGCCAAATACCTCTCGATGGAACTGGCGCAGTCCATCCTCAAATCGCTTACACCGAATGCTCTGATGACCGATTCCGGCAGCATACTACTAAGATGGCTAGCCTATTCAGTCACCCACCGATAAGCTCCTTGCTTCAAATAGAACTGCTTTCACTGAATCCCTATACATCTCAGAACATACTTTGCCTTAAACTCTGGACAAGAATTTCATGTCAGGATTTGGAATCCTGACTTTTGAGCAATTACTCTTACCAATCATATGCCTCACTCTGCAATAGTGAGATTGCACATGATGCTCGATCGAGGCACTAACCTCTTCTAATACCCTTTCTGTAATCTTTTCTAACCGTAATTCCCGCTTTCTCTCGACTCTTCCATGTCGACTCATGGAATCTTCTCCGTCTCGTGTCTTCTTACTGTGTCTATTGGAGCTTTAGGAGCGGTCAATCTATCTAAACCCGAGTCTGCCTTGTGATATTCTCAAAGAAGGCTTCGTGGGCTCATTAGGTACATTATTTCCTCGAAGGTTCGTGGTCGATAACCTCGTTTCTCGTTAACACTGCGCCTTCTCTTCGACAACCATCTATACAAAACACAAAGGACATTCACATCGTGCCAACACATTACTAAACACAAGTTTCTATCTTATATACTCTATTCTGCAGCCACCTAAACCTCCAAGCCTAAACGCCTAAACTCTAGGCTCGACACACTAAATCGTGATTCTCAACTCGACATAGGATGTCGGGCGAGGGTCACTCTTTTTTTTTTAAACTTATAAACTTTACACTACATATTCATATAATGTTAAATAATTAACTTGTATTACATTCCTCAGAAAGGCCGATTACAAAATATAATTACAAGCTCCTAAATATGGAAATGTTCAACATCACTATATTTACATCGGGTTACAAAATTTCATATACAAAATGTAATCTAAAGGTCTTCCATCGGGCACTTCATTGGCAAAGGTGGCTCTGACTCCGCCGATGTGGGTTGTCCCGTCCTATGGTTTCTGTATCTACACGGATTGAACACCGTTGCTTTCACGCCAGCGGAATTAATACACATGGATGACCTCTATTATGGGTCATCACACTTCTATACAAATGCATATAACACATATAACAAGGCGCATTCTCACATTTCATATATATATACTTTTCATAACCGCATTTCTTATCATCTTCCGATACTTTTCATGTAATCTTGTACTTTTACTTCTTGTTCTTGTAAATCAGATACTCATCATCACATAGTAGTGCTATGCTTCTCTATATTCTCTTCATATATTCTACATTTTTCAGATATACCTGTCATTTTTATGTTTCATATCCGCATAAACCTTAGAAGTGGATGTGAAACTATAATCCATGAGGGCCCGAGCAGTTATATTTGATCAGATGAAAGTTGATCCATGAGGGCCCGTAGCGTCAGAATATATTATACCCGAAGGTATCATCAATGTCCGGAGACAAGGACTCCATTCCACGAGGGCCGGAGGCGCCGTGGTGATCTTTCGGCCACTCCGATCCAACTGATTCATGTCATCGACCCAAATGGGGTCCCGATTTCGAATAGAACCGATATGCTGTACTCTATTCTTCCTAATAGGCATGCCCATCTATCCTCTACCAAAGTGCTCTATGCATAATCATCACAGATTTACGTCAAGATATGAATTCAGTATCTCTAATAATTATTGTCATTCTAGAATCATATGTGATATATAAATACAATCATTTATTCATATCTTTTCATTTTTCATGTCTCATTACATGGCATAAATAACTATGCTTACTCATGTATGCTTAAGTGAGTTATTTATGAATTCATAATAGGCATTCTAATACAAATAACTACGGTTACCCGCATCGCCTACTGTTTTCCGTTTTCTGGAACTAATATGAGTTCCAATCTTATCAAGCTATCTATTGATGGATTTTTGACTAATGGCTTTCCATAGAGTCCAAGAACACCCAAATCGGTTCAAACGAAGGAGTTATGACCTTCCGCCAAGTTGGAGGTCGCGCGCCAGCCGGGCCTCGACGAGTCGACCGATCGACGAGTCGAAGCCGCCGCGGACGAGCCTGCTCTAACACCCTGGCCTGACATCTACCATCCTCCCTGTGCATAAGGAACGTATTCTTGACTCAATTGGCTTTCCATAGAGTCCAAGAACACCCAAATCGGAGTTCAAACGGCTGAGTTATGACCTTCCGTTGAGGTCGCGCGCCAGTCAACCTTGACGAAATACCAGCCGCATCAAGTGACGTTAATCGCCACTTCCAGTACCGCTTCGACGGCAAAGCAATCGCTTGACGAGTACTGTTTGACGAGCATCGCTTGACGAGCACCGCTTGGCGAGCATTGTTTGACTTCCAGCAACGCTTGATCTAAGAACCGGCTTGACGAGGCAATCGCTTGACGAGCACCGCTTTGGATCGGCGAAAAATCGCTTGACGGCATCGCTGACGAGCACCGCTTGACGAGTATTGCTGGACAGCACCGCTTGGATTTGTTAATCGTTTGACGACCACTCACCCATTTGACTGTTCTGAGTAAAAAGACTATAACTTGGTCTACAGGAGTCCGAATTTAGAAATTCAAAAGCCTAACATCAAGTTCATTGATGTGGCTACAATTTCACAGAAGGACTAACTGCCAAATTCTCTTTATTTCTGGCCCAAAAATCCTTTCTAAGATCCACACGTGATATGGCTCCATAATTAGGCATTTTCTCGGTTCAACTCTTGCAACTAGACCCTTCAAACACATATTTAGGAGCCTTAAAGCTCTTCTCACTCAACTCCACACTAAATGAGTTTAGGAGTTCCCAAACCCAAACCATACACAAGATAGAGGGTTCTAAACCATGTATCTAAACTTTCTAGTCCAAAACTAGACTTCCATACTCCCATAGTTTCCATACAAAACTGTACTCAAATTCCATACAACCCAAGACGCTGTATTCATACAATATCTACAGCTCCATTACTAATACCTAGTTTATATACACATATTCATGGTTCCATACTTTTCTATACTCAAATCATAGTTCCATACCCGTAATCTTCTTTCTTCTTCTTCTTCTTCCTTTCTTTTCTTCTTATCCGTATTTGTTTCCTTCTTTTCTCCAAGATCAAAATAAGATATTTCTTTTGGTCTATCCTTATTTGATCTTATCCCCTTTTTATTTCACTTTCCAAGGAGGAAACTTCCTCCCTCTTTCTTCAAGCCACTTGTCTCTTCCTCAATTTTCTTCCTTATTTTATTCTAATATCTTTCTTATCATTACTCTTTATTTAACTTATGCTTATTCCTACTTTGGCATATGAACTTATTATATTATGACCCTTGGGTCATGAATTGGTAATTTAGTAATTTACCCTTAATTGTTGTATTAATTCCAAGTTATTGCTTATTTTATTCCGGATAAATATACTTTTACGTTTATTATACCCAAAACATGTTATAAAACTGTTAGGGTATAATTTGGGGTGTTACATTTCAGCCTTCTTCGCAATCATGTCCTTGTCTGAGCGCCGCTCACCGGTGTAGACCTTACACCTAAAAGGGTTGTGATGAGTGTAAAACTCATCTATGTTTTGAGTTCATTTCACATGCTATTTTGAGTATTTTATATCCATATTCATGTAAAACTCATAATATTTCCTCTAAATTTGGTTTTGCAGGATTTTTTATGGAAAGTAAGTGATTTAGTAAGAAAATATGCAATATAATTCCAAAAGAAAAGTCAACCGAGTGTCTTACAACGCATCATTTGAAAGATTAACTTTTCTATATCATCTGGAATATCAAATAGTTGAAATCCAATTTTTGTTGCATCATACATTCAAAGAGCTTTCCAACGACACCTCACACACCCAAATCCGAGTTAAAATGAAGAAGTTATGACCATAACAAGTTGGAGAAGAAAAACAAGCAACTGAGCAAAGACTTTGTCGCGACAAGGTTTTATTATGTCGCGACAGAGTCCACTTTGTCGCAATAAAGCTTAGTATGTCGCTACTTAGCCAAAAACAAGGCAAAGACAGACTTTTTCGCGATAAAGTTTTATTATGTTTCGACATAGTTCATTTTGTCGCAACAGAGTTTATTATGTTGCTATAAACTTTGTCACGACAAAGATTTTGACAAAGCCAGAAACTTTGTTGCGACAAAGATTTTGACAAAGCCATAAATTTTGTCACGACAGAGATTATTATGTCACAACAAATCTTCAGTATGTCGCGACATTGATGTTGGGCTTGACCAAAAAGCCTCGAAACTGCTATTCTGGACTGTTTTCAAGCCCATTTCACACTAGGACTATAACGCCCTGAAAATGCCCTAATAGTTTTATAACATGTTCATGGTGTAAAATAAATTAAATTATATTTTTCCGGAGTTTAAATGACTAAAAACAAAAAATGATAAAAATTAGGAAATTTTACAAGAGCCAAATAAATTTGGTAAAAATTTCAAATTAGGACCTAAGGGTCATAAATGAGTAATATAAGTACCAAAGTATAAATGAGATGAAATGAAGAGGAAATGAAAGTGAAATGAAGCTTTAAAATGAAAAAAAAAAAGAAGAGAAATGATGAAGTAATGTAGCCAACATGCCTTAGTCGTATTGCATAAAAGACCAATTTTTGGTCTCGAATGCCATAACCCACATTTTAGGCAAAGGGGAGAGGAGAGCTAGGGCACACTACGACTGAGGAAGAAGAGAAGAACTTGGTGATTTTCCTCCATAGGATCAATGATTTAGGTGATCAAAAAGAGAAAGAAGAAGTTTGAAAGATATTTGAGGGTTTTTAGGGGAGATGCTGTCAAAATTTTCCCAAAACCCATGTTTTTGTTTTGGTCATAACTTGGCCTTCACTCATCCGAATTGAATGATTCAAAATTTTGGGTAAACTAGACTTCTCTTCTAGGAGAACAAATATATTTGAAATAAGTGTATTCAAATTTGAACCCCATTGGACCCAGAAATTTGTTAAAAGTGAGGATTTGTTTTCGAGTTAATTCTGGTTCAGTTTTGATATAGTTTTGGTGTTTGGAGCAGTTTTGATATTTAGGAAATAACTTGTCCATCACTTATCCGAATTGAGTGACTAAGATTTCTGGGTAAACTATACTTCTAGGAGAACAAATATCCCTGAAATAAGTGTATCCAAATTTGGACCTCATTGAAACTAGAAAATTCACAAATGAGGCCTGCTTTCGCCACCATATGTTTAGTTGCTGATACGCCATGCTAGAGCAGTTTTGGTATTTAGGCCATAACTTGGCCATCACTCATCCGAATTGAGTAATTTAAATTTATGGATAAACTAGACTTCTAGGAGAACAAATCTTCCTGAAATAAGTGTATCCAAATTTGGACCCCATTGAACTCAGAAAATTCATCAAAATAAGGCATATCGATTCCTAAAAAGAATGATAAGAATGTCTAAGGATGAGGAAATGAAGAAAAATGAAAGAACAATGTACCAGAAGGGAGTCTGGTAGAAATAAGACCTAAATAGAAACCTTAGAATACCCAATTAATATATAATTGTCATTTGTGATGGATTAGAGGCTAATGAGGAGAAAAGCCCGAGTTGAGGTCGAGATTCCAAGGACAGGAATCGAAGGACGACAATCTTTTTTGTTTGTTCTTCACTTCTCTCTCTCTAATTTCAAAGTGTTTGAATGATTACAAAATGATTTGAATTATTGAAATGATTTATAAGAAAAAGCATATTGATTTGTTTTAATTGATTTGTGTAACGCCCCAATCCCCCCGCCTAGATGTAAGAAGGGGCGCGAACCCGTACTGAGCCTCTTTACTTTCTTTTTCGGACATTGGTGGGCCCAAGTCTTATAATTGAATCAAAATATTATATCCATTGTTACAAAAATAAAAACTACCACCGTAGTGGTGTTTACAGTGTCAATACATACAGTCTTGAGTCTCATTTACATATACAAAAACTATACATTTACATTTACATATTCAGAGCGCGGGACCTACATGTGGTGAACCCCTACTAGTGTGCTCTTCGGCCTAGCAAGATGCTGGAAGATCGCGACAGTCCTCTCACCTACACGATTAAAAACCCGCGCAAGCCTTACGCTTAGTGGGAACATATAACTTATACATGTACACATGCGTCAATACTCATTTACAGTAAGCATATAGAAGATATAGCAGATATCATAATTTATCTTGAATTCACATAACAAACTTATACGCCTACTTGTACTTATAGCGAACTTATACTTTTCCTGATCTTCCGTAGGAGTTACAAAGGTTATACTTGTATAAATATCACGTAGGACGCATACTTGTACTTACCTCCCGTAGGAGTTACTGAACTTATACTTATACAAAGGTACCCGTAGGTACTACATAACTTATACTTATAAAGAGGTACCCGTAGGTACATTCAGAGCATAACGATGTATTTTACTTTACTCTTATTCGTTATTCAGACTCTTACCATATAACTATTGGATTACCTAGACCAGTAATAAGAAATGAGTAGGACACAGCACAATAAGTACCTAAAGGTACGGCACAAGACTAAGGTGCCGTGAGCACAACGCAGAGTGCCGGGCACCGACAGAGAGTGTCAAGCCGCAATAATCGTAGAGTAATCGTTACTTAATCGTGAGAGCGCCGGCACTAAACAGAGAGTACCGAACTACTAAATGTGCCGAAGCACGGTTAGATAGTGCCGTCGCACTAATTAGTGAAGTACTATATGCGGCTCGCCTAATGCAATGTAGGTGCTATAATGTCCAATATCCGCTCTAGGCATTCCTATAATTATATGCCCGCAATCCAATATCTTATAATAGGGCATTCCTTTGCCACCATCGACCGCTCCGCGAGGCAAAGAAGGTACACCCAATTTTCCTTTACATTACAAACATGAATGGACCTTTTCATACACTTATAGGATCCTCATTAGTCTAATGGATCGAAAATTTTAATATCTAAACAAAATGAAACAAAAACACAACATTTAAGTGTCAGAACAAGGGCTTTGTCGCTGGGCGAACCTCGAAGATGGAAAAACTTTCTCGCCTTTGTCAGGCAAAGGGGTCCTTCGGCCACGCGAGGGAGTCTCTTCGCCAAGGCGTAAGGACTCTAAAACTTTATTTGCTATTTTCAGCCCTTTTTTTTCCAGAAATCCAACTAACCATCCCAAACTAAACCAAAAGCATCTCCAAAAAAAACTCTCAAATGGGTTCTAACCCAACCAAACTCAAACATAGAGATGAATTAGGGTTGTTTCAAACCCAAACTTAATCACTTGTAAGTTAGGTCAAATTCCTAACACCCTAACATGTCTCCAAACACCATAAACCAAGAATCCATACAAAGCCTTGCTCATCTTATAAAAAATAGGGTTTTACCAACCCAACTTTCAAGACATCTAGGGTTAGGATGAATTCTTATCAAAACCCTAGCAATGGAACCACTAATTTCCATACAAACACTTCTATATAACCCATACAACTCATACTTTTCCATACTCAAAGTCACAAATACATAGTGATCCATACACAATTAGTTCCATACTTTTCTTGGCCTCTTCTTCTTCTTCTTCTCTTCTTCCTCTTCTTCTTCTCCCTTCACGTTTGCTCTCCAAAAATACCCAAATGAGAGACTAAAAGTGGTCTTATTTGGTCTAATTCCATAAGGCCATGTTTGGCCATCAAAAATGCTTTATTTTGACTTAAGTTCCCTTTTATTGCACTTTGGTCCTCAAATTCCTTTTTATTTGCAATCCAACTTATTACATTTCTTATTTTGGCATACAATATTTTTATCATATGACCTTTATATCCTTTGTTGACAAATTCCTCTTTTACCCTTGTACCTTGTACAAATTTCGGGTTTCGAATTTTTTCGTTTTGTAGTTAAATTACAAAAAATTCAAATTATATTCAAATTATACCTACAAAATACCCATAAACATGCCGAAAACGACTAGGGTATATTTTGGGGTGTTACAATTTGAGGCAATTGATTGTGAAATGATTTGCATATGAAAAATTGCATGAGTATTGAAAATGAACTGTTTGTATAAATGTACATACTATACTGTATTTTCCTATGAATGATTTTAACATTTAATATCAAAGAATCGTTAATTCGACCGAGGATAGATTGATATACCAACAAGAGTCAAATTAGCTGATATGGAATCAAATGCAATGACGTGTCACCCGATATGTAGCCCAATCCAGACAAGATTCCAGAATGCTCACGAATCGATTTTTAATAACCAATAGCGTGCCAACTAAACCGCATCAGGTTATAAAACAAAATGTTTTTATACCGGCCTATAGCCTAACGAGACCGTGCCGGTGATTCCGTTATCCTGTGTATTGAAAGCATAGGTTAAATTCAATTAAGGGCAATGTGGACCCTACTCGATCCCCGGGCCGGCGAGACTCGTTATTAATAGAAAAAAGTGAGTTGATTTTCGAGCTTTGAAAACTGGCCCTCAATGAGGAACGGTCAGGTTCGAGTCGCCACTTACTTTTATTTTATTTATTACGGAAAAATCAAGTAAGAATAGAAAACCCCTCATTGACTCCAAACAGAAAAGCTGGCCCACTAAAACTGGGGATTGGTTAGGATCAAGTCACCTATCGAAGGTACCCTCATATGAGGAAGACCCCCAGTCTCGAATCCCCATCTACTAGTGAATTGGGTATGTGGGAGCATATATGTCAAAGATCAGATAACCTCTAAGGCTAAACATACAACTTGAATCACACCCACTTAATTGGTATCCAGCATGCTTAAGAACACTCAACCAAAAGAGCAAATGACGCGTACCTATGTTCCTTGGCCACGCGCTACATCAAAGGTTAACCAACAAACATAGCAAGCATGCATGACACTCAAACACCAAGCATCCATGCAACATTCATTACCCAACATTAAAGCACATACCTGTGGTCCCTAGCCAAGCACTGTAGGGGAAGGTTAGTCACACATTTCAGGCATACATCAATCTCTCAAAATTAAATATCAAAAGAAAAGGAAGCCAAGAGAAACCATACATTGCATCTCAACCAATCATTGATGCTACAACAACTGGTAGAAGAGACAAACATCGTCTATTTATTCAAGTAAAGAATCGCTCGAGACAAAACACTAGATTACTAGTGCTTAACTAACCACCCTTTGACCTGCATAGACCCTAATTCTTACGAATCCAAAATGGAACCACATTAACCTGGACTAAAAGACATTTCAGACCCTAAACATAGCCTTACACTGATCTGGAGTGAATGGGCTTGACTCACAAAGGTCATGGGCTCCCATTAAACTGAAATCAGACTACCTCTACAAAACCCGACAAACTGGATGATCCAATTCCCCAACCGGTCGATCCAGTTGAGAAAAATTCTAAACATTTATCAAAACATTCTTTACAAATTATGGAAACCAAAAAAACAAACGATGTACAATTAGATGCAGATGGGTGAGATTAAATCTAACATGATGCAGTACCACTAATTATTTACGAAGACAAAACTTAATGAGCCGTGATCGGGTTTGACTGTTGGCCCAGGTTGAGTAGTTCTAATTTTTTTAAAAGTCTTCCTCGTAGAGTCGAATCGAAAAAACAAAGATTGTCTGATTAATTCGAGCAGTGAAGCAGAGCACAACGATCTTAGAAGTGCCACATTTGTTGTTCTAGAAACATAGCAATGAGCCCAGGAAGATCGGGTTTCTGGCCGGTTCAGCTAGGTTGTGAAAAATCTTAAAAATTTGTCAAAATTCTTATCCTGAAAGTCAGGGAATTCAACAAAACTGAATAGATGCGAGTTTTGACTCAGAATGGCGAAGCGGAATCAAACGATACCTGAGTACCACAAGGCTGTTTGAAAAACATAACTTAATGGCTTAGAATTGTCAGGTTTCCCATTTAGTTCATCGGTTGATAGAAGTTCTCAAAATTTTTTAGAATTTTCCTCAAAGAGTCAAGAATCCAAAAAACTAAGCGAATTACAATTCGGAGCTCAGAATGATTGAGCCGTCAACTTGATATAATGCCTAAATATTTGTTATGAAAAATAGAACTTAATGAAGTAGGTTGTCCGGTTTCCATTGGTTGTTAGGTTGAGAGAAGTTCTCAAATTTTAAATTCTTCTCAAAGTCAAGAATCCAACAAAACAAAGCGGAGTACAAATTCCAACTTGAATGGCGAGAGCGGAATCGAAGCAAGCTTAGTGCTGCAAAACTAGGTTGCAAAAATCAAAGGCGAAATGACGAAAAAGAAATGGGAGAAGCACCTGACGTTCATACTGTGGGATTCACGGTGCCCCATTTTTTCTTCCTCATTTTACGCCTCGAAAACTTCTGATCCACTCTCGAAACTTTGAAATCCCATGAAAATGAGAGAATGCACTCCTTTGGATCACAGAATCCTCATCCTTTTCTTTTCCTATTTTTTTCTCCCTCCCCTTTTCTTTTCTCTCCTTTCTCCCCTTCTTTTTCATGTTTTTCTTCTCTTTTTCCTTCATAAACATCTAAGCTTACTCCATTTGCACACCTTGATCTTGGGACTCCCACCACAGATCTCGGACTTCGACTCAGTAAACACTCTTTTTTATTCGGGAGAATTCGAAAGTTGGCCACATTTATCCCTTTTCTTAACCACCAAAATTCAAATGGTTTCGAGGTGGGTTGCAAGCAGCCAATGTCCCCACATTTGGGCCTAAAACAATCACCTGGGATGATATGGGCTTATGGGCGAACAGTGATTTGGGCTTGAAATCCAGCGCTTTGGTGCTCTACGCAAGGTGGTCAGCGAGCTAGGTTATACAGGTTCCCGACTAATTCGTCAGATTGAAAAAAATTATATTTTGAGGAAATATTCCACTGAAGAATAAGGAGTCAGACAAAAGAAAGAGCGCCTGATTTCGAGTGGGATGGGAGATATATGACGAGAAACAAGCTTGGCGCTCAGAATTCAAACCTATGGCCCGAAGAATCCATTGAATGTAGGAGCTGGTTTGGTTGGTTGATGCGATTGATAAAATTCTCGATTTTTCGGAGAATTTTCAATGATTAAGGAATCGACAAAGAAAGCGATTGCATGATTTCGAGTTCGGATGGGGGAGATATGATCGAAACGAACCAGTGCTCGAATTCCAGCATACTCGATAAACTCAGATTGAGTTAAAACCTCGGGGAACTACTTGTTTCCTATGGCATCTTCTTGATAAGCAAAAAGAAGCCAAGATGACACTCTGAAATGAACTACATACGCACTCAATAGACTATTTACAAGCCCATTGATGAGCTTAAAAGTCATCTATTTTAGTTTTTCGGTCAGTTTATCCCAAGGGCGGTTATATCTTGAAATGTGGGAATAACTCACCAAGCTGGCATCGTAGGAAATTCAAGAAAGAAGGGATATTACGATAGAAGGAGCGAGAAAGTGGCTAAGCGGGAATGACACGGCTGAATGATGCTTCCTTGGCAGGGAGAGGTGCACGAGAAAGAAAGGATTTGATGTCGCGACGCCTTGGCGTGTGAAGAATCACATCGAGTCGCGACCCTGAAAACTCCGGTCGCGGCATAGGCCCGATTGAAGGCCCGAGAGCGAGCGAGGTCAATGAAACTCAAGTTGAGTGACCATAAATTAATGAAGAAACGAAGACATGATGTCGCGACACCATTTGGTGTGATGACGAGTGAAGCCAGAAGCGTAGGCGTGGAGGGTAGTGACAGCTAAATAGAAATTAGCGACATAAGATTTTTCAAGAGGCTGAACATCGGTAGCGACAATTAGAAGAGATTTGTGACATATTGAATCGAGGAATTGTTCTAGAGTGGGTATCGAGACAACTTGCCAAGAATTAAGGTCGCGAGATCATTTAGAAGTCGACGGAATCTGAAACCTTCTTTGGGAAGAATGGATGAGTGATTAGGCCAGTGATGTCGCGACCAAATAAAAGCTTCTACAGCGTATCTTTGGGAGACGATTGGTCGCGACAAAGGAATGAGGTCGCGACATAGGAAGGAAAACGAGGGATGCGCTAAAGGCAAGTCGAGTGACCAAATAGAAGCCTGCCCAGCAGGCTGAACAAGCGATGTCGCGTGAGAATGGGTTCGCGACATTAACAGCCAGTGGGCTGGTGTGCGAAATCCACGAGGGCGCATCAAAGTTAGGGCCCGACTTGAACCACATAAATAGCGAGTACCTTTCTTGAAGAGCTTGACTCTTGGAGAGAATTTCCATGTAGAGATCACAGGTAGCACAAGGCACACGTATATTTTAATTTTCTTTTACTTTGTTTTGTAGTTATTTTAGATTAGATTCTTTATTTCTTTCAAATTTTGGATACGGATGTTAGCTATTAGTGAAATTTGAATACGAAATTCTATTTCTTTAATTGCTGCTGGATCGTGCGAATTCGGAAAAATTTTGGAATTCGGATTTCCGATGTCCGTCTAAAGTGGTTCTCTTGATCGAAAGCCATTGTGGTGTAATAAAGTAATTTAGAAACCCGAACTCATTAAATAGACTCTGTTGTTAGAATTTATCTTTTACGTGGGGTATGAAGCTCTTGAACTTCAGGTTATAAATCTACTTCTTTGATTCTGAATAATACGTATCGATCGATATCGGTGTCTATGCAACAATAAGTTGTTTCATGCTCGATTTCGGAGGCCCTCGGGTGACACGGAGAGGCATTCACGAGGAGTAGTGAACAATTTCTCAAGGTATCTCGAACGATATGGAGATCCCAATGAGCTCTCTGTGAATGTAAGTTGTCATCGTCTTCTCACTTGAAATCGAGATTGAGTTGAATGATTTATCAATTTAAGCGAGAGTTCGCTCGATTAGAGCATTAAGTTGATCTCGTGTTATGAGGATCTAATCAAGGAAAGGATGAAGCACATTTCCCGAATTTTGAGGAAGAGAAACCGATAAAAAGTGTAAACCCATGCTATACATGTCTTAGAATTTAGGTTTATAGTCCATGTTCGAAGTATGAAGTATTGAAAATAAAAATATCCCGACGAGAACAACTGATTAAAGTAGTTATCTAATCCTCGACTTGAAAGAATCGAGAAAAGATTAGATGATGAATAGTCTTGTAAGGAGAATCAGCCCTTTCTACACATTCCTTAGACGGAGTTTTTAAATCTGTGGTTCATGAAATGGTCACAGTGAGTCTGCGGAATTGATGTTTCCTGATAGCGGTATTTTCAATGCTCCTTTAAAAGATAATGTCGATCTGAATTTATTTATTTTAGATTTTAGTTTTAATTCATTTTCTTTTAAATCACTTTTCTTAGTTTTATTATTTTAAGGTTTGCTAAGAATATTTCGATTTACTTTATCAAAGTCCGAATAGTATAGAGTTCGAGTAGTCGGGGTAGTTTATTGGAATTCTTGAGATCTACGTAGGTGCGATATACGGACTTAAATCGATTTACTACTTGTTCAACACAATACACTTTTAACATCTGGATCAAAACCCGAAAGAAAATGATTTACTCTTAAAGTAAGCACCCAATTAGTCTGATAGATAAGGAACCGCAATAAACAAGTTTCATGGCATTGTGCTTTGGGGATTAGATAATAGTCATTGGGTAATAGCGTATAAATTTGTATAGGTATTCAATTTAATACGAGAAAGAGGTGAACAAGTTTTTGGCGGATTCTGGGGATCGAAAGAATTTGATGAATCGATATTCGGACGAAAAGCGAAATACCTAGTTTGGACATAATTTATAAAAGAAAATAGAAATTTTGCAAAAATATGATTGGCAATGATGGTTGCCGAGCTCTTGGGGGTACATGGAAGCTTCGTGTTAATCTGATTTTTGGTATCATGACTCCATTTGATCTCGGTATATTATAATTTCGAGAGTTAATTCATGCACGAGACGGGGATCTGAGATTGTTGCTTGTGAACAACGAGATCGAAAAGAACATAGAGAAATTTAAGAAAGGTTCCAAGTCTGAAATAGCGAGATGGCAGACGAAAGTTAGTAGAAGGCCGGTCGACCGAGGAATTCGCGTGAAGTACCTCAGAGCGAGACATGGAGGACTTACGGAGACAGTTATCAGATGAATACTCATCGGTGGGAACTGACCGTGATATATCTTGGCACAATTTTGAGCTCGAGCCGACCACGATCACCATGGTTGTGAACCCGATTCCGCAGTCACCCTCCCCAAAGATCCCGACAAACACTTGAGACGGTTTCGAGAATGGCAATCTGAGTTAAATTGAATGGTGTGAGACGGAAGTTATTAAGGCTGAGTTGTTTCCATTCTCTTTAAGAATATAGGCGCATCATGGTTTGACTCACTACCATATGGATACATTAATACATGGGAAGAGGCGTGGAAGCTTACTGGCAATTCTTTCCTCGTCCCTCACTGCGAGCGAGAGAGTACTCTTCGAAACGAGGGAAGATGAGAGTGTACCTTGCTTGGGAGAATCTGAAGAAATTCTTGAAGAGATGTCCCATGGGATAGACCAGAACCGCGAGAATGGACATCTTCACACCACTCAGTGAATTATACCTCAAGGTATAATAGATGCGGCTGCGGCGAGACATTCGAGAAGAGAAGAGCGAGAAGAGCCAGGCGGTGATCGAGGATCTTGCTAGGTGCGACATGAGACCTCCTTACTGAGATCTCGGGGGAGGCGAAGCATTAGAATAAAGGAAATGGAATGATTGAAATTTGACAGAGATGTACGCCGTGGGTAGGAGTTGGATGCATTGATGCATCGGTTGGATAAAAGAATGCACTCTGCCGAATGAGATAGGAAGCGGTGGAAAGAGAAGAGTAAATAATCTTTGAGGCGCGGGGGTTCTGTACGTGGAGGAGGCTAACTATTTGAAACGAGCACGAGGCGTATCATTTGAGCCTAACTGACATGACCATTATACCCGGCATTAGAGGAACCAGGTATTTCTCTTATGGTGGAGGAGCCTGACACGATCGAGACATAAGTGAAAACTTCAGTGGTATGCTCCACGAATTCAGTGACAACGAGGAGAGGGGCGTATAGATATCGAGAATTCGAAAGGACTCGAGACCTTTGAAGACCAGGATCTTTGCGAGTTCATGGGGAAAATAAAAACAACAAACTTCCATGAACAAGGTTTGCGGAATTGGAGGCTTGAAACCAATTCTCGAAATTTTAGGACAACCGCGATGCCTCTCGAGAACACAAGAAGCCTTGAATGGGGCGGCGGCTATCCTGCGAATCAAATTAAAGATGCTTTCAGGTGACACGAAAAATCCCAGAAAGGCTGCGTAGGTGTACTGGCTTAGAGTGGAAAGAATTAGAGAAGAGGAAAGTCGGGAGAAATTAAACCTTGCTTGAGGGAGGGATCACGAAAATCTTGATTCAGGGAAAGAAAGGAAGAAGAAGCGGCGGCCAAGAAGAAGAAGAAGCGAAAAAGCCTAGAATACATGCACCAGTTCCATTCCGTAGGAGCTACTTGAAGTCAGAGATAGGAAGCCGGTTCGCAAAGTTTTGAAAACTTTCGAAGTTGGAGAGATAAGCATGCCATTCATAGAAGTGGTAACTCGAATGCCACTTTATGCGAATTCTTGAAGAAATTTTAAGCGAAGAGAAGATTTACTGAGGAGGAAGGAGTAGTGAATCGTAGCACTTGCGGTGTAGTGATAAAGAGAATTTACGAGAAGATGAAGAAGACCCGGGAAGTTTCACCATTCTTACCTTGTCTGGGAGTTTGAAATTAAAAAGGCTCTTTGTGACTAAGTGCAGTATTAACTTAATGCCATTATCTGTTCTGAAATTAAGTTTGGGGGCTTACTCCATTCTTGTTACTCTCGATAGCGAGATAGAACGATAGCGAAAGCGAAGAGTCATTGAAGATGTGCTTGTTAAGGTGGGGAAATTTGTTTCACTTGTGACTTTATCATCACGGACATTGAGCAAGGGTCCTGAGAGTCCCTGCTGCTGCTTAGGAAGGCCATTCCTAGCAGCTGGAGGCTACTTTAATAGATATGCGGAAAGGGAGTTCTCACTCTCGAGGGTTGGGAGAAGAAGCGACTTACTTGATGCTCTCCCAGTTTGAAGGAATTTAGACACGAGATAGGGAAGATTACAAGTTAGTAGATGATCAATACATCTCAATGACTGCGATTGTTATTATGATTGTAATGCTCGACTTCCTATCAGTGAAAATGAGATGAATTTGATATCTTGAAGGTGTTAGTCGATTTTCCGCATCGGTTGCAGCTCTCTGAAGGTGTTGAGTCTTAAGTAACGGAGCATGGACAATGGAATAATAATGAAGAAGAAATTTCATCAGAGACAGTCTCGAGAAGGGCTAGTTTTAAAAGAGTTGCAAGTCATCACGAAATATGCTTACTTGGAGCTACCAAGAGTAAGCCGATGATTATCTCTATGAACTGTTGATCTTGCGAAGTTGCTGAAAATTTTGAAAAGTGCTCCGAGGAGTATGGTGGCAGTCCATAGATGAATTAAAGGGTATCGATCCGTCGATATGCATACCTGAAATCTTGCTGGAGAAAATGCAAAACCATCTATTGAACATCAAGAAAGCTGAACCAGTCATAAGAGAAGCGTGAAGGAGTGCTCAAATGGTTGAATCTTTGGTTTATATATACAATCTGACAGTCCTTAGGTTGTGATCCATGTGGTTCCCAAGAAAGGTGGGTTCTTGTGATCGAGTAAGAAAAAATAAGTTAATTCCGAAAAACGGTGGCGAGGTGATATGTAATTCACAGGCGAACCTGGCAACGGGAAGGGATCATTCCCGTTGCCCTTCGTGATCGAGATGTTGAACTGGTGCGAGGACACCCTCATTTTGTTTCCTAGATGGATATTCGGCTATAACCAGATTGCATTGCACCTGAGGACCCGGGAAAACTACATTCACATATGGCACCTTTGCCTTGAGAAGGATGCCATTTGGGTTGTCTCGATGCTCACTGCACAGGTGTATGATGTCCATCATTCTGAGATTCTGTTCAGTTGAGGAGGGTGTGGAGATTTTTTATGGATGACTTCACGGTATATGGATCGATTTGAGCATTATCTAAACAACTGGAAACGATTAGCTAAAAGATGATCACAGGACACGGCTAACAAGCACAGGAAAAGTGATATTTCATGGTAACATGAGTGTTCTTGGTCTGTAAAATTTGCACTCTGGGACTAGAAGTAGACCAATCAAGGTTTTGGAGTCATCAGAACTCTGCAGCCCACAACGGTAAAGAGTAAAGGTTTCTTGGGACATGCTGGATTCTATGGAGGGATTCATCAAAGGCTTTAAAAAATAGCAGACCATTATGTAGATTATTGGAGAAAAGCACAAGGTTTAATTTTGATGGCTCACTGCAAGGCCAACTTTGAAAGAAATCAAGATCAGATTAGTTCTAAGCACTTTATCATAGCTGCACGAGAATGGGATCGAGTTCGAAATAATGTGTGATGCGGTGGTTAATGGGAGGCATGTGGAAGCGAAAGAAGAGAAGGTGAGGCGCGTATGCTATACTGAGACCTTCAATGACAGAAAACTATTCCAGCTCAAAAGAGTGCATAATTTTGCTTGTGAGAAATTGATTATACATTTTGGGATCATGTCCTCAGTTCTACCCTTTGACCATCAGCAATCGAAATATCGATTAATAGAAAGGAAGCCAAGCCAAGGCGATGGTGGGTGTTTATTGCCTCTGAGAGTTTGATCTGGAAATTGAAGATGAGAAGGTTGTGACAATGTGATGGTAGATCCTTGTCCCGGAGTGAAAAAACAAAGTAGAAGAGGAGGCGGGTGCGGAGAACTCCGGATGAGCAAGCGATTTTAAATTATCATTCAGCTCTGCTTAATTTATCTTTGATATTGAATTACTTGGCTGTGGAGTAGTGCCTCTAGGAATTCAGCTCTATGAAAAGAAAGCTAATGACGTGATTATTACATACAGGATGACCCATTGCTATTTAAAAGAGGTCTTGACATGATTATAAGAGAGATGTGTGTGAAGAGTGGGTGTGCAAAATTTTGAATGAATGTGCTGCCATCACCATATAGGAATAATTTTAGGAAAAAACGATCATAAGATGCTGAATCTTGGTTTTATTGGCCTTATCTTTATAGTGTCTTTGAATGGTCAAATTATGCTGATAGATGCCAAAGATTGGAAATATCTAATGAGAAACAAATGCCCCTATAAGGCTATTGGTGGTGCGCAAACATGTTTGATGTATAGAATAGATTTGGTACAAAACTTATCTGGCAGCGGTGGATTATGTCCCGTGGGTGGAAGCGATAAGCTTATAAAGAATGGCCTTCTTAAGTGGTGAGTTTCTTACAAAAGACATTTTGAAATGAGATTCGAACACCCGGGACTATCTCATCGTGTGGGGAAGCCTTTGCAAACAAAATATTTACAAAGCTCACTTGAAGCAGTATGGGATCAAACATAAAATGAGCCTATTATCACCCAGACTAATGTGGTGAAATTTCAATAGGAGATTAAAGGATCCTTGGAAAGGTGTAGTTCAAGCGCAGGAAAAGATTGGTCTTCCAAACATTGATGCACTTTGAGAACTACGGACGACATTCAAAACTCCATTGGGATGTCCTATCTGAGTGGTCTTGGCAAACCATGTCACCTCCCTGCAGGCTGAATGCAGCCATGTGGGCCTCAAGAAGGCTGAACCCGATTTCAAAATTGCAAAGGCCTCCAGAATTGAATGAACTGAAGAGGCTGAAAGCGAAGCCTATGATAATGCTAGAATATGCAGAGACAAGACAAAAGAAATGGCATGATCAAGGATTACGAGGAAAGATTGACGGGGGGATGGGATTACGCTATTTAACTCCGATTAAGATTATTTCCGAGGGTTGAAATCAAAATGGAGTGGACCACATACGTGGTGTCAAGTACTACCTTTGGAGCATGAATTGCCTTTCAGGGGGTGATCTTTGGGGAAGAATTCAAGGTTAATGGTCAAGAGTGAAGCAATATCTCGTGAAGAAAAGGAAGAACTCGGTGGTGAATTGAGAGAGAGAGAAGGCTTAAAACGGCTAGTCAGCTAAGGACTCAAACGAGCGACTCATGGGGTAACCCATATAGATTTTGCTTCTTTATATAGATTTTGATTTTTTTAATTACTCGTTTTGATTTTTTTTTATTCTTGTAATGATTTGTTAGGACTTGCTAAGTTAGTATTTGATCAATTAAACCCTTTTTGAAATTGTTACATTGTGCCTATGCAAAATCGCAGGGCTCAGGTGAGAAAGAACCAACTCTAAGACGGCTCCGGCCTTGCAAGGATAGAGGCGACTTGAAAAGCGGAGTATTTTCTCCACTAAACAAATTACATTGGAAAATAAATAGAATGCATGTTTGAATTGTTGTTTGGGAGTGCTGTGGATGTTAAGAATTTGAAAAATTAATAAGGAATTTAAAGTATACGATCGTCAAATTTAGGGCAATCTACGAGACTAAGTCGCGACGTTGCAACTTAACATAGTAAATGTGAGGAGAAACGAAACGGTCGCGTGAAAGTTATGTATGACCAGAACATTTGAGGTCGTGACAGAACATTTGGGTCGCGACAAGAACAATTCCTTCAAAAGAATAGTGAAGGTCGCGACAACTCAACTATGTCATGAAATTACTTGTTGACCAAAAGGGGGTAGAAACCGAGATCTTCGCGGCATTGATATATATTGTCCTCCACAACTTACTTATGCCATGACAAACAATAAGTGTTCGCGACATAGAAAAAAAGATAATGCCAGTAGAGCCTTAAATCTCGCCCTTTATTTAATATTGCAGCACACAATTGCGGCCTGAAATTTAAATTCACGACAAGCGCTGACCTTTAAATAGTAATAAAGAGTCCACCAAATAATATGATTGAATTGCAAATGTTGAGAAACTCCCTCCACCACTATTTCATTCCTTGAAGCAAATACAACTCTTCATCTTCGCCTACTCTCTGGTTTTTCAATTCTTGCAAACCCAAGATCCAAAATTCTTCCTAAAAACATTCCTATTTCTCAAATGGCGGTACGTCGACCCTCGTTTCAAATCTAAAGTGAGATCATGGAAGAATACCATTTGAAGGGGAAGTTTATCGAGACCAACAGGAGAGACCCCTATCGTCGGAACCATCGAAGTTCAACGGTTCCAGAAAGCAGAGAAAAAGGGGAAGAAAAACAGCAAGAAGGAAGGCGAATTCGTATCGAGAAAACTCTCCGTGGAAGAATACTATCTGGGTAAGGGGTTTGTCGGAGAAAGAGGCTGACAAGCTCATGTGTCTCCCTTCCAAGGAACTAATGAGACAAAGAGGTTGGGAAAACTTACGCAGAAGCATCAAAAAGTCAGGATCACAGACGGTGGATTCGAATTCTACTCGACTGTGGTGGGGAAGGATAACTGTTTACTCTTGGAGGAGTTTGGGTCTTAGGTATGGAGCGAAAACCATCAATGAAATGTACGGAATGGAAGAAATGTGAAAGCATGGATCAAATTCAAAGAGAAAGATGATAGACAACCCAACCGTGAAGATTACGAAAGTTGTGAGACGGTAAAGAGTATGGTCGAGGAAAGGAGAGCAAAGACCCTCGCGGGAGATTTAACAGAGGCAAAGGTATGGTTTTACTTTACGGCCTGCAGTATGGTTTACCAAGCATATACGCGCGATTGCGGGAACAGAAGCAATCATTCTTTATGCTTTATCTTGAAGGTGCGAGATTAATGCGGGAGCGATCATTTGAACTCGATAATGAGATACCATGAGAAGGGGAGATAAAGGGGTTTGATCCTCGCCCGGCAACTATCAAGGGCTATGTTTGAGGGGCGTGTAGGAACCCAGGAAGAAGAAGAAGAATGCCCCAAGGTTTCACCACTAACTACGATAGGAATTAAGCAAAGAGACTGAATCAAAGAAAAGAGTTATAATAGAAGCGAGATTCAAGAGAAGAAAATGAGAATGCAAAACGAAGCGGGACACCCTTGGTTCTGCAGTTAAGAAAGAAGAAGATCAAACGTCGAGAAGAGAACATACTTTATGTTTCTGGAGGACCAGGAAGACAAGATGATGGAAGCCCTATAAATTTCTCGGCCCCAGCAGCGACTCTTCTACTATCGAGGAACCAGAGATTTCCGGGAACACGGTAGAAGCTCTAGGGAGCTCGGGAATAATCAAATAATGGAGATGCTCAGTTCCATTGAGAAGAGAATGGAAGAAAGAGAAAGGAATGGAGCATCCAGCCAAAAATTCGAGAGAAAAGTATAGGCCCAGATGAAAAGAAAGATCGACAATGGAAGAAAAGAAATGAACGAAGGGAAGAAGCCGGATGAAGGAGATCATGGAGCATCAAGAGGGAAAAATTCAAGAAGGAAATGGAGAAGAATCACGATCTATTGGAAAGTTGCAGTGAGCCATGAGTCATTTCTGACAATCATTATGATGCATTGATTCACCAAAACTCCTGGCACAATCGCGAAAAGGACTCGAGATCGAAGCTAAAACTATGGAGCGGATCAAGGGATTCAAATTCCTCTACATATCAATGTTCAAGGACTTAGAGAGAAGAGGATGAAGGAAGAGATAAAGAGCTTGGTGACAAAGATGCCTTTGAAGAAAAGTGCGGCTTGAAAATTTGGTTGATCAACAATCTTTCAATTTTAGAAGTCATGGCCGAATGGAGAATTTCTGATAGACACACATTGGGAAAAGACAAGATGATCTGAACAAAGGTTGGTCTATAGCAATTGATCCTTGAAGAACGGATAGAGAGGAGAATGACAAGAAGAAGAAAGAAGCTGAAATGAAATTTCCCAAATTCTCTCCTAATTTGGCTGCTTGATACGGATTCTCCCAACATGCTCCTCCCCAAAAGACAAAAATAAATCTTCCATTGGTTATCCCTTCTCTTCCTCTCTTAGGATTTGTTATTCTCAACTTTAGCATCATATCATGAATAAAATAAGAAAATTTGTTAAAAAGAAATGTTTGATGTTGCTTGCAGTTAGATTGTATTGTTACTTTTTGTGAATTGTTAGGAGAATAACATTAGGATTTAGTTCAAGAATGAAAATGCTGATATCATAATGCGAACTAGTTGGAAGTAGTTTGACTAGAAGATATTTGAAACGAATAATTCTGAATAAGGGCGAATGACATATAATTGAATTAAAACTCAAATTGCATAATTGACTTGAATTTAGGCGATGAGTCCAAAGATAGGAAAGTCATACAATTGAAGGAGCAAAATATATTTTTGAGTTTGTAATATAAACAGTAAGCCAAAGAACCTGGTGAACCTTAAATCATGTAACTCCTCATCAACTGAAGTGAGTCAAGGACATCCTTAGGGTTTTTCACAGTTAATCAAACCGAATTCTAGAACTTGTTAGATTATTGATCGCGCGAAATCCTAGGTGGCTACAACTAACAAGAAATGATGCAGCTATCCTTGGCAGCTTGAGCCATTCTCCTAGCTCAATTTATTTATATGCTTCGTACACCTTAGTTCCCGAATTTGAGCTAAAACAATCCTTATCTTCAAACAAGCCATTGGAAATCCTAAGCCATCCTAGATAATTAATCCTCCAAAGAAAGAACCT
Source organism: Tetrastigma voinierianum (assembly GCA_016808115.1). NCBI lineage: Eukaryota > Viridiplantae > Streptophyta > Magnoliopsida > Vitales > Vitaceae > Tetrastigma > Tetrastigma voinierianum. The sequence goes on from JAEQBH010003707.1 coordinate 948,989, forward strand.
CGATTACCCAAAATTCAAAAGCAAGGAGGAAGAGATAAAGTCTGGGAGTATGTATATTTTTTGGGAACTAAAGGAGAAAATACGTAAAGGGGTGAAGAGAGAAAGATCTAAAGGTGAATATACAAATGTAAAAGAAAGCTTAAAGGAAGAAGTTTTGTCTTGTGGCCTAACTCTCTTGAACAATTAGTTCTTAGGGTGTTTCAACACCTAGCACCCTAATGCCAATCGGTATGGGAGTTACTAACCCAAAGTTCTAAGAGTGTTAGAAAGCCTAAAAAGATTAACATTGCACTATTCCTGAATGGTGACAGAGAAAAAGTTCCAACAGTGTGAAGTACAAATGAGAAATGGGAATGAACAATTTTAAACAAAAGAAATCAAGAAGATACCCCAAAGATGAAGTTTGGGGGAATCAATTAAAGAAATTGCAAGGAAAAGAAGGGCAACAGCTATAAAGTGAGAAGAGTCCGTAATCTTAACCTAAAAAGTTCCATCCATCCCACCAAAGACCCAAGCCTGACATTACAAACCCAAAAGACCTGATTGATCTTGAAGGTTGGAATTACCTACATTAGTGAAGATCAATATGAACAACAAGCATATGGAATTTGGAAAATCTTGAAAGGATCAAAACTGTGAAGGACCTCAGAGGGTTAATCGACTCACTAAGAAAAAAGAGGAAGAAGACCTCAACCTACTTTTCAAACAGGATCAATCGACTATACCGTTTATAGAACAAATTCAACAATTTAGTTTGTACACCGGATTGAGTAGAGACTAACCTTCATCCTGGACTTGAAGCTAGATATACAGAAAAGAATGCAATTCTAGTCTTTAAATTAAATTGGTTGCAACTGCAAAACAAAACATAAAAATGTCCTTTTGTTTGAGGACAAACAAACCTTTCTTTTCTTTGCTCGGGGACAAGCAAAATTTAAGTTTGGGGGAGTTTGATGAGCTTAAAAGTCATCTATTTTCAGTCCATTTTTCTGATTGATTTCTATCTAAAAGGACTGGATGATATGCAATGCATTAACTCACTAAACTATATATGCCAGGAAATTCAAGAGAAAGAGGATATTGCGCAAGAGAAGGAGCGTGAAGTGGCCGAGAAGGAAATGACACGACCGGGCTGAATGATGTCGCAACAGGAGAGGTGCACGAGGAAGAAAGGACCTGATGTCGCGACGCCTTGACAATAATGAAGAATCACATCAAGGTCTCAACCACAAAACTTCAGTCGCGACATAAGGGCAATTGAAGGCAGAACGAGCAGGTCGCAATAGAAACTCCAAGTCAGGCAACCATAAATTAATGAAGAACAAGACATGATGTCGCGACACCATTTCAAGGTCGCGACAAAATTGAAGGCCTAGCAGTAGACATGGAGGTCGTGACACATAATAGAAGTCGAGACATAATATTTTCAAGAGACTGAACATCGAAGTCGCGACAATTAGAAGAGGTCGCGACATCAACACTGAATCAGGAATTGTTCCTAGAGTGGGTATCAAAGACAACTTGCAAGGAATTAAGGTCGCGACGCCATTTAGAGGCTCACTAAAAGATGAAACCCTTGGGAAGAATGGATGAGTGATTAGACAACTCCATGTCGCCAATTCAAATAATAGCTTCCCGCGACGATGCCGAGATTGACTAAGGTCGCGACAGCACCGAGGTCGCGATATAGGAAGAGCCAAGGGATGCTAAAGGCAAGTCGCGACCAAATAAAAGCTTCCTCGCGATAAATGCTTAGATTAACCGATGTCGACAAAGAATCGAGGTCGCGACATTAACAACCAAATGGGCCGCGACCAAATCCACAAGGAGGCGCATCAGTTAGGGCCCAACTCGTAACCCTATAACAAGCAGCCGCTTATTGGAAGGAAAGCAGCCTCTTGGTCGCCGAAGGCTCGTAACGATCCGTAGCCTAAGGCTCATGTATTTTAATTTTCTTTTACTTTGTTTTGTAGTTATTTTAGATTAGATTGCTATTTCTTTCAAATTTTGATCTGGACGTTAGCTGTTAAAGTAGAAGCTGAATGCACTTATTTCTTTCAAATTACCGTCAGATCGCTCGAATTCCAAACAAATTTTGGAATTCGATTTCCAAAGGTTCGATCTACGCTGGTTCTCTTGATCAAAGCCATTGTAGGGTGTAATAGCAATTTAGAAACCCAAATTTCCATTGAATAGACTCGTTGTTAGAATTTATCTTTCCTATGAAATTTATCGTAGTTAACGAACTTCAGTTTATAACCTAATTTGATGGTTCCTCAATATTTCAGATCTCATCCCAATATCGTCCTATACCGTAATAGGATTGCTTCATGCCCGATTTCCAGGAGGCCCTCTGAGTGACACAGAGAAGGCAATCCTTAGAGTAGTGAACAATTTCTCAAAGGTATGCGAACCTGATAATGGTGATCTAATGAGCTCTGTGGATGTAAGTCGATAAATCGTCTTCTCACTTGAAATCGAGATTGAGTTGAATGACTTATCAATTTAAAAAAGCAGAGTTCACCCTCGATTCGACAGTGTTCAATCCCGTGTTAGCAAGGATCTAATCATGAAAGGATGAATCTGCTCCACTTTGGAGGAAGAGAAACCAAGAAAGTGTAAACCCATGCTATACCTATGTCTTAGAGCCAAGGTTTACAAATTCATGTCTGTGGTATGAAGTATTGAAAAAGAAAAACATCCGTAACAAGGCAACCTGTGACAGCAATATCTAATCCTCCGACTTCGAAAGGAATCGTAAAAGATTAGATGATGAACAGTGCCGTAAGGAGAGATCCAACTCCACTACCCTATTCCTTGGATAGGTTTTAAATCTGCGGGTTCATGAAGCAAAGGCGTATAGTCTCAAGGCAGGAATTGATGTTTCACAATAGCGTATTTCTAATGCTCCCTTTAAAAGATAACCTGATCACCGAATTTGTTATTTTAGATTTTCTTTTAATTCATTTTTCTTTTAAAATCACTTTTCTTAGTTTTTATTATTTTAAGGTTTCAAGAATATTTCAATTGCTCACCAAGCCAAATAGTATAGAGTTCGAGTAGTCGTGGTAGTTGATTGAGAATTCCTTGAGATCTCTCAGGTACAATATCCGGATTCTAAACTGACACTACTTGTTCGACTCCGTACACTTGCAAAAGATCCCCGGATCAAAAACCGAAAGAAAATGATTTACTCTAAGGAAACCAATTTTTAATTAGTACAATAGATAAGGAACACAACAAACAAGTTTCATGGCATTATTGCTGGCGATTAGATAATAGTCCTTGGGTAATAACGCTATAAATTTGTATAGGTATTTTGGTCCATCACAGAAAGAGGTGAACAAGTTTTTGGCCGAGGCTCGGAGACCGACTAAGCCTAAAAGGGCCATAATGGTGCTATATAAGAACGATGGGTGAGTGTGACACCCATAGGATAAATGCAAGTGTTGAGGGACAAAATTAAGGGTCTACAGGAAAATTGATAAGGAAAATTTTAAAGTGCATGATTTGTATTTTGAATGATTTATTGCATATGAAAGTGCATATTTGGAATGATCAATAAACTGTAAATGAATGTATATGAAATGAATATATGTATTGTATTGCATTGATCATTCAAAAGGTTCAAAAGCATTGTTTAGAAAAGTTGTGGCTAATTTGAAGCAACCGAAATAGAAGAGAGAACTATATAGAACTACGCCATGAAATGCTTAAAGAGCTTTATCATCGCACAGGTACCGAGTGAACATGTACGAAGACGTAGACCGCAGTGAATCAGAGTCATCGTCAAAGTCACACGAAGGATAAGTAAAGCTCCGTCATATGAATACATGAAATTGATTTGACTCTTTTTGTACAAAACCATTTTGTAAATATTTTGATATTGAAAACGGCTTGTAATGCCGTATTCTATAAATGTAAGAAATGGGCCAAATGGGCATGAAATGCCACATCGAATGAAAAAAAAAAAAAGGGTTTTGTGATCAAATGATGGGCCCCCTTTATGTTAAAGTGGTATTTACGTATATATATTTTTTCATTGAGTATTTGAAATGTGTTTGGAAAAGTAATTGTATTTGGATTATTCGAAATGATTAAAAAAAAAAGAGTGAAGATCGCGTCCCCGAGTTCGGCCTCCGGGTCGAGTCAAGTACGGCAGCGCAGGCCGTCACAAGGACTATAAATACTCGTTTTTTAGGTTTTTAGGGCAACAGGGAGGTAGGAGAACACATCTCATGGGGTTTCTCTCTCTAAACTGCCCATTTTCTTAGTTTTGCTACATATTTTTATTTTAGTAGATCTTAGAGTAATTTTAGAGCAGATTTTATTTGTATTGAAGAGATTTCGGTGTTGTACATCAAAGATTCAGATTTCATTACTGTTTAGGCAAAGATTGAAACTAAAATCTGGATTTTTCTCTCACGCCTTGTCTCTTGATTTCTTTATTCATTTTTTTTACTTTTTGTTTGATTGGTGATGATTGGAATCCAATAATGGAACATTAAACACCATCTAGGGGTGGGGATTAATTGTTGAACATTCAGATTTGTAGATTCTTAGTTATTTTATGGGTTTGAAGACTGAATTTATATAATTGGTACTATTCATATAATTAGTTGTTTAGAATATTAGTAGCTTATACCTAGAAAAGAGCTGTATCTTGCTCTGATTTTTAGGAGGCCCTCTGAGTGACACAGAAATGGAGATACTTGAGAGTAAAGCGCAGTAACTTGGGGGTATGTTAGACTAATATTTTGGAACTAAAGAACTCTAAAAGATTACTTTGATAGATCACTAATTTACTCATGGTATGGGGATTAATTAGATGATGTATCAGTTTAATGTTTAGAGGTCTCACCTCGATCTAATAGAATGATCTTGATCCCGTGTTAGCATAGATCTAATCAAGGAGAGAGATAACTTTATTAGATTTGATGGCTGAGATACCAATTACATTGGAGAAGGCTTGCATTGTCCTGTCTATGGGGGCAAGAATTATTCAGTCCTAAGAAATGGTTGTGAAGTATTGGAAAAGAAAAACAATCAAATCTTAATGAGGGTCATATTTTACAAGTAGCTATTTAGACCCATTTGTCCTGGAAATGAATATGGTGTGTTAAATAGTGAAATGTATAGTGTCAAGAGGAATCCAAGGCTATACTACATTGCTTTGGACAAATTCAGCATTCAACTCCCAAATGTTGCACTTCCAAGGGAATGCAAATTGATTGTTAAAAAATTATCTCATCCCTAGTGCCTCTCTTCATACATTTTAGACTTAAGTAGTTGTTTGTTTGGTAAATTTTAGGATTAGTTTTAAATCAGTTTTTATTTCAATTAAATTTGCTTTATTCCACATCCTATTTGGTTGCCTAAATAGTGAAGAACCCTTGTAATTAGGGTGCTCAAATTTCAATTAGAGAGAACCTTCAATCCTCGTGGGTGATTTATATCCTAATTCTAGAGTCCACTTTATTACTAGATGCACTCGTGCACTTCATGGTCAGGGATGAGTGTTGGTAATGTTTTTCATTTTAGTACGCTTACTTTTGTTTCAAATCAGTTTTTGAGTATTAACCACATTTACTCCCTTGACCATATTTTCATATATACATCATTTGGTAATAACAAGTTTTTAGCGCCGTTGTCAGGGACTTTAGTTAGTCTTTGGTAACCGTGTCAAAAAATTGGTCAACAAGTTTTTGGCGACATCCACAGGTGTAGACCCTGCACCTGAAAGGGTTGTTCCATAAAGGGCGAGCCATGTTTAGTAGAGAATACCTCCTATAAGGGCTACTCTCCACCTAAGTTCACATGCAATGTTTACTCAACATTTCACATTCACATTCCAACAAGAACATGCAAATTCTATATGGAATCCTACATGCCATGCCATGGAATGAGATGAGACTCAATCATGTACCACCTGAGCCCTCACCGACACCCTTACACAACGCCTAAGCCCATGTGTGATTAACCGTCATTCTGGATGACATCCAATGATCATTTTCAAAACAATTTCATTTGTTTATAAACCAAAAGCTTTTTGGATGATACATCACGGTGATCATTTTATATTTAAAATCATGCGCCTTTTTATGAGTAGTGGATTTCTAGTGTCCCACCACGGGCTCTGCAAACCTAGGCACTTTTAATACGGCCTTTCAAATCGGGACTATGTCTCGACCATACCGTAGGTTTTTCACCCGAGGGGGACTTATCCCTTCTTAAGCCGATAACTTCATTAATATGATTTTCGTTACTATTTTATTCAACCGTGCGACTTTGTTGGACATTGTCCCATTTACCGAACCCACCCAATCAAACACCAAACGCAGTGTCAATTCATTAACCATGCACTCGTACCCATTTAATGCGATGTACCTGTGCATATGCAATGCAATATGTCATTGCATGTTCTATCATGTCACATGCATAATGAATGCTACATGGACAACACAATCAACACCACTTACCAGTGTCCTGGACAATCACATCACCTGCATATGACTTCCATACATCATTTCATTCATGTCAATATATCATACAAGAATATTTTAATATTCACATTCAACGTGTCATTCTATGATCAAGCAATGACTCACACACATGCAAGCCATGTAATGGTCATTGAACATAACAATTCATCACATGTCAATACGTTGGAGTACTCATATTGACATCCAAACAGGTCACTACATTGTCAAGTAGTGGCCCACTCACAGCCAAGCCATGTCATGGCCATTTGCACATATAAACTCATCACATGTCAACATGTTAGAGACACATTGACATCCAAACATGTCACTCTTAGTCAAGCAATGACATAATCAAACAAGTCACACAACGGCCCTCGAAGCAAGCCACAAGTTCGCCTAGGCGAAGTGGTTCGCCTAGGCAAGCAACGCCTCCCCTAGGCGGACCAGAAAGTCCATCTTCACTATCCCCGGGTTCAACTAGGCGTGCATGCCCATGCCTAGGCGTGCATGCCTACGCTTAGGCGAACCCCTTCGCCTAGGTGAAGAACCAACCTTCCATGGGAAGATCCACAACTTCGCCTAGGCAAAGAAACATCGAGCATAACCCAAAAACCTTGTTTTTCTTCGCCAAATAGGCCCTTAAACGAAAAACCCTCTTTTCCTGGCCTAAAGATGGAAAGTAAGCCAAGGTAGGAAGAATCCCTTACCTTTAGGAGCAGGATACACGGGTAGGAAGCCTCTTAAACTCAACAACTTCGATTTCTTGAAATCTCCCTTCTTGGAACTTCGGCGAAATTCCTCTTTCCAGGTATTCACGCATACCCCTTGTCAATGCGATGAACTTTAGTAATTAGATCAACGAAAACCGACCAACGGAACTCTGTAGATCTTGGGAGGAAGCCTTGGCTTTCCTCTTTCTCTCTTCTCCTCTCTCTCTTGATCAAAACCAAGAAAATGGGCCTGTCTCTAATTTCTCTTTGTCCCAACTAAGTTTGCTGGATGTGGCTCACGTCAGCTCACGTGTCCACCCTCGTTTGGGTCCGATTCTGGCCCTCAACGATTTATTTCGTCTTCGTTCAAGTTCAAATTATATCCCATGAACTTGACTCAAGTCATTTCTTAACTTCCGAGATTTTCGTAAACAATCTCGTCCTTGGGAGTCATTAGACACCCATCACCCCGAAAAACATGAAAATAAGACTGCCTGTAATTCAACGTAAATTCGTTCTGTGAATCAGATTTCATGGAGATTTAACTAACTATGAAGTTCTGCTTTCATCACCCGAGATCTATAAAAATTTCCAAGTTTTCATCTTGTACTATTCTACAATTTACCGTTTTGCCATTTTTTAGAAAAATTCGATTTTTCTCGGATTTTATAGGTGGGGCATCCGAGTCTTGTTTTTTTTTTTAATATTAAACAAACTCTTTGAGGAAGGAGCCTTAGCATCTTGGATTTGTAATAAGTTTACAGTTCAATGAGCACGCGGATTTTCTCAACTTCACAAAAGGAGTCTTTCGCCTCTGGGGCGCACGCCAAGAGTCACCTCAAGCCATGAGTGAGCGAACCCTTTACTCCTACCGGTGGATGCCGCATTGCAAACACGATGGGAGTGCTTCAAATTTCCCACCTTAGCCTCTAGTCAGTGCCTCCCTTTGTCTGCTAGCCAAGATATTATGCCTTCGCCGCCGTCAATTTCCACATACTCCGTTACCTCCTTTGAGCCGAGGAACCCAGACTCGCCTCCAGACCTCGTATACGCATTTCAGCCCTCTGACCAAGTGCGATGGGACGTCAGCTGGCGCCTAAGGGTGCTGCAATACTTAACCATAAGCTCAAGATGCCTTACCCAAAATAGTGTCGTTAGTAAACAAACATGAACATGGATGTGCATAAAAAGGAAAGGCATAGGATTACCAAGGCTACCATTTGGAAGGGGGTAGAGTCCCTCAAAAGGTCCTGGACCTTCTTTGTCACCATCGGCCTGTAAACGGAGACTAGCTCGGAGATAACCTCTTCCTTTGGATCCTTTAGTAGGGGCTTCTAGAACAACATGGAGTCTGCCATGAGACCCTCCAAGGAAGGAGGGGATGCAGCGTCCTCCACGGGCGGGGATGGTTCAGGGACCGTTGCTACCTTCCCTTTCCCCTTGCCGATTGTGGGCACCTCTCTGGGACCTTGCCTCACAGCCCCCATTCTTATACCCGGGACAAGGATGGTCACCGCCTGGCACTCACCGGCGTGGCCGCACTACCAGCATCGCTCATCAAGAGGTGTGGTAGTGATAGTCTTCGGCGTTTCCTGAGAAACCTCCCTTGGCCGAGGGATAAAGGATCTTCCCCTAGCCTGGGGCGGTCGTTGGAAGCCTCCCACTACTACAGCTCGATCACACCTTCAGCCTCTAGCTCCCTCGACCCCTTTAGTTGAGCCTGCGGGTCACGTCGAGGAGGAGGCGGGGGATTGGGAAGTCTTCACCAACGATCATCTCCTCGGTCTGCTCCGAGGTTTAGGCCTTGATCCCATACTGAATGCGAGAGAAAATGAGATTCAACACATGCTCCCTAGCTCAGGCGTTACCCGAGCCTTCAAAATTTAAGTGTGACACCTTTGGCGCTATAAACTCCTCGAGATGGTCAAACACGTCCTAGAGGTTGGTTGGCCTCAAAAGAAATCTAAAGTCCCTCGCGGAGCTCGGGAGACTCAGCACCTTGACCAAGGAGTCAAATTGGGAAGGACTTAGGTCATCAATGAGCTTCCCTTGGCCTAAGGTTAAAAAGGGGTCGATCAAACCGCAAAAAGCAAACATGGATCTTCTTTGTACCCGACTTGCTGTAGGGTCAGTGTTCATCGAGAATTATCGAAGCATGGGATCCTTGGTGCATCCCCAAGCTCCAAACAACAGCATGTTGCCTTGTTGCTTATTCTTGCTAGTGTTCGACAAGTTTGTCACCAGATGCAGTAATTTGGCATTAGCAACAAGGAAATACTTCATGAGGTTATTCCGCTTGAAGGAGTAAGCGTATAACACCTCCTCCAACCCCAATTGAAGCTCGTGCTTCCTATTTAGCATGCTCACATCCAAGAGAACTCGGATAATGTTCACGTGAACGTGGATGGGGTGGAGTCGGGTGAAGTACAGGAACTGGTGCACTAAAGGGTAAAGGGGGAACCTCAGCCTCTCGTTGATGTGGATCTATGACCAATAGATGGAGTTCGTCACACCTCGGTCCCCATCCGTGCAGGCCTAGATATGGAAAAGGACACTCAAACCTAAGGAGGGAAGGAGAATCTCTTTCAGAAGGCATCCGCCCGAGGCACCCCAATTGATCTAAGCTAGGTGAGGACTTAGTTAGAATCTGCATGAGAGAGAACTTCCCCAGACTCCCCAGATGAAGAAGAAGATAATTCTTTATCCCCAAAGCTTCTAGTGTTATCTCCTCTATAGGCCATCCTATGAGTGCCTTCGTCATCGAAATAATGTCTGGAGAATCAACCAGGGTAACTCATCAGGCCATAAGGACACAAAACCTTTCCAATAGCCATTCTTTGTGTAATGCCAAACAAGACAGCCATAGCCACTTCTCCTAGATAAAGGGGTACTCAATATTTCTCTATTGTTGAAGATCTCATTAATCAATTCAACATCCCAATTTGAATGACCTGGAATAAAAAATTCACAAACACGAATATTTTCCAAACCAGGACTTGGCATGGAACTAATTTTAAAGATAGAAGCATCTTGTAACCAAGGTTTAGTCCAAATTTGAATATTACCACCATCCCCAATCAGCCAACGAAGACCTTCATGAAGGATTGCTCTCGAGGCACTTATGCCCTTCCAAGTGAAACTTGGATTATGCCCATGTATGGCATTTAAAAATCCCTATGTGGATAATATTTGGATTTGAGGATACGACTTACAAGAGAATTTGGTTCAATGATAAGCTTCCATCCTAGTTTGCCCAACATAGCCAGGTTAAAACCATTCAAGTCCAGGAAACCCATTCCTTCGAACTCCTTTTTAATGCATAATTTGGACCAATTGAACCAATGAAAAGAAGCCTTCTCATTCTTCTTTGAACCCCACTAAAATGATTTGAGAAGTTTTTGCAATTCGTCCAAAAGATATATTTATAAAAGGAAGGCACTCATATAGAATGTAGGAATATATTGAAGTACATAATTGATACAAATTTTTCTTCCTACTATTGATAAGAATTTACCTTTTCATGACTGAACACGTTTCCATAGTCTTTCGCAAAGATGATTGAATATTGCTTTTTTATTTCGTCTAATTAAAGAAGGCATCCCAAGGCATCGATCTGTGTGGATAGGAGAAAAAACACCCAATAATTGAGATATCATCAATTTGAGTGAGTTAGACACATTGACACTATATAACATTCCTAATTTGGCAAAATTGATTGACTATCCAAAGGCTGCCTCGTATGTGGCTAAAATATGCTTCATACGTAAAACTTCAACTTCTGATGCATAAAAAAAGAGGAAGTTATCATCTGCAAAAAGAAAATGGGAGATGGATGGTGGTGTACGATTGACCTGGCAACTATGAATTTTGCCTTGTTGTTCTGCTTATGAATTAATGCTGGGAGCCCCTCTACACACAAAATGAAAAGCTATGGAGAATGGGTCACCTTGTCTAAGGCCCCTCTTGGGAATGATAAGTCCCACCTCCTGACCATTCACTAAAACATTGTAAGAGACAAAGACACACAACATAATCCACCTACCATTTCTCAGCAAATCCCAACTTTATTATTGCCTTCTCTAGATAGCACCAGTCAACTCAGTCATAACCTTTACTTATATCGATTTTCAAAGCAACGGATCCAGATTTACCTTTCCTCCTATTTTTCATGAAGTGAATCATTCCAAAGGCAACAACAACCCTGTCAACAATGGATAAAAGTAGTACAAGCATAGACTGATTTTGCGATATAAACTTGGAAAGAACACTCTTCAGTTGATTTCCAAGTACCTTTTCTAGGATGTTATAAACCACATTGCATAGTGCAATCAACTTGAGTTCCTACATTAACCTGGGCTTGTCACATGTAGGGATCAAAACTCAGTTAGTAACATTAAGAGGAGTGGGAAATTCAATATTATCTAGCTAGGTAACACATGATGCAAATACATCTGAGCCAATTATATCCCCTGGATTATATTCATCTGGACCCAGTGCTTTATCCGGGTGCATCTGCATAATAGCATACTTGAATTCCTCAAGAGTAAATGGTGCTAGCAACTGCAGATTATCAATACTTGAGACCCGAGGCTGAACATAGGAGTTGACAGGATCATATCAGCCTAAACCTTCAGAAAACAAGGAACAAAAATAATTAGTGGTGACATATTTCATTCCTGCAATATCATCATGCCATTGGTCGTAGGCATCAAACAACCCATGACGTGTGTTGGTTTTTTTTCGAGATGAAACAGCAACATGAAAAAACCTTGTATCTAAATCTCTCTATTGCAGCCAGAATGTTTGGGATCTTTGTTTCTAGAAAGCTTCTTATTCAAGCCATTTGGATAAAGTAGACTTTGTCTCCCTGATTTTATGGAGTGATTTCTCATCATCAAAATGACAGAGTCGATGTAAGTCCGCATTACAAAAATTGATACCCTTCTGGAATCACATAACTAAATCTTTACCCCAATTCTGCATAGTTTTGGCACAAGAATTTAACCTGTCTAGGACTAAACCTAACGAGGACATCCAACTATGGGTTACAAGAATGGCTAATTCTGGTTCCACTAACCAGGTATTTTCAAAACGAAAAATAAAATTTTCTCTTCTCCCTTGGCACTTGTACAATCGGAGGAAGAAGCAAAGGGGAGTGATTAGAAACATAGGCAGTAAGATTAAGTAATCATGCTTGTGGGAATACATGTAACCAACTGCTGGAAGTAAAAGCTCTATCAATTCGTTCTTTAACTCTATTCTCTACTTCACGACCCCTTTCCCAAGCATAGGGATGTCCTTCTAAGATAATATATGTAAGACAACACTCTGCTACTATGTCTCTGAACCTTTAAGCAACCATTCTAGATGATCAAGTTTGTCTTTTTTATCTGATGAATACAACATGTCGTTGAAATCACCTACGCACAACCATGGGAGTGTTGATAATGCATGCAATGATTTCAATAGAGCCCATGATTCCTTTTTTCTTCTTCTTTTTCTTTCCGGCATTCCATAGAAGCCTGTGAGACGCTAGTCCCCTTTTTCCTCATCCGAGACTTTCAGATCAATATGATTTCTAGAATACCCAAGGATCGATAGGGAAGAACTTAGTTTCCACAACACATCTACTCCGCTTCTTCCGTCTCTATCAACAGCAAAGGCGGCCTCAAACCCCAATTTTATCTGCAGCTCTTCAATTTTCCTTCCATGAACCAGTGTTTCAAATAAGAAAACTGTTGGGTTATGGGCATGGGTCGCCAATGTGGGCTCGACCCGACCCAAGACCCATTAGATGCCTCCTCGGACAGAAGACATGTCTCTTCCTAAGAGACGTGAATCAAAGCCTATAAGAATAGAACTCGGATTCATTTCTCTAGTTTGTTTTTTTATGTGAGAAATATAGAAGGAGAGATAACAAAGGTTTTCTAGGTAAAATCTTCAATATTCGAGAATCATCTAAGCATTCACAGACAAGGTGTTCGTACTGTGAAAATTGAATACAAATTTCATCACAGTGATATGTTTTAAGCCTAAAGAATTGAAGACATCACCGAATTCTGTGCTTCAACAAGTGTGTATCATTTATTTTCACTGCAAACTAGTGAAGTCTTACATTGGTATCAGAGCTCGTATGGTGCTCTTTGTGCTTCATTTTTTTTTTTTGAAAAAACCAAAAAGAAAACACACTTAGATTTTTATTTTTTTTGTACTTTTTTTGTGTCTAGCTATTGATGAAAATTTGATATGGATGGAAATATTTTGTTGAGAGCTTTCCAAAGCATATATATATATATATATATATATATATATATATATATATATATATATATATATATATATATATTGTAATTTTGAGTTAATGAATTATAGCATTTTTTAAAGTTTGTAACTTTCATATTTTTCGCGAGGCTGACCATTCGGATGACATGGTGGTTGATCAACTAGATGACATGGCAGTTGACCAACTGGATGACGTGACAGTTGACCAATCGGTGATGCGAACGACCACATGGCAGCATTTGATTACGCCACTTGGTAGGCTCTAAAGGAGTCAAGTGTCAAGATATGATTGGTCCACATGACGCAAATGTCACTACATCACCGTGATGACATGACAATTGACCTTGCTGACTTGATGACATGGTAGTTGACCTTGTCGTAATCGCATGATGACAATCGACGCAGTGTTGATTATCGAATCGTCCGCTTGACCACTTTCGGACTCCCTTTTTGATGAATTTTTTTTTTTAAATTTTCGCTTTTGAATTCTCTATTGAATGGGCATCCTTTCAAAACCTTTTGAGGTCATTTGATATTTTATAAAATTATGAATGTATATTAGTGTGTGACTTAGCTTATTGATTGAAGTCACAGATGAAATGTTGAATGATTTATTTCTTCTAATTGTTCAATAAATGTATGGAGCAGTAGTTGTAGAGAGAAGCAAATAAAGCTAGAGATATTTCCTCCACTCTTTATATGTAGTGGGAGAACAAATGATGATCGCTTTGGAGCGATTATGTAAATATAAGAAAGACCCAAATCATTCTTTGGAAGAACACATTGGTTTCATGTATGACAAGCTCTAGAACTTTCATGTGACTTTCAATGAGCACTATGAGTTGTCTGTGGAACAACAAATAGGGATAGTGCTTTACTCATTGCCTGATTCATGGGATTATGCAAAAAAGGCCCTTACTGAACAAGTGAGCAAGTTGAGCTATAAGAATATTGTAGCCAAGCTGAATAAGCAACTGGAGCGCCGAATGCAAAGTGGTATTAGGTGATCTAGTAAATTAATGAATGCATTCTCATGGATGAAGAAAATGTCTAGACATTGACCGGAAGGGAATTTTCTAGAAGAGAACATGAAGGCCACCAGAGAAATGAATAAAAAAAAATACATATAGGAATGTTTAGTTTTTCCTTCTTAACGACTTCTTGTTATATGATGCAACACAAATATTCATTCCACATGCAATGATATATATTTTTTTATTATTTTTTATTTATTTATTTATCTTAGGAATAAAAGCATATGTGTTTTTTGTGTGTGTGGGATATTAGGATGAGAATTGAATGTATTTCTCCTAAATCATTGGCGCAAGTTTAAATTTAACCATATCAACTAGGTTTTGTTATGAGAAATTAATTGGTCTCAGTTTGATAACCTTTTGTTTCTCCGAAAAGACTAAGTTTTTATTATTTGATTTAAAACTTTGTGACATGTTATGGGTCACTAGATTGCGAGTTGTGCTAAGTCAGTTTTCTCTATTTAGTTGAAATGGTTGCTACTAGAAGCATAGTTGCAGATTTGAACCAGGGGGACAAACCAAATGACAAAATTATGATGTTTGGCCTCATAAAATTCAGTACCTCTTGGAAGAGCAAGACATGATGGAGACAATCTCATAGCCGATGGTTGAGTTGAGCATGGAACGATTGCCTAACACAAGCAAGATATGGAAGTATATAAAGCATATAAGCACAAGGATAGAGTTGCTCGCATTTTGATGCTGAGCATCATGAGAAATGATATGATGCTACACTTTGAAAATAATCGCTCAGCCATGGTCGTCTAGGACGCTGTCAAGATACAATTTGGTGGTACTTCAACTACTAGGTTGAGTTATCTAACTTTGAAATTTGACGCTTACAAGACGCGGTCGAATCATGTAACACCCCGAATTATACCATAGTAGTTTTATAACATGTTTAGGGTATAATAAAAGTAAATGTGTATTTTTCTGAAATTTAGATGCTAAGTGAGAAAAATGATAAAACCTTGAATTAATTCAAGAGTTAAGGGTAAAATAGTAAAATGTCACATTAAGGACCCAAAGGTCATATATGAAGAAGAGTATATGCTTAATTAGAATTAGTAATAAGTTGTTGTGCAATTAGAATATGGAAGAGGGACTAAAATGCAAAAAAGAGAAAAGTTAAACAAAAAAAAAAAAAAAAATTGAGAAAAGCCAAACAAGGCCTTGTACATGAAAAGAGGATTAGACCACATTTGGTCTCTTGAATGAGATATTTTCTCATTTGGGTTTTGGGGCTAGGGCATTTACGGGTGTGGAGAAAAAGAGCCAAGTATTTGATTATCTCAATTTCTTGATCTAGCCTTGTTCAAGAGAAGAAGCGAAGAAAAGGAGAAGTTCGGTTCAAGTCTTTTAAGATCAAGGTATGGAAATCTCTCCTTTGATCTATGGAAAGTATAAGTGTGGAACACTTGTATGGAAAGTGTGGACACTTGTATAAGTTTGAGTATGTTTGGAAAATCTCCAAGCTCCTTCTTTGTTTATGTTTGAGTTAGGAAAACCCTAACTTTGTATAAAAGTGATTTTGGGTTGGCTTAAGCCATATTTGGAAGTTGTTTTGCTATACTTTGGCTTGATTGATTGGTTGTGGTCCTTCATTGAGGAATTTTTGTATAAAGAAAATGTTGGGGTTTAGGGGAGATGCTGTCAAAAATTTTCCAAAACCCATGTTTTTGTTTTGCCAATAACTTGGCCATTAGTCATCCAAATTGAGTGATTTCAGTTGGGAAAGAACCCTAAGAGGTAAACCTACAAAATTATGAAAGGTACCAAGAAGCAAAACTGACCCTAAGTCCCCTATTTTTGAGACTAAAGTGAAAATACGGGTAAGCTACTAGGTTATCCTCTGTTTTTGTGTTTAGGTCATAAGTTGACTTTCACTAATGCAAATTGAGTGATTCCAATTTCTAGGTAAACTAGACTTCTAGGAGAAAAATTTCCTTGGAAGAAATGTATTCAAATTGGACCCCATTATACCTATAAATTCGTCAAAGTGGAGCTCTATTAGTAGGAAATTTCTGGTGCTATTTTGAAAATAGAGTAGTCTCATTTGTTTATGACATATCTTGAGTTTCAGTGCTCCGAATTAAATTATTCCAATTGGAGAATAACCCTTGGTACTGTAGAATCAATTGAGTATAAGGAACTATTGTCAAATGATGGAGTTAAGACCTTTGAAATTGGGTCTCACAGTCAATTACCAGTGTAAACTGAGCAAACATACCAGTTTGACATTAAAATGCCATAACTTGAGTTGGGATGATTCAATTGGAATGATTCCAATTTCTGAATAAAATAGATTTATAGAGGAAATGGACTTGAAGGAAGCATGTTGAGATGTCGAACTCATTGTACCCAGAAAATAAGCGAAGTCAGACCCTGTTTTGGGAGATGATTTTCATGTCTTCTACTATAGAACTTTAAAACATCCTAATGTCTCCTATATGGTTTTCTTATATCTTGGGAGATGGTTTTGAATAAGAATATTTATGTATAAAGGAATTGAAGTAAGTAAATGAAATTGCATACAAATTATAAGAGTGGTTGTTCTATGAAATTGTGTACATTGACATGATTATGATAGTTTTTGATATGAAAACTAATCACATAAACAAAAATACAAGCTTGTTTGATATATGAATCCGTGTAAGACAGTAAATGAATCCTGATAATATGAATATGCTAGTTGTGATAAATGTGACAGTCGTCTTACAAGTATAAAGGGATAATGGTCTGTAAGTATCCCATATGAATACATGTGATTGTAATTATCCATGTATATGAGATATGAAAAGTCTGATTTCTCTAACTTGGATAAAAACTTAATAAGCTCGATTACCTACTTATGTTCCTAGGTAGATGGATAAGTAGGCATGCCTATTAGGGATATAGATGCTGCAACATACAAATATAATTGGCTCTGTTTGGGTCATACATTACAATATAGATAGAGATCACTATCTCGTATAATAATAGTACCCTCAGGTACATACAGTTCTTTCCCGTATCCACTTCTTTGGAATATGCATGCATGACATAAGACAAGATGAAAATTTTGGAATGTTTATAAAAGGCGTGAAACATGAAGATGATATGAAATGGCCATGTAATTGAATTATAATGATATGAGAAGTAATATATAATATGAATAAAATGTTATGAAGTATTGTGACAATCATTATAGTGGTCGTCCATATTTATGGATTCCCACTAAGCTATAAAGCTTAGCACAAGTGTTTATCCATGTAGGTACGGAAGAGGACGTCCATGATATTCCACATACAACAGGGCCAACACAACTGTAAGAGTCCACCACATGTAGGTTTGACCCGATTTTGTAAATGTAAATGTAAGATTTTGGAGACAGTGTAAATGTAAAAGTACAAGTAAATGAGACTTAGAATATACGTACAAGACACTGTAAATACCACTACGGTTGATGTATATGAAATTTTTTATAAGTTTATATTTTCAAGATAATTGTTTAGAATCATATAAGTTAATAGGTTTATAGTTCTTAGATTTGTAACACCCTTTCCTGACATAAGGTGCCAAGTTGGGGTGCCACAAATCATACCATGAGGCAACACCTCACTGTCATGTTAAACATGATAAGTGAGATGAAGGGTGCCAGCCACGAGTTAACTGAGGAACAACAGGTCCAAGCTGTAATTCGCTCTCTTCCAAATGCTTGGGAGCATCTCTGGATAAACCTTACCCATAACGACAATATCAGAACTTTTGATGATGTCGCACGACATGTAGTGTTAGAGGAGGATCGTCTTCTCGCTGATAAGTCTAGTGGATAGGCTTATATGACTGAATCCAATAAGGTTGGATCTTCTGGCATAGAACAGAAGAAATGGAAAGGGAAAGGTTCCAAGCCTAGGAAGAGAGGAAACAAGACTAATCTAAGTGGAAATAAGCGCAAGAGCAAAAAGGGTGTAGGAAAGCAAAGCATGAACATGAATTATTTCAACTGTGGGAAGCTTGGTCACTTTGCTCGTGATTGCACTGAGCCAAAGGTAATATATGACCAAATTCATTTCCATAATGCATTTGTTAGTAGTTGCTTAATGTTGACTAAGACTGTTTCTTATTGGACTATAAACTTAGCAGCTACCGACCACATAGCGCGGGATCGCAATGCATATGTGGATTTTCATCGAATTCTAAAGGGAAATAGGAGCATTTACATGGGAAATAACACATCAACAAACGTGCTTGGAATTGGCACCTGAAAATTGTTGATGCGGAAGGGTCGCACTCTCTATCCCCATGATGTGCTTTATGCCTCGAAAGTTCGTCGGAATCTTGTTTTTGTTGTTGTTTTGGTTAAACTTGGTTTCAAAATTGTATTTGAACAAGATTGTGTTAAGGTATTTCTGGACAATGCTTGGTAGGAAAGGGAATGAGATTGCCTTTTTGTAAAGCTAAGAGAGCATTTTTTCCTTTAGAGCTTATTCACTCTGACATTTGTGGCCTAATAAATGTGAAGGCAAGACATGGAGCTCAATACTTCATCACTTTAATAGATGATTTCACTCTATTCGTTCACGTTTATTTGATCTCCCATAGATCTAAAGCATTGAATTGCTTCAAAAGATATAGTACATTGGTTGAGAATCAATTAAACACAAAAATCAAATCTTTACGAATTGATAGAGGACATGAATATCTATCCAATCTATTTAAAGCATATTGTGATGAAAAAATATTGCTAGAGGACATGAATCAATCAAATCTTTTGAAGCATATTGCTTCAAAAGATATAGTACATTGGTTGAGAATCAATTAAACACAAAAATCAAATCTTTACGAATTGATAGAGGACATGAATACTATCCAATCTATTTAAAGCATATTGTGATGAAAAGGGTATAGCTAGACAGCTAACCATTCTTTACACATTACAACAAAATAGTGTGGCTGAGAGAAGGAATAGGACCCTTTTAGACATGGTAAGGTCAATGATGGCGCAAGCAAAGTTGCAGCCTACATTTTAAATAGAGTTTCATCTAAGTCTGTTCCTTCCACTCCATATGAATTATGGAAAGGTGTGATGCCTAATTTGAACATTATGCGCCCATAGGGGTGTGCGGTTTATGTTCATAATATTTCTCATGAATATGGGAAGCTTGGTCCTAAGGGGAAGAAATGTATTCCTCATAAGATACTCAGAGTCCTCGCAAAGATATATCTTCTTAGGGGAAGATATAAATGGAAGTGTAACAGAAATTGAGTCACGAGATGTCGTATTCCTAGAAGAGGACTTTCCAGGACAAGGTGAGATAGATAGGGACACTCATTTCTATGAAATGGAAGATCCCTATGTAACACTTCAAATTATACCTTAGTAGTTTATTAAAGTAAATTTTGTATTTTTCCGAAATTAAGTGCAAGGAGTGAAAAATGATAAAACCGGACTTAAGCCAAGAGTCAAGGGTAAAATGGTAATTTATAAAATCAAGACTCATATGATATAAGTTAAGAAGATTATATGCTAAGATAGAATATTGATAAGTTTGAAGTGCAAATAGAATGAAAAGGAAGGACTTAAAAGCAAAGGGGGAAAATTAGTCAAACTGGGCCTTAAGACCACAAACGCTTCCTGAGAAACATTTCTCCATTTTTTGCTAGAGAGAGCTATGGCACGGTTTGTGGGGAGAAGAAGAAGTCATTCCTTGGGGCTTTTCCATGCTCAAGTGAAGAAGAAAGGAAAAACTTGGTTTGAAAGTGCAAGAAAGTTAAGGTATGAATATCTCTTTGGTATGGAGAGTATGGAAAATGGTTTGGAAAAGCATCCAAACTCATCTCCTTTCGTTGTTTTTTGCCGATTTGAGTTGGTTTTGAGGTTGTTTTGATCTTGTTTTGGTTTGGTTTGGAATTGTCCCTGGATAAGGACCAAAAATGTGTAAAGAAACATGTAGGTACATTAAGGGATTTGCTGTCAAAAATTTTCTAAGACCCATGTTTTTGTTTTTGTCATATCTTGGCCTAGAGACCTCCAAATGGAATGATTCAAATTGTAGGAGAATCCTTAGACCCGTGGCTTTAAATATCCAGAAGACACTAGGTCAAATTATGGTACTATGAGCCTAGAATTTGAATTCACCTCAGTTCTCGGTTTCCTTTGACCGGGCAAACTTCACCCTCGTGCCTTGAGTGTTTGAGTCATATCTTGGGTTAGGTTGATCCAAATTGATTGATTCTAATTTTTGGGTAAACTAGACTTCATGTAGAATAATTCCCAAGAAGGGAGTGTAAGAAAATTCAGTCCTTGTTATGCCTAGAAAATTCTTGAAGTGGAGTTTCAAAATCTGTTCTAAATTTTGGCAGGCGCCTTAGTGGCCTGAGTCATAAGCTGAGTTTTTACCATCCAAATCTCGCTGATTCCACTTTTGTGTAATCTATACTTCTTGTAGAATAATATCCAAGAAGGAATGTAATCAAATTCAGCACCTACTGTTCCAATAAAATTGTGCAAGTGAAGGTAAAAAATATGTTTTTGGATGGGAAGAACATTTCCCATAATTTGACATCTTTGGAAAAATGCATTGTTAATGCATGATAGTTATGACTTGGACATGTTGATATGCATGAAGAATTCATTTGACCTCTTTGGCAAAATGCATTGTTAATGCATGATAGTTATGACTTGAACACATATAATAATATGCTCCAAAACACATATAATTGTAGGCCTGCCTGAGACCGGATAATGAATGAATAGGCACGTTTGTTTAGTGCTTCGACACTCTTGTCTAGTGTTACAGAACTTCTGTTTCGTGTGACACGCACATTTATTTAATGCTTCGACACTCCTGCATAGTGTTACGACACTCCTATTTTCGTGTCATATGACGCTTGCTCGGCAGAATGCATGTGCATCTTCAGTACCTATTGTAATAGCGCCTCTCGTTCATTATTACTGGTCTATACATGCAAACATTTATATGACAAGAATCTGAATAATGAACCATAAGAAAGTAAAAGTAATAGCTCTGATGCTACGACATAATTTTGTTATGCTCTATAATGTACCTACGGGTACCCTCTGTACAAGATTTCTGTTATGCACTCCTACGAGAGATATGATAATTTTGAAATATGAACTTATGTATATGTATACTGTAATTGTGGACCACTATATGTGGTCATATATGATTATCTGTTTCCCACTAAGATATTAGCTTAGCATGCGTGTTTCATCCGTATAGGTACTAAAGAGGACATCTGAGGCATTACTCATTCACCAGGGCCAACACACATTAGGAATACACCACATGTAGGTTTTTTACTCTGTTTGTAATGTAAATGTAATATTTTGGAGATAGTGGAACTTGTGTAAGTATAAGTAAATGGGACTAAGGAATGTATGTACATGAACAGTTAAACACTGCTACGGTGGTCGTATTAAAAGTTTTATTTCATTATGAAATTATATATGAAATGGGCTCACCAATGTTAGAAAAGCAGGTTAAAGAGTCTCAATCCCGTATGGCGTCCCCCCCAACCGCATAGGTGGGGGCGGGGGCATTACACTCGAGGTTGGTGAGGATGTAAGAATCATTTATTCAACACTTACAAGATCAGACAACATAGAAAGTATAACCCCACTTGAAGCGAGTGGGAGTGACAATTTGCTAGATCATGTTCCTATGGAGCAAGATCATGAACAATCTCAACCTCGATGTAGTAATCATGAGAGAATTCCCCATCGTCGCTTTGAGATTGAGGGGGAAGCTTTCATGATTGCTCATGATGAAGAAGAGCCCAAAACAATACAACAGGCTCTTTCCGGTCCTAAAGCTAAAGAGTTGTTTGAATCTATGAAAGAGGAAATGAATTCAATGGAATTAAACCGAGTTTGGGATTTAGTTGATTTACAGCTAGGTCGTAAGATCATTGGGAACAAGTGGGTTCTCAATATTAAACACAAGGTGGATGGGACAATTGAAAGATATAAGGCTCGATTAGTAGCTAAGGGTTGCACACAACAAGAGAGAATTGACTATGAAGAGACCTTCTCACCTGTGGTCAGGTTCGCATCAATTCGCCTCATTTTAGCTATTATGGCAAGAATTAATCTAGAATTATACCAAATGGACGTTAAGACTGCTTTCCTTAATGGAGAGCTCGAAGAAGAAATCTATATGGATCAACCTTTAAGCTTCGAGCTCAAAGGACAAGAGTGCAAATTTTGCAAGCTCAAAAGATCCATCTATGGTCTTAAAGAGGCCTCAAGACAATGGAACCTCAAATTTCATCAAGCCATGTTGAAAGATAGTTTTACAATGATGGAAGAGGATCATTGTGTGTATATTAAACGTTCAAATAACCATTTCATAATTATGTCCTTATATGTCGATGAAATATTAAGAGTTGGGAATGATAAGAAATTGATAGATGTGACGAAGAAGAAGTTATCATCAAATTTCGAAATGAAAGACATGGGGGAGGCTAGCTATGTTCTTGGTGTTAAGATCCTAAGGGATCCCTTAAAACGCCTCCTGAGTTTATCTCAAGAGACTTATATAAAGAAAATGTTATAGCATTACCATATGCATGATTGCAAGCCTATGGACACCCTTATTGAGAGAAATTTGAGCCTTAGTCTTGATATGTGTCCCAAGTCGTTTGAAGAGAAAGAACAAATGTCTAAAGTACCTTACTCCAATGCTATCAGGAGTATGATGTATGCAATGATGTGCACACATCCGCACATATGGCGTCAAGTAATAGCGTTGCATTTCACCTAAATCCGCATAAAACAATCGGATGGCAGTAAAGAGAATTTTGAGATATCTAAAAGGAACAACGGATTATGTGTTGTGCTACCAAGGGAGAGATTTACGATTGATTGGTTTTACAGATGCTGATTGGGGAGACGATCCTGATCAACGCAAATTAACGTATGGATATGCATTCTTGCTGAATGATTGTGCAATATCATGGGGGTAGTAAGAAACAATCTTGTATGGCCTTATCAACGATGGAAGCAAAATACGTAGCTTACCCTGGGCGATACAGAAGCGCTTTGTCGAGAAGTATTTACAAGACATGGGTTGGTTAAACAAATTTTGAGCCCTTGCGGACTCTCATCACAGATAGCATGCTTGCATTAGCTTATTCTAAGGATCCGAAATATCTTGGGAAGGCCAAACATATCTAGATTAGATATCATTTCGTCTGAGATATGATCACGCAAAATGAAGTGATTCTGAAGCACATTCCTACCAATGAGATGGTAGCAGACCCATTAACTAAACCAATAGCCATGGATGCATTTGTGAGGCATGTGAGATCCCTAGGCTTATGTAGGATGTGATTGAATATAACAAAACACTTGTGATCATCTTATAATGAGATAAAGAGCATTTCACATGGTTCACTTGTTTTTTTTTTTTGTGAATATGTTGAAAATGCCGCTTAACACAATTCCAATAATGTATGTTGATAGACTTGATTGACTCCCTCACATGAGTAATCGCCTCTAATGTTGTGGGAGTGAGTAGGGATGAGACCTTAATTTAGAGGACTGAGGCGTAGTAGGAGCGACTTTGGTCATATTATCACTTACCAGGTCACCTTGATGAGAATTAAGATGAGATTCTTTGTTTGAATTGACATGAATGCCTTACCCCACCATTCATGTGTCTATTTAGAGGAAGCTGAGTGTGGAACTTGTTGTTTAACATAATGGAATGTGAAATAGTGCTTCCAGGTCTGACTTTGGAGCGACAAGACCAAGATTCTCAGGGAAGTTATTTGTTTACACCAGAGCAAGACATACACTATTTCATCTTTTATAAGAAAGAGAAGCTCCACCATAACATGCATTTCATATTGCATGTGCTAGATGACCAATTGGGAAGCAAGAGCATGAATCCTTGCTTCTTTGCTATGTGGATCCTAGAAATCCTATATATATGGATTTCATCTTTCCTTACCCTTTATGACTTTTGACTATATCGTGATGTGATGAATTGATGTTAGCTATCTGAGAATGTATCCAATAGTCATGGAAAGATTCGGCTTAACAGAGCATTCCTAAAAAAGCAAGTTAGCTCAAATATGATTGGTATGAGGGCAAAAGAAAGAGTATTCTTTGCTTATACACTCATTACTTGTATTCATCGATCGGAGTTATTTCGCTTGATAGAGCTTGGAATAACTTAAAATACTGAGTAATTGTAAGAGAGATCTGAGTGTGGATTCTTGAGGGATTGAATCATACTTGATCATGTGTATTATGAAAGATACTTAGGGTAAATAAGCACTGCCTTACCCTTATGAGGTTGATGTCTCCTATATGGCCTAGGGATAGGTTTGTATTGAAGCTCCCACCATTGATGTGCTTCAGGTCGCATGGTCCTGCCCACCTATAAGGAATAATACTCTCTCGGGCTGGTGCTATCGGGATGATGTGTGAAATAAACGCCCATCACGGGTGAGTGGGAAATGTCAAGAGGGCATGGTCGCCTCTATGGGCTTGACCCGACCCAAGACCCATTGGATGCCTCCCCTGATAGAAGACATGCCTCTTCTTAAGAGATATGAATTAGAGCCTATAAGAATAGGACTCTGATTCATTTCTCTGGTTCAATTTTTTTATGTGAGAAATATAAAAGGAGAGATAACAAAGGTTTTCTGGGTAAAATCTTCAACATTCGAGAATCATCCAAGCATCCACAGACAAGGTGTTCATACTGTGAAAACTGAATACAAATTCCATCACAGTGATTTGTTTTAACCCTAAAAGCATTGAAGACATCACTGAATTTTGTGCTTCAACAAGTGAGTATCATTTATTTCCGCTGCAAACCAGTGAAGTCTTACAAAAACTATAGTATTTTTATTTATGAAACAGAACAGAGAAAGACGTTCATATTTGAATGTAATGTGAAAACAATCCCATGTGGTTTCTTTATGACTTCACCTCGCATAAGCGGCTGTCTAACGTCAATAGCAACCCAATCTCGCCAAAGTCTGGTATTTTTATTCAAGAAAAGTGCCAATGTAATCTCCCACCTACTGTCCCACAATTTCAGACATGTATCCAACCGGAAACCATAAATCTGGATCCAAAATGCAGCATAATACTGAGGGACAACCCTTTGGAACTTCATCCTTCTACAATTTGTGGGTGATTAAAAGATAATTGTCATACATTCATGGTCCACCACTACTATTCTTTTCAAATCAATTTCATGAAAGAATCTAAAAAGAAACAAATTAGGTTCAATTTCCTTCATGAAAACCCCCTTTCCCGGTCTTCATAGACTGACCAATCTTTCTCTCATAATATGAAAGTTAATGGATCCATCTATTGAGAAGCGGCCCACCAGGCACAAGTCAAACGACCCTTTATCAGATTTCTCCGGAACACCTTCTATAAAGAATTCATCCGCTTCTATGTCAGAGAGAGATAAGTGTTGGAGAGAGATAATTGATGCAGAACAAGAATAATAACTTGATCTTGGATCGAAGTTATGCTTTGATACCAAATTGATGTAGCTCAGTTACGAAGAATAATAAAATTAAGAAGAAAGCAAAGAAATAAATAAAACGAAATTCTCGAGTTTTTCAATATTATCAAGTCTCCAAAAAATAATAACATAAAGTGTTATTTATAGGCACCAACAAAAAATCCTAACGATAAATCCCCAAAATCCTAACAGATAAATCCTAAAAAAACCCAAACAGATAAAGCCTAATAGATAAACCATAAAAACCTTAACGGATAAATCAAAAAACATAATTAAATAAATAACTATTAGTAATAAAATTCATCATTAGACTTGGGCTTCCTATCTCGTTTAGGCCTAGATATGGGCTTACTTCATGCCCCATCATTCCCTCCGGGTTGAAAAGAACTCAACTCCGAAGAGTGAAAGGAAAGGTAGCAATCCAACAACTAAGGATCCAAATGACGAAGATCATCCTCTTGTATCCAAGCAGCACGAATCGTGACTAATTGCCATTTGACAAGGAAACGATGAAGACCATCATCTCTAGAAGTCACAAACTCATCATCAAGGGTAATATCCATCGTCTCCTTAGAATATTGTAATGAAGGTATAGTGGGTGCACCTTTGCTAGTTTCACATGCAAACACACTAGAAGGCAAGGTAGAAGGCTCAAAAGTGCTTCGGTAAGGTAGCAAATCCTTTACATTGAAAATAGGGCTAATATCCATGTCATTAGGCAAATCAAGAAAATATGCATTAGATCCCAGTTTACAAATGATAGTATAAGGGCCTATGGCTCTTTCATAAAGTTTTTTTGAAAATATTTTTGGAATTCTTTTAGGACGAATGCAAACCATGACATAGTCACCAACATTAAATTCCTTATATCCATGATGCACATCAACAACCAGTTTGTACTCCTCATTACTTAGAGAAATCTTTCGCTTGATCTCAGCATGTAAGTCATGAATGTGTTTTGCAAAGTTTCCTGCAGGTTTAGACACACGCATGTGAGGTGGTAAAGGAACATCGACAATCGAAGAATCAGATGGAACTTATTTTGCCACTAATGCTAAGCATATACCAGTCCCAAATCCCTCTTTCTCAAACTTCTTACATTTTAAAATATGCAAATTTTGTTCAAGAAGTTTAGAGATGTCACGTTTACCATTCCAACCTTGTGCTTAGTGTGTCTTCAAAATAATGTTCTACCTCAGACGAAATGAATAAATGTTATCTTTTTTACCAAATTGGTAACATTAAGATCATAAAGCTAAGGGCTTACCTAAAAGAACATGGCAACATCCAGGTAGCACATTACAACAGATTTGATCCTATAATCCTCATTTGAATAGAAATCAGACACCTGAGCGACAAGCAGTGACAGGTCATTCACCCAAGCTACTTAAAAGGATTTAGATGGCTCTACTTTCAGGTTTAACAATTCTAACAACATCCTTAGAAACCACATTCACGGAACTACCCCCATCAATCAATAACTTACATTTCTTATTCCACTTTGTATGATCAGGTGAAAATACAAGTACGCTTCCAATTATCATTATCCGCGCCAGGATAGCACACATCTAACCACACACCAACACACGCATCTCATCAATCTTCATCAAGATCATCTTTCATCACCGTAATAATCTAAAGGATCAACAATTCTAGTCTTCCTCAAATTCTCCAACTACTGCTCAACATCTAATGCCACGAAAGTCGGGGACAACGACGCCTATATGACCCTTTATGATGACACTTTGATAGACAATCGATGAATTCATTAGCCTTAGACTCAATAGAGAAGCAATGTTAAGAGAGTTATGCAAACTAGACTCTTGCTCCTAATGTTATTGGGGCATAGTATTACTATATGATGACATGGATTATGACTTGGACTGACCGTGTGTGCAAAAGAGGAGGGTCTATTAAACTTCTCGACTTCTAAGGCTTTTTGGTATGCATCATCTATAGTGTGTGGAGCATGCAATTTAACCATTCTTTGAATGTCGAACCTCATACCATTAACAAAACGAGTGTAGACAACAAATTGATCCTCAGCATGGAACTGACTACACCTAAGCCTAGCTTCCTCAAATTTAGTAGAATATTTAGCTACACTAAGAGTCACTTGTTTTAGATTAATCATGTTGGAGAACAATTGACTCTTATATGATGGAGGAATGTACTTTTCTTGCAACTCTACTTTCATAACAGCCCATTGTGTGATGGGTGGTTCACCTAGACGAATCATGTCTTGCAACACATTTTGTCAGTACATTTTAGCTGAATTGGTTAATTTCATTTTAGCAAATCAAACTCGTTCACTATCAATAATTTCATACCAATCAAAATATTCCTCAATAGCAACTAACCAATCAAAGAAAGAATTAGGATCTATTCTACAATCAAATTTAGGGGCACTAACCTTAACTTTTTTTGTGATATCCCTTTGAGGTTGTCTAACTTGTATATCCTGATCTCTACCCTAATTACCAGTAACCCTAAGTTGGTATCGCTGAGGAGCAACATCTTCTCTTACTTGATTTGATGGGTAATTTTGCCTTGGTGGTTGGTAATCTAATGGGAAGTTAACATTAGCAGGTTGAAACCGATCACCTAGGTTGAACTGAAGGTCTCCTGTTGCAGGGAACCTTGTGTGAGGTTGAGCAAATGAATTACTACCCAAGTTCATTTTACCTAGATTGTCATGCAAACCATTTGTGGATTCAGAAGGAATTGAACCCCTAATGTGTGGTGACCCAACGTGTGTTCTTACAGTTTCATCAACATATTCACCTATCTCATGTTTACCCATATGCTTTAAAAGCAAGTCCATTTTTTTATTTATTGCATGAGTTTGTTGTTCGAGGGAATATTGACGTTGAGTTAATTGACCACACATTAAATTTAAATTACTTATTGATGTAGTGACTAAATCAAATCAATGATTGCACTCATGGTGACGGGTACTACAATAAACTTTAATTATCATTTAGATTCGAGAGAAACCTTGTAGTCTTAAGTCAAAATTATTAAGTCTCCGCCTACCTTTGTGTTAAAAAGTAAGAAGAAGATGCAACAATATCACTTTTGGTGGCTGACATGCTGAGATAGAATCTAAAATTTCACTAAGTAAGAAATTTATCAACTATATGCTAAAGAAACAAACACAAATCAAAAATTGTAATGTGATTATATACCACGAATTGCACGATTCATAAAAGAATAACTTAAAAAAACAAAGTAATTTTTTTTTCTTTTGAAATACTCTTTATGCTCTATCAAAGAAACTAGAACCTAAAACAATCAAACAAAATATACTTAAATATCACGAATATTAACTGAGTTTTCAAAGTAAAAGAAAATCTACCCGTTGAAGAACCTTTTAGATGCCTACAATTCCTTAGCGAGATTGCAAGGGAATCAAAGAAAGTGCACGAAAGGATGAATTTCAAAGAAGAGACAATGAACCTCTCTCTCAAATTTCTGCAATTTTTTTCTTTTTGCCTAACTCCCGATTTAACTTTCCGCATTGTCGATTGCTTCTTTTCCTTTCAGAAAGGTAGCAACCAAATCGTATCACAAGAAAAATATCAAAAGTGTGATCCGATTTGGTCTGGTTGGTTTTTTTTTTCGAGTTTCGCTTTGACGAGTGTGAAGACGGAGAGGGCTGATCGCACATTGCTGCCGGCCGTGAGACTCGAGTAAATTTCAAAAGTGTTTGTATGTAGTTCTTTGATGTGGACCTTTGATGGTTTCAAAAGTGTCTCTTGTGGAGTAGACACGGCAGGAGTAGAAATGGCGAAACCTGGAGACAAAGTAGTTGTTGGGGCGGAGGTGACGTCGAAACAGGTGTTGAAATGAGACATGTCGATATAGAGTTTGACGATTGAGAGGGATCGAGAGGGAACCAAGAACTTCGAACACAGAAAACAAAAAAAAAAACGCAAATTGGAACTTGAAACAAATAGAAAAAACTTGATCTCAAATCGAAGTTGGCCGATACCAAATTGATGCGTGAAGGATAATAACTCGATCTCGTGACGTTATGCTCTGATACCAAATTGATGTAGCTTGGCTACGAAGAATAATAAAATTAAAAAGAAAGCGAATAAAATAAATAGAACGAAGTTCTCAAGTTTTTCAATATCACTAAGTCTATCAAAAACAATAACATAAGGTGTTGGCTTTATAGTACCACCGTAGTAAATCCTAATGATAAATCCAAAATCTTAACCCGATAAATCTAAAATCCTACAGCTTAAATCCAAAAAGTACTAACGGATAAATCAGAAAATACAATTAAATAAATAACTAATAATAATAAAATTCATCATTGGACTTGGGCTTCCTATCTCAGTTAGGCCTATATATGGACCTACTTCATGCCCCATCAATAATTCATCCATTTTTACAACTAAACTTCTTTTAATTTGTATTTAAATTAATTCTTTTATTTATAACCTCGCTTGTTCACAGATTATGTCCTTCCTTGTTTATAGATCATTGTTTCTCTAAGAAACAAGAAAATTACTATTTTTCATATTTAGTTTTACTATGTATTAAAAAAAAATCAAATGATTTAATTTATATAAAAAGCTATAAAAATGGAAAATTTTATATAGCATATAAAATAATTTAATTTTTTAATTTTTAATTTTCCTTTTTCTATTTTTCCTTTAAAAATTTCAGAACTGCATTTAAATGCAAACATATTAATGGAAAAATATGATATTTCAAGAATCGATATCTTTATTATTCTTTTCGATATTGAATAATATATAAGTCATAAAGATGTATATTCTACCCTAGGTCATGTGGGTACCAAGGGCATATACCGCCTAGATACTGTGTCTCCTGGTCGGCTATCATCTTTAAAAAGGCATCTGGGTGCCCTCTTTGAACTGGAATAAGTATAAGACACGCTCATAACCACCCTGAGGGTGGTCAAACATTTCTTAAGGCAGAAAATGTGGACGACTAGGCTATCTAAAAGGAAGAATAGGTCATAACGCATGAAAAAAGCGCCACCTTCCCCTTCCGTTTTGGAAGGGAATCAACTACTTTCCATGGGAGGAGGATCACCTTCCTTCTCCGATAAAAGTAGAAAGAATAAGAGAAAGGCAGAGGATTCCATACTAAAAAGCAGTGTTTTTCACTCTCCGCACAAAAAAGAATTCAACTTAAGACCTGAGAGGCGACTAGGGCAAACCATCGTCATGTTCTGCTGATTTGGTGTACTCGCTAGCCTGGCTCATTCTTCGACTTATCTGGCTGATTCGTAAAGTTCAAGAACCACACCCGCGCCATCTGTGGGAAACGCCAACCAAGAAATCTCATAAGCGATATGCGAGAAGCTGGGTACACCTATCCCGAGTGATTTCCATTCCCAAGCCTTGGTACTTCGATCATTCCAATCGAACCGTCTCTGAAGTTTATCGCCATGTTCAGCAATCCTGGCCAACCAAATTTATCGAAGATCGGGTCGTCGGCGCCAAGAGATGGAGGCTAAGAAGAGGAACAGCAAACATAAGGGCCAAATTACGAGCACGCGAACCGCCAGAGCGTGAGAATGAACGCTAAGAACCCATCCGGGAGACTAACCGGGTGGAAACTCGCTGAGGGCCCGGTCCATCCTACACCCCAACTCGCCCAAATAAGGGTAAAGAGCTCCATCCTCGCCGGGAGAAAGTGATCTCCCAACGCACGAGATGAATTATCTTCCGCGCCTCCGCCCGGTCGTTCCACCACCCCAAACAACGCAGAGGCCGAATCCAAAGAGGCCCCCGCCGATCCAACCAATTTGTCAAGCGGGCAAGCCGCCACTGGTACGAAAAAGAGGCCAACAAGATGACGCCATTCGGGACCGGGTCCCAATATGTGCCTATCCGGACGGGGTATGGCTCCTCACCTCCTCGCCTATGCATCACTCCATTCGGCAGCCCCGCCCGAAGATTTGGTTTCTTTTCCCGCTGTCCGCATCCCTAAGCCCACATATTTTAAGTTACGAGCCCCCCGCGGCTTCAATATATCGTCATTCGCTATGTACGATGACTCTACTGACCCGTACGACCATATGCTGCATTTTAACCAAACAATGATTCTGGGAGCGTAAAAATGACAAATTCTTATGCAAGGTATTCTCACAAATTAAGGCCCACTCTAAATATGGTTCCACAAACTCCTGAGAGGATCTATAAACTCATTCAGCGAACTTTAGGCAGTGTTCATTTCCCAATACTTATGTTCGGTTCGATAGAAAGGAAACATTAGTTCACTTCAGGCCATCCTCAAGCGAGAAGATGAATCTATCCGAGATTTCACCCACAGATGGACAAGCCATCCAACAAATTGATATGTATAGTATGGACACAAATTCTCGTAACTTCCTCGCGAGCTTCAGTCGACTCACCCCTTTCTTCTTCAATCTCATCCCGCATCCACCCGCCACAATGGAAGAACAGACGACTCCGCGCACAAGTATTCCACAATCGGAGGATAATATCGGGCCAATTTCGCATTAAAGAATGATAATTGCTCAAAACAACAAGGAAGCCACTAAGGGCCAACCCGAACAGAAAGGAAGCCAGAATAAGAATCAAAAGCGCTCCCAAGAACAGCCGGGAAAAAAAAGGGAGCCTCCCCAATTCACCCTTCTCAACATCTCTTATGACCGGCTCCTACCTCTCATCCGGGACCACCCGGATTTTAAATAGCCCCCACCGACATCTCTTGTTGATCCTGACAGCACAACTGATTTATTGCACCTTCCGGCCTTCCAACAGATGAAAGTCCCGCTTGATCATCTCAGTTTGGCTAGTAGAGTTTTGTCTGGGTTCAACGGGGCCATCACACCGACTGCGGAGCTTATATCGTTTCTTCTATCAAAGCAGGCCGTGAACAATAAGTAATATTGTTTTCGGTCGGTGACTCGGGACCGCATAATGCTATCGTCGGTCGAGCCTAGTTACACGCTATGAAAGCATTCCCCTCAACCTTCCACCAAACTATCAGTTATCTGACTGCATCTGGGCAGGTCGACCTCGAGGGTAGCCAATTAGCTGCCTATTAGTGTTATCAGTTATCAATGCAGGAGCGTGAACAAATTGAAACCTCCAACAACTCGCCCCCTGAAATTCAACCCTCAAAATAGTAATCACAAATCGCTGCCTGTGCCGTTGTGGAAGACAGGGAGCAGTTGGCAGTAGATCCTCTGGACTCTATATTCATTGGTGGGCCCGACAAGTGCAACAATGTTAGTTCCCTCCTGTCCGAAGAGGAAAGGGAAAATACTACAAGCTAACACTGATGTATTTGCCTGGACCCATTCGGATATGGTAGGAATAAACCCCGTGCATGCTTCCCATAAGCTAAACATTGTCTCATCTGACAAACCTGTTAGGCAAAGAATAAGGCGCTCCCATCCCGACCGCCATCCAATCATCCAGGCCGAGGTGGATAATCTTCCGAAGTCATTTGTCGGGAGAGGTCAAGCACTTTAATGGTCGCCAACGTGGTGGTAGTTCCTAAGAAAGGGGCAAGTAGAGAGGCGCGTAGATTATATCGGATCTCGCTTTACGTGTCCTAAGGACAACTTTCCTTTACCCCGCATAGATCAGATCGTTGACGCATCAGTCGAGCATGGCCTGTTGTCCTTCCTCGATGCATTTTCAAGGTATCATCAGATCCCCATGCACCCGCCTGATGCAAAGAAAACATCTTTTATCACCCCCACACAGACTCTTTTGCTACAACGTAATGCCATAAGGGTTAAAGAATGTCGGAGCCACCTACCAGAGATTGGTAACTAAGATGTTTCAGCCGCTGCTCGGAAAAACTTTGGAAGTATATATTTATAATATGTTAGTAAAATCCAAGGAGCTCCCGTATCACGATACCCATCTGCAACAGGCATTTGAGCTCCTCAAGGCATATGGCATGAAACTCAACCCTACAAAGTGTGCATTCAGGGTCAGTGCAAGCCGATTCCTAGGATTCATGATGACTTAGAGAGGAATAGAGGCCAACCCTACCCAACTTCAAGCCATTTTAGAATCTCCAGCTCCCAGCTCCAAAAGGGAGGTATAACAACTGACCGGCCGATTGGCAGCCACGGGACGGTTTATTTCCCGATTCATAGACCGCCTAAAGCCATTTTTCGCCATCCTTAAGGAAGCCAACCGGGCTTGATGGAACGAAGAGTGTGATCAGGCTTTCACCCAGATCCAACAGTAATTGGCCAAGCTTCCACCGCTAGTTTCTACTACCGTGAGACACTCTTCGTGACACGTGGCGCCTCTGGGGCGTAGTGTAAGTGCCTATTCAAATAAGATAATGACATAAGGAAGAAGCCAGTGTTCTTCGTCAGCAAATCCCTAGTCGACGCTGAAACCAGGTATAGTCACCTTGAGCAGGTAGCCTTAGCCCTCCGAATAGTAGCCAAGAAACTCCGCCCATACTTCTAGGCACACCCCATTGTGGTACTAACCGATCTTCCTCTCCGGAGCACACTCCATAAGCCTGACTTCTCTGGTAGAATGGCTTGTTGGGCGTCGAGACTAGCGGTACGGGCACATCACGAGTATAAGCCTAGGCTATAAAAAGGCGGGTGTTAAGAGCAGGCTTCATAGCATAAATCCCCGGTCTAAAACAACGCCCCCAGAATGCTCAGGGTGGTGGACATGAATGTAGGCCCAGGCGTCGGAATAAGCTGGGGAGGCGAGGGTGGTGTCCTGCAGGTTGCAATCCTCGTGGGAAAGAATCGAGACAAATGTCCAGATTAGACTTGACTCCTCTAGCAGTGAGTTAGAAATTATGAAGAGCCCTCTTATGGGAATTGAACTAGGCGCCTCGTAGTATCTGCAGGTAAGCTCTTGGTTGGTGATTCCCGGAGTTGGTCGTTGAAGCGAGAATCAGAAAGTGAATCCGGGACTTGAATGTGAAATATGTCTCGGGTAAAAAGCAGCCGGCAGGCGATTTTCGGTCTAGGGAGTGGAACATGCCACAGGGACTGCGGTGATAAACGAGGATTCCTTGGCGCGATCGACGCCTCTCTACCAATAAGCGAAACAATATTCCTGCCGTGTGGCTGATTAATCTTCACAATCGCTCACTCTCGGTCGACGAGTAGAAGAGATCCTCCCACCGTGGATGGACCCCATATTACACTACATCGGCACGGGAGAACTCTAAGTGAGAAGGGTTAGGCCACGAGGTACAAGTCCCGGTCGGCTAGATTTTCCTTTATCGATGGGCGGTGTTGAAAAACGATCCACAGGCGATCCATATCACATCTTGGCCGAAACAGGGGCCATTATGTGTTAATTTGGCGCATGAGGAATATGTGGAAATCATCCAGGTGGAAAAACATTGGTACACAGGGCGCACACTCAAGGGTACTATTGGCTGACCATGAAAGTCGATGCTGCCAATTATACAAAAAAAAAATGTGGCTAGTTGCCAGCATTTAGCTCCACGTCTAAAATCACCGGTCAGACACGATCTCCATCTCGAGGCCCCCCTTGGCCTTTGCCCGATGGGGATTGATATAGCGAGACCCACTTTGCCGCGCCACCGGCTTTCGAGAAGAAATTATTGTTGGTAGCAGTAGCTATTTCGATAAATGGGTAGAAGCGAGGCCTTCTCATGGATAAAACGAGCGTTAATTTATGCGAAAAAATATCGTTTGTCGTTTCGGCATCCCTCGATAAATTGTATCTAACAACAGTCCCCAATTCGACAGTCGGGTCTATCGAAACTTACGCAGGGTGAAAGCGAGAATTTGTAGCTCACAACTCCTCGGTATCGCGAGAAGCGTGGCTTAGCATAAGCCTCAATAAAACCACAGTGATTGCCTTTTTGAAAAATGGTTGGATTCGGCTAAAGGTAAATGGGTGGATGAACTTCCCGGGGTACTTTGGGCTCACAGATCTACCGGTATATCCCCGTTTGCGATTACTTATGGGATGGAAGCCATAATCTCTACAGAAATTGGTATGCTAACCATCCGGACAGGGATGCCCGATCAGGAAAATGCAAAGTTAGTAATCGAGGACCTGGACACGGTTGATGAACTGCGAGAATCAGCAATAGTCCGTATAGCACCCTACCAGCGCCGCCTGGAAAATTCTTACAACAAACGGGTAAAGTCTCGGATGTTCCTGTGACGCACCCAACTCTGCACACGGTGTCAAGCGAGGGTGTCATTTTTGTTTTTTATAAACTTATAACCTTTGAGCTTGTTTATTCATATAATGTTAAACATTTAACTTTAATATATACTTATGTGTGGCATTGGATTACAAAATATACTTACAAGCTCCATATGTTAAGTGATAACATTTTACAATATTTATTTAGCTTCATTTGTTCAAACAACAAAAGGAATATTACATATATAAACAAAACGATATTACATATACAAAATAGACCGAAAAGTCTTTCAGAAGTGAGAAACTAATGATGTGTTGACGGAGACTAATGCAGTTGTCAGTCCTCTTGCCTACGCCGTACCTACCTGGATGAAATGTAACGCTGAATACCACTAGAATTTTTATAATAATTTTACATTATATATTCGGGTATGAATTGAGGCAAACTTGGGTTTTAAAGGGAATTTGATAGAATTGATAAATTGTGAAATGTAAATTGAGAAGTGTGAGCATATGATTGAATATTATATGCTAAATTGAAAAAAGTGATTGAACCGGAATAACCCAGTAAAAGGCCGAATGTGAAAAGTGTGGCAAAATGAAGACCTAAGGGTCAATTGTTATAAAGAATAAATGTCTAAGTAGATTTATGATAAATGAATGGCCAAAGTGTAATAATAGGAGACTAAAATGGAAAATTGGATTTATTGGGTGGCGAGCAAGGCTATTATGAAGATTAAATGATTTAAGACCAAAAAGGTAAAAAATGAGAAATGATAGTAAATGTGTAGGCCAAACAAGGCCTTACACTTAAATGGGTTTAAAAGGCCAAAAGTGGTCTTTGGATGCTCTAGAGCATCACGTTTTTGGGAGAGAAAGAGAGGAAAAAAGGGAGAAGAAAATTTAGGGTTGCAAGAGATCAAGTTTTTGGTTTGGCTTTGCTCCCCACTTCTTGCTCCCCCTAAGAGATCAACAACTTGGAAGAGAGAGAAAGATTTGAAGAGAGGCTAAGAGTAAGAGAAAATCAAACCCTAACCTCTCGTCTTTTTGAGATTTTGATTTAAGGGGAAAAAAAGCCCTAACTTGGGTAAAAGGGGATTTCTTCTTGATCCCGACCCACTTTTGGAGTTGTCTAAAGTTAGTTCCATGGAGGATGTGAGATCTATGAGTTTAGATGAAGAAATGTTGATTATTGTGGGTGAAAATTGGTGGCGCCATTTCTAGAGCGAACACGGCCTTAGGTACAAGTACCACGAGATAGATGCAGGGTACCCGTGAGTTGCATTTTAGTCTGAGGAAAGAGAAGTGAATGGGTACACGAGAGAGCATTTTTGGTCTAGAAGAAGATGCTTAGAGTACCACTCAAAGTGGGCCACCGTTAGATGCAGGAGCTTGATTGACGGTGAGGCGGTGCAGTGCCGATCCCAGTGGTACCGGTACATTACTTCAGCGACCACTGTTTTTGCATATTTTGCACCGTTAAGTCCCGTATTCATACACCGATTGTTTAGGGACCCTAAGAAACGATTAATGGTGGTTCAAATAAGAATGAGACTAAATGAAAAACATACCGTACCTCGCCACCTCGGCGATATTCTTTTAGTATGATTATTTGTTTAACCACTAAGAGTGAAGAAATTGTATTTGACTAGGTGCGGGTGAAGAAGCCCGACGCGACCTAGGGCGGTGTCGAAAGAGAAAAAGGAATCGATAATTGGTTTGTTCTCTGACTCTATTCTTATTTCAAGTATTTTGGTAGTTTACCAAGTAACTATGAAATGAGTACATAGATTGAGTATATCTTTGATAAGATAACACGAAAGTGAATATGGAATTGAATTGTGATAATTGAAAGCGAGATGAAGTGGACTGATCGTCGAATTAATAAGCGAATCGGGCAATTCGACATCTTGAGATTGAATCGATATCTGGGAATGAACCGCTGACGGGATGCATAATCGGCATCCATCGAGATACACCGAGGGTAATCGATGTCAGCGGCGGGATGCGTCCGGCATCCGTCATGATGACGTGGCATTGAAGAAATGTCCCACTTGGCGGGTTGCACCAATCGGCATCCGTCATGATGGCGTATGACATTTAAGTGATACCACATGTCGGGGGTGCGCAACGGCGTCGTCATGATGGGAGACCGGGTATTGAAATATTAAGCACATTACCAGAATGTAAAATGAGTTCGTGTAATCCGTCATAAATGTGAATTGAATAGTCAAAGTGCGGGAAATAACCAACATTGTGAGTGTAAATGGGATTTTGTAATACATGCTTAAATCTCATAAATTGAATTGTGAAATGAACTGTTGCATTGAAAATACATGTTGTGATATAGTAAATGATTTGGAAATTGAAAGTATGCGAAAATGAATAGCATGAGTATATGTTGATATAATAGGCATGGTTTAATGTTAAATGCATGCCGAGTTACATTGAATATTGGAATAGAACAGTATAGAACCACTAAGCATGAAAATGCTTAGCGTATAGTTTTTATCTATGCGTAGGTTTCGAATAGACAGAAAGGAAGACAAGATAGTGAAGCGCAGAGTCATAAAGCGAGTTGTGGCATATAAGTACATACCTTGCCATGCATATCATTTCCTTTTTGAACATGGAACATTTTGTGGACAAATAGTTGAACTCCAAAGAAATGTTTTGTTTTGTACGTCATTTTGAATGGGCATAGAATGCCTTCATTGTAATTGCATTTTGTGAATGTTTGTGGGCCTACCATTTGAAAATGATTCCGCGCAAATTGAAAACCTAAAGAGGAATAACATAAAGAAAATGTTTTGATAAGATAATTGAAAACGTCGGAGTAAACCGGGCTCCGGTTCGGATCCGCCAACCGAGTCGAGCCGGGGATTCGGGTCGCGACACTTTGAAAAAGAAAACATAATAAAATGTAAATAAAAGAAGAATTAAGCAGCGTCCTTGGGTTTCGGTTCGGATCATGTCGGTCGGTCGGGCTCGAGGTCGCTAGATAACTATTGCTTTAAAAAGCTTTACGGCTTAGTGGGGAATAAATAAGTGGATGACCACTTGCCACAGATCCTGTACTTCTATACACATGCATATGCATTTAACATATCATATCATTTAAACATGCTTATACATATCTCAAATTTTACTTATCATATCATGTTTCATTCTTATCAATTTATATACATTTCATATCATTTACACTTTGCTTCTTATTCTTGTCCACGGTATACTTGTCATTGCATAAGAGTGCTATTAAGCTACTCTTATCATATCATATCATACATCATTTCATATATCATATTGAGTCATTTGTTTTATGTTTCATGTGCGATAACTTTAGAAGTGGATAAAGACTATAAGGGCCTGAGAAGCGTACTCCTTTGTACGTTGTTATTATCATTATGCGAGACAATGATGTCTATAAGGAGCTCGAAGGCGCTTTGGAATGACAACGGGATCAACTGATCGGTATGTTGCGGGAAGCAGTTTTTTACTGTGGCGTGCGTGTATCCCTAGGGTTCTAAGCGAGCCGATCCATGTGTATTTTATGTTCAGTACATATCGCATATTCCCGAATAATTATTGTCATTTGGTAATTATATGCAATATTTACAATCATTTATTCATATCTTTGCATTTTTCATATCTCATTATATGCATGAATAAGTATGGTTACCATGTATGCTTATGAGCTATTTATGAGTTCATAATATGAATTATTGTGGTTACCAGCAGGGCCTACTGTTTTTCATGATTTCGGGACCTAATATGAGTTCCAATCTCATCAAGCTATATATGGATAGATTCTAGACTCAAAGGGCTTTCCATAGAGTCTAAGAACATCTGAAACGGAGTTCGGACGAAGAAATTATGATCGTCCGAAGTTGGAGGCTTCCCATGAACAGTGACCCGAGCAGAACCTAAAGGGCCTACTATTTTTTCGTTATTTTTGGACCTAATATGAATTCCA
This sequence comes from Tetrastigma voinierianum, assembly GCA_016808115.1. Lineage (NCBI taxonomy): Eukaryota > Viridiplantae > Streptophyta > Magnoliopsida > Vitales > Vitaceae > Tetrastigma > Tetrastigma voinierianum. Next base: position 989,107 of record JAEQBH010003707.1, read on the forward strand.
ATGTCATCAAGTTATATATGGATGAATTATAGACTCAAAGGGCTTTCCATAGAGTCCAAGAACACCTGAAACGGAGTTCAGACGAAGAAGTTATGGTCATTCGAAGTTGGAGGCCAACAATCAGAAAAATGACAATTGTGTCATCCTTGTTCTTTTTCTATATCTTTGCTCCACTTTAGATAATTCGAACACAGAGGGGTTGAAATTTAGATCTCCTATTTCAAGGGAGATATGTTCTCCTATAAGTCTAGTTTATCCTTATATTTGAATCACTGATTCGGATGAGTGATAAGCCGAGTTATAATACAACAACGTAGGTTTTTAGAGAGAAATTTTGGCTTGACATCTCCCTTTAAGAAACCGATATTTCGTAATACAAATATTCTTCAATTGAGGATTACAATCAACCAACCTAAGTCCAAAACATAACCAATATACCAAGTAGGGTTCTTTTAGACCCAATTCATCAAAAATGGGTTTATGGTTTGATTTTTTTTCATACAAATCCATATAAATCTATACAAGTATCCAAACTAATCCATAAAAACCCATAAAAATCCATACAAAATCCATACCTTTTGCTTTTCTCTTCCTTCTTCTTCCTCTCTTCTTTTCTCTCTTCCTACCTCTTAACTTGATCCTAAAAATGGGAGACCAACTTGGTCTTATCCATTTTGATTTTTAATTTTTCTTTTATTGCGATTGGTCCTCCAGCTCTCCACATGTGAAAATCAAATTATGTCATTTATATAATAACCCACCATCTTCTTATATTATGTCTTTTGTGTCCCATTTAGACAAGTTACAAATTTACCCTTGTATCTTGTACAAATTCTAGGTTTTGAATTTTTCTTGCTTAGCAAAATAATGATTACGAAAAATTTCAAAATGTGCTTATAATATACCTTAATTATATTTTTTTTTTAAACGACTAGGGTGTATTTTGGGATGTTATAATTCTCCCCCACTTAAAGAAATTTCATCCTCGAAATTTTACATGTAGTGAAGAGTTGCAAATACTGAGCTTTCATAGTTGCTTACGGCTCCCCAGTAGCTTAACTCCTTGTCGTGGTGTTCTTACGAAGCACTTTCAGCTAACGATTGCCTATTCATGGCCCAATTTCACCTCTTGAGCCAGAATAGCTTTCGGCTCTTCATCATATGACAAATCTGCTTATACTTGCACATCCTGCATTGGTAGTATGTGCGACTCATCAGAGCGGTATCTCCTAAGCATAGACACATGGAATACATCATGTAATTTGGCTAACTCCAGAGGGAGTGTCAAACGATACGCTACTAGTCCAACTCTTTCTAAAATCTCGTAAGGGCTAATGAATCTTGGACTCAGTTTTCCTTTTTTTTCCAAAGCGGAGTATCTTTTTCCACGGAGATACTTTTAAAAACACTTTGTCTCGGAGCTTCATACTCTATATCCTTTCTCTTGAATTAGCATAAAACCTTTGTCTATCAGCGAAGACTTTTAACTACGCTAAATAATCCAGGAACTTTTTCTTACGTGTCTTTTACTAATCGGGGCCAAATAATCTTTATCTTTCGTCTGGCTACGCCAGCAGCATAGGAGTTCACATCTTGCTTCATCTGAGCCATCTGAGAGCCCGTCGCAATATTGGAGCGATATTCCATTGTTATAAGAGCAAATTCCATAGTGGAATGCCCTATCCTAACTTCTAAGAAAATCTGTCACCACGACCCAAACTGTCTTCCCGACATACATGTCACTCTTTCCCAGGCTGTCCATTTGTTTGTTGATGCAGACGGTCGCTAAAGAATTTAGTCTCGTACGAATCATTTGTAATTCAGCCTGAAAACCTTGAGCGTAAATCATGGATCACGGTGGGACACTATCGATAGGGAATCCCATTGCAATCACAAAATTTCACTCACATAAAGTTTAGCTAAGGCGATCCATGAGGTAGTCAAGTCGGATGCAGGTAGGAAAGTGACGAGAGTTAGTCAATCTGTCCACAATTGCACTATTTAAATCATGTTTCCTTTGGGTGAGGGAAAACCGAGATACGAAATCCGCCAGTGTGAATCTGTCAGCCATTGGGGAGTGGGAAGGATTCAAATATAGGCGCTGATGGTACTTGGTGTTAGGCCTTTGCTAGCGACCGCGTCGGACATAGATCACGTGTTCATAAATGTCCTTTTCATCCCTCGCCACAGTGAGTCTTGTTCATGTCCTGTTTTTGAACGGCCTCAGGTGCGGGTGAAGCGGGTGACATGGAAACTGCTTTTAGCCTGTGCTGCTGGAATTCATATAATTGGGTTTTTTTCATTCTCTCATGCCTTTGACTGACACCGGCACTCATCTATGGCGCATAATTAGTCTTGTCTCCGATCTTGACTAGCGCACTATCTCTTGTAACTTGGTATCATCTTTAGAGCATTTTATCATTTGTAGTCAGGTATAACTCTCAATTGAGCAGCAGGCTCCGTAAATCAAATCTCCAATCATGATCTTTCCAAGTAAATTATTTTCCTAATTAAGGCATCCCAATGAATTATGATATTTCTTTGCTTCCTCTGGTAATCAATTACACAATCATAGGTTTTTGAATGATCTTAATCAAATCAGACGCTGGTCTCTAAGTCGCGCCTTCTGAGTTGAATATTTAGACTCATGATCGTGAAAATTTTACATTTTTCTCCATAGTGAAAATGTTATCGTGCCAAATATCATCGTTGTGTACCCAACTCTAAGTCATGAGTAGGATAATCGCTTATGTCTTCAATCGGTCTGACGTATTAAGCTACCACTTTCCCATCTTGCATTAACACGCATCCCAAACCAATGCCTGAAGCATCACTATACGAGGTATCTCTTTTCCCAAAGTAGGCTGCGTTAATACTGGTGCTTCAACCAGCATCCCTTTCAATTATTTAAAACTATTCTGACATTTGTCTATCCACTCAAACTTTATTCCTTTCTTTCTTTTTGAGTAATCAAGTGGAGCGACAAGCCACGACAAAAAGCCTCTCGTTACAAATCTTCTATAATAACTTGCTGGGGCCCAAGAACTTCTCACCCTGCTACATTTCGAGGTGGTTTCACTCCTGAATTATGGCTCCAATCTTTTGTGTATCAACTTTATACCCTTCACACACAATATGGCCTAAGAAAAACTTCCTTTAGCCAAAATTCATCATTTGAGCTGAGCATGATAGAACTTCTTTTCTCTTATGAAGGCCTACAAGACTATTTTAAGATGTTATTCATGTTCATGTGCATCCTTAGAATACACTAGGGATGTCACTACTGGTACGACCATCACTACAAATCGATCCAGCATAGTATCGAAACAATCATTCACAAACCACACACTGCCGGTGCATTAGTCAACCAGGTCTGCATTACCATAAACTCATTATGGCTATGATCGGTCTAAATGCGGCCCTCAAGACATCTACTTCCTTTACCTCAACTACACATCCGACGCAGGTCGATCTTCGAAAAGACACCGCTAACCGGATTAAAAGATCTTCGATTCTCTGCGAATGGGTACTTGTTTTCACTATCACCTTATTGATCTACCGGGATAATCGATGCACATCCGTAGAGCGCCATCTTTCTTTTTCACAAATAAAAACAAAAAATTTACAGAGCACACCACTTACAAACCCTTTATCTAAAAGCCTCAGAGTTTAACTGGAATTCTTCACCTCTGTTATATTATCCAGGTGCCTGTATTAAAGTACACCTCGCACACTTCTGGATAATCCAATTTCTATGGATGATTCTGCAACTTTCAGTGGAACAGATCAGAAATTTCACAATGAATCTTTTCCACATCGATCCGACCTTCTTGAGTCAAGTATCAAGGATAAGAATGCCTCATATCCTTTCTTATAACGTCTCTCACCGGCATGGCTATGGATCACATCGATATTACTACCGATCTAATGCCTCAGATATCACCTCAAACTTATCAGGGCATCTCAACACTACTGTCTTTTGTCCACAATCAACGATGGCTCAGTGTTTAGTCAACCAATCCATTCCCAGAATCAATTCAAACTCTCAGAATGGTAAGGATATCAAATCAGCGAGAAACTCTCTTGCTTGTATAACAATGGGTCAATTTATGTATAAGCTATTCACACTAACGTTGTATCCCAACGGACTAGTCACATGCATGTCATATGCTCATTTCTCCATTGCTGGTACTTTGTCAAATACATGCTCCATGCACACATAAGGAATGAGATCCGTGGATCAATCAATGCATGCATCTCAATATCATATAAAGAAAATATACTACCTATAACCTCGTGAGCATTCCGATCCTCACGAGCCATAGCATATGCTCAAGCCGGGTAAGCCAGAGGTGCATAGGACGATCCACCCGTCTCCGAAACTATGTCTCCGTCCCCATAGCCGAGATGGGCCACTACGACTCTACCTCGATCGCGTAGCCGAAAGTGGTGCCGCAGATCTTCCTCTACCACTTCATGGATTTATTATCCCCTAACTCTCAGGACACTCACTGTATATTAAATGCTCAAGGCTTCCACATCGGAAACACCCTCCTATCAATAACCTGCAAACACCCGAATGTCGTCTATGGCAATGAGTGCACTCCAAAATTTCTCCCTGTCCAACTAAAGCACATCTACCCGCACTAGATACTGTTGTACCTCCTTGTCTTCTACCTCTCAGCCTGACCTCAGACCGACTCCCGCTTGGAACATCTCAGCTCTTACCGTAAGAGGAGGAGGCCTCAAGAACTTTTGAGACTTTTCTTTATTGCTGGTTTCTAGTCCCTCCACTTTCTTACATTACAGGCTTGACCAACTGGATAAAAGTTCACCTATTGGAGAGAAGTCACATGTGCTAAGTAATCTCCTCGATGGAATCACGTAGTCTATCTTCAAATCGCTTACACCAAAATGCCTTGGTGAGATACCTTCCGTGCATATTTGGTCGAGATGGTCGAATCCTTCATACTCACTACGCATAAATTCCTCGTCGCCAGCATTCAGAACCTGCTTCCACTGACTCCTTATACATGTCTATAACATACTTGCCTCGAACTCTCTGACAAAGAATTCTCATGTCATGGGATTTGGAATCCCTGACTTTGAGCACCGCTTCCACTCAATCATATGCCTCACCCTGCAATAGTGAGATGCACATGATGCTCTCTGATCAGGAGGGCATCTAACCTCTTCCAATACCCTTTCTAGCTTTTCTAACTAGAATAAAGCTTTCTCTTACTCTTCCATGCTTAACCCATGGAATTCCTCTGCTCCATGTCTTCATCGTAATTATTGAGCTTCGAGGAGCTAATCTATCCAAATACCCGAGCCATGTCCTAATGACAGTTTCTCAACAAGGCTTCTGTGGGCTCATTAGGTACATTACTTTCTAAAGGCTCAGAAGCCGATAACTCTTGCTCCCTTGGGTTAACACTCTCAACAGCTTCTTTAGGACGATCCATCTATCCAAAACACAAGGACATCCACATCAGAGGTCAACACATTACTTAACATATGCATGTTTATCTTATAATAGATCTAGAAGGCCAAAACTTGTCTGAGAAACCAAACTAGGCCTGATACCGACTAATTAGTTGAGGCTCCCCAACTCACACTGGGTGTCGCTCTAGGTATCATTTTTTTTTTTTTTAATAAACTTATAACCTTTTAAGCTTGTTCATTCATATAATGTTAAATATTTAACTTGTACTATATTCTCTATAGCAAATAGATTACAAAATATATAATAAGCTCCATATATGGAAGTGTCTAAATATTTATACATTATATTCCCACAAATCTTCGTGACGCCTAACTCGCAACAAGGTGTCAAGCGAGGGTGTCATTTTTTTTTTTTATAAACTTATAACCTTTAAGCTTGTTCATTCATATATAACAAGTTAACATTTAACTTGTACTATATTCTCAGAGCAAATGATTACAAAATATATATAGCAAACCTAATATATGGAAGTGTTCAACATTTACAATTTTACATTGCTTCATTTGTTTACAAACAACAAAAAGGATATTATATATACAAAATGTACCAAAAGTCTTCTATGAGCACCTAATGATGTGTTGACCTGAGACTAATGCGGATTGTCCAAATTCTCTTACTCTCTGGCTTCATGAAGACTCACACGGATTTAAAAACCCCGCTTGCTTTACTTCATAGAAATAAACCTGCGGACTACCACTAACACGGATCATAACACTTCTATACACCTGCATATACATCTAACATATCATATCATTTAAACATGTTTATACATATCTCAAATTTACTTATCATATTATGCTTCATTTCTTATCAACGTTCATATACATTTCATATCATTTTACACTTTGCTTCTTATTCTTGTCATAGTATACTTGTCATTGCATAGTGTTAGGGATAGTGCCCTGTAAAGCATGAATTTGTATTTATGTTTTATGAAATTAATAAAGTGTCGTATTTATTACATTTAGCTATTTTTGTGCATAATGTATGAATGAAAGCTCTAAAATCCTTATTTATTATCGTAACTATAACCTCAGGGCACAGCCATACACTTGAGGATCGAGGTTATGGATTATAAATCAAATTTGTCTGCATCAAATTAATCAAGTTCGTGGGATCTTCAAATTAAATATTACTGGCGAACCGCTATCACTGAGAATGAAGTGACCTTAATCCGGTCACTAATGTGGCGACATTAAAGTGGAGGCTCCATATAATAAGATTATACAGATTAGACTGGGCGGCGCAAGCACTCTTTTAAATACCTTGTCTCAAGAATTCAAACAGCGCCGCTAGATGATCATATGCGCATCGGGCCTCAATCCCGAGGCATAGACTCCCCGCGGCGTCAATCGGGCCTTTTGAGTCACGGTTAGCCCGTTATGGAATGGGCCCAATACTTGTGTCTCGAGGCCCACGATGTATGCAAATGGGAATGTGAATCCAGGATACGAATCCAACCTTCCTATGGAAGCCGGATGCTTGGTTCCTTAAGTGTTGGCTTGGAACTCGAACAGCTTTGAGCGCTCTAATTTATAAATGTGTTTATAAATTAATCGTTCACTAATTCATTTAATGGGAACTTAAGGATCATGATATAATTAGAGGGGCAAAACTACTCACCCGACTCTAGTTATATGAACCACTTCTTGGAGGATAGAACGCATGTAATGATTAAACTAATGGACACTCAATTTCCGAGTAAAATCGGGAGCATCAGAAGTGACAAGAGTTCAATTTCAAGTTTTAAGTGAATAACTCTGAAATTAATAAATTAAAATGATTGATTAAAGAGTTTATTTAATTATTGAATTTATTGGAGCTTGAAATTACAGGTCCATGGGTCCCAATTCCACCTCCTATATTACTACAATGAACGATTCATGATTTGGAATAAATTACACTCTATGATCAAGGCTTGTACATATTAATAGGACTGTTACAACCACATTTTATGTTATAGATTAAGAGTATTAATTAGGACTGTTACAAATTAATATTGGACAGTTATAGATTAAGAGTATTAATTAGGACTGTTACAAATTAATATCGATACTTATGTGATTAAAAGTAATGGGGCAGATCAAGCATAAATTAATATCGGGATGGCTACAGATTATGAGTAATCGCACGCTGCTTCATATTAATCAAGACCATATGGGAAATTTGAAAATATCCAAATTGGTTGGATATTTATGCAATTAGGGTTGATTATAAATAAGAAACCCTTGCCCCAATGAAAAAGAGAGAAGAAAAAAAGGAGTTTTTTTCCATACCCTAGTCTCCTAGAAAGTCTCTTCCCCTTAGAGATCCCTTGTCTCATGTGTTGAGTACGCAAGGTGTATCTTAGGCAGAAAAAACTAGAGGTATTGTTCCAGATTCAATCAAGCAGCCTACACACCTCAAGGAAGGAGGGCGGAATTGAAGACCCTGGTGCAGGGAGTTGTTTCAACCCTACTAGCCAACAAATCTCCTATAACAGTAACAGGTATAGATCTGATCTTCACCTTTTGATATTAATATGTGTTTGCATGGGTTCCTGCGAAAATAAGATTTTCTGGAAAAAAATTTAAAACCTAATTCCGCTGCGTTTTGATTTTCTTTCCATCACATAGCGGTGCTATGCTTCTCTTATCATATCATTTCATATGTCAGACTAAGTTTATTTGTTTTGATGCTTCTTACGCCTACATAAACCTTAACGGATAAGGAACCATATGGGCCCAAAGAAGGTGTACTCACTATACGAACACAAAGGGTCTATGGCAACCCATATACCGCATCATCAGACGAGACAATGACTATCTATAAGGCTCAAAGGCCATATCATCAGATGCCATTAACGACCATCTATAAGCGCCCGAAGACGTCAGAATGATCCAAACAAGGCCAACTCGATCAAGATGCTGCGACTTGTTTTTCCCTAATAGGCATGCCCATCTATCCCTCTACCAGGTTCTAAGCAGACAATCCATGTATATTTTATGTTCAGTACATATCGCATATTCCTGAATAATTATTATCATCCGGTAATTATATGTGATATTTACAATCATTTATTCGTATCTTTTTATTTTTCATATCTCATTATATGCATGAATAAGTATGGTTACCATGTATGCTTATGAGCTATTTATGAGTTCATAATATGAATACTATGGTTACCAACAGGGCCTACTTTTTTTCATGATTTTGGGACTTAATATGAGTTCCAATTTCATCAAGCTATATATGGATGGATTCTAGACTCAAAGGGCTTTCCATAGAGTCTAAGAACATCCGAAACAAAGTTCGAACGAAGATATTGGCGGACTGGCCCGAAGTCGGGAGGCTTCCCATGAACAAAGGAACCGAAAGCGTAACCTCGTAGGCCTACTATTTTTTCGTGATTTATGGACCTAATATGAATTCCAATGTCATCAAGTTGTATATGGATGAATTATAGACTCAAATATCTTTCCATAGAGTCCAAGAACACCCAAAACGGAGTTCGGACGAAGAAGTTATGGTCATCCGAAGTTGGAGGCCAACAATCAGAAAAATGACAATTGTGTCCCACCTGGCCGCCGCAGACACCCAGATGACTCACTTTTGATGAATTTATGAGCCCGGTTGATTCCTAATTTGGATACCTATTTCAAGGAGATATGTTCTCCTATAAGTCTATGTTATCCTTTAAGTTTGAATCATCAACTGGGATGAACGATTTAATTGTTATGTACTAAAATGAAAAACACGGGTTTTGGAGAAATTTTTGACAAAGATCTCCCTAAACCCCCAATATTTCCTTATTACAAATATTCCTCAATTGAGAATTACAATCAACCAACCCAAGTCCAAAACACAACCAATATACCAAGTAGGGTTCTTTTAGACCCAATTCATCAAAAATGGGTTTATGGTTTGATTTTTTTTCATACAAATCCTTCTTCTTCCTCTATTCTTTTCTCTCTTCCTCTCACTATTAACCAATTTCCTACTCTCCTCAAATGGGGAGATCAACTCGGGTTCTATCCATTTGATTTTTTTAAAATTTTCTTTTATTGCAAGTTGGTCCTCCAACTCTCCTATATTTTCAAATCAAATTATGTCATTTATATAATAACCCACCATCTTCTTGGTACAGGTCTTTTCAGGTTCCATTTTGACAAGTTACAAATTTACTCAGATCTGTATGAAATCTGTGTTTTGAATTTTTCTTGCTTAGCAAAATAATAATTACGAAAAATTTCAAAATGTACTTATAATATACCCTAATTATGTTTTAAAAAAAACGACTAGGGTGTATTTTTGGGTGTTACAATTCCAACCGGGAGACCTAGTCCTAAGAAAGGTATTCGAAAATACTGTCGACCTAGCGGCCAAAAAGTTCCAACCCAATTGGGAAGGACCGTATCTCAACACGAAACATTTAACCCGGATCTTACGCTTTGCATGGGCTTCATGGAACCCTTGTGCTCTGTAATGTGGAAAGCCTTACATCTTAAAAAGGTATTATCATTGGAAGTATGATTCGATATTTACATATTTTGTCCATTTTTTTCTTATCACATGGTCAACTTAAAAGTCCGTATGGCGCAATAAATGAGATATCTGGGTTTGAGGAGGAATATCTAATCGTGTCAACGTAAAGCCCGACGGGCGCAATAAATGACCTATCCGGCCCAGTATAGGGAAGATCTAACTGGTCTTCATAAAAGCCCGGATGGCTCAATAAATGACCTATCCGGCCCAAAAAGATAACATCTAATTGGTCCATATAAAAGCCCGGATAACGCATTACGATTAATGACCTATCCGGCCCAAAGCCTATTAGGCCATCCATATCCACCATTCGGCTAAATAAGAAGAAACTGTTTCATCCACAACCAAATTCGGCACATTTCGTAAAGACAGAAATTAAGAGGTATTGCAGATTGTCAAAATACAGCAAAAGAAACAAAGGCTCGACCAACAACGTGATTAACCCTAGCCTCGCCGCAACGTTGATTCGGCCATCCGCTCCGTCGGGAGGTCTCAAGGGGATGTCTATTCCATCGACAGCGGCTAAAGGACTCAAATCCAGAGGTTCCTCCCTAACAATTGTGGAAGCCAGAAAGTCAGAGGAAGCACTTAGGGGCATCAAGGGTTGATAAAAAAACTCTGGAGGTAGCAGCTTTGACTTATCGGGCATCCCAACTGGGATCATAAGCTTACTCCCGCATATGTTATGCGTAAAAGCACAGCAACCATAGCCATAGTTAAAGATCACATCACTGCTCGCATCAAATTCCTCCTCCATTGCTTTCCTTTCCGCGATTGCCTTCGCTTGAAAAGCTGCGAGTTCCTCCTTACTAGCCCCGAGCTCCATGATTAAAGACAGTCGCTTCATCCGTTGGGACGACAAGCTCTTTCTCCGCTTCCCAAGAGCCTTCTCTGGCTACAAAGAAAGGCTTGTTGGTCAGGTCAAGTTCGTACTCCGCCCCAATCTGACACCCTCGAAGTAGTGTGTTAGCATGCTAGACTTGAGCCAACTCGGATTCCATCTATGCCCGCACACTATACCGCTGCTAAGGTCCTAGCCGCGCCATTGCCGCTTCACGCCTAAGCAAGATCCTCTCTCGCCACCCTTGTAGCCGCCCTATCCACGCCTCTGAGCCCCAGCCTCCCAATGTCTGGCATTCAACTGAGCCTCATTCAAAGAGGCATTCAAGGTCTCCTGATCGGAAAGCCCCAACTGAACATACAACCAAAGCTTCTCTGCGTCCCTCAGCTAAAGCTTCTCTGCATCCCTCAACTGGAGTTGGAATTCATGATGCTAAAGGGCTATATCCCGATGGCGCGATTGCCCAGAAAGCATATTAGAATACGCAGGATTATTAATTTTTATGAGTATTACTACTTTTACTAGTTCGCCGATCAACGAAGTTCGGCTAGGACTTGCATTCCATCCTCGATAATCGAAGATCCTCTTTTATAATACCAACAGGGACAGCAACAAAGAGTACACACTTTTAGCCCAAATTCCACTCGCCTCGGGCACACAGCATCCGTAGTAGCCTCAGGATACAAATTATCCGTACGATCGCCTACTGACGGCTCTGGGTTAAAGGGCTTCCAACGATGACAATATGCTTGATGCCCTCCGACCCGGCACCGCTGCTACTTCCTATATCGCAGAGCCTGGTTGTGAGGGGGAGATAAGAATTCGCAGTATCCGAACCGAGCAATGGCCTTGCGCCCTGTCACAGCTTGGGCATGTCCGCTTGACTTCACCGCGCATCAGGGGATGGATCACCTCGCAATGTGTTAACGTAGCGACCTCCCTTAGCTCCCCTAGGGAAACATCCTCCGAATCCAATTGGTCACTTAACCCCATCTCAGGCTAGCCCTGAATGACAATCGCCTGCATTTCCAAACCCCCATCCGTGATAGGCCAATTCGACCCTTCGGCCTAATCGAGCTCCTCTCGGGAATCCCGTCAGTTTTACTCACAAAGATAGCGGTCAAGGTACTTTGTCATCTCTTCCTCCTCCTTCTTCTTCCAAACGTTACTAAGCATCTGCATTTCAACCCAAGGAATAAAAATCTTCCACTGGGGCTCCTGTGAACTGCCTCCGCCGGTCATTCCTCCCCTTTAATCTTTAGTACCCAAAATCGGTCCCTTTCTTGGTAACGTGAAGGCCTGCTGTAACTCCCTTTCGCCCTGGGCTTAGGTGCGGGTTGCTGTATTTAATCCCTAATATAGTTTTACCGATTCTGGCCAAAAGCGTCCAAGATAATCAGTTCCCGACTGGCGTTTCAGCATCCGTAATCCTCGATGAATCATGCACTCATTCGCAATTAAATTTGGCAGGTCAGCAGTAATAAAATGTTCCTCGTCCACAATTTCTAAAGGCAACGAAGGTGGATAATCGAAGGTCAGTGGAGTCGTTCGCCACATCGGCTAGGTTCTTTTCGAGTGAGAAGAACCCGTAATGGCGCTCCCCGTCGGGGAATCTCCAACAACACGGATTTTCTAATTGCCGCTTTCCACCTAATATACCAACCTACTCCCTCCGCTTTTCCTCGCACCAATAATCCATGGGCCATATGCATAAAAGTCATATCTATACACACACACGCAACTCAACATGCCCCTACACACACCTCCGTGAAAGACCGTGATCAAGAACATCAAATGGAAGCCCAGAGGAACTCGTAGTCTCATCCCAAGGCCCCCTTACCAGTATCTTACCCTTTGCCTCCCTCTTAGGTGAATCGGGAAGTCCATTAGCAAACTCGTAGTCTGGGAATTTCGACTGACATGACATTCGCCAATACCCCGCGCTACTCCTCAAGGAATAGGTAAAACAAATCTCAACCAATCAAAGGTCAAGTTTGAACAGAGGCACACACCGCCGTTAACTGAATAGGTTATGGATGAGGGTCAGCAGAAATGCAAATATTTACTACGAGAAGATAGGTAAGGGTATGACTTAGTGCCAGAGAAATAAGATGGCGTTGTGGCACCCACTTATGGATCACACATCATTCTCATCGTGGTTAGCTGCATTTAGATTATTTGTCTATCCCATTGCGTGGATGAGATGATGCTACTGCATGTCCAAGCCCTCTCGCGACCCGCCTCTAACGAGGGCCGCCCCAATTCTCTCATTATTCAGAAGAATTAGCGAGGGGTGGAGAAAACAAAGTCACCAAGCCATACCAAAATGGTAAGAAGGCAAAATCACCAAGCCTGAACAAGGATCACCTGACTCCAAAGTTCTAATATACCTTCCACTTCTACAACAACTATTACTGTTCAAGATTCAACACATGGCGGGTGCTGAATTTACCATGAGTCGAAGTTGAGCAAACATTCGAAACTACCGCAAGAACAAAATCGACTGTCCGCACCAGAGAAACCCAACCGTAAGAACGATGGTAGACACAAACATGACAGAATGGAGAAAAGTAACTAAATGATGGTTCTGATAAGACAAACGCCAAACGCGACGCGATTAAATGCACCGCTGACCCATCATCCACTACAATGGCTGACCTCGCGACGATTCGCCTATTGGGGCACAAGAACAATCGCGGCCAACTCACAGCCTTCACACATCTCACTGGCAATGAGCTGCCAAATAACCATGTTACTCCAGACAACCACTAATCAAAGCATGCTAAATACCATAATTTCTACATCAAAATCGCTCCTTATCACCGTACCAGAATCGGGAGTACGGACACATGCAAGTACGCAGTGAATTTCAAGAAATATAAATCTATTAATCACACAAAAGGAGCCATAATTACACGGTACTATGTTTTTTGTTTAATAGTGACTACATTATGACTCATATGGGATTATCCCATCAACATGCAGCTCAAACAAAGAACGCTGGAGCAAAGAATGAAACATGAGAGAAGTGACCAGCGAAGAAAGGGCCTATGGAAGTGGAAAGGAACTAAGAACTCACGCTTCTGGGAGGGGGTGTCCGACGAGACCCCATTCAAGTTTTTGTAACTACAGGTGTTAACGAGAACATGGATATTCACTCCTGGATTTCGCCAATCCCCGTAATCTTCGATCCGTTCATGCATGGAAATCACGTTCAAACCGTCTATCATAATCATCCTTCATTCAGCAATCCTCCAAGTCCAACTCCCTACAACGCCTAACCAACCTTCTCCATTGAAAAACAGGGATAACCAGTGGCATAAAGGAATCCGCCACCCTCCAACATTCTATAGAGACCTCTAGCCCCAAGGGTATCCCAAGCGACCACATCAAATGCAAATCCAAAAAATTAGAAAATTCATGTTGGAACATACCAACATTGATTGTCCGTTCTACAATAGGTTTAATGGAAGTATGTTTTTTCCAAATGGGACTTACGTCTCTCCCCAAAAAAAAGGGAAAAAATGGGGCATTATAGGGTACTTTGCCAGTCGGGGCCCCAACTACTCCTTACCAATGCACTCACGACTCAAGAACTACAATTATGGCCCAATCTATGGGCCCAATCGTCTCATTTATGTCAGCCCAACAGCATGATCCCCCAACCAAACAGTACCACCTAGATGTCGGTCTCCCGACCTGGCCATCATCTTTAAAAAGGCATCGTGGTGCCATCTCCGAATTGAATAAGTATAAGACACGCCATAACCCAATATGAGGGTGATCAAACACTTGGGGCGCAGTAAATGCGACGACTGGGTGCTGATCAAAAACAATAACGCTCATGAACGCACCAGTGCCGCTACCTTCCCTTCCGTTTTGTGCTTAATCAACTACTTTCCATGAGATACTTCCCTTTTCCCGATAAAAGCGTGAAAGAACATAAGAGAAAATGGTAACAGATCTGCTGACAAAAGAATGCTACCTCAGACAAAAGAATCTAACTTAAGATCGGCAGCGACTTAAGAAACCACTACCGTGTTCTTCTTTGCTGTTTTGTAGTAATTTCATACCAATTCACGCTCAATCCGTTTCAAACATTCATAAAGTTTTAAAACTATTACAGGTCAGACTGCTATAGTTCACAAACTTAAACGGAACAGCAGTGAATAATATATAAATCTATAAGTTTAGCTTAATTGATTAAAACATTTACATTAAAATGATTGAACATGAAAAAAAAAAGGGTTAAGTGGAAACAAAATATATAACTTTCTTTATATATATATATATATATATATAAAGAAAGTTTTTATATATAAAGAAAGTTTTGTTGTACTAGATTATTTGATAAGTGGGCACATGCAGAAGAAGGTAGCAATTTCTTAATTACCCCAAAGTGACGGGAAAGAAAGTATGTTCTATTTTGGTAACTACCCTCCAAAATTTCCATGTGTGAAAACACTATTTAACTACATTACTATAAAATTGAAATATTATACCTCATTACTATAGTCTAATGGTGGAGTCATGAATTTGAGAAATTTCCATTTCCATTTTTGTAATTTTTCTAAACAAACATTAAATAATCAAGGTAAGTAAAATTTAGGGATTTTTTAAAAAATAAAATATAAATTATGAATTTATAAGGAAAGTAATTAATTGCTATTTCTTTTTTCAAAATGTTATAATCGGGAGTAAAAGACATAGCAATAACCATTTGGCAAGACGTGCCAATAAATTTTTTTTCCTATAAGTTTAGATAAAAGACAGTCGGTCGGCAAGCCCACGTCAAAATCAATGGCAGAGGAAAGCGATGTGCTGATTTCCGCCACTGGTAGTCCTATAAAAAAGTATTCTGGCCCTCTGTTACAAAACGACAAAGGGATTTCCTTCTATTTAAAAATAAATAAAATAACAAAATATCAGCGCCTTTACTTACTGTTTTATATTTTATACAATGTAGAAGCTGTATGATCAGCGAGACATTCATTGCAAGTACAGAAGGCAGAGCAACAATCACTACCCCCTGAAAAAGCGACGGAGATGATGGGTATTCAAGCTGTGCCTTTTGCCACTGAGGTGGTCCTGGGTGGTATTTCGTTGATGGTACTGATTTTTATCAGAGGATTTGTTTCTAGCCGGAAAAGAAGTGTCGGAGGGCTTCCGCCTGTTCCCGGTACTACTGGATTTTTTATTTTTTATTTTTTATTTTTCAGATGGGTCTCATATGTTAATCTATTGATATTGATGCTGATGTTGATGAATAATGGGTTTTGTTTGACGGGAATTGCAGAGATTCCGGGGCTGCCGCTGATTGGGAATTTGCTGCAACTGAAAGAGAAGAAGCCACACAAGACTTTCGCTAAGTGGGCTGAGACTTATGGCCCAATATTTTCCATCAGAACTGGAGCTTCTACCCTGATCGTTCTGAACTCCGCTGAAGTTGTTAAAGAGGTTGGTTTCTACTTTCTCTCCCTCTCCCTCTCCCCTCCTCTGTTATAGGATCATCTGCCCTTCTCCGCCGTAGGATCACTGTACAATGTTTTCCATCCTTATTTTCCTTGAAAAGGCCCCAACAAGGTTTCATGATTTTGAAATGATGTGCTTCATGGTTTCCAATAAAAAAAAATTAAAAAGTGTCCCAAAAAGAAGTCTTTAAGGAAAAGTGGGGGGTTTGAAAAGAGAAATTTTATTTACACTCAAGTAGATTGATTATCTCATATTAACTCACATTATATTGACATTCATTTTTACACCCCACTTTTGACTTTATGTAGAATCGCCAGAATAATTTCGTTAAAACGATCGAATGACTTAACTTTAAGAAAAGCCTTTTTCTTCTCTTTAATGGACTTTTCCAAATGCTCCTGGAGAGTTAAAATCATACGGTGAATTAATCATATTTCATGAGTCGGTAGAAGGAGGATTTTAGGTTATGTCTAAGGAAAGAAAATAGGGATGAAAAGTTAAACTCTAAAGAGTATTAGGGAAAGGAAACAGGGATGAAAAGTTAAATGAAAGAGAATAGAAGAAAAATAAAATATATATTTAAATTTAATAAATTAATTTTATATATTTATTTAAATTTATTTTATTTGTTTTTTATTGTATAAAGATAACAAAAATTTAAAATTATGTAAAATTTTGATTATATTCAATTTTTTTTATATTTCATCCAATAAAATCAAATACGAGGAAATCATTTTTGTTCAATTCCAAACAGAGACTAAATGCCAAGGGCATATGCTTCCTTTTTTTTTTTTTCTCTTGTAGCACTCAAAACCCTTGAAATTGGAATATCTTATATCATTAGACTAGAATTTTAAGTTTGTCAATTTAGGTCTATTTGAATTAAATTCTTGGGTCCGTCATTGACTCCAATCATTCTTTATTTTCATCCCTATCTCCATATTTAGAGATTTATATCAAAAAATCCACTTAAACCATTTTCTATTTTCATTTCTAAATTTGGAGAATGAATAGTTAAATGAAAGAAAATGATGAGAAAAATAAAAAATATATTTAAATTTAATAAATTAATTATATATATTTATTTAAATTTATTTTATTTGTTTTTTATTTTATAAAGATAAAAAAATATATAAAAATATGTAAAATTTTGATTATATTTAACTTTTTTTTATATTTTATCTTATAAAATCAAATATAAGGAATCATTTTTTCTTTAGTTACAAACACATACTTAGGGTAACTCCAACTAGTGACAGGCATGGCTAATGCCGAGGGCAAATGCTCCCCCTAATTTATTTATTTTTCTCATGTAGCACCCAAAACCTTAATGATGCCCCCTGAAATTGGAATATCCTAAATCATTAGATTAGAGTTTTAAGTTCGTCAATTTATGTTCATCTAAACTAAATTCTTGGGTTCGTCAGGGACTCCAAGCATTCTTCATTTTCACCTTCATTTTCATATTTTGAGATTTGTATCCAAAAAATTCACTTCAACCATTTTTCTATTTTCATCTCTAAATTTGGAGAATGAATAACGTATCTTCAAATATAAAGATATAAATAGAAAGATACTATTCATCTTTTTTTTTATAATAATGAAAAAGTGAACTACAAGGTACTATTTTCAATTTTTTATAATATTTAAATATTAATAATTACCAAACGACTTAGACATGACAGAATGGAAGTAGAGTGGATCACACTGCCTTCTAAATATAAAAAATATGGTAATTAAAGATCATAATAGCATGGCTGTTATGCTTTAGTAGATCTAATGAGCCTAATTTAACTTCTTTCGTCCTAAATCACAGATCGGGACCCTTCTTAAATGTGCATCTCCCTAAAATTGAAACCACTTGTCGATTCTAGTCTTTATCGGTTTTTAAGATCGTAACCAAGAGAAAATCCTCTCTTTTACTAAATTTTTGCTGTTATGGATGCCTGTTCTTGAGGTTACTATTAGCCGACTTTCCTTTTTCTAAATTCCACTGAGATGATTTGCCTTTCATCTCTTTTTGTTGGTTGCTTTGGTACTCCAATCCAATGTTCTTTTGGTGTTTGATATCAATTTCAAGTTAAATAGATTCTCTTAAAGAAATTTAATAAATATTATCCACCTTTTACTTACCACTTTTTCTATTCATGTCCTTTTCTTTCCTTTTTCAAATTGAGTGGGTAATGAAAAAGAAAAGTATCGAATAGGAGTTCTTTTATGTATAGTGACGCGTTTGATAGTCCAAAGATGACAGTAGTATCAGCAAAAAAATTATATTACCTATTTAAAAAGTACGAAATTTTAATTATTTTGAAAATAAATACATTTTATCTGAATTTTTTAAAAACTTATACTCCTATTTTAGGATTTTTTTTTTCTAAAGTTATACTTGAAAACTACATCTTCCTAGCATGTTTTACACCCCATATATTTATTATTAAAGAAAACTAAAAATTAAAAATTACTTTGAAATGACTTCTTTATTCATTAATTCCTTTAACAATTGTTTTCTTAAACCATTTTAGTGTTTGATAACACAATTTTTTTGTTCTCTAACAACTATTCTTATTTTTTGAATTTAATGTTATAAGTGTTTTCCATGTTTTTCATAACAAACAAAATTGTAAATCAATCGGTTTCATCTTGTTTTCCTGGTTCTTTGTTTTGAAAAGTTATAGACCACCATTGTAGTCTAATCCTTTGGTTGTTTCAGGCAATGGTGACCAGATTCTCATCCATCTCGACAAGGAAGTTATCAAATGCCCTGAAGATCCTTACCTACGACAAATGCATGGTTGCAACAAGTGACTACAATGACTTCCACAAGATGGTCAAAGGATTCATTCTCAGAAATGTTTTGGGAGCCGCCGCTCAGGTTGGCTGCTAATTTATGTTTTGGCAATGCACTCTTCTTGTCTATTTGTAGACATTAGATTTTTACAAGCATATCTGTTCAATTTTCAGAAGCGCCATCGATCCCACAGGGACACCATGATCGAAAATATTTCAAAATACTTGCATGCCCATGTCAAGACCTCTCCCCTTGAAGCAGTGACTCTCAAAAAGAGTTTCGAGTCTGAAATTTTCGGATTAGCATTGAAACAAGTGAGTTTCTTGTCTTTTCTTTTCATTTCTTTCTTCGTTATGATTATAATGTGAACATATTAATTGAAAAAGTGGTTTGGTATTTCAGGCATTGGGAGAGGACATTGAATCCATTTATGTGGAAGAGCTTGGCACTACTTTATCAAGGGAGGAGATATTTGAGGTTTTGGTTGCTGATCCAATGGCAGGCGCCATTGAGGTGGACTGGAGAGATTTCTTCCCGTATCTGCGTTGGATTCCTAATAAGAGCATGGAAATGAAGATCGAGAGAATGGATTTTCGTAGGGCAGCGTTAATGAAGGCCCTTATTGAGAAGCAGAAGAAAAGGATTTCTTCTGGAGAGGTAGTTAGAGTCGGTTAAGTTACGGCTTTTGAAAACTGTTTTTTTTTTGTTCTCAGAAACATGAAAAACACTTAAAATGTGGAAAATTGTCTAGTTAACCTAATTTTTGTGTTTGATAAATACGGAAGAATACTAAATTTTGAAAACACCTTTTAAAGATGTTCCATTTTCAAAAACTATTCATAAGAGCATTTTTCAAAACCAGGAACCAAGTAGTTGTTTTTTAGGTGTCTTATGGCCTAGTATTTGTTCTAATTTGGCTAGGATTCGAAACAGGAGAAGAACTGCTATGTCGATTTCTTACTATCTGAAGCAACAGAGCTAACGGAAAAACAAATAGCCATGTTGATTTGGGAGACGATCATCGAGATGTCAGACACTACTCTGGTCACATCTGAATGGGCCATGTATGAACTTGCTAAAGATCCAAACCGCCAGGTTGTTCAATTTAGAAATTTTCCATTTCTCCTCTGTTAGTAACTTCCCCGTTACTTGATTCTGATGTCTTGATATTATCCAACAGGAAATTTTGTATCAGGAAATCCGCAAAGTTTGTGGTTCCAACAAACTTACAGAGGAGAACTTGCCTCAGCTACCGTACTTGAATTGCATTTTCCATGAGACTCTCAGGAAGTACAGTCCAGCTCCCATAGTCCCTGTTCGGTATGCGCATGAAGATACCCAGTTGGGAGGGTACTACATTCCTGCTGGAAGTGAGGTAAATTGGAAGGGTACATACCATATTCTTTTGTAAACATACCATATTTTGAGTCTGACGATGGGAAAGACAATTGTTGGTGCAGATCGCTATAAACATATACGGGTGCAACATGAACAAGAAACAATGGGAAAATCCGGAGGAGTGGAAGCCCGAAAGATTCCTGGATGAGAAATATGACCAAGCGGATTTGCACAAGACGATGGCGTTTGGAGGGGGGAAGAGGGTGTGTGCAGGTGCTCTTCAGGCATCGCTAATCGCTTTCACCGCAATTGGTCGGTTCGTGCAGGAGTTTGAGTGGAGACTGATAGAAGGGGAGGAAGAAGATGTGGATACTATGGCGCTCACCAGTCAAAAACTCCATCCCTTGCAAGCAATCATAAAGCCAAGAGAGTGATGACTCATGAATTGAATAGTAGACCTTTCCTTTTGGCTACGGGCCTTCTTCCCTTGGCAATAACTGTAATAATGTATGTGGAATTGGAGCGTGGAGTTTGTGAAAAATGTCTGATTAATAAGTTCATTTCGGCGTTTGTATAACTTATAACCCCAAATCTTCTAACCAGACAGCTGAATTAGTGGGTGAAGAAAAAAATGCCCAAAATCAAATTCGAGGAGTAAATGTGAAAGCGAGGAGGCAGGGAAGCAAATTGAAATATAAACGTGCATTCGTAGGATAGAATGTGAAAAGATTGGGGGTGTGGTCGGCCATTGAAAATTTGGCCACCCTCAAACATGTTGTAGGGGCCAGAGGGGGGGTTGTTGCTGTGGCCGCTTATGGCTCCAATTCTATGCTCACAAATGGTCAAACCGACCCACTGGGCAGATTGCGTCCACATTTTTCTCCATTGCGTTGTAATTTGTATTCGTATTTGTATCCCAATAAATGTGAGGATCATAATCTTTAGACCCATTACTCAATAGGTCTCAATGGGCCCAGGACTCGCCTAGCTCGCATTATGAAACGTTCCAAGCTCACTTACAATATTAAAATCAAAGGGCACTACTTATACAGGACAATTCTAAAGCCCGATTGTCTTCCTATAAACTAGCTCCAAGGTTGTCCGTCTAGGATTTCGAGTTTCCCAGCTGGCCATCCTACCGTATATCGGAAGATCGTTATGGATAAATACATGAATGCAAAAAATATGCAAAAGAGATATTTATTAGTGGATTCCCCGGTTTCTAAATCCCTTATTTCTCAAAAAATTAATCGAAGAAGAGATTTTATCTCTAAAATCAAGATATTTTATCCCTAAAATAAAAAGATTTTATCCCTCAAATCAAGATATTTTATCCTTAAAATCAAGAGATTTTATTCCTAAAATTAAAAGGAGATTTGTGAACCATGCCCTATAAATTGGGAAGATCTCTCATGTGGTAAATTCAAATAATTGACACTCACCTTCTTAAATACAATGCTTTTCTTTGTTAATCGTGACGTGTGAAATATGTCATACTTAGGATCACGCTACTCAGGATTCCGTTGCGTTGTTGATGTAGAGGTTTAGGCGGTCGAGTATGACAATAGACATCGTCTGTGGTAATGACGAAAGTCTCGTCTACGGTACATGGGGCTTAACTTCAGCAATTGTCACAGTAAGTAACTAGCCGCTTTAAAACTCTGTCTGTAATACCTCAAATTATACCCTAACAGATTTATATCATGTTTAGGGTATAATAAAAGTGAATGTAAATTTTTTCGGACTAAAATAATGTTAAAAAAATAAAATAAGCAAAACCTGGAATTAATACAAAAGCCAAGGATAAATTAGTAATTTGTCAATTAAGGACCCAAGTGACATAAGTTAAAAAGCTTATATGATAAAGTGGAAATACATTAAATTAGAGTTAGCGTATAGAGATGAAATAAGGAGCAAGTAAGTGCAAGGAATGCAAAAAGGGGTTTTGGCCAAACATGACCTTAACTCTGAATGGATAAGACCGAAACAGATTGGTGCTTAGGGTGGGAAAAAGTGAAGCTACGGAAGAGAAAGAAGAGAGAGAGAGGTGAAAAGAAGAAGAAGAAGAAGAAGAAGAAAAGAAAAGCAAGGTGTGGAATTTGTATGGAACTTGTTAAGATTGGTATGGATACTTGTTTGGAGGTTTAGAATACCTCTTTTGTGTAAAATCTTTGTTTGAAATAATTCTTTAAGGTATGGATACTAGTTAAGGAATTGTATGGAATATGTGTATGAAAATATCTTATAGAAACTATGTGTTTAGAATGTGTAAGGAATTGTGTTTAGGTGGGGGTTTTTCCTATTTATTGGTTAGGAATGCTCCTACCTTCAACAATGAAGTTGTTTTGTTTGGTTTGGTTATGGTCCTCAATTGAGGAAAAATTTGTATAGAGAAAATGTTGGGTGTTAGGGGAGATGTTGTCCATTTTTTTAAACCCATGTTTTTGTTTTGATCATAACATGGTCATCACTCATCCAAATTGAGTGATTCAATATTCTGGGTTAACTAGACTTCTAGGAGAACAAATCTCCTTGAAATAGGTGTATGCAAATTTGGACCCCATTGGACGAGAAAGTCGTCAAGTGAGGCTACATTTTGGGTCAATTTTTATTCCCCGGTTACGATATAGTTTGGGTTTCGAAACAGTTTTGGTATTTAGGTCATAAGTTGAGTTTCACTCATCCAAATTGAGTAATTCAAATTTCTAGATAAACTAGACTTATAGAAGAACAAATCTCAATGAAATAAGTGTATCCAAATTTAAACCTGATTGACTGCTTGTTCATCAACGTAAGGGAACAATTACGTCACAATGATACGTCTCATAAATTACCTTTGAACTAGGCATTTACATTGTTTAAATCATAACTTGAGTTATACTAGTTCGAATGAGGTGATTCAAATTTTGTCTGAAAATAGATCCCCAGGAGAACAACATGAAGGAAATTATGGTCAAATTATGTCTCTATCATTCAGAATTTTCAAATATAGGACATAATTCCATATTAATTTCAAAATTGTCAAGAGCGATTCGGAGAATGTTTATACCATATCTCCTAAATTAAAGTCTAAATGACATGATGTTTGAGCAGTAAGAAGCTTGGGCGTAGGGGTATATTGAGTAAGGATATCCTTTCTCTAACAATCCTGTTACATGGTCCAAAATTGTAATTAAATAGACTTGGGAGCTCGAAGCTGTTCGAGAGCGGGAGTGGTTATGGAAACTAAAATTGTATAAGGTTATATAAATGTATTGTATATGAAATAATCCATCATAGTAAAATTATATGATAACATGTGTTATGAAAGCTAAAAAGATATCTACGTATAATTTTTGTTATATGAAAAGTACGGAGTTAAATGTTTATAACAGATTATTTGATAATGAATATCTCATAAGTATACATGATATCAATAGTTATTCATATATATGAGATATCTTTTTCTAATACCTGAAAGATTGTTGAGAAATATAATAAAACTGATTGTCTGCTTATGATTGGGTAGTTGGATAGGTAGGCATGCTTATAGGGATACAGTTGATGTAACATATAGTTTATAGATATTGAGGCCTCGTTTGGGTCAATGACATAGATCCCGTTTGGATCATTATAATGGCCATGTTTGGGTCATATAGATAGAAATCATTGTCTCGTACAATGATAGTACCTTCGGGTACATACAGTTATTTCCCCGTATCCACTTTTAAGGTATATGCAGGCATGAAACATAAAAGCAAATGACAAGAATATGCAAATGATTTAAATATGATATATGATATTATATGACATGATATGAGAAGCATAGCACTGCTATGTGATGACAAGAATAAGAAATGAAATGTATATGAACAATGATAAGTAAATATGAGGTATGTATAAGCATGTGTAAATTACATGTAAGAAATATGCATAAGCATGGGTATAAGTATATGCATGTGTCTAAAATGTGATGATCCTTGTTAGGAGTTGTCCACGAGTATTTATTCCCACTAAGTTATAAACCATGCAGGTGTTCCGTCGTGTGGTCTGAAGAAGAACTAAGCTTAGGACAATCCCGCATCGGCAACAAAAATTGACACAATACTAGGTGCCCACCAAAGACCTCTATGATCAATTTTGTATATGTATTTGTTTTTGTAAACAATGTAAAAATTTTATATGTTGAACACTTTCATTTATGGAGTTTAAATATATTTTGTAATTCGCTGCTACATAATATATTTCAAATTAAATGTTTAACAGTATATGAATGAACAAGTTTATACTAAACAAGAATATAAAAAATAAAAAATAAATAAAAAATAAATAAAAAAGAAAAGAAAAAGAAAGACACCCTAGCCTGACACCGGGTGTCGAGTTGGGGGCATCACAGTTTAGTGGTATTAGAGCCAAGGTTTAGGCGGCTTTGGAATAGAGTATATCATAGAAAATCATGTGTTTAGTAATGTGTTGGCCTAATGTAGATGTCCTTGTGTTTTGTATAGATGGATCGTCCTTTGAATTCAGTTGAAGAAACAGTTGAGAGTGTTAACCTAGGAGATCAAGGGTTGCAGCGAGATCCTTTTGAATGCAGCCGGAGGTGAGAGTCATGCTTACTAAGCCAGCGAATGAAGCCTTGTTGAGGATATCTCAGGACATGGCATGGGTATTGGAAAGATTAACAACTCCCAAAGCCCCAATAGGCATGATAAGAAGACATGGGGCTAAGGAATTCCATGGGTCAAACATGGAAGAGTCCGATAAAGCTTATTTCTTGTTGGAAAAGCTGCAAAGAATAGTGGAGGAGGTGAGATGCCCTCTCGATCAAAGAGTGACATGTGTAGTTTCTCTATTGCAAGGCAGTGCTTATGATTGGTGGAAGCTAGTGTTAAGGAGTCCGAGGCTTCCAGATCCTGCATGGGAGTTTTTAAGTCCAAGGCTGGGCCCGATATCTTTGATAAGGAGACCAAGTGGAAACAGTTCCTGAATCTGAAGCAAAGGAACTTATCATGGCGGAATATGAGAAAGAATTCAGCCATCTTAGCAAGTACGCACCTGAATTAGTTCTCACCGAGGCATTTCAGTGTAGGCAGTTTGAGGATGGACTAAATGAGTCCATAAAAAGATATCTGGCGCCTGTGACAATATTCCAAAAAGTAAATTTCTATTAGTTGGTTCAAGCGGTAATGAAGAATGGAAATTAGAAACGGTAAAGAAAGATTTCAAAATAGAAGCTTTCTGAGAATTCTCCCCTCGAAAAGGGTAAGGCCGAGAGTCCCCAGATTGAGTCGATACATGGTGCATACAAGGAGAAGAGGACAAGGAAATACAGTAGCACCTAGTGGTGAGAGTTGGCTAAGCGTGACCATGAGAAACTTCAGTGTCATATTGCCGCCAGTGACATTTGGGAGTTTGCAGTTGTTGACGAGAGGGTGCTTCGGATGTGGAAGCAGACATTTATGGCAAATTGTGTAAACCAGAAAAATTCAAATTTTTCCTGAGAAGAATAAAATGGTAATTAGGTTGAAAATCGAATTTTCTAGATCTCAAACATTAAACGGCTTCACCATTGGAATCGTCTCACAAATCTAGTTACTGGTCGAATTTCATCAAGTACGGGAGCGATCGGGATTTCACAACATTGAACATTGAAAGTAACGAGTGACACTTGACACATGTTGGATGGCTCATAGGGATTCGTGTATCAAATGGAGAGGAAGTCAAACAAAATTCCAAGGATGGCCATGTGTCATGAATTGATAAGGAGGAAATCCAAATGAGTGGATAAGAAGATAAGGTTAGGAATAGTGAACCAATAAGGGAGTGACATGTGGCAAAGAGGACATCCCACTTGACGCAGTTAGACTAAATTTCGGAGAGGAAATTGGAGGGAAAAGGAAAAAAAAATAAATAAAGAGAAGTGGAGAGAGAGGCTTCTCCCTCTCTCTAGTTTTCCCAGAGATCCGACCTTCTGCGTTCGTCGGAGCAAGAGACAAAGTTTGTCCTCGGGGTGAGAGCTTCGGGTAGAGACCGGAATCGGGGAGTTTCGACAAACTCTAAGAGGTGGGGGATTTTCCTTCTCGGTTTTTATTCCTAGCTTAAAAGTCATCTAATGGCATGGTTTTAATTCCCCGGGGCCGAGAATGGCCCTGGTGATCAGTCTCAAAATTTTGGGGATCGACGGTGGAAATGTTCGGGACCGAATGCATAGTTCAGAAGTGTGCAAAAAACTAATTCTTTGGGTCCTTAGACGGGTGGGTTTTGACCAGGTTTTTGGGTCGAAACCCAGCAGGCCGGCAGGCCGGCCACACTCACACGGGGAGCGTGACATGCCAGGCCACACAAGTGAAGAGTTCCTAAAACACTCATATTATGCCCGTGTCCGCTTTATGTTTTTAGTTGATTTTACATTTAAATAAGCGCATTAAAGCCCAATATCTGATTTCTGGATTTTGTGTAGTGCGGGTGAAGAAGGTGGTTTGGCAATTTGGGTTGAAAAGAAGCAAGGAGCTGGCAGCAACGTCGCGGCGTGCTATGAGAATCGCGATGTGCGACGTCGCGACATTCCCAGCGTCGTGGCGTCGCGGCGTCGCGTGCGGTCGACAAAGAAAGTCAACCGTAACCCGGCGTCGAAGTGACGCCTCAGCGTCGCTGGCGTCGCCGCTAATTACGCCCATAATCATAAAAAGCAAAAGATACCTAATTTGGAGGCATCGAAGAACGTGTGGACTGGAGCGCGAAAAGCAAAGCAGTAGCGACTTTGATCATTGGAAAATACACTGTTTTTGTATTTCTTCTTTTCTGATAAACTACTGATGATTTATAGATTGATGTGTATATTCCGATCTAACATGTTCTAGATTTCTATCTAGGGTTTTTGTTGAACCCTGTCACCATTGAATGGATTAAGGTTTAAAAATATATTATTCAGTTAATTTATTATTTGCATTGATCTGCTCTATATCTATGATTTAAATACATGGTAATGTCTGGCCAACATTGGCATGATCTTGCTGGGTATCCGATATCGAGAGATACGGACTCGGGGATACGAATAAGCGACCCTCGCGTTAAATGGGTAAATAGAGATATCCGGGTCAGGAGTGTGGCGATTAGGGTTGAACATTTAAGAGTTTCGAGTGTTGGTCAAGGGCGAGATGCACCTTCTTGTGAGATAGGCATATATACCTCGAGAGAGAGGGTGTATCTTGTAAACCGCGATCATGATCATCGAGAAGTCATTATAGAGCGAATAGTAATTCCTATAGGTAATGATCCATCAAAAGTGGCGAGGAGACAAATCCCTAGTCTCATGTGAAGTAATTCCTAAGTTAGCAAGCTTTCTGTTTAATCTCATTAGTTAGATAGCCATTGAGTTTCGTCGGATAATATTATAAGGCTAATTTCGATAGCCAGCACTTCTCCTCGTGGATCGATATCTGTACTTAGGTACACTATATTACTTGATACGACACGTGCACATGCACACATAGGTGCTACATCTAGTTTTTACACATCACGCATTCGGCATATCAAGTTTTTGGCGTCGTTGTCGGGGAGAAGTTTTAGTGTTGATATTGACAAGAGGCAATTAGATATTACTCTGGAATTTTTCTTTTTTATTTTATTTTGCTTATACAAGTGCTTGTAATTTGGTCTTTGTGTTTTTATTTGTGATTGCGGTTGGGTTCTTAGGTGAGTGTATCTCAGGCCCAGGGGTCAAGTTGACCTACCATCTATTTTATCTTGAGCCGGAAAGAGACCTTACCGTTCTGTGCGGAGAACGAGAAACACAAACATAGAAACCTAGCAATCATGCAAAACAATGTAGAGCAGATCATGGCCAAAGAGCAAAAGCAGAGCCACGAGGGTCCATGATAGAATAATGGTAGAAAATCGTGTAGCCAGATGAACATCCGCGCGGGATGATACGTGATCTGGACCTGGAGTTGGGACATGTGTTTGACCCGGCGAAGAGAGCGGCTGAGCTAAAGTGATGACCTTGTAGATGCTTAGACATCACGTTCCACATATTGCCAGAGTAGTCAGATATGCGCCAACCAGCTTCATCGAAGTATGTGACCTGATCAAGTATAATGGGAATGGCGAATAAGCACTCAGACTGAGATTGCTCCCACTCTCACTAGGTGATAGAGCTAAACACTGGTTGATAAGTCAGCCATCGAATTCCATTACTTCATGGAACGACCTAGTGTAGAAGTTTTAACAAAGTTCTTCCCACCTGCAAAGATTGCACAACTGGTGCAAGAGATCAATGCATTCAGACAACTAGAGGGAGAGAACTTGGCAGAGGCATGAGACAGATTTCATGAATTGTTAAGGAGGTGCCCACACCATAGGTTGACCAGATGGATGCAAGTCTATACCTTCTATAATGATCTAAGGGATGCGACTAGAACAGTGATTGATGCCTCGACAGGAGGTGCGCTAATGAAGAAGACTACGGACCAAGCATATGAAATCCTGGAGGACGCTGCTACTAACACCAGTCGGCTGGCTGGGGATAGGATCACCTGGAGTGAAAATGTGTGAAACCTGGTCATGGGTTCTCGATGGTGGTTACTCTGCTTGGCGCGAAGCTTACTAACCGGCAGTATGCAATAGCTAATGTCTTCCCGGACAGCCCGTGGGAGTTGTCTGCGAGGTGCGTGGGCAGTACGGTGAGTGCGGGGAATGTCAGTCAGGCAATGACGATGAAATGCCCGAGTATGTCGAGGTTTAATCGGTAGCAACCCTTGAGGTTGGTATGATCGCTATCGGGGCAAAATCAAGGCCAAAGTTGGTGTAATAATCAGAACAACCAGGGCAATCAGAGTTATGGATGGAGGAACGGTCTAAACAACATGCCACCACCTCGTGTGAGCAAACCACCTCCTGAGAAAAAAGTGGACTTGGAACAAGCCCTTGCGCAAATGCTCACCTCGCATACCGCCTTTATGAATGAGACAAAGGCGAATATGCAACATAGGCCTGATTGAACGATCAAGCAGCAGGTTGAGGAATTTAGAGGTGCAAATGGGCCAAATGGCCAATCTATTGACGAGAGAAAGCGTGGGTTCCTTCTCAAAGCAGCTCAGTGAACCCAGAGACGAGAAGGGAATAGACATGTAAGCGATCCACGTTGAGAAGTGGTAGAGAAATTAGCCATCTGGAATGACCACCGGTGATAAGGAGGTAGAGCGAAGTCATCGGACCGGTCGAATGATAAGACATAAAGGGAGCAGCCCCAAGAGAAAAAGTTTGTGGGAGAAAAAACTTAGGCAAAGGATCATCTAGTCACGATTGAACCCATAGCTCTAATTTCGTACCCCCAACGCCTAAAGAAGAATAAACTGGACAAGCAGTTCACCAAGTTTATGGAAGTGTTGGCGCACATCAACATTAGTTCGCGTGCTTTGGAACAAATGCCAGTTATGTCAAATTTATGAAGGGCATCTTGTCAAAGAAGAGAAGACTGTCGGACTTCGAGCAATTAATCTCACTGAAGAATGTAGTGCCATCCTTCAGAGGAAGCTACTGCAAAAGCTAAAAGACCCAAGCAGTTTCACTATCCCCTGCACCATCGGGAACGCCATCTTCAAGAGAGCTTTGTGTGACTTGGGAGCTAGTTTTAATCTCATGCCCTTATCCATATTTAGACGCCTGAGATTAGGTGAAGCTCATGACCACGGTCACACTCGGTTAAGCGACCAGGTCCTTAAAAGCACCAGAGGGGTGATAGAGGCGCGTTCTAGTAAAGGTCGACAAGGTCATCTTCCAGCTAATTTCATTGTATTAGATATGGAAGATAAAAAATACCGTGATCTTGGGTGGGCCATTTCTCTGTTGGAAGGGGCATTGATCGGCCCGTGCAGAGGGGAGAGTTGAGAGTGAGTGCGGGGAAGGAAGTCAAGTTTAATGTGTTCGAAGCTGTGAGACACCCGGCAGAGAGTGATATGTGCTTCATAGTAGAGACCGTGGAGGCTATAATGTCTAGCCAAAGTGGTCTCACTAACTACTAATTTACCTTTGGTATAGAGTGATTCAGAAAAATTGGGAGAAGAGGCCGAGGAGTATGTAAAATGGATGGATTCATTTGAACCTAATAGAAGGAAATATTATGAACCTCTTTGCGAAAATACTCAAACGTCAGTGCCATCTGTTGAATAGCCACCCAAGATGGAGCAAAAGCCACTACCTAGCCATTTGAGGATTGCTTATCTTGGGAATGCCTCCACCTTACCAATGATTATTTCAACGTCCCTAACAGCGATAGAAAAAGATAAGCTATTGGGGTACTCAGAGATCACAAGGAGGCACTTGGCTGGTCTCTGGCTGATTTAAAAGGGATTCGCCCTTCTATGTGCATGCATCGAATTTTGCTAGAAGATGGTCATAAGCCTTTAGTGGAAGCCTGAAAGGTGGATCGACTATGAAAGAGGTAATTCATGGGTACTAAAGTGGCTAGATGTCGGGGTTATTTGTCCTATTTCTAACAGTGCATGGGTAAGTCAGAGTGCAATTGTAGTGCCTAAAGGGAGAATACTTGATGATAAAAGCAGGAGAATAATACATTCTTGCTTATACAGACGATCCACAGTCATAACACCCCCAGGTATACCTAACGGTTTATAACATGTTTAGGGTATAATAAATAAGTATATTTTCGAGAATAAAATAAAAATACAACAAAAGTAGGAATATGCATAAGTTAGATTAAAAATAATAAGAAGATTTAAGGCTATTGTAAAATATATAGAATTGTTTGCAAATATTAGAAAGTTGGAGGGTGAGTGAAATACAAGGGGATAAGATCAAACTAAAGTAAAATAAGAAATAAATATCTCATTTTGAGTGCTTTAGAGAAGGAGAAGCAGGATAAGAGAAGAGAAAGAAGAAAGAAAGAAAGGAAAAAAAAGATCACAGGTATGGAACTATGAATATTTGTATATAAACCCGGTGTGTATGGAGCTTTGTTAAATTCAGAGTATGTGGAAAAGTGTCGATTTTTTGTACGATAGTATGGTTGTCTAGTTTTGAGTATAGAAAATATAGATACGTGGTTTAGAGCGTATGCTTGTGTATGGATTTGGGTTTTGGAAAGCTCACGAGTTTCGTTTAGCACATTAGGTTTGAGTTGAGAAGGCTCTAAGGCTCCCATATATGTGTTTAAGGAAAGGTTTGGTTGCATTTGAACAGGAAATTTCCCTATTTTGATCATATGCGTGGCGGACCTTCGACGGGTTTTAGATTCGAGAAATAAAGGAATTTGGAAGTAAGTCATACGGTAAATTAGCGAATCAATAAGCTTGATGTTAGCCTTTTTAATTTCTCCATTTGGACCTCTGTAAACCAAGTTATGGTCCTTTTCACACGGAGGTCGGAGTCCTTCGGCTAGGTGTGACTCGTATGACCTCCTGACTTCAAAGGTCATAACTCCGCCCATTAGAACTCCGATTCGGTGTTCTTGAACTATATGGAAAGTCCATTAGTCAAGAATCCATTGATATGCCTGAGGAGGATGGTAAGTGTCGGATCGGTGTTTGACCGAAAGGCTCACCAGAATCGAGTCATCTCGGCGATTCGGGTCGGCTCGTCTGGGTTGACTACGTATGACCTCAAACTTCGGAAGGTCATAACTCCTTCGTCCGAACTCTGATTCGGGTGTTCTTGGACTCTATGGAAAGCCCATTAAGTTAAGAATCCATTGATATGCCTGAGGAGGATAGTAAGTGTCAGACCGAGGTGTTTGACCGAGCTCACCGAGGTCAGATCAGCTCGGCCAGTTCAGGTCAGCTCGTCTGGGTTGACTACGTATGACCTCCAACTTCGGAAGGTCATAACTCCCAGCCGTCAGAACTTTCCGATTCGGCGGGTGTTCTTAGACTCTATGGAAAGCCCATTGAGTCAAGAATCCATTGATATGCCTGAGGAGGATAGTAAGTGTCAGACCAAGGTGTTTGACCGAGCTCACTGAGGTCAGGTTAGCTCGGCCAGTTCAGGTCAGCTCGTCTGGGTTGACTACGTATGACCTCCAACTTCGGAAGGTCATAACTCCTTCGTCCGAACTCCTATTCGGGTGTTCTTGGACTCTATGGAAAGCCCATTGAGTCAAGAATCCATTGATATGCCTGAGTAGGATAGTAAGTGTCAGACCGAGGTGTTTAACCAAGCTCACCGAGGTCAAGTCAGCTCTGCCAGTTCAAGTCAACTCGTATGGGTTGACTATGTATGACCTCCAACTTCGGAAGGTCATAACTCCTTCGTTCGAACTCCGATTAGGGTGTTCTTGGAGCTCATCAGGCCATTGAGTCAAGAATCCATTGATATTCCTAAGAAGGATAGTGAGTGTCAGACCGAGGTGTTTGACCGAGCTCACCAGATGGTAAACTCTGGCCGATTCGAATCGAAACTCTGTGGGTTGACTACGTATGACCCCCAACTTCGGAAAGTCATAACTCCTTCGTCCGAACTCCGATTCGGGTATTCTTGGACTCTATGGAAAGCCCATTGAGTCAAGAATCCATTGATATGCCTAAGTAGGATAGTAAGTGTCAGACCAAGGTGTTTGACCAAGCTCACCGAGGTCAGGTCGCTCGGCGGAGTTCGGTCGGCTCATGCGGGTTGACTTCGTGCCGTGACATCCTGACCGGAAGGTCATAACTCCTTCGTCGAGCTCGTTTAGTGTTCTTAGACTCTATGGAAATCTGTTGAGTCAGAATCCCATTCATAGATAGATTGATAAAGAACTAGAGACTCATATTAGTATGAGTTCAAAATCATGAAAAATAGTAGGCCTACTTGGTAACCATAGTTATTCGTATGAGCGCTTATTATGAATTCATAAATATCTCTTAAAAAGCATACATGGTAAGCATAGTTATTTATGCATATAATGAGATATGAAAAATGCAAAGATATGGACTAAATGATTGTATATATATATCATATGATTCTGGGAATAATGATAATTATTCGGGAATATGAGATATATACTGAACATAAAATACACTTTGATTGTCTGCTTGAAACATGGTAGAGGGATAGATGGGCATGCCTATTAGGAAAAATAAGTCTGCAGCATATAAGTTATGTTCTGATATCAAGGCCCACAGTTTGGGTGATGAGATGAATCCGTTTGGATCACGATGGCCCCTGAAAAGTCGCCTGGCGCCTTCGGGCCCTTTATAAGATGATCATTGTCTCGTACAATGTGCGGCGCCGGACGCTATAAGATGATCATTGTCTCGTACAATGATAACAGCACCTTCGGGCCTTTATAGCTTCCTGTATCAACTTCTAAGGTTTATGCAGACATGAAACATAAAAGAAAATTACCGGTATATGCAAACGAAATGTAGAGAATATATGACATGATATGAGAAGCATAACATTGCTATCTGTGATAGTATCTACGATTACAAGAATAATAAGTAAAGTACAAGATGACATAAAAAGTATATGGAAGATGACAAGAAATGAAACTTGTTATGAAAGGTATATATATGAGAAATGATAAGAATCTGTAACTGTTATATGTGTTATATGCATTTGTATAGAAATTAGGGTGACCCTTAATAGGAGTCATCCATGTGTTTTAATTCCCACTAAGCGTAAAGCAGCTTACGGTGTTCAATCGGTGTAGATGCAGAAAGAGGAAACCGAGGAAAGGCGGGACAGTCATCGGTCAAGGTCACGTAATAGGTGCCCACTAGAAGGCCTTTAGATTACATTTTTGTATATGAAATTCTATTCAAACAATGTAAAATATTGTAAATGTTGAACACTTCCATTTATAAAGCTTATATATATATTTTGTAATCATTTATACGAGAATATAATACAAGTTAAATGTTTAACATTATGAATGAACTAGCTTAAAGTTTATCGTGGGAAAAAAAAAAAAGAATGACCCTCTTGTGGCTATGTCGAGTTGGGGCATCACAGTATCAGAGCATCCTGGATCCGGTTCGGACCCGCCGATCGGGTCGGATCGGAGAAGGGGCGTTACACACAAGCTGGAGGATTTGTATTGACTACCAGAAATTGAATAAGGCCACTTGAAAAGACCATTTTCCACTGCCGTTTCTGGATCAGATGTTGGATATACTAGCAGGACACGAATACTATTGTTTTTTAGATGGGTATTCAGGCTACAATCAGATTGCTATAGCCCTGATCGAAGGCGACATTCACATGCCATTCTGGCTATTCGCATTGTGGCTGCCATGATTTGTGCAATGCACTAAGCACATTCCAGCGTTGTATGCTGGCCATATTCTCATATATGGTTGAAAAGACAATTGAGGTGTTCATGGATGACTTTTCTTCTGTATTGGGGGACTCCTTTGACAATTTCCTGGAAAACTTGAGATCGGTGTTGATTAGATGCGAGGAAACCAACCTTGTGCTTAATTGGGAGAAGTGTCATTTTATGGTATAAGAAGGCATAGTACTTGGGCACCGAATTTCTGCAAGAGGAATAGAGGTAGACGAAGCAAAAATTGAAGCAATAGATAAACTACCTCCACCATCATCAGTAAAGGGCATAAGAAGCTTTTTAGGCCACACAGGGTTCTATAGACGTTTCATAAAAGACTTTTCTCGGATTGCAAAGCCGTTGTCTAATTTACTGGTCCAAGGGACACCATTTGAGTTTGGAGAGCAGCAGCGAGCATTTTCTGGGCCTTGAAAGATAAATTGGTATCGGCCCCTATTGTAGTAGCACCAGATTGGGACCTCCCATTTGAGCTAATGTGCGAGGACAGAAAAGAGAGAATATTTCAGGTTATCTACTATGCTAGCCGGACCTTGAATGATGCCCAGTTGAACTATGCCACCACTGAAAAGGAACTGTTAGCCATTGTTTTTGCCTTTGACAAATTTAGGCCCTATTTGATTGGCAATAAGGTAATAGTGCACACTGACCACTCAGCCATAAAGTACCTAATGACTAAAAAGGATGCAAAACCGAGACTAATATAGTGGGTACTCTTGTTACAAGAATTTGACTTAGATTAAAGACAGAAGGAACAGAGAACCTAGTCAACATCAGTCACAAGCAAAGGATACAGATGAGGTCCACGTGAATGATGATTTCCTGCATTTGTTTTAGCAATTGGAAGGCAAAAACCGGGTTCCATGGTTTGGTTTAATTATGTGAATTATTTAGTGGCCAAGGTGATCCTCCAGTTTAGGGCTACCAACCGATTCATGGCCACGCAGGGTGCCTAATCAAATAAAATTTATACCTAAATTCCTCCTACTCGCCAGACAAAGCTACTACAAGATAAATGGTTCAGCCTAACTCAGATGGGTTTCTTTGTACAAATGATCAATGTGCTGAAGGCCAAAATGGTGAATTCCAATTTGTATTTTTGGAATTTATAAAAACAAAGGGATTGATAATGTTTGGAAAACTGAAATTTAAATAAAATAAAATTAAAAAAGAAGTCTCCTCGGGCGCCTGCCGCTAGATTCAGGTTCTAAAGTCTTGATCCAGTCCCTAGTTCATTTCCTCGTTGGGGAAAATGACCTCAGTCATTTCCGAACCCATCTTCATTTAGTCCTTTAAAACTAAAACCCTATGATTTTCTCCCTTTGCAAAAACAAGATTTATCGAAAGCATTAATGCCCTAAAATGAAAACGTGCCTCCCGATCTACCTCACAAAGGACAAATAGAAAGCAACTAATGAATCAAGGATCTAGCAATAAGCATCCACTGAACCCTAAAAGATTGCTAAATACTGATCAATGAAGGTATATCAAATGAGTTCTAACCTAGAGTGAGAAATAGGAACATAAATGCCAATAAAAACTTACGTTAAAAACAGGGAACCGTTAGTTACCTCCAAACCCTAACCAGCAACCCTCCTTTTCAAGGAGAAAAATGACCTAGCCAACCATCATCTGAGTTGTCATCCTCAGAGGTGTGTTTGGCAGCCGGGAAAAGGAAAGAGAAGGCGAGAAAATGGAGCAGAAGGGAAAAAACGGGAAAACGGGCTGAAAGCTTATGCCCTAAATTTTATTCATCTCCCCAACAGTGCTTGTCCTGGGGGCCTTATAGCCAAACCCCTTTACAAATTACAAAAAAAAAAAGCTAATACAAGGGACAATTTCAAGAAAATAAAAAGTGGAACAAAAAGGCAAAAACGGGTAGCCAGGAAGTTTGCAATGTGAGCAAAGGGCAAGGATGGTAAATAGTGCCTAGGAAGAGCATTCCTGCAGTGCTCCATTTTTCATCACTTTTTGCTCTTCTTTCCTTCCCTCGGGGTCTCCTACGTAATGTCGAAGTTCGACTAATTCTTCGTGTTGATCGCACCAATTTCATAGATAGATAGTTTGTAAAACTTAAATTTGCCATAAACAAGTATCAAGAGAATAATAGGGACCTTAATGTGTAACTGGTTAACATAAATGATTAGCACACAAAAGCACTCAAAACCTATAATAAATAGGTTCAAAATAGCACTTCTTTTCAAATTAATCAAATAAACAATGTATAGAAGATGTTCTTTGCACATTTGAAACACTACTACTGGGAGGAACCTATTCTATACAGGCATTGTGCTGACCAAGTGATAAGGCGACAGGTAAATTAAGATGAAATGGTCGATTCTAAAACCATCGCTACACTTTACCATGTAGTAGCCTTGAGGCCAGAGGATAGTAGCAAAGGTACTTCAATCAGGTTTCTAATGGCCTAGCTTATTCAAGGATGCTCACCAGTTTGTATCCACCTGTGACAAATGCCAAAGAATGGGGAGCATTTCTAAAAAGGATAAACCATGAGCACACCGAAGTCAGCCATTTGATTTAGGATGGATTTACTGCCCATCTCCTCCCTCATTTAGTAAACTTGTACATCTTACGGTAGATTATGTCTAAATGGGTAGAAGTACACCGACACGCATTAATGACGCTAGTGTGTAGCCAAGTTCCTTTCACCCACATATTTACCTGCTGGGAAAATTTCACGAGCACCGATCACATGGAGGTCATTGCATTAAGATGGTTGACAAGGTCTTGCAAAAAAATGGAGTGCAACATTGCACATCACTCGCATACCATCCACAGGAAAATGGCCAAGCAGAGGTGTTGATCCGAGATATAAAGTCCATTATGGAGAAAACAGTCAACAACTCAAGGAAGGATTGGTCGAAGAAGATTGAGGATGCACTCTGGGCATACCGAACAACATTTAAAACACCATTGGGTATGTCGCCATTCCGAATAGTTTATAGGAAAGCATGTCACATGCCGGTAGAATTGGAGCATAGAGCATACTAGGCCACTCGCATGTTGAACATTGACATCAAAATAGCAGAGAGAAGTAGATACAAATTTTAGTGAATTAGATGATGGACTGCCGCCCACGCTACGAGAATGCTCGAATATATAAGGAAAAGACGAAAGCCTGGCACGACAAACATATCTCCAGGAAAGAGTTTGAGGCGGGTCAGCAAGTCCTCCTATTCAATTCCCGACTCAAACTTTTTCCAGGGAAACTAAAGTCACGATGGTTGGGACCATTCACAGTGACCCAGGTTTTCCTATATGAAGGGGCGAAAATTATGCACCAAGAGAAAGGGACCTTCAAGGTTAATGACGTTAATGCCAGCTTTCATACTTCGAGGGCTATTTCCATATAAACAAGTGTTGACATTCAAATACATACGTGAGTAGGACCATAAGGGTCGTATGTACCCCAAGAACATTGAGATTCAGGGAAGTCGAGCTAACGACGTTAAACAAAGAGCTACTTGGGAGGCAACCCAAGCTTTTTGAAATCTTTCTTTCCGTAGTCTAACTTTGCGTGTTTTTAGTTTTTTAGAATAGTTTTTCGTCTCTTTCCGTAATCGGGCGTTTATTTTGATTGTCTGTTTTTCAAGACCCGAGAGAGTAATGGAAGCTGGAAGATAGCTTGGGAAGCTCATTCAAGAAGTGCGATGGCACTTCATCTCAGGGGTCTCTCAAACTCTAAGCACTTTTTACAAAAATTTTGTCCCTTCACCTTCTTCGCCACGCCACTACGCTATTCTTAACGCCAAGACATTGAAGGACCCTTAAAATCAACTTCCGCCACATCACGATCGTTGATTTCGCAACGCCACGACGCCGCTATCCCCGCTTTCGACCCTCTTCGTAACGCCGCGACATTCACCCCAACGCCGCTACATGTGTTAGTTGGTACCCTCTCGAAAGCCGCGACCTTGATTTCAACGTCGCGCAATAAGGCGAGCATACCCTCCGGGAATGTCGCACGTAGGTACCGAACGTCACGACGCTGGCTAATGTCCCCTGAAAGTCGCTGGCTGAGCTCCGTGGAACGTCGCGACGATGCCTCTGTTTTATGTACAGCAACCTTCAGTCTTCTTCCCTGTGCAAACCCTAAGTTTGAGCTCCCCAATCCCTTATCTCCTGCAGTACCCAGTGCATCCATCTCCATTTATCCCAACTAGCCCTAGTACCCTCCCATGGCCCTGTGCCCGTCTCTCGAGTCTCCGTCTCCCATTGACCTACCTGGTTTGGTGCCCTAATCCAGGCCATTTACGAGTCCACGAAGGTTCCGCTTCCTTCCATTGGAGCCGATTTTTCCTACTCTTTGGGTCTTGTTAGGGTTAGGAAGGGCCCTTAGGAGTCTTTCGAGCTATTGAAAGTCCTCTAATAGGACCACATGTTCTCGGTCCCATCAGGCACTAGGTGCTCAGCTTCAATCGTCCCGCTTCACTGGGTGGTCATCTGGTTTCATTCGGTCTCACCCGCTACTCCCGGTGGTTGGGAGGTCTAGAGCCACACCAATGCTCAGTAAGCCGCAAAAGATGGATCGCACAGAGGTCGCGGGCTAGTAAAACAAGATCACACCCGTAGCTATGACCGTGACAAGTTTGTCAATGAGAGTGCCAGAAGTCAACTCCTGCTTCCAAAAAATCGGTCATTCATTGAAAAGGGCTCACCACTCCCGAGTAGATTTCAAGAAAAACAATTATGCTAAGGGATGGCAGTGCACTATGTCAACCCTCCTCGCCTGGGCCAAGTTACATTTGTAAATTACCCAATCTTGCCTCAATGTTTTGAAAGGTTGTGGTACGCGGAGTGTCAGAAGCGTTGTACGCCTACTAACTCGATATTATAACCCTCACCTAGTTCCCCTGAGCCCTCAGCTCCATGCGATGCCCGACTACTCTAAAGTCATTAGGGTATTGACCAACGGGTAGGGTCAATGGAAGATTAATAGTGAAGGGCATGTGGTCCAATTCCAGGCCAAACATTTGGCCTACATCCCCAAGGTATGGCATCACTTCATCACATCGCATCTCATTCCAACGATGAATGCGCGGCGGACCGCTAAACGCAAGCCTCCCGCGTCTATGCCATCATCCAGATATACCTTTGTGTGGTGGGTTATGTATGATGTCATCCTCCATAACCTGGATGTGCGGTTTGAACCTTAGGCACCCCTTTTCTTATTTACAAATGAGGCAAGCCTAGGTGCCCTTTGTGGAAGACAATGAGGCATGACACACCCGATGAAGGTAATTATGGTCTAATAAGGATAAGTCGGGTGTGTACCACGACCATGATGGCGACCTGTGCAATGAACCTCGTATGAGGGGACGAAGCCGGAGTATCGGGCCCGGTCAGTGCCTTCCTGGCCGACCCCCAAGGTGACGCTAGACATGCCTCCTCTCATCCACCACCATCAAATCAGTCCTGTGAGTGGATCCGATCACCCTTCTACTCATCCTAGAGGACTCCGCCAGACCTCACTATCTGCTTCCCGAGGCTCACCGGGATGAGACCTGGGTGAGCACCACGTCCTCGCCACCAGATGTGGAGGCCCGAGTCGACATGCACGCCCCGCCAACAAGTGCCACCCATCCTTCTAATCGCACAGCTGATTAGTACCCAAAAAGTGTTATTTGAGCCCTATATCGATAGGTTTCGAAAAGCCGCACTAACTGGCGTCAATAATGCCAATTAAAGTGTTCAGTTCTCGTTAGCATCACTTATGTCGCTAGAGGGTTATTTTGAAGTTGTTTGTAGGTTTTGCGCATTCTCGAGAGTTCAATATCGAGATATGTGTTGAACCATGAAGATTGAACCCATTTATCACCCTTCAAACATTTAAATCTGAATGAAGGAATGTGAAGGCAAAGTGATGAAAATGGATGCAAAGAGGAGTAAGAAAATGCAAATAAGATTCTAGTAAACCCAGAAATTTTCGCTATGATTGCGGTAAATTTCTACTGGGTTGCGAAAATTTAATCATAGCTTAAAATTCAGAATCCCAGCTTAAATTGAGAAAATTTCGCTAGGCTTCAAAATTCCCGCTAATCACCGGTGAAAGGCTCAGCCAAATTCATACATTTCGCTTCTTTCAAAAAAAAATTTCGCTAGGTTAACGAAATTCCCGCTAGCTGTTTAAACAAGGTCATGAATCCTCTCCTCGATTCTCGCTATCTCTCGTGCACTCGCATCGCAGCAAAAATTGTTCCGCATACCGAAACCTCCCGCCCTTTATCATCTTTGTAATTAATGCCAACCGACTTCATTTTGGTGTAGATACCTCGTCCCTTGTTTTAGCCAAAATGTTAGGCTTTCATGGTATTTTCATACTGGGGTGGCCTATATAAGCCCTCCATTTTGTAACCCTAAGCAATCTTTTGGCACATTTTCATTTTGTGTAACATCTCCCGCAGCCTTCGGGGCCATAGGGCTTTGTTTTTTTCTCTTCTCTCTCCTCCTCTTTCTCTCATTTTCTAAAGCAATTTCAAAGAACCCCTCTTACATGACAACTCAAGAGATGCTTGGCTAAGCCTCATAACTTCATAACTTTGAAGAGGAAGGTAGCTAGCTTGGTCGTGGGGTAGTTGCAAAGGTCCATGTGTTAAATGCTACGTACGTATTTATGGTTCCCATCTTCTCAAACTAGGTTGAATATCATTTAATGTCATTGCTTCGCCAATACTTACTATGCTTTAGGATACAAAGGCATACTTATTGCTAGATGTACTGCCGTTTTACGGCCTTTACGTTAACAAATGAAGTCAATGTTAGGTTTCAAACTAAAGGCTACAGATGCATATTACCTGTGTTGACTCAAATAGGAGTGATTATAGGTTAGGTTTTCAGCTTAAACAAAGATCTTGCTATGGTTGACTATAGGTTGCTTGTCATAATGCGAGGATAAACCCGAGGACACTGTTACCCTATGTTACAGTCAAGCTAGTGACCAAACCTTCAAAGTTACCTTTCTCACTTCACTTTCGCTTTTACAATTAATTATCAGTCAAACAACTCATTAATCGTTCTTTAAACAAAATCCAAAAATCCAAATTAAAAGCCCCACCATTTTCAACACCGATGCGAGTTATTCATAGGATGAAAACCTATCCCGTGTTCGAATTTAGACCGCCATATCAGTAGTTTAACTACGTAAAGAGGAGGAACTTAGACTACAAATTTTGTTGATTCCGAATCACCCTACCGCGGCACGAATCAAATGGAGCCATGACGGATGGTGCCAAACTACGCTTGATAAGTTGAAGTGTACTTCGCGGATCAACATCACAAGCGAAG
The DNA here is from genome assembly GCA_016808115.1 of Tetrastigma voinierianum. Taxonomy (NCBI): domain Eukaryota; kingdom Viridiplantae; phylum Streptophyta; class Magnoliopsida; order Vitales; family Vitaceae; genus Tetrastigma; species Tetrastigma voinierianum. Next base: position 1,031,144 of record JAEQBH010003707.1, read on the forward strand.
GTGACCTTTAACCTCAATCTCAGCTATCGTGAATCGCAAGTGTTCAACACTTTGCGCATAAACCGCACCGTTTTTTGTTTTTTTTTTACATCGCTTATTTTAGCTAACAATAACCCTTTTGCAAGTTTGCTCAGGCTATTTCTCGTGGTCTCGCCAGGTAATGTGTTTATGCAATTCACCGGGAAAGAGACATCAGACTACGAGAATCGCACAATTCGCCTGAACAAGGCAGTTGAAATCAAGCAGCCAATGTGCACTAAAATGGATCCCCTATATGAGGAACACAGAAGTCACCAAAATTCCCAAATGAACTAACAACAATTCTATAGATCGATGAGGGACCACATCCACCTCCTAGAGTTAAGGCCCCTTCCCGCATCATACCTCCAATGAAGATGTAGCCGTGAGGCTCTATTTAGTACCCCTACTCCCCACATATCATGGTATGGAAAATGAAAAATCCATACACACACATAAGGGATTTTGAGGAGGTTGAACAACTTTAAGGAAGGTATGATGGACATGGATTTGCTAAAGTCAAGGCATTTTAATCGACTCTAAAGGACAAGGCCAAGATTTGGGCTAACTCACTAAAGTGCCTGTAACCATAAGAAATTGGGCTGAGCTGCAAGCAGAGTTTTTAAAAAAATTCTTCAGTGCTCATAAGGCCAACAATTTGAAGAGACAAATTTACACCTTTGCAGCTCAAGATTATGAGAGGTTCTACCAAAGGTCGGGAAAGATTCATAGAGACCATCAATGGCCGTCCACACCACGGCTGACATGGATGCTAGTAAACCACTTCTATGGTGGCATGTCTCCGCCATGAAACATGATGAAACCATGTGGGGGAGATTTTCTCTGAAAGCAAGCACCTCGATGAAGCCATGATTTCGAATTATGTGGCTGAAACTTCTAAGGGTTGGGATGAACCAAACCAGAGAAATGGAAAGAAAAATGCCTTTAGCCAACCCTGGGAGGATGTATGCACCGCGCAGGATATAGAATGAAAGCTAGAATTTCACCCTTAGCTAGGAAGGTGGAGGAGCTCAAGGAAAAGGCTCCATGAAGTGCATGCAAGGATCGAAACATCATACAGACTCAACCCATTCACCAGTTTCCAACCCACAGGTAATCTAGGAGAACATGATGCGAGTGCTCCATCAATGAAGGATTTGATGTCAGAGCAAGCAAATGTTGTAGGTCAATACAAGCCACCACAACCTAATACCCAATATGGTAATACCTACAATTCTAATTGGAGGAATCACCCTAACCTCCTGCGAGACCTAATCCCCGCCTATATACCCTCGAAACAGCTAAACTAATACTTGTTTCACCTCTCAACCACAACCACCTCCATCCTCATCTCCTGTGGAACAAGCCATTTTAAATTTGAGTAAGGTGGTGGGTAACTTTGTGGAAGAACAAAAAGGGATCAATGCACAATCAAGTATAAAGGATTGATAATCGGCGAGATACACCAACAAGAGAGAATAGATGGGCTTGAGAGCACCAGAATTAAAATGTATTAACTTGCAAAGATTCAATCGAAGGTAAGATCAACAAAATTCGGAGGTACAGAGTAGAGAAGGTCTCTCTCAAACAAAGGCTAAACCTAAAGGGAATCCATGAGGTGTGGTCATCCAAAGAATTTAGAAAATGGATGAGGTGAAGGCAATAATCACCTTAAGGAGTGGAAAAGAGGTTGATCAGCCCATGCCTAAGCCTGTTGAAGAAACCAGGAAAGAAGTAGAAATGGAGCCATAACACATTTTTCTGAAAGAGGACTCAATGAAACATAGCATGCCACCTCCATTTCCACAAGCACTTAGAGGCAAGAAGAAGGCATCTCAGCAAGCAGGCATCCTAGAAGTCTTAAGGCAGGTAAAAGTCAACATACCTCTTTTGGACATAATCAAACAAGTCCCTACCTATGCAAAATTTTTGAAAGATCTTTGCACAATCAAGAAGGGATTAGGTATTGAGAAGAAGGCATTTCTAACTGAACAAGTCGCTACAGATCCAAAGTAAGAACTCCTGGCTAAATACAAGGATCCGTGATCTCCTACGTGTGAAATATCAGGGACTTGTATAGACAACCTTTACTTGACCTAGGAGCCAAGTAGAACCTACTCCACACTCTGTATGCCAGTTAGATCGTGAACTTAAACCTACCAACACAAGCACTATCATCAGTCGATAGATCGAAGATCCCTAAGGGGATAGTTGAGGATGTCTTAGTGAAAAATAGACAAATCTTACTACCCAAGATTTCAGTTCTCGACACCGAGCCAATTGCAAATGGAACCCAATCATGTGCCAATCATCCTAGGGAAGACCATTTCGGCTATCGTTGTTATTATCAATTGCCGAAATGCAGTCATGCAACTACATTTGGCAATATGACCTTGAGTCGACATATTCCATTTGAACAACAAACACCAACATAAGATGAAAATCAAATGACTGATGAAGTTGGTTCAAATGGTCAACATGCAGGAAAACTAAGTGTCCGGGAATTGCAAGGAATAGTCAGCCAAGGTGAAGAAGAGGTTTTGGTATTGCCATCAACACCCACTGTAAGGCAATTGATCAATTCAGAATCCATCTATGAGGACCAAGTCACCAATGGGAAGTCCAACCCTACGGAGTCACCAGCCACCGGGCCGGTCGGTGAGACCGCCTCCTCGACCCTTGAGCAATTTGCAAATCGAAATGCCTGCGTTCTCACAAACCAAATTGCGCTCAACAATTTTTAATTTTTTGTTTTAATTTAGTCAATTTTAATAATTTATTTATTTTTAGAAAGTTTCTTAACTTAGCGCTTTTATATTTGCAATTTGTAAATTAAAAATAAAGTACCTTATATTAAAATTTTTTTTTAATTATAGTATCATATATTAATTTTTATTATAATAATTTATCTAATATCAGAGAATCAAAATACCGAAAAATTTGATTTTCTGGTGATGCAGTTAAGCTCAAATCTCGCTATAATAAATAAATTTGAAGGAAAAGACCCTTCTACGCCTCGAGGACCTATAAGACGCAGGGAGGGGCTTTGGGTTTCTTACACCTTCATTTTCCTCCCAAATTCTTCCGTGCCCCGAGCTTCCCCCGTCTTGCCGGGCCGAGCCGTAGTCACCTCCCGCACCATCCAAGGCCCCCGCTCGATCGAAAGCCACGCATCGCGCGCCGCACCACGATTGAGCCCCGAGTCACCGCGCCGCTTCGTCCGCTTCACCGCAGACACCGAGCTGCCATTACACTGCTTGCGCTCCACCGCGCCGCACAAAGGCCCCGAGCCTCGCTCGCCGGTACCGCTATAGCGTCGGTCTCGCTACCGAGCTCGGGTCGCTGTCCTACTATAGTGTGACATACGTTAGCTAGCGGAGCCCTGTGACGCATTACTGCCCCGGTTTTTATTTACACGAGCCAATTCTAGTTTCTTTTCGCCATAGCTATGGTTCGCACCGAGGGTCCCGCTTCGCCACTCTGGCACAAGGTCGATGAGACATCAGAGCTGAGGAGGAGCAGCCCTGCCTAGCCTCCGGTCCCGACCCCAGCTCCACCCGGCCCTACCCCAAGACGACTCCAGCCCCGGGAGGCGTCCCCGAGTGAGCCCTGTGGATTCAGACGACATCAGATCGGATGGGACCCCGGTCTCACACCAGACCTCAGCTGAGAGCTGGGAGGGCTCTGGCTCCGCCGCCCCGAACATCGCCCAGCGAGTCACTTCATCCAGCCTCACCATCCCCTGAAGAACATCCGCACGGAGACTACATTCACTCCGCTTGTCGCCCGTCAGGATCGAGACCTGCTTGCTTGCCCGCACCCCATTCGGAATGTCGACTATACTGAGGATCTCATCAGAGTCTTACTACGATGTCTGCATTGGCTACGATCCTGTGTCTGGGTGGATTCGATGAGGCCGATCGAACACTATTCCCTCGCCCTTCATGACCCTTGAGGCGCTTTTATTATCCTCAAGAAATTTCAGCTCTTTCACTGATGACCTCCTGGGAGCATCTAGTCCGCCAGCCCAAACACATGCACGATCGCCCAGGAGTACTTAGAGCGACAGATATTTCAGCAGCTTTAGGCCTGCGTATACCGCCTACGACCCGGCAGGGTTATCGAGCCTGGGGCCCACCCACCTCGCCGGGAGACAGCCCGCACACCGGCCCGAGACATCACAATGCGGCCAGGCTTCTTCCTGGATGCAACTCCCGCCCCGATGTCATTGGACGACCATCTATTCAGACTAAATTATTCTCACAAGATTATGTGAAGCTGGAGGGGGGCCATCCTAGAGGTTTCTTATCGGGATCTCGCAGGATATTGGTTTAGTCCCTCTGAGCTGGTGATGACCTCCTTGATGCATTTCGAAGAAAAGGTCCACTGGAAGGGCCTGGTTCAAGCAGAGAGTCTTCCGCTGCTGATGCCGAGACTACTATGCCAAGTCCTTGAGCATTTAGGTTTTCCAGAGGAGCTTCGGATAGAGAGGAGGATTCGATGCCCTCTAGTCCTGTCATTGGAGCGAGTGATGGTCATGCTCAGATCTCTTCCTCCTCCAAAGAAGAAGACCAGGAGGAGGTACTCTGGACGTAATGAGGATTCCCACAGATGATATGCATGCCCCGAGCCCGAGGTAAAGAGAGGAGTCCAATCCGCATATGTCCCTCCGTCTCCTCCTCCACATTCTACATCACGTCGCAAATGATACACTGCTCCATCTTACTCGCAGACAAAGATTCAATTCGAGTATGTTCACGCCACCGAGAGATAAAGAGGATTGATGCTATATGTTCATCAAGTGTACTACCCAGCAAAGACAGATCGCAGGTTGGCTCAAGTCACCCATAAACGCAGCCAGATTATGACTCACCCGGTCTTCCCCGTTCGGATCGTAGAGAGGAGCCCACCACAAAGAATACAAATTTTCGATGTCAGGGTCGCAAAGAAGAAGAGCAGATCCACCACCACCACAGTAGCTTAGGTGGTTAGGGTTTCTTTTTATGTTTTCAGATAGTTACCAACTTATCACCGCTCTACTAATTTTGATTAGATTTATGTTAGCCATAGTAGGCGATGATACTTTTTGTATGTTTAGCTTATTCATGTACTAGCCATTTTGGCTATATCAAAAGCTATTCAAGATATATATACAAACTTCGTATTATCATAAGCCAGGCCTTCACCATGTGTAATCGTTTTTGTTCCTAATCGAATAATTGGAATTGGGTTTCAATTACAATTGAATGCTTTAATTGACAATTGCTTTAATTGAACAATTGAATTGCCTTTAATTGGAAAAATTGAAACCTCGTATGTTACCTTAATGTTAGAACCAATTCCATGTTTGAAATAATTTTTGGCTCGCTGAAGTTCCAAAGATGCTCTACTTAACATTCCCTTAAGTTAATTCACAATAATCGAACACCGATTGTTTCAATAGATTGTGAATTTGTATACCTCCTTCACTTTGCATAGCCGCCAGCATGTTGGCAACCTAGGATAGGTTTGTGTTACCCATTTGAAGACCAATGTAGTCTCCAAAAGCGAAAAGAAAAGAAAAAGAAAAAGAAAAAGAAAAGAAAAGAAGAAAAAGAAAATAAAGTCGTGACACTCGACTTAAAACCCGAGCACGGTCCGAGGGGTATGATGCAAAGCCTGAAGCCCGATGCCCTGCCTTCATCGTCAGAGTCATCGATTTAGTGTTCACAGCATGGGTGGATAGGTAGAGTTTAACGAATTGCAGTGCCACTCCCTTTGGAGCCATTCTGTGAGTCCGGGGTGAAGCCTGTAGAGTTTGTGGTCAAGTGATCCTTTCGCTTGATGCCCTAAACCTTAATTGGTTGGGAGTCATCGGTGGACCCCCGTTACACCTGACTCGTGAAGCCTGACGGCGCATTGCACCCTACAATGTAGTTGAATAAAGAAAGGAGAGTGTAACTATCCCTATCTAGGTTGTTCAACAACTTAAGGTCATGCCAAGCAGTCGGGGGAGGGGACAATTTTGCAATTTATTGACTCGATCTGGTTACATAAAGAACCATTAGACTTTGGTGGAAATTCAGGTTGAAAATCATGGATCCGATGTTGGCCTCAAATTGTTCTTGTATGGTTTATGTTCTCTCATGCCGGTTTTCAAACTCTGTGTCAATTTCTTTCTACTTTAAAGGTACGTTTATTTGTATATACACCTTTTGAATCATAAACTTTTGAAAATCGCATGCATCTCCTTTTGTTTTTGCATTGCTAAGTGACTAGCAACGTTTTGGGTTGGGGTGTGATTAGTACCTAAAAAGTGCTACTTAGCCCTATCAGATAGGTTTTGAGTGCTTTTTTGTGCACCAATCAGTCAATAATGCCAATTAAAGTGTTCGTGCCCTGTTAGTATCACTTATGTCGCTAGAGGTTATTTTTGGTTGTTTCAGTTCACTGGTATTCAATATCGAGATATGTGTTGAACCATGAAGATTGAACCCATTTATCACCAAACATTTCAAAATTCAATGAAGGAATGAAGGCAAAGTGACAAAATGGATGCGATAGAGCAAAGAGGCAATGCAAAGGAAGAATTGCAAACCAGAATGCCATGATTGATAAGGCTCGCCGGGATTAAAAATTTCATAATCATAGCGAACAGTGAATCCTAGCTTAAAATTGAGAAATTTCGCTAGGCTTCAAAATTTCGCTAATCACGGCCTAGCTTAAATTACATTTTCGCTTTCTAAAAATTTCGCTAGAAGAAGGCAAATTTCGCTAGCCAGCGAAATTGGCAAAGGCATAGCGAATTCCTTCGATTTCCTCGCATCTTCTCGTGCAATTTCGCTACCTGTAAATTGTCTCCGCATAGCGAAACCTCCCGCCTTATCATCTTGTGTAATTAATGCCAACCGACTTCATTTTGGTGTATTACCTCCTTTGGGTCCCTTGTTTTAGCCAAATGTTAGGCTTTCAGATTATACATTGGGTGGCCTATATAAGCTCCTCCATTTTGTAACCCGAAGCAATCTTTTTTGGCACATTTTCATTTTCAGGTAAATATCTCCAAGTAAATTTCAGCTAGTGGTTTGTTTTTTCTCTCTTCTCCTCTCTTCTCTCATTTTCTAGGCTACCAAACAACCCTCTTGAGGATGACAACTCAAGAGATGCTTGGCTAAGCCTCATAAATTTGAAGAGGAAGGTAGCTAGCTTGGTTGTGGGGTAGTTGCAGGGTGTCCTCATGTGTTAAATGCTACAGGTACTGTATTTATGGTTCCCATCTTCTCAAACTAGGGTTGAATATCATTTAATGTCATTGCTTCTGGGCCAATACTTACCATGCTTTAGGATACAAAGTGCATACTTATTGCTGATGTAATCGTTGTTCTTTAGATGGCCTTTACGAGCCACTGAAATGAAGTTGAATGTTAGGGTTTCAAACTGAAAGGAGCTACAGATGCATATTACCTGTGTTGACTCAAATAGGAGTGATTATAGGGTTAGGTTTTCTAGTTAAACAAAGATCCTATATGGTTGACTATGTGCTGCTTCATTATAATGCGAGATAAACTGGAGGACACTTGTTACCCTATGTTGTCAAGCTAGTGACCCAAACCTTCAAAGTTACCTTTTCTCACTTCACTTCGCTTTTAATAATTAATTATCAAACAACTCATTAATCGCTTTTAAACAAAATCCAAAAATCCAAATTTTCTCCTCACCATTTTCAACACTGATGCGGTAGCGTCATTCATAGGATGAAAACTCCATCCCCGTGTTCGACCTTTAGATCGCCATATCGCAAGAGCTTGACTACGGCAAAGAGGAGGAACTTAGGACTACAAATTTTGTTGATTCCGAATCACCCTACCGTGGTACGAATCGCCAGCTTTCTTCTCAGACTGCCATACGCTTCACCTCCTCCACCCACCGCTCTCCGCACCGCAGCGGATCTGGCCATCACCAAGGAAGTTTCCTACACCCTCTCGTTCTTTCATAGACATTGGGACAATATCCATACTGCTCGGGAGGTGTGGTAATTCCCATTCCCAGTGACGTGAATCTTCCGGCAACTCCACAAGAACCTCCCACCAAGCTCTCAACCGACAAGTTACCATGAAGCTGTCTAAACTCGCTAAAATTGTCTTTAAAACGCGCTATAAAATTTTCACTCTTCTATCAAAATCACACCTTTAGATTTTGCCAAAACCCAAAGATAATCTGGCCGCACAATGGTTAGCCCTCGAAATACAAAAATCACTTTGTATAAAAAAATACACTCCCAATATTTTCCAAAAATCCAACTATAATCATAAAGGACCTCCGGTCCTCATCAAAAAATATAAGATAAGAATCAATCCAACATAATCATCGCAACTGCTTTTCTCAAACCATGCATGCATATTTTACAAAAGATATTTACATATACAAATGTCACATTTTAACTTTATTACGTTTACTTTACACCTTATCTTATATATAAATACAACACAACGCTTCCAGGGACCGAGGATCCTAAAAAGGTCTTCTTTCTAGCTCAACACTCGCACTCGAAAAATTATTTAAAAATTGAAAACCGTGGAGCCAAACTGGCCTGAGCACTATAAGTCTCTTAAATGTTATTGCCTCGTTGTATGTACCTCCCAATATGAAAATCTATACATAAATGGTTGTAAAACTGTTTATGAGAAAACAGAGTTTTTGCTATGAAAATCATTTCTGAAAACTGTTCTGAAAACTATTTCTACTGCTGAAAACTGTTTCAATGGTGGTTAATATCTGAATTTGTTATACTATAAATCAAGTACTAACCATCAGGACTCCATTTCTCGAAATACCCAGACGGATGCCACTAACCTCGGAACCCAGCACTCCAGAGTGAACCCTCAACACTACCCGCCTAATATGATCCTATGAACACGAGGGACTTATAAACATAATGGAACCTCGGAACCAAAATGCCGGGTGATGGAACCTCGGAACCAACACCTCATCACCATGTACTATGTCAGTGCGCTAACTATCTATATACCCCGAATGTGCAGAGGGCGACTCACTATATAAATATATACTATATCTAACCCCCAATTGCCGACTAGGCAATATAGTTAGTCATAATGTCCCATAACCCTGCCATGCACAATCCGAGATACATCCGACGGAACCAGCCGTACATCTAGTGGGTTTTGCTAAACTAGGTCAAACTGTTTCTTAAGTAATCGAATCGAAATTTTCGCCGAGTATACCGCTGGAGTGTAAAAATTGTTTTACTAATTAAATTATATTTTCAAAGCATTTTACAAACTTCAGAATTTAAACACTTTCGTCAAAACGATTTTGAGTACTTTCTACCTTTTCTCGACTAATTTCTTTCAATTCTTGTCGCACGCTATTTATCGTCGTATGCCTCTAATCGCCTACACACCATACAATTACTTAAAACGCCTCGCCCAACGCTTTAACCATAAACATACAAAGGGGCTTTCAGTTTAATTATATCGAACGAACTTCGATTTTAACAAAACTTTACGCATAGTCACATCTCGATAGCGACATCGATACATGAGGAAATTGACCAAAAATGCCCCTACACATGAAATGCCTCCCAAACTATCCGCTTTAGCAACTTTTTCAAAAATGACCCCATGCTATTCGATGTATTGCACTGGCCACATGTCGCTGACAACCAAGCAATTTGCACACTTTGTGCTATAATTAAATTTTTTCAAAAATTATGTGGGCACCAAATGTTATTGACAGGCATATGATTAAATTTTAGACTCAAGGGGCTTTCCATAAAGTCTAAAAACACCCGAAAACATTTCTGAAAATTTTGTCCGACTTATTCGAATACAATCCTGAAATTTCAACCCGAACCGGTCCCAAAATGCCCCAAAATTCAAAATTTCGCATCATTCAAAAATAGTCCTAAAATTTTGCAAACTCACCAAAATTTCGTGGACCGGGAATTACTACTTCTAAGAAAATGCCGCCATTATGATAGTATTTGACTAAAATAACTCAAGTAGAAATTTTCCTACCTCTAGAGTTTAACGAATCGCTAAACTTTTGGTGCTTACGCGTAGCTCTCGTCGCGTAGACCAATTTTTCCTTCTGCTCCAATAAAAATCTACGATCCGATTTCTGTAAATCTGAGAAAGAAATAAAGAGAAGAAAAAAAATAAAATTAAAAATCTCTCTCACCTCACGCCGTCGTCCCTCTGTTCGTTCGTCCCTTTTTTATTTTTATCTTTTTTTTATTATTATCTTTTTTTTTATTATTTGGATAGATACCTTATATTATCTTATTCAGGTTCGTTTCTATCCCGAAAATTTTTATTTCTTTTCAATTCAATTATTTTAAATGAACTTTAACTCAAACTATTTTCTGACTTCCGAAATTTTCGTAAAAATCTTGTCCCTGAAGTTACTGGCGACTTATCACCCAGAAATTCGTAAAATGTTCCGACTATCTCATAATTCAACGAAACTTTTCTGGGTCACTAGATTTTGCGAGACAAATTTAACGACGCAATCTGTTTTGTCATCCGAGATCTAGAGAATTTTCTAAACTTCTTTGAACCATTATGACAATTTATTATTATTATTATCCTTTTGAAATTCCATAATTTGTACTTTCACCCCTCCACTTTCCTTAATTGCAAAAGTGCCACAATTCTTTGAAAACTTTATAATTTCACCCTTAAAAACAACTTTTAAAAATTCTATTATGACACTAAAATAATTAAGGAAGCCCTTGGTGCACATATGCGACCCTACGGTTACATATATTGTACACCCTCCTGACGGCGTTACAAAGGGTGATCTGCCTTTTGTGATGTCATTGTTTCGTGTTTGTTTGTTTTGTTTTTGGGTTATATTTGTGTTTTTGTTTTTGCATTGCTATTTTAGTATGTTGAGTCTTGTGCTTAGTTATGTGTGTCTTGTTTAGGGTTTGTGTAATGATTATCGTAGTGTCATTTGTTATTTGTCTATTCATAGTGCATTTTTTTCTGCTTTCTGCTCATCGGGAGTTCCCGCTTTGGCTTGTTTAGGTTGTAGGATTGTTTTGCAGTTATGCGCATGATGCTATTCATGATCCCTTTGGACCACTTGCACCTTTTTAGAAAAAACATAGTATAACCAGATCCGTAATGTTAGGATGCTCGGAATTTCATGTTAGATAGGTAGGGAAACAGAGTGAATCACCTCTGGGATATTCTAGAAACCAATTCTTAACTAGCCTATCGCACCCACACACAGATGATCTCTAGGGTATGTCTAGGCTCCGAACCCGACTTACTAAGGTCCAATAAACCGTGGGGGCTTCTAAACACTAAAGTGATGAGACACCATACAAAAAGAGCATTGCCTTCGAGCCCCAAATTTAAAAACAAAAAACAGTCATGAATGTATCAAGTGGATCTTCTAACTCGGAATCCCGCACAAATCCGAGGTCTTTCAAAGCCTAATAATGCCTGAGCCAACTCGGCCGGAGCCATTGGATTTCACCGTCACATGGGATGAGGAAGGAAGTTTCCCATGCCTTAGACCCTAGTTCAGCTAAGGTTCGGGGTGAAATTCGAGGGGAATCAATGCCCAAGCAAGCCACCAAATCCCCGCTATAGGAACACTTATTACAAAACTTGCTGTGCACTAAGGTTTTTCTTTCAGAGTAGGTATGTTAAGTAAATAAAAATGGTGCGTTTATCCTTCCTGTAGTTAGGACGCTTCCAACAGTGGGTTGAATTCAAGCTCGGGGTATCTAACCGAGTTATACGCTAGTGGATCATGTATCAAATGCACATAGGCTCCTTTGGGAATGGCTATTGAAAACTTAGGAGGTCGAAGTCACTATTAACCGAATCATGTTCACCGACCTTCGAAGCCGAACATCCTATGTGGATCCTCCGAAATTCAGATAAAAAGGCAAGATTTGTAAGTCGTCCATTTTATCCTTCTTCTAGCAAGATGGGCATCAATTCATATGCATATTTTAGTACATGTTGTGTCCCTGTATTGAGTCCGAGCTCCGCTTTCGTTTCGGGGACAAGCACGAGGCTAAGTTTGGGGGTGTGATGAGTGCCTAAAACACTCATATTATGCTCGCGTATGCTTTATGTTTTTAGTTGATTTTACATTTAAATAAGCGCATTAAAGCCTAATATCTAATTTCTGGATTTTGTGTGAATTGCAGGTGAAGAAGGTGGTTTTTAGCAATTTGGAGCTGAAAAGAAGAAGCGGGGAAAAACTGGCAACAACGTCGCGACGTGCCAACGTCGTGACGTCGCAACGCCTAGTCAACAGAGAAAAGTCAACAAGTGACCCAACGTCGCAATGTCATCGCGATTTTTGCCTCAGAATCATAAAAAGCAAGAGAGACCTAATTTCGAGGCATCGAAGAACGTGCGAACTGGAGCACAGAAAACAGAGCAGTAGCGACTCGAATCATTGGAAAAGACACTGTTTTTGTATTTCTTCATTTCTAATAAACTACTGATGATTTATAGATTGATGTGTATATTTCGATCCAACATGTTCTAGATTTCTATCTAGGGTTTTTGTTGAACCCTGTCACCTTTGAATAGATTAAGGTTTAAAAAATATATTACTTAGTTTATTTATGATTTGCATTATTGTACTCTATACCTATGATTTAAATACATGGTAATGTCTGGCCAACATTGGCATGATCCTACTGGGTATCCGAGATTGAGAGATAAAAACTCCCAAGGATCTGAATAAAGTGACCCTCGGTTAAATCGGTAAATAGAGATATCCCGATTCCGAGTGTGGCATCAGTGGCTCTTGAAAGACATGTTTCGGTTGGCCTGTGGCGGTAGATGCACCAAACCTATCAAGGATAGCGATATACCTGTCAGAGGGTATCTTGTAGCACGATCACCCCACATCGAGAAGTCATTAATAGGATCGAATAGTAATCTTGGTGTGGGCTAAATCCATCAAAAGTGGTAGGGGGAGACAAATCCCTAGTCTCCACCGCAGAGTAATTCCCCAAGTTAACTTAGCTTTTAGTATAATCTCATACATTAGTTAGATAGCCATTCAAAGTTTCGTCCAAATAATATTATAAGGATAATTTCAGTAGCCAACACACTTCTCTCCGTGGATCGATATTCGTACTTAGGTACACTATATTACTTGATACGACACGTGCATTTGCACATATAGGTGCTACATCTAGTTTTTACACATCACGCATTCGGCCTATTAGCAGGCCATCGAGTGCGCGACACGGCGTGCACGCGCGCACAATCGAGGACCTGGGTGAGCGACAGGCGCCCGGTCACGGCACGACTGTCGTGACAGGAGTTCTCTGTCGCGATAGAGGACCAATTATGGAGAGAAAAAACAAAAGGGGGTAACATAAAATAAAATAAAATAATCTTTTTTTGCCACTGTCATGTAACGCCCCGAAAATACCTTAAAATTTTTATAATAAAATTCTTTATATATTCCGTATAAAGGAGCCAACTTGGTATTGCTGAAATTTTAGATGAATATTGATTAAACGATTATTAAATCCGTAAATAAACCTAGTCAAAAAATTAAAATATAAATTGTAAAACGGGACCTAAGGGTCAATTGTAAATAAGTTTATATACCCGAAGAGTAATAGGAGATTTAAATGAAGAATACAATAGAGAAAATGGAGGGACCTAAATATAAAAGAAATAAAGAAAAGAAGAAAATCAAGGAAAGGGCATGCGGGCATGGTGGAAAGTGGGAGGAAGTTTCCTCCTTTTAAAATACGATTTGGGGAGCGATCCATAAGAAAGAAAACAGAGAAAATGGAGGTATTTAGAGTGAGAAGCCTCACTCTTTCTCTAGATTTCCCAACGATCTAATTCATAGGTCCTGCAAGCAAGAGGGAAAGTCCTTCCTACAAGAGCTGTGCAGAGATCGAATCGTGAGCTTCGACAAACTCCAAGAGGTAGGTCTTCCCTACTTTGGTCATTTTCAACCCTAAGTCGGCCACATTGTGATAGTGCACACAATGGACCATAGAGCTGAATTTTGTGGTAAGAAATACAAGAGAATCGAAGTATCCAGAAATAGAACACAAAGAACTTGATGTTAGGTTTGAATCTCTAATTCGATCAGACTAAGTTATAGTCCTTTATCAAGTACACCTCAATAACTGGCCGTGCCATTCACACCCGGGTCAACTACCGACCTTAGAACGAGTTTTTGAGTAAGAAATAAAGGGAATTTGGCAGTAAGTTCTCCTGGGAAATTGTATCCATATCAGTGAACTTGATGTTAGGCTTTTGAATTTCTGTGTAATTCTGACTCTACATGGACCAAGTTATATTTTACTGAACACCAAGCTGGTGAGAGAGTCACTATAGAGATCGCCGCTGCAGGCCCAGACCCCGCAAAGAGAGGTCGCCAGACCATGCAGCGTAGGTCAGCAGAACTCATGCAAAAAGAGGTCAGACCTGTCCTCAGAAGCTACCGGCCCCAGAGAGCTCACTGTCCAGATTAAATAACTCCATCACCAGTCAACTCGTCGCATTGATCAACATAACTCCAACTGGAAGGTCATATCTCCTCTGCTTTGAACTCCGATTCGAGTGTTCTGACTCGCAGCTCATTGAGTCGCACAGAATTACATTCATATGCCTAAGTAGGCTAGTAGATGTCAGACCAATGTATAGAACTGTTGAGGTCATCTCTAACTCGTCGTGGTTGATCACGCATGACCTCCAACTTCTAAGGTCATATCTCCTTCTGCTTGAACTCCGATGAGGGGTGTTTCTAATTCTATGGAAAGCCTATTGAGTCAAGAATACATCAGCATGCCTGAGGAGGCATATTAGGATACGTCAGACCTAGTGATAGACCAAGATTAATGAGGTCATCTCAACTCGCTACCGTCAATCCCGCCAGAGCCGACTACGCATGACCTCCACCGGGCGTCACATCTCCTTCGCTTGAACTCCGATGGTGTTCTCGACTCTATGGAAAGCCATTGAGTCAAGAATACATTCATATGTTCTTGGCAATATTACGTCATCGAGGTGTTAGATTGAGCTCGCCCGTGATGTGTCAGCTCGTCATTTCGGGTCAACTAGTCAGGGTTGACTACGTGATGCATCACCAAATTTTTAAGGTCATATCTTCTCTGGTCCGAACCTGTTTCTCGGTGTTCTTGACTCATGGAAAGCCCATTGAGCCAAGCGTTTTCATAAGGCCTGAGGAGGATAGAAGATGCTTGACTGAGTATGGATCGAGCCTGTCCAGGTCGCCCAATGTCACCAGATTGACCTGATACATCCACTCAAGGCTCATAACTCCTTCAACCGAACTCCGATTCTGGTGTTCTTGACTCATGGGAAAGCCCACGAGTCAGAATCCATCTATATATATCCATTGAATTTGGAACTCATATTAGGGAACTCCAAAAAATCAATCCTAACCAAACTACTAGTACATGAATAATATCGTTTTTTAATGTGTTTTGGAATAGGGACTCCACGAGGAGGAGAAGCAACTGAGATTTAGATTCCAAGGATTGGAATCAGCGCAAAGATTTTTGGGTTTGTTTTACTACTCATATTCCTTCAAAATTCTGAATGTTTGTTCTAATTAATTCTATTCCTCGTTTCAAGTTTTTGCATGTTTGTTCTAAAAGCATATTGAATTGATTTAATTACTGAGAAAAAGTGATCGTGAAAATGTTTGTATATAAAAATTGCATGATTATTGAAAATAAACTGCTTTATACAAGCGCATATATTGTACTATATTTTGCTATAAAGGATTTGAAACGCTCTAATAGAATGTTAACCGTTTCATTTCAGATACGATACTTAAGATACCAATAGTGGTCAAATAGCAAGATCAAGGAACTATTGATGTGTCATCCGAACAAGAAACAAATGGGACCGTATATTTCCCGTAGTGTTCAGTCATTTGATTGTTTATAATCAACACTCCACGGACTGCATCGCGGTTATAAAACCATGTGATACCGCTCGCAGATTTCAATGACTGCAAGGCTTGACTCTCGATATCCTATATCAAGACATAGTTAAATTAAGTATGGGCATAACTGAATTGATTGCATAATCGAATTGATTTGCATTAACTAATTGATTCTCGCATAATCGAATTGATTCATAATAATCGAATTGGAATTTTTAACCTAATTGATTTGCAGAATCGAACCGAATTTGTGAGCACATTGAATTGATTTGAGATTGCGAATATTGATTATGAAAATGTATTTGGCGGGATGATCAATGAACTATAACTTATTGTATATATATATAACAAAGTATATGTATTGTATTTATATTGATCATCCAAAAGATTGAAAGTTCTGAATTATTAAATTGCATGAATTGATTTAAGATGGAACTGAGGAATGGATTTGTATAAACCACTATATGAAATGATTAGCGATTATTACCAATGCGCAGGTACCGAAAAGTGATAGATAGTGATCAAAGTTAATCCAAGATCGAGGAGCGCCGAAATACAAGAAGGGAAATTTCTGAGCATGCTCCGACATGTGCATTCATTTCATGTTTTCTTTGATATTGATATTATGTAAAACAATTTGAACTCGAACATCTATTTTGTAAATCATTTTGAAAAGGTCGAATGCCTTCATTGTAAAATGTATTTTGTTAAGTTAAATGTTTACGTCAGCCTAAAATTTTGCAAATCGCTCCGCAAAGATATGATTTATATGATTTTGAGTGATTGAAAGTGATTTTAGTGGCATCCCGACTGTTCGATCCGCCTAAACGGGTCGGGTCGGTCGGGTAAGGGGCGCCCACAGTCAACTTTGTGTCGCGATAGAGCGCATCCGCCGGTTCCGTCGGCCATCAAAGACGCCGGCCGCTCGCTGGTCGGCCAGACGCGATCGCCATCGCGACAAATACTACCATTATGTGTCATCGACGCGGCTTAGTATCGGGTCAGGCGCGACTGGGCCGCTGACAGATTCGTCGCAACGGCGTCTAGCGCGTCATGCATGTCTTACGCGCACACGCAGCCATTTGATATCGCCGACTTAAATTTCCGATCGCGAACTAATCTTGAAGATCTTCCGTCATGACAGAGAACTAGGAAATGCTATCTATTCTTTCTCACTTTCCGCATCATTTTTTTTTTCCTGCGCTTCTCATCAAATACTAATGTTTCTATACAATTTGTACTAATAGTATAATGTCCAGGAAAATATCAACGCTACGCTAAACCAGTCCGGACTAAAAAATTTTATTACAAAACTTATTATTTACATCATAAAACTTGACATTCGGTCTAGAGCAGTACAAAATATAGGAATAGGCCACAATCCGGACTTTTTTACAATTGAGTCCTTAGACCTGTTTCGGCTCCCAATACACCTCCAATACTTGAAACATATTTACTCACGACGGGGTGAGCAACACTCAGTAGAGAATTTTCCTGCAAGGGCTACTCCCCGCCTAAAATGCACATGTAATGACATATACAAAACATCCATTCATTTTCCACATAAATGATGTAATCCTACATGGAATATTCATGATATGCATGAGACGTGACTTCTCATGCCCACAACCCAAGTCCTGATCGACTCCCTTACACATACAACGCTACGTGTGAAAAACCAGTCATTGGTGTCCCACCCAAATACTCGACTCATTGAACCGACCTCCAATACTCATTTGAATTTTATCAAATTCCCATGTGTTTACCTAGCTACGATTCGTTCAGAGAACGCACAATCTTCCCAACATTTTGGCTGCACTTTCACCGACTGCGATCATGTTCCAACCGCGTGTAGATTTGGGTCTTTCACCTCGGGGGAGACTCACTCAAGCATCTTGTTACGCCCAACACACATGATTTATTATTATTATTGGTTTACACAACCGTGAGTCTCGATTTTGGACGTTGTCCCATTTCCGAGCTCACCACACATTCACTAAGAATGGTGAATCAACCATCACTATGCACTTACACCCGACTCAACGCGATGTTACCGTGCATATGGAATGCAAGTATATCATATTAAGTTACATGCATCATTTACAATTTATGGCAAATAATTTTCATTCATCGTGTCAACACATCAGCGAGCATGCATCGACATAAAATTTTCACTAATTTTCTGAAAAGGGTAAAATGGTAATTTCGGTCAAAATTCGAAATTTTTCCAGATCTCGGATGATGAAACGACTCACCAATCGTCTCAGAAATCATTACCACGAATTCCAGAAAGTCGACTCACGCTTTTCGAGGCAACGGTAGCACGGACACTTGGCATTTTGAGTCGCCAAGAAATGCCACGTGTTAGGTGCAAAACAGTCAAACATGAGCCCATGTGGGCTATGGGTGGACACATGGCATGATGCCATTGAATGAAAAATCCAAATCAGGCGGATAAGAGGATAAGGTGTAATCCCACGATTAAGATCGATATGTGGCAAGTAGAGGACCAATCTGGATTCTCTGTCCCAAACGGTTTGGGAGGGAAAATTAGAGAGAGAGAAAGAAGGAGAAGGAAAGGAAGGGATTTTTAGAGAGAGAGTGTCAAACTTATCTCTAAATTCCCACGATCGATTGTCGACCTGGCTGACAAGGCAAGCAAAGTTGCTCCTCACTCGCAAGAGCCACGCAGCACCTGCCAAGGGAAATGCCACAACCTCAGAGGTGGGTTTTCTCCAACTTGATTTAATCCTTGGTTAGGAGTCTTGTTAATGATTTGATCATGAGGCCAAAGTGGCCTTTGATTAACCCGAAGCCCGGATCGCGATGTCGGAAATTTGGACTCGCTGATCTGGCCCTGCATCGATTCCTGATCAAAATGGTCCTCAAAAATTCGTTGTGTGAGCAAATTGTGGTCGAGGTTAAAATAAATGGCTATGAGTTTTCGCCCTCCGAAGAGGGACCAAATGTTTGGAAATTTCGGGGCGCTTTCTGACAAATTTCACATATTGTCTGAGACTGCTAAAATACCGTTGATCGTCGGATCGAATTGTCTATGTAAAAGGTTTGCAAATATTGCCAGAGTGACTAGCTTCGAGTGTGTGTGTAAACCTAATTGTTAATGCATGTGATTTAATGTGTTAACATGATGGTTGGAATTATATGAAATATAATGCACAGCCACAAATTGAATCATATTAGTCTATGTGAATTTTGTCAATATGGTATGATTGATATATCGGCGTATCAGACAAAATGACATAACGCATTTCATATGCACCAAGAATCCTAATATGAAAGGCATTTATACGAAAAGAAAATAAAGGAAAATGGTTGTGCAAAGAAATTTCAAGAAGGATTTTCCTAAAATTGTCTAGGAAAGTTGTCCAACAGCTTCACGTAGGGCCTATGACTGCTTTCGAGAATTACTCCAACACCACCCCGGAGAGTTGTCCACGATTTTAATTAAACCTCGGCAAGATTTTTAACAAAATCTTTATTTTGAAAACAAAGGTTTTCACACTCGCTTAGGCATGTGAGAGAGCCGGAGGGCTCGAGACATGTGAGGTGGCCAAGCATTCTCATCCATATCATGTAGACATTTGAGTGTGGACTTACATGTTCGACTTGAATGTGCTCATTGTCATTACATGTGCACTTAGGCAGAGTAACCTATGTTACAATTCCACTACTGGCATTACTCACCCCGTCGGCAGGTACCATTTTGAAATTGTTCACCTCGGGATGGGACACATCCGAGGTCTTAGAGACGTAAGATACATAGCCATATGGCCTTGTTATGTATTTTAAAATCTAGGTAAAGACCCGCTTTTTGGATAATGTAACAATCTTTTATAAAATATACATTTTTGCGAGTATGGATATATGGGCCAATGTGGCCATTTTACATGGGATGGACCATAGATATGAGACATGTGTATTCCGCAAAGCTGACGATAGTCAACGGACCCTCGACTGGGGGTGTCATAAATGTTATTCAATTATCAAACAATAGCACGCAAAAGATCCTTGAATTGGGATCTCAATCCAATGAGGCATCATCCGGCCTCAATGTTTAAAAAAACACGTAACAAAAAAAAAAATTATTATTTTATTTTACCCCATTTTGTTTTTTTTTTTCCAGACCGTCCTCTCGTCGCGGACAGAGAACTCAGCCGCGACAAACAGGCCGCAACCGAGCACCTATCTCGTGCCTTCCGTAAGCACGGCCGCCTCATTGCTTTGGCTGGTTGCGACCCAAAAACTCCGGTCACGACTACCGCCCAAGGACCGAAAACTGGGCTAAGGTGAATTTAATCAGGTATCTTGGCCCCAACATTTCTGCACCGCCGATCCCCAAAATTGTGGATTGATCACAGCCACCGCCCCGGGAACCAAAATCGCGTCATGATGGCTGGTTAAATAAAACCGAGTAGGAAAATCTCCACCCTCTTGAATTCACGAACTCCCGATTCCTGGGCCTCTACAAGAAGCTCTCGCCGCGAGGACGAACTTTGTCTCTTGGTCCGACGAAAGCTATCGAGGGATCTTCGATGATTCCTCTAAAATAAAGGTTTGTCGGAGCACAAGGGAAAGGAAATTACAATAGGCTAAGAGTTTTGTGAAATCGTAAAAGAGGCAACATTCGGAGCACAACCCCATAGGACAAAACCTCAAGTGGCGCATTAAATTCGGCCGGCCGATAGCAAGCTGCCGCAGCACATAGAAATGCAAGCCTCTATCACGCTGTATCCAAACGCACTTCACCTTTCGAAGTGTTCAAGGTACGCTTCAATTCTATCAATCCTTTCAACTTTCAACACCGAAGGTAAAAAAGCATGGTATTTTCCCTCAATTGAAAAGGCACAAAATTCCAACCGGTTAAAAATGAAAATATGACGTATATAATCCTGGGACCACTAATCACCCGGCCTTTAACGCCTGCCCGCCCGGTCGTGTTGTGAAATCCATAAGTCCACTTACTCATTAAAACCAGAGGCACTCTACTTAGATCTTAATCCTAAACCCCTGTCTCCCACATAAATCAGCACCAAGGTCGTCATTAAGGATTTTGAGTCTCTTTAAACCCACCATCCTAACAAAGGCTAAGTCATATGAATAAATACATTAAGATGAAAATAAGCAAAAAGATATATTTATTGTTTTCGATTTCCTAATTTCTCTAAATCTTATCATCTAAGATTAATGTTTGATAGGGAAGAAGAAATTTTATCCCTAAATTTTAAGATGGTATTCACAACTACGTGCCTTATAATTTAACATCTCCCATACTATAAAATATTTTAATGATGAGAACTCTCTGCTTCTTCTTTTCTATTTTTTATTGATTTAATCATCAAAAAAGATGATCAACACATCGGCATCAGATCATGTTTTTTATAGATTCATGTTACATTGTTGATGCTACTAGGTTCCGGCTATAAAAAATAACAACAGTAACCAATCACGGGTCAACAAATTTCAATTGGGAATTTGCTTGTAATGGGGTGCTCTGGGTGGGATGAGAGTGTGTAAAAATTTCGGATTTGCCGAAATGGATTAGCCGTGTGAAGCGAGCGTGAGACCTCTGACACGTGGCAATGTACATGAAAACGGACGGAGTGGGGGAAGTGGGAATGGAAGAGGAAGGTGGGGGTTCCTTCCTTGTAGTCAGGCGAGATGGGAAAATCTGGTCGGGATACTGTCGAAGAAGCTGAAAACGACATCTGGATAAATAGAGAGATGTAAGAGAGATTCTGTAAGACTGACTGGCCACGTCTGAGTTACCTACTAGGGGCTGATAGCTGATGGCTGATGGCTGATGGCTGATGGCCTAATGGAAGCCGTCGCGCGTGCTGGGGCAACAGCAGTGAGACCTGGCATTGACCGACACGTGTCTATCACATGGCCAGTTTTGAAAAACTGAAACCCCCTCTCCACTTCCGTCTTCTCCACAGTGAGCTCAGGTCAGGTACAGTACTGAAGCGGAGGAGGCCATCCATATACACCCTTGGATGTTTCTGGGGATTATACATATCATATCAGACGTGACTCAGTCAAATAGACACCAGTTTGAAACGTTATCAGAGAGAGAGAGAGAGAGAGAGTGTGGAGAAGAAGATACATACATAATGTAAACGTATTTTTTTTTTAAATATTTTAATACACTAAGAATTTAAAAAGAAAGGAAACGAGAAATCCGGCGAGAATAGGAGAGAATGGAGTGAGCTACTCATACCCAATTATTGCTCCCCACGCTGCCCGACATCAATCATCTTGTCCCTACTTACCTTCCTCATTCCCTTCATATCCCCTTTTTCTATTATATTAAATCTTCCTTTGCATATTTTCTTAGATTATAATCGATGCTATTCATGTGTATTTTAATATTTTTCTCTATTTTTTTTATTATAAATACGCTTATATATTCTTTGGAAGAATGTGGGTATGATTTTTGAATGGAATAAGGTGTACTGTCTCAAATTCTAATTATGATGGATGATTACCAGAAAAAACCCCGAAAACAGAAAATCAATCTTATCTCGGCTGAGTGACTAATAACTCACATGATTCTTTCAAAAAAATAAAAAACTCACATGATGAACTGTTATGTCAAGCGGGACGGGGGGTGGGTGTGGGGATTGGAGTTCAACCGTGAAAGGTCAGTCCAAGGTGGGCTGGAGCCGTATGCCGTATCAGCCTCAAGCTAGCCTCCTACGAACCCATCACTTCATGTCTAAGTCCAATTAGTAGTAAGTATTTCATAACCATATCAAACTATCCTAGTTTTGTCTAGTTCGGATTGAAATGGCGAGGGACTCAGGGGGCAATTAGTAGTTAGTATTTCATATCCATATCAAATTATCCTAGTTTTGTCCAGTTTGGATTGAAATGGCGAGGGACAAAGGGGGGGGGTGGGGGAGAAAAACTACCAATGAGAGACTGCCACGTGACTGGACAAAATTAAAGATCCATTCGACACCGATAATAGCAGATGCTGTTCTTTAATGAAACAGCCAATCTGGGATGATAAACAGAGCCAAGCCTGGGTCTGAGCCGGCTTCAAACGTTGTACAAAATCGAGTAACGGAAGCCAGGAGTTGTTTATTTATTTTATGGGATGGGGTTAAGTTCTCAAACTCCCCCAGCTTTTTCTCTCTCCATTCGCATATTTAGCGTCAGAAATTGTCTAAACCCTCTCTGTCTCTCTCTCTCAATAAAAACCCAACATCTACTTCCAAAACTTCTCCGCCTTCATTATCTCATACAGTCTTCTCTCCATCTTTGTCTCATTCCTCCGTTGTTCTGAACCATTCCCTACCAAGAAGCAACATCTCTGAAAATGCCGTCAGACTCCGGGGAGAGGCGAATGGCGAGACCTCAACAAATGGGCGGGCAACCGCCGCATTCGGAGCACCTTCCTTGTCCCCGCTGCGATTCCACCAACACCAAGTTCTGCTACTACAACAACTACAACCTCTCTCAGCCTCGCCATTTCTGCAAGTCCTGCCGTCGGTATTGGACTCAGGGAGGCACTCTCAGGAACATCCCGGTCGGCGGCGGTACTCGCAAAAACTCCAAGCGTTCCCGCACTGCCACGTCTTCTTCCTCGTCGTCCACCATAGAAACGCCGCCCGCCAACCCCATTTCTGTCTCGCCGGTCATGAAAACCGAAACGGAGACGCTGCAACGGAGTGGATTGAGTCTGGGTGGGGACGTGACTGGGGGTTTCACTTCGCTTCTCAACTCTCAGGGACCTGGGTTTCTTGCGCTGAATGGGTTCGGCCTAGGGCTTGGACCAGGGTTTGATGAAATGGGGTTCGGAGCGGCTAAAGGGGTTTGGTCTTATCCTGATGTCGGTGATGTTGTTCTTGGAGGTGATGGCAGTGGCAGTGGCAGCGGCGGTGGGTCGGCGTCGTCTTCTATATGCAACACGTGGCAGCTAAGCGGCGGGGAAGTCGGATTCGTCGATGGAGATTGCTTTGCTTGGCCGGACCTCGCGATTTCCATGCCTGGACAAGGTTTGAAGTGAATAATGGATTTTGCCATTCACTGAGAAAGTTCCTCTCCTTCTCCCTCTTTTCCTTACGGTGGAATTTCAATTTCCTGGCTACACAAAAGAGTTTCAGCCGTCGTTTACTATTTCTTTTTTTTCTTTTTTTTTTGGGTCCAGTTGCTTGGTGGTATAGATAGATTACAGATTACAGGGTAGATGACTCAGATGAGAGTGTACCTTGGATAAAATGTTACTTTCAATCCATGTTTAAAGGGTTTTTGTTGCCTGTATGTTCTGTAAATTTTGAAGTCTTCTATGTTGAAAATATGGGTGGAAGAAACTTGAGAACAAGGCGTGGTGTTTCTTGATTTTTACAAACAAAGAAAAAGAGAAAAGAAAAAACAGTCTTGGCAACAAAGTCTGGTGATTGATTGAGTTCTACACAAAATATGTGATGTTCGTACGCGTTTTCTCCGGATGCATGAGATTTCATTTCAATTTCAAAGAATGTCTCAAATTTTCAGGGCGTGTTTTGGCCGCTACTAATAAATCATTAAATCCAATCCCATCCCATCCCACCCCAATAATAATTGCCGAGTCTTGTTTGGAAATCCCTGGGAGGGCTGGCTCACCGCTTCTCTTGGCCGCTCCCTTTGTTTGGCCCAATTTTGAAATGTGCTACCAAACATGATATGAGCTTCTAGCCAGGAGGCTGCTACCGGCCACCTAGTACCACGTTAATCATAGGTACAAAAAAATAAGCAAATGAATCATAGAACCCATCAGGAACCTTGAGCTTGAGTCTCATGAGTTCATGTTAAGAAAAGAGTTGCATTGAATAAATATGTAACGCGTTGGTGGGCTAGGGCCTACTTTAAAAGGAGGATACACATTGTCAGGTGGATTCATGATAGGTGCAGAAGGAAGAGGCGGGGGGATGGGGATTACTAGTGACTAGTGACTAGTGAGGACCCACCTACCCACCCACCCAACAACACGCACACGCACACCCCACTTACGTTTGAATCCTGATCATGAGTCGGCTGTGACGCTGACTGGGACTCAGCCTGCATGGAGATGGAGATGGAGATGGAGCCAAATGCCCCAATCCCTCTCTTTCTAGGAAGCATCCTCCGTCTCTATTACTGCCCCCTCCCCCCCGCCCCCCTCCCACAAATAACTAGTTCATTCTTATCTCTCCGTCTCATTAATTTTGCAATTTCCTGGATCAAATAGGAACCTTCACCCTCTCCGTTTTCGCTGCCTTGAACCTTCCTCTGGGGTGTGGTGGGTGACCAACCAGCCTCATCCCCGTTAAGATTTGAATGGACCCGCCTGAGAGTGATTGTTTTGATTACTTAGTACAATACTCCATGAATTAGGTAATATTCTAGGAGGCTGTTTTCCCTTCTTTTTTTAACCGTAGTGCTAGATCAGCTTTCACATATACAGACTAATTATACAGATCAATTTTCACACATCTCGACTAATCCTATAAACCCAAACCTCAATTAATTCTATGGATCTGAACCCTAAAATTAACAGCCGGACCAACTAAACTATCCATCAGTTTAGGGGTATAAACATTTGTTCAGTGACGAAATAGACTAATGGTGAGGTAAAGCACTTCACGTTAGGCTTTGTTCAAATCATTATAACATCTACCAAGTACATTAGTAAGTACAACAGATACCTACTTTGAGCCAGAGTCAACTTCTACTCACTCTGCATTATTATATACTCAAGGGGTCAAAGCCAAAAGCAGCAACTTGGTAATAATTTATTTAGGCAAGTTTGAAACTTATATCCAGCATAAGTTTAAATTCAGGGAACCAGACATACAAGTTTTCTTTACATTTCTACCTTTTTCTTTTTTCCTTTCAAAATTAAATAATGAGGGAGCAAATCAACTCAGAGGGAAACCAAACTGTTTGAGAAAGGGTGAAATTACATCTATTTTTGAAATATAACTCACTAAAAAAATATGTGCCATAAGAAACAGATGCATACAGTAAGGGTTGAGTTTGCAGGCATAATTGGAACAACAAATATAATATAAGTCCTACAGAATAAGGTCTATAGAATGCAGGAGCCTCTTATGGCTGTTCTTGATGATCTGATCTTAGTTGGGCTTAAAGAATTTCAGCTTAAGTCCACTGTTCACCATACTCCACACACCTCCAATGGAAAAGGCCAAGCTAAAAGCAATCCCCAACCACCCCAGGATCCAGTTGAAGTACCAATTGAAGCTGAACTTGGTAGGTTTTTTTATAAGAACCCACATGAAGCAAGGGTAAGCAAATGTGACCGGAAGAGTAAGTCCTCCTAACAGACCAGCAAGACTTGAGAGAAAAGGGAGTGCCACGCCAATGAAGAAGGAGACAAACCCATAGAAAACACGAAAACCAGATCTGACCCAGATTGAGCAAGGGCGATTAGTTCGGCTGGTGTAGCCAGCTTCAAAACTGTCAAAAACAGGCATCGAGTATATTTGGAAACTACTCAAGCAGTTGAACACAACTAGAAGGAAGGCCATTGCAAGAAGTCCTCTTGGAATGTCGTGACTGTGAAATCCATACAAGGCATTCAGAATCCCTCCTGATGGCATCTGTAATAAGACAAGAATATGATTACTAAATCTGTTATCCACAGATATACAAGATTAAATAGCATAATGGATATACAATTCACGAGAGCATCAGAATCAGCTCTTAATGAGTATAAAAAATTGTCTGACTGCTTGTACAACAAACAAGAAAGACCAACTACAATGAGAGATTCTTTGATTCATTTTTACGAGTGGTAAAAAAATTCCATATATGTGTTCTTTTTTTCTTTTCAGAAATCTTATGTGTTTTGCGTATAAAAAATTAATAATGTCATATAATGATAGTCATCAACTACCTCAAAAAAAGAGGAAGGAGAACTACCTTAAATAAGGAATGCTCCAAAACATGCTGTTTTCACTGTTTGAGCAACATAAATCTCAAATAAGGCTAGTAAAGAAGTTTGAGAATTAAGTCAATATGATATTTTTCCTTCTTTTCCTCAAAGAAGAAAATTGATAGAAATCAAGTGACTCAAAGTTGGGGCAAAAGATTCACAGCTATAGATTTTCAAGAGCAACAACAAAAATTAAGAATGAGAACACAAATAAGAATGGAAGAGGCTGTGACACAAGACAGGTGTTGTTCATCCCCTGCATGAAGAAAAAGAGATTACAAGGCACAATGAAAAAACCCCAAATGGTTAAGCTAAGAGTAACCTGCTTAACTCATAAATGAGTTCTTTATAATTTTCCAGCTAAATCATCTCCAACAGTGATAGAAAATTCCTAGAAACATGGAATGAGCTAATAGAGAGTAAAACCCCAACCCAGAAATAATCAACAGTTGTGGTCCCACTGACCATATTGCAAGCACTGAATACATGTAGATCTATTTCTTTCCATATGGTTTTTGCACATTGTGAAAACAGAAAACCAACAGAAAATCTTAATAGATTGCACTTCTTGGAAGTTGTGCCATTTTCAATAACTATTAATTCATTGTTTTTCTTTGTTCTGCTTTTGAACTTATTGTTATATTTTTGTAAATTTCTTCCTTTAAAAATACTCTATTTCATTTTTTTGCAAAAGTATTGAACAGAATAAAGAAGGGTTCTGCCAGAAGACTTACAAGATTTCCATAAGCCCAAAAACCTCCAATAGCGACAGGAAATATGCACATGGCAATCAAGACATAGGCAACTTTAGCTCCCCGCCACATAGGAACATGAGCAGGGTGCTTAAAGGTTGATGGCATTGTTGACTGAAAGAAATCAAATAAAATTCCTTTGAGTGACTAATCCAACAACTTCAATGATAAATATTTGGGAGGTTTCTTAAGAGACAGGAATCGAGAATCTATCAATTTAGAACTGAAAGAGAACATACCTGGATCTCTAAGACTAAATTGTGACCTCTGAATGCAAAGGCTATAATCCCAAGGGCATTCATAACTGAGAAGACAGTAGCAGAAAAAGAGGGGGATGAAATGGGCTGGTAAGAGATGGGAGGTGGTCTTTGTTGGCTTACAGAGAGTACCCACACCATAGTAGAATAAGTGATAGCTGTCACTGCCCCTATGAGAGAGAGTCCGGCAATTGAATTGAGGTTTGGCAGCTGGGATAAAACAATGCATAAAGATGTGAACACCAGATACCACTCTACTGTTGTTAGAGGGTTTGATGTACAAAGTGGGCCACAAACTATCTGGAAGAAAAGTTTCATGGTTTCTCCTCCTATGAGGATCAAAGCTGTTGCAGTTCCTGCAGATAAATAAACTGTTGGGAAGAGAGCAAGCCAAACACCCAATCTTTCTCCTGAAAATAAATAAATAATTGAAGCACTAGATCAGAAACCATAACCATAAAAGCCTTCCTCCAGTCCCACGTCTCCTAAATCAAGAGTATCAACTATGTTAATATAGGTAAGCCTTTTGTAGGCAATGCTCAAAGTACAAAGACCAGATATCAAATCTTGCCAAATCCTGAACAGTTAAAGTCATTATTTTTGGAAGTTTTATGAAAAGGAAAATTTGAGAGTACTAGCGAAATAGACACTAAGAATGGTCAATCAATATACAACTGGTTTAAGTATTAGGTGATATGAGCAAAAGAATTCATATGGAAAATGACAAATAATTTTTCTAGACCATTTACCTCTTCGTTAGATGCTCATTTGACCAACATGAAATACAATAGTTAAGATTTCTCATGCATTCAATATAAATAGAACCAGAGAACATTGACTGGTTTAACAAACCATTCAAAACCCAACCTATTTCCCCATGCAAGTGATTTATGAGGCATATACAGCATGGAATTCTCAATTAAAGTTGGGGTCTAGAATGCAGTCTCACCAAATGCTGCTTGTGCAAGTTCCACATATCTGTTGTACCTCTTCCCTGGAACTGCTTCATGTAGTTGAACTAGAATCCACAATGTATAAAGTTGCCAGAAGTAGGCTATGGTTAAGGAAAGTATTCCCCAACTCCTGCATTTTCATTAAAAAAAATTATTAGTGAAGGGAAGACTAAGTCAAGCTATTTTTTCTTCACATTTTAATGTTGGCCCCATTGCCATTTCTTTTTCCTGTATATATAATTGGTAGAAAGCGCCTGTCATAATATAAAGGCAAGCTTTCTTCAATTTCTTTTGGCCTGGTCTGTTTCTGATTCTTTGT
This sequence comes from Tetrastigma voinierianum, assembly GCA_016808115.1. Classification (NCBI taxonomy): domain Eukaryota; kingdom Viridiplantae; phylum Streptophyta; class Magnoliopsida; order Vitales; family Vitaceae; genus Tetrastigma; species Tetrastigma voinierianum. The sequence continues at coordinate 1,060,309 of JAEQBH010003707.1, forward strand.
CCTGCTGTAAATGAAGTTTCAAGAACCTTTATGAAGTATGGAAATGAGTAGAAGTTTGAAACTAATTTGGGGTTAACCAGTGTGGATATGAGCGAGACCATTCATGGTTACATGAAGGATAGTCCTTTCAAATGTGACAAACAGTATAAATTTGTCTAACAGTAATTTAAAGGTAAGCAGCTATAATACTAGTATGGAGTCACTAAAAGTAAAAACAAACACAAGTGGAAAAATTGAGTGACTAGGATGACGAAATGTGACAGAAGCCACCACACTGCAATCCATTCAAACTCAATTTGTGTCGAAGCATTTGGTCAATGGTCCTGCCACATACAGCCAATGCGAACTTTCCCCAGCCAACTTTTATCTGCAAAAATTGGCAACTACAGCTGACCTACTTACATTGTGGAGGAATCTACTATAGATGATGATAAAGCTGCGACAATCTTTTCCAGGGGAGCCCTACACCCTCATGAATGAATCAAATAAAAAATCCAGCCTCCAGGAAAACAAGGAGGCCCCATCTGGAACAGAGTCATGACCCATTAATAGAGAACTTAATAATGAAGTGGTTATCACTATTAAACAGTAGGCTCATTCATAAGAATCATTTTCATGAAGTAACCTGTTAAACTTTATTACTATTAATCAGTATTCAATACTGGATCCCACGCTTCATCTACATTTGAAAATACTTTCACTGAACCCCAACCAAATTCGTTCAAACCCCTAAGCTGCTTGAGTCTACATCATATCCAGAATTACATGAAGCACTTGGTTTCCTGCCAGGGCTGAGAATCCCAACAGAAATTCAGAAATAACTTCCATATCTAGTCTTTGTCAAGGTTTTGCTACATTAACTCCATAACAGTAGACCAACAACAGCTCATAAATATAAAAGTTTGAATGGAATAAAATTGGAGTGGAAATAGACCCAACCACGTGAAAGTGACAGGCAAAGCAACCCAGGAAACAATCAAGTATAAGGGGCCCTCTGGTCATATATCTCTGAAGGAAAGAAAACAAAATTATGAGTGGCCCCAGTATGGGTGGCAATGGCATATCTAAGTACTCATTAAAAGTTGTGGGAAAGGTAAAAGATGAATGGAATGAAATGACTTGCCTCCAGGATGTTTATTTCTTCAATTCAAATAAAATCTATTAGGAAATTTAAAGATGGAGAATAGAATTAACCAATAGCTCCAAAACCACAGCGGATAATTTAGACTGTCTTAACCTACACGCAGGGGCGGGAGAGAGAGAGAGAGAGAGAGAGAGAGAGAGAGAGAGAGAGAGAGAAAGAGATGGAAATTGATGATTCTCATTTCTCAAAAGAAATCATAGTTCAAGAGTCCAACTTTCGATTATGGAATCCAGGATCAGTAAACATTTAAAAAAAAAAAAAGTAAAGAAAGGACAAAAACCAGAGGAGAAAGATTCCATGATACTCATACAGTAACAGTAAGTCTTGTAAGGCCATTTCAGTAAGTGGAATCTAATTCCAACATGTAGCTCCAGGATGAATTTCTATCAGTAATTTTACAGCATGAAAAAACTAAAACGCAAAATATGGGTATCCATTTTCGTTTTCTAATCTTTACTTTTCATGGCCAAGAAAACTCGAGGAAAGATGATCAACCAAAATTTTTGCTTTCCTCTTTTTCTCTGTCTCCAGGTCTAAAATAGAAAAAACTTAATTTGATTAGTACCAACATTTGTGTCGGACTAAGCTTAGATAATGAACAAGAAGAGTTTTAATATTCGATTCTGAGTTCTCTTTTCCTTTCCCTACATTTTCTGAGGATCCAAACGAGTGTTGAGACCGAAAAAATGACTAAGCGAGAAGAGACTGCACGATAAAGCTAACAAAAAAAAAAAAAAGTTAAGAGGATGGAGCGTTGGGAGAAATCATACCAGCCAAGAAAAGCAAAAGCAACAGGCAAAACAAGGGCCTGAAAGCCAACCCCAGCATTGAGGTTATGAAAGGCAGCGTAATGAGCGTTCCCATTGCGAGACTCGGTAATAGGAAGCCATGCGTCTTGTGGGTTGAGCTTGGTGAGATGACCCACCTCCTCCAAGTACCCCTTCATGTTTATCAGCACCCTCTTCATTGGCGTCCCTATTGGGCTCAGAAACCTAGGTGATATAAAGGACGTCGGCGTCCACGCCTTGGAGGCCGGCCGCGGCGACCTCTGCCCCGACGGCGTCAGTATCTCCGGCGTCGATACACGTGGAGTCGCCGGAATAGAGATGAGCTCCGTTTCTGGCCTCTCCTCCATTGCTCACTATAGCTGATGCAAATGTCTTGGGAGTTCTTGCTTTGCTCTCAGTGCCAGTGAGTGACTCACAGAGTCACTCTCACTGTCTAATGTTTATGACTCAAAAGAGGAGGGAATAAGAGAAGAAACAATAATGGAGAGAGAGAGAGAGACCTCTCTTCTTGTTTCTCACTCTTTCTCTTCTCGCTTTTCCTTTCTGCCTTCAGACTGTCGGAGTCAGTCAATATCAGTGACACTAATCCTCCACCCTTGGTTGGTCTAAAGTGGACCCCACTCTAGTTTTGACGGTGCTGATGCAATCATGCAAGGCAACACTGTCGTTGAATGAACCTCTAATTAGACACGAATTGGACTGCCCTGATTTTGACTGATGTGCGATATGTATATATATATATATATATATATATATAAGAAGAGGCTGGTAGCGATCCCCTGTGGAGGGGAGTAGGGAGTAGGGAGTAGGACAGGAGCCCAGGAGAGTCGATGATTAATCATGATTATTCCCTTTAGTGGGACCGTTCTGTAGCTTTGAAACACCAATCAATACCCGTCGTTGGCGTGTGAAACGATGCTGGCTGAGAGCGCCCTAGGGACTAGTGTGAATCGCCGATGGGTGACGTGGCAAGCGCTAAAGGCTTCAGAAGTCGCGTGGGGACTGAAAATGAAAATGGAAATGAAAATGAAAATGTGTGAGCTTTGGATTTCGGATGGGTCCCACCACCACCACTACCACCACCACCTCTACCTCCATCTCCATCGATTTCCGCATCGGCGGTAACTTTGAAAAAGTGGCGAAATACAAAACAAATGGGTGAGGGTGTCAGCCGCTCTCCGGACAAATTTTCCACATGCGAAACTGGCGTGCCCACCTTGCGATCATCACCCGCGCATTCTATATTCCCATGTCTTATCATGCGCCGTGTGTGAACCGAACATCATTCCAACCGGGTAGCCTCCAAACTCCAAACCCAAAATTAATAAGCCGTTTCCTTGGCGTTCACATTCATGCTTGAGTGGTGCAATGTCTTTTAAGGATGATGGACCACAGGCGCCCCCCCCTCCTATGATTCAATTCATCATATTTTTCGGTCCGCCGAAAGTGGAACCCAATTTTCCAGGGGGCCCCCATTCGTATAGCCTGAAATTCTTATTATCGTTTTTACTCTCTATATATGGATATGGGTCTTCGCATAATGTTGCCTTTGCTTCCTCTTTTCGTCTTCTTTTCTAAGGTTACTCCGTTTTATACTAGGATTCCCCTTTGGAATAGACAAATGCCACGCTACTCCAGGCATAAATTAATAATGGTTTTGGTTAGCAGAGAAAGTTGGTAGTATACTTCCATCTCCCCCTCCTCCCCCCCTCACCCAATCCAATTTATGGATGGTTCTTCGGATTCCATTTTCTTTAGAGAGAATTTTCTGACACTGTAATCAGCCAAAATGCTATTTTCCAAATCCAATCTCCCACTCTGACATCTTTATGGCTACTTTATTATTTTTTTCCTTTTACCTTATGGACTGTTCCATGATTCATGCAGTTAAAAAAGGGGGATGATCACTGATTTTTAGCCGCTAGCCAGACTGTAGGTTTGTTTAGTCTCTTTCTGTGATATCAAAATAGCTTCACTTCACCTCGAATTCCAGATGATTCCCATTAATTTGTGGTGCGAATCTGAACACTGCATTCTAGTATACCATTCATATGAACTCCAGACGATTCCCATCATGAATAATACTTGGTTTTCAGCTTACCCTTACTGGAGGGGTACTGTAATTGTGGTTGTCATCGTGTGCTTACCAACCCCTTTGGGTATATACACTAGCTAGAGAATTCAGGTATTTAGGGTCAATTGTCGTAAGCAATTATTATCAACCTCTGTGTTTCAACAGTCTTGTCCCTGATTTCGTGTTAATCATTTGGCAACCTGAACAAGCATTTCTGCCGGCAGTTAGTAAAGGATGGCCCTCTCACTCTTCACTCCTGCAATTTTCACATGGGACCAATTATGTTTCACTGATGGGTTATTTCTAATGGCTCAAAAGACAAAATTTGCATAAATAGAGGAATTCACGATTGTCGGTTGGCGTGCAAGCCCTTTTTTATGCCTAGAATATCCTTAAGATGTATTCTTCATTTTTTTTTTTACTTTACATAGTTATATTACTATGTTTGTATAGGAATTTGAATTTGGGATCTTCTATACATCCATCCCTTTTATCATTTGAATCATACCTCAAGTTAAAGAGCCTTTTAAAAGAATTCTTTTATCATTTGAATCATACCTCAAGTTAAAGAGCCTTTTAAAGGAATTCTAAAACTTGGATATATAATTGAGATAGCAATTAATAGTTGCTACTACAAAAAAGAGACCAAAATACTTCCCTAGTCGAAGCCCATAAAACGCCGTAAACTCCAAAATGTGTCTTTAAATTTGAGGAATGGATTGTCTGTAAACGTGGGTCTAACAGAAAATCCTCAAATCTCAATCACCTACACTTATTGACCTAACTTCTTCTAAAACTCTTAGCATCAAACAGTATATGAGTAAAAATAAGAGTAGATTTAAGAATCGTCTCTCATGATCTGCCCTGGTCTAAGAATTACCATGTTTTCACAAATAGGTACTTGACTATGTTGTATATCATACTCTCTTTGTTTTTATCCATGGATTTTATTACGCTTTTAGGAAGAGTTATGATGTTCATCCTCACACTCGAATCAAGTTTTTGGCATAACTTGAATTTCATGTAGTGTGCACTTTGTTTTCTCCTAGTTGAAACTTTGGTTTATTTAAGAATTAATTTTAAGGTTTTGAGGAATTTGTTCTGTTTTGCACCAAATTTGAGCTTCATTGGGAAATTTGAGTTTTGTAGATAAGTCCTCATTTGAGTTCTAGTTATGAAAAAACCTTATAGTTTTTTATTCATTTAATTGGGGTGGTGATTTATCTTATGCACTACTAACTGAAAATAAAGTCCAGTTATGTGAAATGCTTTTTAAGATTGGTAACTCATGGTTAGGGATAGCAATGGATTCGGTCCCTGTCCCGTCCTATTCCTAGTGGAACGGGTTTGGGCAAAACTTAAATAGGTATGGATAGGTTTGGGAATGGATTTTCAAACCGGATCCGGGTTCAGGCAAGTTCAGGTTCAGTATGTGTAAGACTAGCCCCAATACTATACTACTATGTTACCCCTCATAAATGTAATTAAAATCAAAATTGTCCCTTGTATATAAGTTCTTCTCACCCTAAGTGGTGGTGACAATCTCTTTCAACATCCGTGCAATGAGGCTCTCTACGACTCTACCCTTCAATCGCTCAAGTCTCCACTTCTCTTCCGTTTCCCACAGGTTACATGACGCTAGATCACTAAAAATCTCCGTTGGGTACATGCTTTTTGTGGTATATGGGATTATTTTTGTGATCACTCAACAAGTTTTGAAAACTTTTAAGATCCACTGAGATTATTTTCTTTGTATAGTGTAGATTGAATGTGTGAATCATGCATCTACCGACTCCCTTGTTATTGATTTTGTTTTTTAATTATTTGTTGTGTGGGTTTGATACCCAGGTTGTGATTACGGATTTTGTAATGGTCCTAAGTTGTGAATTCAAAATTGGTTCTAATTTCTCATGTTTGATATTGTTCCATTCATATTCTTACCAGCTTTTTCTTTCCTGTGTTGCATTTTGGTTATGCGGATTCAATACCTAGGTTGTGGTTCTTTGAATTTTGTAATGGTAGAAAGATTTGAATTAAGAATCAAATTAAAAATGTGATTGAATTATGTGTTGTTGGTATAGGTGTCGAGAGTAGTGCTTAGTGATATTCACTTGACCCTAATGCCATGTGTGTATATCCTATGACCCTAGACCTACAACTTTAATTGTTTGACCTGTGAAACTTGATTATTGAACCTATTGATCGAATTGTTCTTTTGTTTGGAGGACTTACCTCAGCTTAAGGATTATGAATCTTTTTAAAGAAGTAAGTGAACATATTTCTATGAATATCTTTCCATAAAAAGGGTGCTCATAGCACATGGCTTCCATATTTCTACACGGATGCGGGCTCGTATCATATTACACACCCACACATTTAAGAGTGCTTTTCTATTTCCTGAATTTTAATGAAGAAAAATCCATAAATCATGATTATGTCTACAAGGTAGAAGACTCCAGTTTAGTATTTCCTCACCATGCCCCTTAGATACTAGGAAGCTCCACAGTGCTGGATTAGTCCCCCGGACTTACTAGGCATATCTTTGCTCCTATGAATCATGAAAGATTCTGGATGAAAAAGAGGGAAAGAAGATAGGGACTTGGATTGTGTAGAGGAGGTTTAAAGTTGTAGATTAAATGTTTTATTTGATGATATCTGTAGCTTATCTACTTTGGTTAAGATTTGTCATGTCATCAGTTTTGATGAATAGCTTGGATAGAATCATGTTCATCAAATTATTGTTAGGTACAGGACAAAATAACTTTTAGTTTGTGGGTTCAAGCCTAAGTATTCTTTTTCTCAGTGAATTTTGAAGTAATAAAGAATATACATTTTCTTGTACAATAATTTTCTTTCTAGCAAAATCCTATTTAAAGTAGTTGTCTCACATTTTCTAGAGATTCATTTATTTGATCGACAATGGGTTTTTGTATAGAAACACTTACAGTTATGAGAATATAGTAGGCTGTTGATTTTCCATGTTCATCATTTGCTTGTCCCATGTCTTGCATTTATTTGACTGTTGTTTCTTTATGTGTGATATGATATAACCTGCCATGGCATTGAACAACATCTCCTTTTTTGTGCATTGAGTCACATCTCTCTTTTTGTGCATTGAGCCGTCTCATTTTCTTTGTGTGTTGTGGTTAAAATGATACAGAAGATTTCAAATTTTGAATTCCCAATTTAGTGGAGGAATATTGTTGAAAGTGAGGGAAGATTTCCGGCATTCTAAACTTTTTTCTATTATAACAATCCTTCAATGTTTAGGGGGTAATTTTTCTTTCCATGAACAATCATCTTTACTGGCTATGATAGTCTAGTTTTAGCATTTACTACCATTTACACTATGTAGATATTCATGCTTCTGTCTCAACTTAATTCTCAACCTATTTCGTTCAAGTTCCGTGAAAGTGTTGTCTGATTAAATCCTTGTGACATGATTTATAAGGAAGTTTGATTACAATTTGTAATCAAACTTCCTTATGGATCATTCCACAAGGCGTTAATAGACTTATATGGTCTTTATTCTCTTCTAATTTTTGTTTAAATTATTTCAGATAAGATTAAGTTATCACACAAATGACATCAAAAGCATAAGGAAATTTTGGAAAGTCGAGTAATGTTTGTGGTTCTAATCCGATTACATGCAGTACTTCAACTACTGATGGAACCTATTTATATAAAAAGGAAAGGCTAACATCAATAATTTGGAATGATTTTGAGAATGTCATAATAGATGGACAAGATTTTGCAACTTGTAAGCATTGTAATACAAAACTCAAAGTCGATAGTAAGAATGTGACCAAACATTTGCATACGCACTTAGAGAGGTGTATCAAACGGGGAAATATTGATATTAAGCAATTATTGTTAAACATAGAGAGAAAAGGTCCGGTAAAAGTGCAAATGGGAGGTTTTACATTTGATCAAGATGTCTCTATGGAGAAGCTGGCTAATGCAATTATATTATATGAGTATCCGCTTTCAATTGTTGACCATGTGGGCTTTAAAGAATTTACTAGTAGCCTTTAACCATTATATAAGATGGTCTCCCGCAATACCATTAGGGATGATATAATAAGGATTTATATAATTGAGAAGGAAAAAATGAGCAACTATTTGAAAAAGCTTGAAAATATAATCACTATTACAATTGATATGTGGACATCGAACCAAAAGAAAGGTTATATGGCTATCCCCATCCACTATATTGATGAGAGTTGGTTACTACAACATCATATTGTGAGATTAGATATTTATTTGCTTTGAAATTTTAAAAATCTTGTTTATTTTCTATAAAGCTTAGTATTAATAATATGTTATTTTTATTTGTTGTTTCATGTAGCTTTGTTCATGTGCCTCATCCACATACTAAACAAGTTCTCGTTGATGTCTTGTTGGATGTTCTATTGGATTAGAATATGGATAGAAAAATATCTATCATCATTGTGGATAATTGTTCAAGTAGTGATGATATGATTGATATCCTCTTAGAGAAGTTATCTTCAACTGGTTCCCTTGTATTGCATGGAAAATTCTTTCATATGCGTTGTGCAGCACAAATTTTAAACTTGATTGTGAAGGAAGCTTTACTAGAAAAATTGATTTTAGCTACTACAAAAAACTAGTAGCTAAACTATTTATTTAAGTAGCTAAATTTCTTTAGTTACTAAATAGCTACTGTAGGACGTAGTATCAAAATTCCTTGTAGCTAAGTTAATTTTAGCTACTACAAGTAGCAATTAGCTATTGCTTTAGCTACTATAGGATGTCGTAGCTAATTTATCTACTAAAAATAATAGTAGCTGAAATGAAAATGTATTAGCTAATATAGGTAAGGAGGCAATTATATATAATTACTACTTAGCTACTACATTACGTAGTAGCTAAATAGCTACCAACAATAGTAGTAGCTAATGTAAAAAATGTAATAGCTAACAAAGTGAAAATGACGATTATTTATAGCTACTAATTAGCTACTCACAATAATAGTAGCTAAAATTGAGAATGCAGTAGTTTACTAAAACAATATATAGCTATTACATGACATAGTATCTATTTAGTGACTGAACTAGCTAATAGCTAAGTATTATAGCTATCTAGTTACTAACATAGTAGCTATATAGAAGTAGCTATTTAGGGACGGAAAAAGTGTAGAAGCTAATAAGTGTAGCTATTTAGCTACTAAGTTAGTAGCTAAATAGTATTAGTAGTTAATAATAGTTAAAAAATTTAGTAGCTAAATGATGGCTATTTATTGCGCTCTTTGTGTTAATAACAATAAACATGTCCCCAATTTAACGATTAATTTTTGTAGTGTAGCTATTTAGCTATTGAGTTAGTAGCTAAACAGTAATAGTTATTTAGTGACTAAACTAAGATAGTAGCTAAATTTATAATTAAAATAAATTAAATAATTAAATAATTAATTTAAATTAATTAATTTACTTATTAAATTATTAGAACCTTAAAACAAATAATAAAAAAAATTAAAATGAAATAAAAATTATAAGATCCTATAACCCATGAATGCGTCATAGAATAACATAAACCAAATAACATGTACTAAATCGTAATTACGAATAATTTATACAAAATATACCAAAAAAATTCAACAACAAGAATGTTCACATATCACTGATGGGGGGGTCATCTGTGGTGGGGTCATCTGTAGGTGGGTCATCCATGTGGGTACAGCTGATGAGGAGGCGTATTATGCAGCGCAAATATGCTGCGGTTTCGGACATGTTTAGGGTTTAATGAAAAAGCTAAATGGAATTTTCGGGAAATAAAATGAGAGACACGAAATGAATATTAGAGACAAGGGTAAAGTGGTCATTTACCATTGGAGGACATAAAAGACATAAAACAATGAGGTTATATGCAATTATGGAATTTGAGAAAAAAAAATGGGATGCCAAAGTATAATATGTATAAGTTAGATTGAGAATAATAAAGAGAAAAATGACCTAAATGCAAAAATGAAAACTTAACCGAAAAATGGGTTTTTGGGAGCCAAACATGGCCTAAGGATAGATATTTGATTTACGACCAAATTTGGTCTCATTTTGGGGAGAGACAAACCATTAGAGAAAGAGAAAGAGAAGGAGAAGAAGAAGAGGAAGGAAGAGAAGAAGAAGAAGAGGAAAGGAAGAGCAAAAAGGTATGGAAACTAACCTTGAGTATGGAACTATGAATTCTTGTATGAAATTCCATGCAATTGGATGGTTAGTAGCTTGTCCCCAAACCTAGGGTTTTGTTAGGATTTCATCCTAACCCTAAAATTATTGAAAGTAAGGTTGGTGAAACCTTAAATAGTACAAAAAGAATATGGAATCCTCCCTTTGAGGTTGGATTCATGGATTAATTACAAGTAATTGAGTTAGGGATTAGAACAAACCCTAACTAATCTTTATATTTGGTTTATGTATGGGTTATGACCCATTATAGATTTGTTTTGGGAGGAATTCATGATGGGTTTTTGGTGTAAGATAAGTATTGAAAGATGATCTACGAGAGTAGAATAGGGATTCTGAGATGAATTTGGAGTGGTTTTATGTATATAGATCATTGAGTTGATTTGGGTAGCAAATGTGGAAAAATGGGAGAAAAACCACCATTCTAGGGAGAATTTCGAGTGTGCGGTACCGCAATTAGTGCCAAGTCTGGGTGTATTCACCTTACTGGTACCGGTATCGGTACCCATTGCTCTATTTTGGACAGTGTTTGTATTTTGGCCATAACTTGGTCATTTATGATCCGATTTTAGTTATTCAAGTTGCTAATTAAACTAGACTTCAAGGAGAACCAAACATCTACGAAAATAGCGCATGGTCGACTCTAAGTGGCCCAATTCACTCAAAGATGGGGCTATGTTCGAAAATTTATGCTTGATTTGATCCTTAGAGTAGTAGGGTTGTTTAGGACATAACTCGAGTTTCGGTGCTCCGATTTGAGTGATTCCAGTTGGAGAAGAACCCTTAGCACCTTAGATTCAAAGTAGTACAAAATGTGAAATTAAGACCCCCGAAAATGACAAAAGACAGTGGTTGTTGTTGCTGCTGCAGGTGCTGCAAGTTGTTGATTTTCTTCACGGCTTGCAACTTGCATAACTCATTTGTTAGGATTTCATTATGGGTATTCTTGGACTCTATGGAAATCTCATTGAGTCTAGAATCTAACCATATGCCATTTAATGTCATCTGAAAATTGAATTATTGTACCAAGTGTACTAATCGCTTGGTTAAAGTTGATTGGAATACATGGTACGAAAGGATGTAGATATGAACAAGAAATAGCAATATATGTAGATTTGATATGTAAAGGAGCATAGATAAGAAAAATTTTCTGGTCTCAAAGGAAGAGTCTACATTATGTACTCCCTACGGGAGATAGGATAGTACGATAAAGTCTGAGAAAAGCGTCTGAGAGTATAGAAATGTATAGATATATTCATGGAAACATGAATATGATGAAATATAAACGACTTGAAACGCCAGACATGAACATAAAATGCAATATGTCATGAACACGGAATGTGATAAAGATAGGTTATAAGTTACGAAAGGCGTATGATAGTATGACTACCTAGGGCTAGAAGAATGAATGGGTGGGCGTTACGATCGGTGCTACTACACTCACGCTGGTGCTCACGACGCCGCATTGCATTGAGTAGACATGTTACGATCGGTCTTTCACGGCGCCACGCTGGTGCTACGACATACGTTGCGTGGGCGGAAGCGCGTTCTGATGCGATTACTACGACACTCACGCTGGTGCTACCGCACGCCATTCACGTGGGCAATCCGCGTTACGTCGATCTTCGCGGCACTCACGCTGGTCTTTGCGACGCCACATTGCCCGGGGCGAGGCACGTTACGATTAGTGCTTGGCACTCCTATTAGTGCTGACACCTCGGTGCTTATGTGTACCTTCGAATTTACATATTGTCTTGTGTCTACTCATTTCTTATGATTGAAATACAGGTAATCAAACGAGTTATGATGAGACTCGAATAAAGAATAAGAGTAAAGAAATGAATATGGTAAGATACGAGATGTACTACGGGTACCTCTGTGTCTGTTCTGTAGTACCTACGGGTACTTTTGTACAAGTAAAATCTACATGAGTACCTCACAGACGGTACTTCGTATCGATAAAATAAGTATAAGTTACGTAAGATCGGTATAAGTCGATGGTACTGTAGGGTACTTAGGTATAATGAATCTGTGTAGAACCTACGGGTACCTACGAACAAGTGTAAACTCTGTAGTATAAGTATAATTTTACATGCATTTTTGTGGGTACTTCTCAGTATCCGTAATACAAGTATAAGATCCCAGTAAGGCAATTATATCTCAAGTAATCTGAGTATAAGATCAGAAATACAGAATAGAAGCTACGTAACCTGAAGCATAAGATCAGTAATCTAGTATTAGCCGTATCTGAGTATAAGATCCGTAAGACAAGGATATGCTCCGCAGTACAAGTGTATAAGTATAAGTTCTGTAGTACCTACGGGTACCTCTGTATCTGATTAATTTCTGTAGTACCTACGGGTACCTCTGTACAAGGATAGGTTTTGTAGTACCTACAGGTACCGCCGTATAAGCTCCGGATAAGGATAAACCCAGTAGTACCTACAGGTACCTCCGTATGAGTATAAGTTAGTAGTACCTACGGGTACTTTTAAATAAATATAAGTTTGATCTAAGCACAAGTATGTGTCTTTTGGGACATTTGAACAAGTAGATAACATGGAGTGCTTAGTATAAGAATTAAGTTACTGCGATACCCGATATACGTTAAAATATCCTTTGTATTACCCTCACGAGTACTTACTCCAAGCAGAGTGTAGTATAAGTATAAGTCCTTTGGTATAAGTATAAGCTTTTGTAGTACCTAAGGGTACCTGCAATATAAACATATTTCTGTAACTCCTACGGGAGATGCGAGCAGTATAAGATAGATAGAGTATGAGTATGTGGATAAGCACACCGATCTGAGTATATATATAAGTTAGGTACCATATACGAGGAGATACGAATAAGTATGTCTTCTGGGAGATAAGTATAAGTATGTGTTCTCTGGAGATAAGCATAAGTATGTGTCCCTATGAGAGATAGGAATATAAATATGTAATCTTCTGGAGATCGGAATAAGAATAAGTCTGCCATAAGTTTAAGATCTGAGTAAGTATAAGTTTGTTATAAGAATAAGTTCAGTACCGTAGACACGCAATCTGAACAAGCATAAGTTTGTTACAAGGATAATTATGTATGTAAATTTGTTATATGAATTCATGAAGATTCTGGTATCTGTTTCTGTTATATGTTTATTATGATTTAGTCTAAATGCATGTGTATCATTATAAGTTATAAGATATGTTTCCCACTAAGCGTAAAAACATACGGGTTTTGTCCCGGAGTGTGAGTGCAGAGAAGAGCGTCAAAAACTTAGCATACATTTGGGCGGCCACACTAGGCGGGAGTTCATCACAGTAGGTTCCGCACTCTGAATATGTAATTGAAATGTAAAGTTGTTTTTGTATATGTATAAGTAAATGGGACTCAGTATATGTGTATAGACATTGATGGACACCACTCCGATGGTAGTTCTTTTGTATATGTAAATGATTTTTGTTATTACAGAAATTGTTTGTATACCTGGTCACAGATTGAAACAAAAGAGTCAGAGTATATAGTCTCGCGCCCCAGTTCGGTTCAGATCCATGTCGGGTCGGATAGGAATCGAAGTGTGACACGTATGTTGATTGAGCTAAAGCCCTCAGTAGAGCCTTAACCTCATCAAGTTGATCTTACAGCACTTTAACCTTAGTATCCACTTCCTCTCACACCTCCTGTCAAACCTCGTCCTTGAGCTGCTCATGCAGCTCAAGATCATTCCTGGATGAGCATGTAATGGAATGGTAAGATGGGCCATTTGTATATGCTGAAGATCGGTCACCTAATCCGTATATGAGTCGCTAAAGTTTTTTATCAACTACCACAACTCGTAAGTATGTTGCATCTTCATCGATAGATGCAGTGTTCTCTTCTCTTCATCTATTTGTACCATCCATTGCATTTCTTGATGAACAACTTCCTACAAAATCGGAATAGATATTCAAACAATATATGAATGTATAATAAAAAAAACTTGAAGTAATATAATGTACTTTTAATTTATTTACCCCGGTTTGGCGAGCCTCTAAGTCGACCCGCGAAAATGAATAGTCTTAGAAAGTGTGCGATTCTTGATGGATGCGGATAAGGGGATGAAACTGCTGGTCTCTTTCTCCTATATAGAGATATTAGTAAAATTAGAAAATATATTTGTTATGATCTTTCATCGAGAAATAAAATTAAAGTAAGAGTTCTAAGTACTCACAATCCTCCTAACATGCTCTGAGAATGAAATGGAACCCCAGGTGTGTCTTGAAGGTCCTATGCACAGTCCCGGCCTTCTCGGTTAAACGGTCTAGAGACGATAGTTCTAATCAAGCCCCAAAACTCACGTGAAGTACCCATTACTTAGATTCCACCTAGCCGGATCACTCGTAACATGCGGTCTCCAGTGTTTTTCCCTCCCACTTATTCAAATTAATACGTATACCTAAGACTTGGCAAGCACCTCCCGAGTTTTCTTTGATGCTATCCTCCATCTCGGCATCCCATGAGAAATATTTCTATAAAGAAGGTAATAGTTACTCATATAAGTGCAAATAATGTTAAAATAATTAAAGAATAGTATTTAAAAATTTTGGCGAGTTTATTAAATGCGACAACAATCAACCCTAATAAAACAAACATATTAAGTACTTACAATATAATAAGACACTTATATAATGCTTTCCCTCTGACTAATCCAACAACATTTCAACCAACAAACACAACACTTCATATATCCAATTTGTTATGTACACGTTTTACATATAAAGGCTATAAGTGAATGAGTTATACCTTGAACTCTTCCCAATAAAAGTATTTTATCTCTTTTGTGATGGTGCTCCATTTATACCCTTCAATGTCAACCAGCTCCTTGAAAATTGAGGTGATACGAGACATGCATCGGTAAGACTCAACAAACCTAAAAGCATGCAAATATCAATTTTCACACATAAAAAAAAAAAATTAAGAACAATAATCTAAAATATTTCAATATATATGTTCACTTACCTCCCATTCTCCATAATAAACTGAGTCCTACCAGATGTTGAGGTCACAATTGTAGACATAGTCAATGGTGTAATTATTGGTATTGAAGAAGTGCTCGAAGCTTGTGTTGTGGTCAAATGCACAGATGATTAAAGTAGATGGTCGTATGGATACAAAATTATGCAATTCCTCTGGTGGAGTGGTACTAGCTAGAACTATTCTGCATGAATGAATATTACTTAGCGATGTCCCACCCCATCCTACATAACGCCCAAAATACATTATAATTTTTATAACAATTTTATTATATATATTCTGGGTATGAATTGAGTCAAACTTGGGTTTTTCTAGGAAAAAATGATAAAGTGATAAATTGTGAAATGTAAATTGAAAGTGTGAGCATATGATTTAATATTATATGCTAAAAATGAGAAATTGAGTGAACCCGGAAATAAACCCAAGTGAAAAAGGGCAAATGTGGAAAAAATTGTAAAATGATGACCTAAGGGTCAATTGTTATAAAGAATAAATGTCTAAGTGAATTTATGATAAATGAATGACCAAGATGTATAATAGGAGACTAGAATGGAAAATTGAACTTATTGGGTGGCCAAACAAGGCCTTATGAAGATTAAGTGATTTAAGACCAAAAAGTAAGAAAATGAGAAATGATAATAAATGTGTAGGTCAAACAAGGCCTTACACTTAAATGGGCTTAAAAGACCAAAAGTGGTCTTTGAATGCTCATTAGAGCACATCACGTTTTTAGGAAGAGAAGAGAGGAGAAAAGGGAGAAGAAAGCTAGGGTTGCAAGAGATCAAGTTTTGGTTGGCTTTGATCCCCACTTCTTGCTCCTAAGAGATCAAACAACTTGGAAGGGAAGATTTGAAGAGGCTAAGGTAAGAAAATCAAACCCTAACCTTATTTTTTTTGTGATTTTCGATTTGGGGAAAAAGCCCTAACTTGGGTAAAGGGATTTCTTCTTGATCCAACCCACTTTTGGAGTTGTCTAAGCTGGATTCCATGGTGGGATGTGAGATCTATGAGTTTAGATGAAGAAATGTTGATTATTGTGGGTGAAAATTGGTGCGCCATTTCTAGGCGAGGACACGGCGCCGTGCAGGTACCACGAATGGGTATCGGTACCGGTGATACCCCGATACCCATGGTGCATTTGGTCTGAAGTGAAGTGGTACCGGTGCACGAAGACATTTTTGGTCCGGAAGAAGTGAATGCGGTACCACTCGAAGTGGTCTGGTACCCCGATTGACGAGTGAGGGTGAGTGCGGTGCCGGTCCAAAGTGAATGCCGGTACCGGTCGAAGTGGTACGGTACCCTTTGCTTCCTGCAACCTTAAATTGGCATATTTTGCAGTTAAGTCTCGTATTCATACATCGATTGTTTAGGAACCTAAGAAGCTGATTAATGGGGGTTGAATAAGGAGAATGAAGACTAAGTGAAAAGCGTCTAGTACCTCCTGCTTTCGTTTAGTATGATTATTTGTTTAATCACTAAGAGTGAAGAATTTGTATTTGACTAGGTGCGGGTAAAGACAACAACCTGGCCTAGGACTAGTGTCGAAAGAGAAAAAGGAATCGATAATTGGTTAGTTCTCTGACTCTATTCTTATTTCAAGTATTTTGGTAGTTTACCAAGTAACCATGAATGAGTATATGAAATGAGTACGTAAATGAGTATATAGATTGAGTTTATCTTTGAAAGATATCTGAGTGAATATAGGTGAAATGTGATATTTGGCAGAATGAATGAATGATGATAGGGCCGGGATTCATCAAACGGAGAATCAAGTCATAAATGAATTGAATGATATATCGAATGAAACGCGACAGGATGCAATCGACATCGGAATCACGAAGGCACGAAAATTGTCAATGTCCTACTTAGCGGGATGCACGATCGACATCGTCTTGATAACATAATGCATTGAAATGTCCTCTTGTGAGAATCTTGCGTCATCGAATCTGATGGCGTATGACATTTAAGTGATACCACATGTGAGTGCACCAAGCGACATCGAAATCGTGACGGGAGATCGAATTGTTAAATGTGTAAGCACATTCTGGGAATGATAATAAGATGAGATTCATCAAACGAATCTGTCATAAATGTGATTTAAAATAATTAGTGAAATAACCAACATTGTCGAGTGTAAATGGGATTTTATGTATGCGCAAATCTACGTAAATTGAATTTGAATTGAATTAATGCATGGAAATTGCATGTTGTGATATGATAAGCTAGTGTAAAAAATGAAAACATAAAAATTAAGATAGCATGAGTATTTGTTGATATAATAGGCATGGTTTAATGTTAAATGCATGCCAAGTTAAATTGAATATTGAAATAGAGCGCTATAGAGCCATAAGCATGAATGCTTAGCGTATAGTTACATCTATGCGCGGGTTTGAGTAGACAAGAAGGAAGACAAGATCATGAAGCGCAGAGTCATAAAGCAAGTTGCAGCGTATAAGTACATACCCCGCCATGCATATCATTTCCTTTTTGAACATGGAATATTTTGTGAACAAATAGTTGAACTCTAAAGAAATGTTTTGTTTTGTATATCATTTTGAAAGGGCATAGAATGTCTTCACTGTAATTGCATTGATGAAATGTAAATGTTTGTGGAGCTACCATTTGAGATTGCTTAAAAGCGAAATCGAAAAACCCTAAAAACCAGGAAATGACATAATAAAATGTTTTGATAAGATAAGTGAAGAGCGTCGAGATGCATGGCAAGGGCTCCTGTTCGGATCCCTCCATTCGGGGTCACCGGGCCGGGGATTCGGGTCCCGACGTTTTTGAAAAAAGAATATTTATGCTTATGGAAAATAAAGAAATAAATCGGCGTCCCAGTTTGGTTCGGACTCGCCATTTAAGGTCGGATAGGGCTCGGGAGTCGTTATTTTAATTAATTATCAGGCCTAGTTTAGGCATTTACGGAAAAAAGGGAGTACTAAATGATTTTGAAAATAGTATTTGACATACATTGCATTTACATATAAAGGGATGATGCAATACAGCCGCTGGATCTTATCGATCTTAATAGGTAAGCATGGATGGATTCGGGTTCACACGAGGTGAATGTGACGAGGGGATCGATGCAGATAGTTACTGAGTGTAGAAGGTAGAGCGAGCATCGCATACTCCACCAGCGAATGAGCAGGAACTAAGTGGTAAGAATGCTTATGGGTATCCTCAGCCCCGAGTTAGCTGGGCCTTGCAAAAGAGAGCGAGCTGACAGTGCGATTATTCTGCGTGTCGGCCATTGAAGAAAGAATGGCAGGAGTGCGAAGCCAGATGGAATTTTTATGGGAAAGAAGGATGATGAGCTTTCTTATGGCGAAAATTTGCTCAGAAGAAGCAGAGCGAATGCTTGATCAAATGCATTACCTGGTGAAGAAGTTGGAATGTGCGACCTCATAACTACAAGATGAGGCTTATCGGTGGTGGAGTTTAGTGATAGGACGCACCACTAGAGAGTTACATGGAGGTTCTTCTTGGACGAGTTCAAGCATTATGTGGAGTCGCATCTATTTAAACAATATCTTGGCCCGAGTTTCATGGTTGAAACAAAGGCAATCAAGTGTAACGAATATCGAGAGAATTTACACGAGGTTGGTAAGTATGCTCAGGATGCTAGTAAGCGAAGAAAGAAGTGTGGTAGGTTTGACGACCTAAGTGACCACATTTGAGCCCGGTATCACAGGATTTTGCCATGATAGTTTCTCACGAAATCAAAGCATGTGCTCTAAGTGTGGAGCAGTAAGAAGAAAATGAAAGAAAAGATAGAAGACAGGGAAAGAAAAATCCCGGTCAGTCAAGTGCTCATCAACAACAAAGTAAGAGATTGAGGGCCCCACGGGGTCCCGAGGCGACTCTGACTCAGGCCACTTGCGGTAGAAGACTATTCTAAGCGCGGTCGATTTCAAGTGCGTGAGAGGTCATAGAGGATAGACATTCCTCGTTGTTCCCATTTGTGGAAGAAAGCCTGAGGAGATTGTTGGAGATTGGCGGGTGCTTGGGTTGTGGATCCATGGAGCACAAAATCTGAGAGTGTGCTGGGCGTTCCTTCTGACGCCCGGCGGGGGCAATGTTTCATCGATTCAAGAGGCGATTAAAGTATTGCATCACTTAGGAGTGTTCGAGACGAGGACCGAGACTTGGCTGGGCAAGATGGCGGGAGCCCGCTAAGAGCATATCTGATGAAAGCGATGTAAGAATCTAGGTCACCGGATGTGATAACGTCGTGTTTACTATCTTTTGATACTATTATGCATGCATTGATAGACCCAGGGTCAACCCATTCATATGTGTCTTGTGCAACGGGTAATTTGCAGAGTGAAAGCAGAGTATGACATCTTGGTAGCCAGACAGCTTCGGACATAGTGTTATTGTGAATAAAATATGTAGAGATTATCTATCGAATAGAAGGAGAGATGCGTTATGGGAGACTTATTTAGAGTTATCCTTCATAGAATTTGAGTGTGATATTGGGGATGGGTGGACATCAAACAGAGCAATAGTCGATTGTAGAATGAAAAAGTGACCTTAAGGACAGGAATGAGGATGAAGTAATTTTCATCGGCGGGGGTCAAAAACCACCTCTCCCCTAATGTGATATCCGCGCTGCGAAAAATGGTGCGGAAAGGATGAAGCACTGTTGGCTTATGATTGATACGATAAAAGCGAGGCCTAGTGTGTCCGATATCCCTACAGATTAGTGACTTTCGGACTTGTTTAGGAAGAGTTGCGGATTTCCACAGAGGGGTGGAGTTGCTATCGACGTTGTACCGGGTGCCACAGGCATCCTTTACTTGTATAGAATAGGCTCCACTAGAATTTAAAGGGTTGAAATTGCGATTCGCAGGCGCTAGAAAAAGGGTTTATTCGACCAAGTGTATCACCATGGGGAGCTCCCATGCTTTTTCTAAGAAGAAAGATGGTACACTTAGGCTATGTATTGATTATAGACAATTGAACAAGTTGATCGTAAAGAATAAGTATCCGTTACCCAGAATTGATGATTTGTTTGACCAACTGAAAGGTGCAAGTATCTTTTCAAAAATTGATTTGCGATCTGGGTATCATCAGTTGAGAATTAAAGATGTGGATGTGCATAAGACAACGTTGAGCGTGTCTGGACATTATGATTCGCGTGATGCCGTTTGGTTTTGACATAAATCTGCCGGCGGCTTTCATGGACCTAATGAATCGTGTTTTTCGACCATACGTGGATCAGTTTGTCGTAGTGTTCATAGATGACATTCTTGTGTATTCAAAAGATCGAGAAAGTCTTGACACACACCTTCGGGTAGTGTTAGAGACCTTGAGAAAAACCGAGTTGTATACGAAACTAAGCAGTATGGTTGGTTAGTGAAGTGTCATTCTTGGGCACATTGTATCGAAAAGAAGGAATCCAGAGTGGATCCAAAGAAAATAGAAGTGGTTTGTCGATAGGCCCCGTAGAAATTACAGTGCGTGGTTTCACCAGGACTAGCGAGGTTGCTAGAAGGTCGTTAGGGGTTTTCTATGATTTATTGACCCAGATTACTCAGAAAAATGTAAAGTATGAATGGAGTGAAAAATGTCAAAGAAGTTTTGAAAAGCTAAAAGAATTCTTAACCGGGGCTCCGGTGCTTACTCAGCCGACCTGCGGTAAAGAATATGTGATCTTTAGTGATGCTTCACTAAATGGACTCGGATGTGTCCTAATGCAAGAGGGTAAAGTGATAGCACATGCTTGAGGCAATTGAAGCGTTGCGAAGAAGCTACGCTTGGCATGATTTAGGTATATGATTGTATTTCTTATTTAAAAATTTAGAGACATTATTTATATGGAGAAAAGTGCTTAATCTACACTGATCATAAGAGTCTTAAGTATTTGCCCTCACAACAAGAGCTTAACTTGAGACAACATAGATGGATGGAATTGATAAAAGATTATGACTGCGTGATTGATTATCACGGGAAGGTAAACATGGTGGCGATGCTTTGAAGTAGAAAGGCGGTGCAAGCGTTTCGAGGGTTGAATGCCCATTTGTCATTTTCAGACGATGGTACAGTAGTGGTAGAATTGTCGCCGAGACCGAATTTAGTGGTCAGTGCTAGAGCCTGAAAAGATGATAAAATTTACGCCGTAATGAAGCAGTTGGAGATGGTAAAGGCGAGTTCGAAGTAAAGGGAGATAGATCCTTGTATTATAAGGACAAGGTATGTGTACCCAATGATTGTGAACTAAAGAAAGCCATACTTGATGAGGCACATAATGGATCTTTTGCTATCCATCCCGGTAGCACAAAGATGTATCAAGATTTGAAAATGTCATTCTGGTGGTCCGGAATGAAAAGAGATGTATCAGAGTTTGTGACCAAGTGTTTAGTGTGTCAAAGAGTAAAGGCAGAGCATATCAAGTTCCTTCGAGTTATTCACGACCCTATCATAATACCGGAATTGGAAATGGGACAGAATAACTATACTGGATTTTGTGGTTGAGTTACCATTGCTTGGGGAGAAAGAAAGCATGACTGAGTTTAGATTAAAGTGAGTGGACCGATTGACTAAGTCGGCTCACTTCCTACCGGTGAGCCGACTATTCGCAACCGACTAAGCGAGTTGTATATCAGGAAATAGTTAGGTTACCGCAGGATCTGTATCCATCATTTCAGGCTAGAGATCAGAGTTTACTTGAATTTTAGGGAAAATTGCAAGGGCCTTGGGCACTCGATTGAATTTAGTACAAACGTTCTGCCATGGACGGATGACAATCGGAGAGAGTGATCAAGTGCGGAAGATATGTTAAGGAAGGTTGTGCGATCGACTATGAGAATTAGTTAGGATCGACACATTCCTTTAGCTAATTGTGTACAACAACCGAGTTTCCGATCAGTATTGGGAATGACACCTTCTGAGGCCACATATGGAAGAAATGGGCTTTCAGTTTGTGTTGGGCGAATTAGTGAAAGAAAGTGATTGGCGATTTGATACAAGAACAGAAGAAAAAAGTGAAAATGATTAGAGAGAGATTGAAAGTGGCCATAAACGAGGCGAAGTCATATCTTGGAAACGCAGAAAATAATGCGTTATGAGATCAACGAAAAAGTGTTTTTAAAAGTATCGCCTTGGAAGAAGGTGATGAGATTCAGGAAAAAGGGCAAGTTGAGCCCTAGATTTATTGGCCCATATGAGGTGATTGAAAAAGTGGGTCCAGTGGCATGCCGTTTGGCCTTACCTCCGAACTTGGAGAAGATCCATAATGTTTTCCATGTGTCCATGCTACGGAGATGCCAGGTGGACCCATCATGTAGTCTCTTGAAGACAATTGAGTTTGAATCGGATTTAGTATATGAAGAAAACCCCGAGTAGAGACAGCTAAGGAGGTGAAGACTTAGGACAAAGGGAAGTTGAGTTAGGTCAAAGTATTTATTTGGGAGAAACCACAGACAGAAAGTAGCTTGGAAAATTAGAAAGGGGCAGTCAGGCGAGATGGTAAAATAGTTGTTTATTAAGAGTGCTAAATTTAGGGGTGGGAATTTTAAGTGAGGGAGGATTGTAGCGCCCAAAATACCTAGAATTTTATAATAATTTTTATTATATATTAGGGTATGAATGAGCAAACTTAGGTTTAGGAAAGATTGATAAAGTGATAAATTGTGAAATATAAATTGAAAGTGTGAGCATATGATTTAATATTATATGCTAAAAATGAGAAATTGAGTGAACCCGGAAATAAACCCAAGTGAAAAAGGGCAAATGTGGAAAAAATTGTAAAATGATGACCTAAAGGTCAATTGTTATAAAGAATAAATATCACAAGTGAATTTGATAAATGAATGGCCAAGTGTATAATAGGAGACTAGAATGGAAAGTGGAGCTTGTGGGTGACGAGCAAGGCCTTATGAAGATTAAGTGATTTAAGACCAAAAAGGTAGAAAATGAGAAATGATAATAAATGTGTAGGCCAAACAGGCCTTGCATAATGGAGTTTAAAAGACCAAAAGTGATCTTTGAATGCTCGATAGAGCATCACGTTTTAGGAAGAAGAAGAGAGGAGAAAGGGAGAAGAAAGCTAGGGTTGAGAAGTCAATTTTGGTTGGCTTTGCTCCCCACTTCTTGCTCTAGAGATCAAACAACTTGGAAGGGAAGATTTGAAGGAAGCTAAGGTAAGAAAATCAAACCCAACCTTATTTTGTGATTTTCGATTTGGGGAAAAAAGCCTAACTTGGGTAAAGGGATTTCTTCTTGATCTGACCACTTTGGAGTTATCTAGGCCCCAGATTCCATGGTGGGATGTGAGATCTATGAGTTTAGATGAAGAAAAGTTGATTATTGTGGGTGAAAATTGGTGAAAACTGCCATTTCTAGAGCGGGACACGGCCTTGGTACCCGGTACCCTGGGTGGGTGCCGTGCATAGTGCATTTGGTACAAAAGAGAAGTGATGCAGATTACTGAAGACATTTTGGTCCAGAAGAGAAGTGGTACCGGTACCACTCAAAGTGGTACCGGTACCACTCAAAGTGGTACTGGTACCCTTGGCCAGATGGGAATGAGTAGGTACAAGTCTCAAAGTGATGCAGGGTACCACTCCTTCTTGCAATGTAAATTGGCATATTTTTGCACCGTTAAGTCCCGGTATTCATGCAGGTGTTTAGGAACCCTAAGAAACGATTAATGGGGGTTCAAATAAAAATGAGACTAAGTGAAAAACGTATCGTACCTCGCCGCTCGTTTAGTATGATTATTTGTTTAATCACTAAGAGTGAAGAATTTGTATTTGACTAGGTGCGAGTAAAGACAACAACCTGGCTAAAGACTGGTATCGAAAGAGAAAAAGGAATCGATAATTGGTTAGTTCTCTGACTCTATTCTTATTTCAATTATTTTGGTAGTTTACCAAGTAACCATGAATGAGTATATGAAATGAGTACGTGAATGAGTATATAGATTGAGTATATCTTTGAAAAGATAATACGAAAGTGAATATGGAATTGAAATGTGATATTTGAAAACCGAATGAATGTGAATGATGATAAGGACGGGATTCATCAAACGGAATCCATCATAAATGTGAATTGAATGATTTATCGAATGAGAGCGCCCTAACGGGATGCCGCAATCGGCGTGCGTCACGAGCGCGAAATTGTCAATGTCCACACTTGGCGGGATGCGCAATCGACATCGTCTTGATGGCGTATGGCATTGAAGAAATGTCCCACTTGGCGGGGTGCACCAATCGGCATCCGTCATGATGAAATATGGCATTTAGTGATACCACATGTCGGGGTGCACCCGAAGCGGCATCCGTCATGATGGAGGCAGAGATTGTTAAATGTGTAAGCACATTACGAATGATAATAAAGAGTGGGATTCATCAAAACGGAATCCGTCGCTAAATGTGATTTGAATAGTCAAAGTGAAATAACCAACATTGACGAGTGTAAATGGGATTTTATGTATACACTTAAATCTCATAAATTGAATTGTGAATTGAATTAATGCATTGAAATTGCATGTTGTGATATGATAACTGAATTGTAAAAAATGAAAGCATGCGAAATTGAATAGCATGAGTATTTGTTGATATAATAGGCATGGTTTAATATTAAACATGGAATATTTTGTGAACAAATAGTTGAACTCTGAAAAAATGTTTTATTTTATATATCATTTTGAAAGGGCATAGAATGCCTTCACTGTAATTGCATTTGATGAAATGTAAATGTTTGTGGGCCTACCATTTGAGAATGCTTCCTGTCAGAAATTAAGAGAAATGACATAATAAAATGTTTTGATAAGATAAATTGAAACGTCGGAGTATCACGAGACTCAGGTTTAGATCTTGCCATTGAGATTCGAGATTAGAGTTCGGGTCCTGAAATTTTTGAAAAAGAAAATTTAATAACATGGAAAATAAAAAGAAATAAATCGAGCGTCCCCGGTTTTCGGTTCGGACTCGCCATTTGGGTCAGACCGGGCTCGGGGGTCGCTACATCCTCTATCGCAACCTCCCCCCTCAATTGATCCTCGACCTTGCATGTATGTAGTAGAATATATAAACATGTTAGTACAAGTTTATGAAAAAAATAAATAACTAAAACATATGTGAAAAATTATGAACATGATGTAAATCACCTACTAATCATTATCATTATCATTTGATTCTTCTTAATCAAATTCCAACTCATATTCAAATTCTAATTCATTCTCAGTTTCAGTTTCCGACTCCGAATCAATTTGTATTACTGCTCCATTAGGATCGACCAAGGACATTGGTTCATTAGAGACAACCTCTATTGCATGAAATTGCATATCATCCTCTTGGAATGGTTGGGCTTCAGGTGGTGGGTGAATTATTCCAAATGATTGAGGCTTTTATTTTATTAACAACCCATCAATCGACTCTATCGCTTCTCAAGCTAGGATATGGACAATAATACACTTGAGTCACTTGTTGAGCCAAAACAAAAGGTTCATACTTGTTAAATCTATGTCGGTGGTTTACCTCTACAATGTTACATTTAGGATGAACCCTTTTCCCAATATTCAGTGTTAGATCAAACCATTCAACCTTGAGTAATATTTTTTAGCAGTTAGCGGCCCAGGGATATTGACTCTATAACTCTGAAGGCTGACCGCAGTAGTCATTCTCATGATCACTATAGTTAGACCCTTTGATGCATCGCCACTATTCATTGTGCACTCTTTTGGTTCCATGTCCCATTGAGTGAATTTATATCCATTTACAAAATACCACCAGATGTATTTGTTCTGAGTCCACCAGGAATTAGTTTAGCGAATCATGAGTTGTGTGTTCATGATATTATTTGAATGATTGTTCACCTATATAAATTAAAACAATATAGTTTAATATAAGTATGGGTATATATATATATATAAGTATGGGTATATATATATATATAAGTATAAGGTATATATATATATATATATATATATATATATATATGTGTGAAAGAGTGATTTTTAAGTGACATACTACCATTACTTACATATGTATTGAACCAAGAGGTGAATTCCTTTTCTAGTAGTATATCTATTTCGGTATCAATTATGTCCACTCGACTTTTGCATAGCTCATCAGTATAAATCCTTATAAACCAAATAATTTACATAGTCATATTATAGATAACAATACATACAAAAATGAAAAAGTTGATTAGTTACACACATTATCTAATCAACAATGAATACTTATTATATGGATCCACTTCTAAGCAATTTAACAATACATAAGCATGTGCAACATGAAACTCTTCCAATGATAGTTGCCTCGATGTGGCCTGTCCAAATGCTCGTCCAGGATATTTGAAAATAGACAATGTCTCCTTGTTTTTCTCCCAATTCTCTCCCTGGCGTCATTTGTGATTTATGGGCAGGGAAAAACCTAAGTAAATTTGAATTTTTGCTAGGAAGGGCAAAATAGTAATTTTTTCAGAATTCTTTCTAGATCTCGGATGACGAAACGAACTTCACTGTTGGAATCGTCTCGCGAAATATAGTCACCCAGGCGAATTTCATTGAATTCCGAGGTAGTCGAATTTTCACGAATTTTGAGACGACATGCGTCGAGTGGACCCCGAAAACGAGATTTTTAGAAAAATCCTGAAAAATATCAAATATTTAAAGAATGTCTATTTAAGATAGATATAACTAAAATCGGGACGAAATAAATTGTTTAGGTAGAAGCGGAGCAGAAGGGTGTGACACGTAGCCGCAATGTGAGGCCACGTGTCCACTTGGTATAAACCTAAAATATCTAACATGTGAAAATGTCTCATTTTGGTCTAAGAACGTGATAGAGAGAGAGAGAGAGAGAGGAAAGAAAAGCAAATTTCTCCGTGATTTTACAAGGTTTGCCGATCGGAACTAGTGAGTTAAAGACTATTTCTATAGTGACCCAGGAGGCTACTTGCGTGGTATTGGAATCACAAGATTTCGCCAAGTTCCAAGGTTTGAATTTTCATAAAAACCGAGAAAAAGACGGTGTCCTAGAAATCACGCTAATTTAGGTATGGTTTTATCCTAAGTTTAATTTCTATATAAGGGCATGTGTGTGTCGAGGTGGAGAATCTTTAGGTAGTTTCCTTCGCGACCCATTGGCATGTTTTAGCCATGGCAGTCATCCCTCATCCGAATCAAGTTATTCTAATTTACGGGCAAACTAGATAGGAGAACATATCCTTGAAATAGGTCTATCAAATTCCAACCCCTTTGGTTCCCGAAATGCATTCAAAGTGGGCCCATGCTCGACGATTTTCTGTTACATTTTGAGACCCATGGTGTGTTTTGACATGCTTGGCCATTACTCATCTGAATTTAGTGATTCTAATTTCTTGGTGAACTATACTTATAAGAGAACATATTTCCTTGAAATAGGTCTATCCAAATTCCGACCCCTTTTTACTCAGAAATGCATTTCCAAGGGTTTATGTTCGAATGGTTTACGGTTTTGTTTGAGAAAAGCCCGAGTAGTCCGGTTGTTTAGGACATATCTTGAGTTTCGGTGATCCGATTTGGGTGATTCCAGTTGGAAAAGAACCCTAAGAACCGTATCTTCAAATGAGTACAAAAAATTATGGATTGAGACCCCTAAAATCGGGTATCAAAGACTATTTCCAGTGTAAGCAGAGTAAACTGACCAGTTTTGAATGAAAAAGCCATAACTTCTTCGTCCAAACTCCGTGTCGGGTGTTCTTGGACTCTATGGAAATCCTATTGAGTCAAGAACCTAGATATATTCCTGTGGAAGGTAATTGGTATCCACAACCTTTCTTAAAGTTGGTGTTTGTACCAAGTGTGCAGGTGGGACAGGGTCATTGCAGCTGTTTGCCTCGACTTGGACTGACGGTATATTTCATGTCGAACTCCTTTACTGGGGTGTTCTTGACTGATGGCCTTTCCATGTAGAGTCTAAGGGCACTTGCAGTAGGACGTGAAAAAGAATATGTCCGGTTGGAGGCAATAAGCATGCTAAGCACAAGAAGGTTGTAGATGCCAGTACCCTCCACAGTCATGTGGGTTCTTGACCGATGGGCTCATAGGTCTGAACGCCCTGGGGACGAAGTTATGGCACCATTCAAAGCTGTCGGACTACTAACTACCTTTAGAGCTTGATGTGATATCCGATTTCAGAGAATGCAATCCACTGGTGACATTAGACTTTGTGCTTATTTGAGAGATGCAGTTCTTAGAGTTCTTACTAGCTTGAGATCGCCGGAAATCAGTAACTCAGTGTAGGCTGCTTGGGGATTCCGGTCCACAAATATAACCGGCTGAATACGAACATAGCTCCCATTTATGCATTTACGGAGAATCTGAGGTTGAACTGGATAGATAATACAGAAATATCATTCTGCCTATAAATTTAGTTTCTCCGAGAGAAATCCAAAATCACTGATTTGGGCTGGTGATGGACAGTTATGTGGCTAAAGTCTCCAAAACGAGAGCAGAGAAAATTGCACAACATAGCTACAGCTGAGTGCATTTACGAGTCTGAGGACCGGAATTTGGATGGAAATATTTCAAGGGAGTATGTTGATACTATAATTATAGTTTACTCGAAATTATAATCACTCAATTCCAGATGGTGAGGGGCAGTTGTAACTGGCTTTCTGATCATGGGGATCTTAAATAAAGCAGGAAGATGCCTTAACATAAACTCCACTTTGAATGCACGACTACGAATCGAAAGAAGTCGAATTTGGATAGATCCTTTCAAAGAGATATATTTTCCTATAAGTCTAGTTTACTGACAATTAGAATCACTTAATTCGGAAGGGATGGCCAAGTTATGATGGCTCTGATCATGGGGTCGAAGGGAAAAAGCACATTGCATTCTCCACTTTGGCTTACACACACATGCTTAGGCAGTCGCAAGTCTTGCCTGCGTAGCGTGTTCAGTTACCGCGTTTTCATGAAAACCGTCTTGGGAGTATAACTCTGCAATTCGGCGTTGCTGCATCACGAGCCCTGACGGGCATGCACCCGATATTACCCAAACTAGACGGTATCCATATATTATCTACAAAAAGAATTAAAAGAAAAAGGTAGAAAATGCAGTTTGTAATGCAATTGCAAATTACCTGTATCTTTGGATCGACTAGAGTGCTTACCACTCCACAGCGGCTTGATTCAAAATGCTTCGTCTATTTAGGTGTGTTGAAATTATTCCCAATCGTAGGCGTGCTGTGGCATTATATCGTAAGTCCATGGTCATTTCCACAGAATTGGTTTTTTCCTAGATGATCATAGGGATTGCTATCTAATGAATGTCCCACTATTGTGATTAATGCCAAAATGGGGTTTGATTGATTTATTTGTGTAGATTAACCCAAACTATTTTAAAGCGAGAAGAAGGGCGGATGATAGGATCTAAGGTTTACGCTCACTGCGCTAGGTACACGCACCTCTCACTTACAATCTCATCTAGGAGCCATTGATGAATGGTCTTTGATGGGGGATTTTGTAGCACCCCTTTCCCGGCCCGACTAGTTTGGCGATTAAGCCAGTCAATTGCTCCCAATGTCCTTTCAATCCTTATCAAAAACACGTAAGTAGCGTTACGCCCGATTGGCATAAAATCCTTTTCAAATATACGGAAGCGTTTTTAAGGGTAAGCCCATTCATTTCATTCATGAAAAAGTACAATTACTATAAAGGCATATCAAGTCTTTTCAAATGATTTACAAAACAGATATTCAGAGTTGAAATTGTTTTTACAAAATATCAATGTTCAAAAAGAGATATGGGGTGAATGCATATGTCGGAACATACTTTGAAATTCTTTCTTTATGACTCGACGCTCCTCGATCTTGCTTTTCGCTCATGTTCAATCGGTACTTGCACATAGATAAAACTACATGCTAAGCATTTTCATGCTTAGTCGTTCTATACAATTCCATTCTCGGTTTCAGTTTAAATCAAATCATGCATTTTTACTAAACAAACTTTCAGATCTTTTTGAATGATCAATGTCAATACAATACATATACTTATTCCATATACAATCATTTATGGTTCATTGATCAAATCCAAATATACACTTCCATATGCAATAAGTCATTGAAAATCAAATCATGCATTTTTCAATACTCTTTTCATTTCAATTCGCAATCATGCTTTTCAATTTCAATTTGTCACAATCTCAAATCAATTCAATTTGGTTATGCCCTTAATAAATTTAACCTATGTTTTCGATATACAGGATATCGAATCACAAGCAGTCCGTTGAGGCACGCGGTAGGTATAAAAGCAGGTTTATAACCGCGATGCGGTCTGGATTGGGATCTTGGTGGTTATTAAAAATCAATTAGTGAACATTGCAGATACGATTACGGCTGTTTGACTGATTGGAGTAACCTTTGTCCAGTCTCTGATAAATTCGCGGTCTTTGCTATTTTGACCCATGTGGGTATACCAATCCTATCAGCTACATCTGAACTAAGCGGTTGACATTCAATTAAGGCGTTTCGTCTCTTATAGCAACATACGATCTGATATATACATTTTTATAAGCAGTTCATTTTCAATACTCTTCTTGATTTTCATTTGCAAACATTTCACCATCAATTTCTTCAAATCAATTAAAACAATTGATATGTTTTTCTTATGCATTTAGAACAAATAGTTGAATCTTGAAAGCGAGAATAGGAAGATAGAACAAACCAAAATCGTCGTTTGATTTCAATCTTAGAATCTCGACTGATGCGGGCTTCTCCTCGTCCCCTATTCAAATACAATGACAATCACATATTGGTAGGTTATTCTGGGAGTTTTTTTGGTCAAGGTTTATGTCTATCTGATACCCCTTCACATGCAAAATTTTCTGGGCACACATGAGCGTAATTTAACAAATGCTTCCTTGAGAACATTTATCTCTATGAGTCTATTTTTAGTAGGATTTGGAATCATCTCATTTGGATCACCCAAACTCAAGTTACGGCATTTTAAGCCAAACTGGTCAGTATGCCCAGCTCACTCGGTTACCTACTATTATTCCCAATTTCAGGGGTCTTAACTCCATAAATTGATAATGGTTCCTTCTACTTATTTGAAGCTATGGTTCTACGGTTTCTTCTCCAACTGGAATAATCCAATTTGGATTACAAAAACTCAAGTTATTGCATTTTACATCCAGACTACTCTAATTTTAAGCGAGAATCAAGCATTCTTGCACATAACTCCACTTTGACAAATTTCTAGGCACTTTGGGGTTACAATTTTCTTGAACTTCCTTCTACTAAATTATATACAGTCCCACTGGGCTGTTGATTGGAGTGACACATCAATACAATCATTCGCGATCTTCTTTATTTTGACCCACTGATGGTATACAAATCCTCCTTCATCTGAACTAAACGGTTTGACATTCAATTAGGGCGTTCAAATCTCTTATAACATACGATTTACAATATGTACATTTTTTATAAACAGTTCATTTTCAATACTCTATTGCAATTTTCATTTGTAAACATTTCACCATCAATTTCTTAAATGGTAAAAAGCGATTCAATATGTTTTCTTATGCATTTAAGAACAAATAGTTCAAATCTTGAAACGAGAATAGGAGAAGATAGAACAAACCAAAATCGTCGTTTTGATTCCAATCTTCGGAATCTCGACTTCAATGCAGACTTTCCACCTCGTATTTTATTCAAATATAACCCAACAATCACATATTAGTAGGATTGTCTGAGTTTTTAGTCCAAGGTTTATGTCTACGATACCCTTCACATGCAAAATTTTAAAGGTGCAGACATAATTTTCTCATGCTTCAAGAACATTTGCTCTCCTATGAGTCTATTTTCAGTATAATTTGGAATCATCTCATTTGGATCACCCAAACTCAAGGATTCTGGCATTTTAAGCCAAGGCGGGTGCGATTATGCTTGGCTCACTCGGTTACCTACTATTATTCCCAATTTCAGGGATCTTAACTCCATAAATTGATAATGGTTCCTTTTACTTATTTGAAGCTATGGTTCTACGGTTTCTTCTCCAACTGGAATAATCCAATTTGGATTACAAAAACTCAAGTTATTGCATTTTACATCGATTCTCTAATTTGCAAATTCTTACACATAACTCACTTTGACAAATTTCTAGGCACTTTAAGTTCACGATTTTCTTGAACTTCCCCTTCTACTAAATTATATACAGGTCCCAGCGATATGTTGATTAGGTAACACATCAATACAAATCATCGCGATCTTGCTATTTTGACCCACATTGGTATACCCGATCTATCCTTCATACAGACTAAGCGGGTTGACGTTGATTAAGGGCGTTGAATCTCTTATAGTAACCTCTGATTACAATATGTACATTTTTATAAACAATTCATTTTCAATACTCATGCAATTTTCATTTGCAAACATTTCACCATCAATTTCTTCAAATCAATTAAAACAATTCAATATGCTTTTCTTATGCATTTAGAACAAATAGTTCAAATCTTGAAACGAGAATAGGAGAAGATAGAACAAACCAAAATCGTCGTTTTGATTCCAATCTTCGGAATCTCGACTTCAATGCGGGTTTTCCTCCTCGTCAGCCCCTATTCAAATACAATGACAATCACATATTAGTAGGTTATTCTAGGAGTTTTTGGTCAAGGTTTATGTCTACATACCCCTTCACTTGCAAAATTTTCTGGGGACACATGAGCCATAATTTGCTCATGCTTCCTTCAAAAAAATTTTATCTCTATGAGTCTATTTTTAGTAGGAATTGGAATCATCTCATTTGGATCACCCAGACTCAAGTTACGGCATTTTAAGCCAAAATGGTCAGTATACTTGACTCACTCGATTTTCTACTATTATTCCCGATTTCGAGTGCTCCATAGGGTGATAATGGTTCCTTCTACTTATTTGAAGCTAAGGTTCTACGAGTTTAACCTCCATTTGGAATAATCGATTTGGATTACAAAAACTGAGTTGTGCATTTACATGAGACTGTCTAATTTGCAAAGCGAGAATCCAATTTGTTCTTACATAACTCCACTTTTGAGCGGGGAATTTCGAGGCACTTTAGGGTTTAATTTCTTGAACTTCAGCCTAAATTATATCACGGTCCCAGACTGTTGATTGGAGTGACACATCAATACAATCATTCGCAATACTGCTATTTTGACCCATATTGGTATACCAATCTATCAACTATCTGAACTAAACGGTTGACATTCAATTAAGGGCGTTCAAATCTCTTATAGCAACATACAGTACAATATGTACATTTTTATAAACAATTCATTTTCAATACTCATGCAATTTTCATTTGCAAACATTTCACCATCAATTTCTTCACCATCAATTTCTTCAAATCAATTAAAACAATTCAATATGTTTTTCTTATGCATTTATAACAAATAGTTCAAATCTTAGCTTGAGAATAGGAGAATATAAGACCAACTAAAATAGTGTTTGATTCCAATCTTCGAATCGACTTCAATGCGAGCTTTCCTCCTCGTCAGCACATTCAAATCTGATGACAATCACATATTAGTAGGTTATTCTAGGAGTTTTTGGTCAAGGTTTATGTCTACCCGATACCCCTTCACATGCAAAATTTTCTGGGGACACATGAGCCATAATTTGCTCATGCTTCCTTCAAGAACATTTTATCTCTATGAGTCTATTTTTAGTAGGATTTGGAATCATCTCGTTTGGATCTTTGAGCTCGAGTTACGGCATTTTAATGCAAAACTGGTCGGTTTGCCCAGCTCACTCGGTTACCTACTATTATTCCGTTCGGGAGGTCTTAACTCCATAAATTGATAATGGTTCATACACTTATTTGGTATGGTTACGGTTTTAACCTCCATTTGGAATAATCCAATTTTGGATTACAAAAACTGAATTATTACATTTACATCCGGACTACTCTAATTTGCAAGCGGTCGGAGTATTCTTACACATAACTCACTTTGATGACAAATTTCTAGGCACTTTGGGGTTACAATTTTCTTGAACTTCCTTCTACTAAATTATTCCCCTAGACGTCTATTTTAGTTGGAATTTTGAATCACTCAATTTGGATGAGTGAAACCCAACTTATGACCAAAACACTATAACAATACCCAAAACAAAGCATAACCCATGAGCTACCCGAGCTCACTTTTAAGCAGAAGTATTTTGGAGCCTTAGAGCTACAATTTGCTCCTAGTTCCTTCTATACATTTGTAGAACTATATCTTATGGTTATTTACCAATTGGAATCACTTCATTGGGATGTTATAACTTAATTTATAGCCAAAATAAGAACAGGGGTCTTGACAAAATTTTGACAGCATTTCTTTTGAAAACCCAACATTTCCCTTTCACAAACATTACACAAAACCCAATCGACCAATAATCTGTTTGAAAACTCAGCCAGTACAACTAAACTCATTTACAACCAACAGTACCCATCCATTTTGAGTTTCCCCAACATCAAAATCACAAGATGAAGCTAGGGTTTTGTTTCTTACCTTAGCACTCTTGAATCTCACTTCTAAGTTTTTGATGCAAAGGAGCAAGAAGTGGAAGAAACCACCTAGAACTTGATCTTTCCCGAAGCCCTAGCCTCTTCTTCCCCTTTTTTCTCCTCTCCTTCTCTCAGCGGGATTGCTCGAATGAGCTCCCAAAGACTCATTTTGGTCTTTATCCTCATTTACAAGTGTAAGGCCGTGTTTGGCCTTCCACACTATTCTCATTTTCTCATTTAATATTTGCATTTTAGTTTTAGCCATATAATAATTTAATCAACATTTATTTATCGATTCTGGAAAATACCTAAGTTGGCTCAATTTATACCTAGAATATATAATAAAATTATAAAAAAAAAATTATAGGGTATTTTTGGAAAGTTCTGATTTAACTTTAAAAGCTTTTGTAAGATAAAGAATAAATGAACGATATCAAATGCTTGCTCAAGCGATTTTCTTAATTCCCAGTTTGCACATTTGAGATCAAGCAGTGATGTACGAAGAATCTCGTTCACACGTTGTCAGAGATGCCAAACTAATGTTTTACAAGACTTTTCGCAAGTGTTTAAATCATACAAATCCACATTGAAGCCTGAAAGAGGATTGAGAACATTACCTTGTGAAGGAAATTGAGTTTCCACCGTTAGAATCCTATCACGAAGGTTTAGAACTCCATTACAAGCGAGGCCCGATTCATAATTCTTTGGAACACTAATAGTAGCGTGAATTGAAATAACACTTCAGTGCGAGTTGAGATATCAAAAACACGGTGTCTCTCCAAGAATACCAGAGTTATAAACAGCGAAGATTACGAATACTCAAAAACTTAGAGAGATCGAAGAAAACCTTAGCTACTACTGCCACTAGAAAACCTAGAAGATGAAAGCCTCGAAGGTTGGGCGAAAACCACAGAATTCGAACTCTCTCAATTTGCCTAAAGTGGGCTTAAATACAATCCTCATTAGTAGTCACCATTAGTACTTGAACCAGGTGAAATTCCATTCAACTCTGCAAAAGATCGCATGTTGGTATCGGTGCCAATTAATTAGTGATAGGTACCAAAAGTCTGCGACCTCAACGACCTTTGGAGTAAATTTTCCCTTGTGCAGGTACCTTTGCTCCACTACTCCTCCTTTGCATGTAGTGCAGGGTACCAGGTCAATGATATCGGTACCACTTTGCCTCCTATTGCCTCTTCTTTAAACGCTACGGGGCCTCCCGGAGCAATGTTTATGTCGACAACGATGATCTCTGAGTTGTTCTTTGGAACCAAAGCCCAGCTACGAATGTGCATGGGACATGTGAGCAACTTTGCACACACTCTTAAAAGCGTTAGAAAGGTCAAAAGCTTTCTATTCTAGTAAGCAAAACATGAGGTAGGGGGTTAAAACCCCATATAATTGTGCACCTTATCCCGACACACCCCCGACCTCATTCTTACTAATTCACTAGCAAGATTTGAACTAGTAACGCCTACTAACTATGAGGCTCAACAAAGTGCACTAAGGAGAAGTCAAGCATTGCAAGATTCCCCAAAGAGCAAACATGAACGTAGTGCGATAACCTAACAGAGTATGCAACCACCTGAACTTAAATGAGCACAACGAGTCCCAAAGTGTAATGGAGCCAAATAACAACTGTTACAAAACAAATTCTCATATAAGGATCACAGATCTTTGAAATAAGGATGTAATGAAATCACCCAGCTTTGGAATGAACTTCATTAAAACTATAACATTTCACATAACTTAAACAAGCTAACATGCATAGAAGTCAATAAAGACACCACTACAACTAAAATCAAAAGGTCTTTTAAGCTTATGTGACCATGGGTTACACAAATAGGGTTTTAAAAGAAACAAAATGGGTGTTGGCATGACATGGTAGAGATCTACGCAATTGCCCAGCCACTCACATTCTAACAGATGCCACTCTCTTTGTCCCTCATCTTCATTCGAGAAAATGCATCTTCATCACACGGTCATCGACTACGTCCAGATCCCCTTCCAATTGGGGTCATCATGACAAGCGGGCTCTCATCGTAGAATGACCTCAAGGCGAAAGCACATTAGTCCAGCCCCACTTTCTGCTTCCACAGGATGCATTGGCAACCTTTGATTCTACACTCCATCCTCTTTAAGGGGTATGTAGTTATCAGACTAGGAGCCAACGATGATGATGGCCCAGAAATAGGCTGGAAGAGTTGTCTTGACCCAAAACTCAGTGGAGCGGCTAAACTTGCTGCTCCCATTTTTGTGATGGGCTGACTTAGGACGAACTCTTTTCTCTGTCTGACCTTATCCTAGCAGCTTCCACCAAATTTGTCACTAAGGTCGGGAAGGGAATGTGCCTGTTCTCTGTTGGGGAACTCAGAAAATCACTCATTATACACCATATTGCAAAGCGTAATCAATAATTTTCCGTTCATTTGCCTCATCACTGGCTGAATTTCTTGCTAGGTAATTTCTCCTTTCACTTGTGATCATATTGTGAACCTTATTCATCATATACTCAGGCTTTAATTTCCTCGGAGTAAAATCCTTGCGCATAAAACCCCCATGGAGTAGGGTTGAATTGCACGTGGTGTTCTGAGCTCGTCTACATCAAACTACGCCAATAACCCTAAAGTGGATAAGATGCGTCATGTGGCAAGGTGAACATAATTCAGCGATTTAGCGATCGAGTCAGGGCTAACCATTAGCTGCTTCCCCGAGATTGTAGTCTCCAAAAGGGAATCTACATTCAGATTCTCTCTCACGTTGGAATAAAATTCCCTGAAAACGGATGGTAGATAGCCTTTTACTTCCTCACCTAAAAATTGCAAATTCTAATCCTGAATAATGGCACGAATGGGGTGAGTAAAAAGAAACGTTTCAATTTTCATTCCCCGCTCATAGTGGAAACCTCGTCTTTCAACTGACTAGACCCACCTTTCTCGCTCGGATTAGAAGATTCATGAAACCATAAGCCTCAATCTCTTCATCTGCTATCACTTTCTTCCTAAGCTCTCTGATGAATGACCTTTATTTCCTTTTCCCTTTTTCACAATCTGTGAAGTATCAACCTTTTGTTTTTTCACGGCTCACTCCATAGAAGAGTTGGTGGCTTTTCCTTTCCCCGTGTTCTTTGATCTCACCATAGATATAGCCATGATAGCGAATATTGCAAGAACAACCCATACACACAAAAAAGTCTCCCAACAACCCATCTCTAGCACTATTGGACTCACCCTTTCCAAATCATTCAAAACTTTCCTCCCCATACCGTTCATAGTAAGTGCCTGTGACCAAAGCATAAAGCCACAACCCAGCTTGTTGAAATAATTCCTTATAACCATAGTGGAAAATCAGTCATATTGCTCTAACTTGGGGATGAGAATCACTTACCCACATGGTTCCAACACTTTCAAACTCCGCATGCGAAGAACTTTTGATGCCTCAAGTCAGGTTGATAAAGAAACTTGAGGAACTGTTTGACTTAGGGTTTGCTTTGGTGTGAAGAGAATTTAGAGTTAGGGTTTCTCTTATATTGGAGTTGGAGGGGAATATGAAAGGGTTCAAAAAAATGGGAGGAAAAAACTCTTCGAAATAGCCATTTAAACACGGTGAGTAGGGTACTACCCGGTAAGTGTGGTACACAATACCAAAAGTGCATTATATTGCCTTGATTGAATCTGTAGCTTTTCCTTGATGGAATGCCGGTGCAGTAAGTGTAGTACCCCGTATACTTTTACTACCTTGTTTTCGACCTTGATGCCGTTGTGCAATTATAATGGTACCAATGCCACTTTACAAAAATTTCAATTCTCTACTTGGTTCCAACTATCACATTTCGCTTCTTACACTTTGCTTCAAACCCGCTGAGCCCGGCTTGTGGTAGAAGTGCTCTAAAGGGAATCACCATTAGCACTTATTATACGCGCAACATATTATTTAATATGAAAGGCTTCTTCATTAATTTGATATTCATACGTTGAATTGATAGCAGTCTTTAATCGAATTATTAAAGTCCATGATACATAACATAGCATTAAAATCATGATGGGATCATGATAATAAGATTCCTATCATGTGCAATTATCAATGCCGTGTCCTAAAGTTATCCACAGTCATGGATCAACCAGTGGACATTGTTGATTCGGACGGTAGCTTTATGTCATACTCCTTGATTGGATCAAGCGGTAGATCTTATAAGCTGTGATCAGAGTTGATCGAGTTGGCATGTGGATCTTGCTAAGGTAGCTAAGTACATCGAGGACTATAATGAGACAATCATATGGATTATCTAGTTAAATGTAGATGATTGTCTTATCATAGCAATGGTGCATTATCCTTAGACTTGAGGTGCTCAAGGATATCTTGAGATCATGATCACAATACTTTGACCTTAATCCCGTTGCCTCTTAGGGTCGCTCATTTTGATGAGGATTGGTATAGTTTGAGGTGTTCGAGAGGTAATTGAGTAGCGATAAAGGATTCACCATCTGATAAAGGAAGTATACCTAAGGCCTCTTGTCGAATCATTACTCATGAATCTCGGCCATAGTGAAAGTAATGTGTGAGGTGTCTTCAAGTGCATAAAGGTTGAGTGATGAATCTGGGAATGAAGATAAATATCCCACTTGGGCTGGGTGTGGCATGCGAGTCAGTGGGAGCTACCTGATTGTCCATGCGAGACCAAGTAGGGTATAGTTTGGTGAAAGGATGAATTGCACGATATTTGTCTATGGGAAGGGTATGCAGTCAGACCACTGATTCTTTGGTCAATTGGGGGTCATGATGTGTTGCTAGGTACCAATCTTGACTTGCTTAATTCAATAGTTAAATCAAGTGGAAAACATAACCGGAACCTAATGGGTCACACAGTTAGAAGAGTGTGGGCGATATGAAGCAATGATTTGGATGATCAAATATGAGGGAGTTAATTCTCATGAATGAAATGTCACGGGATTAGTGGAATCCTAGGTTCGAAAGCCATCACTTAAAGAGATAATAGGTTTCGGCTTGTACCTCGGCTTTGGATCATGTGGGAACTCGCCATAACGCATAGGGATGCGTGTTTCCTATCACCACTTAGAGTGAGGGGCATTTTGGTCATTAGACATGATGGAGGTTTTCCTATAAATAGAATGCTATGGAAAACCCTAGAGGTTGAGAGAAAAGTGAGTTCATGAGAAAGAGGCCAAGTGTGTTCTCTCATCTCAAAAGAAAGTGTTAAGAAGTTGAGAGACTGGGTTGCAGCCACTCTTCGATCGGGACTTGGCCTTACTGGAACCGTTCAGGCAGATTGCCTTGGAGGTTGTTGGCTTCACTCTTCGTGTGGATACCGTTAGGCGAGATCTAGGACTTGGTTGGCTTTGGTCTAAAAATTGCCCCGAATATAGCTCGGTTTTGAACCGACCTGGTAATCTACACCGCCTCTTTGTTATAGAAACTGGGTTTTGATGCTACTTGGGGTCCTTGGATGGGTTTTGTGGGATTTTTGTATTTACTGCTCTGCAGCAAGTGTTTGCCTCCCCACAAAACCCTTCAACGTGCTTGCTTCAATTGTGTACTACGTATCTAGGCACCTTCACGCTTGCCTTGGAGTCATCCGCCTCCACGTGATCAAGTCCTAAGGTTCGAACATAGCGGCAGCTCAAGGCTCAGCAAGGTGCAAAGGGTGACTCAATATGATTTAGAAGTTTTAAAGAAATATGGCCTAAAATAATCTTTCAACTACCTTATAGATGTTCCACTCGAAAAGAATAAGATGCATGTAGTTGATAAGGAGACTCACTAAAATGCCTGTTTGAAGCAATAGCAAGCAAAAATGAGCTTGGGATAGGAAATCAATGACTTGTGTAGTTTAAAGATTGACTCTGGAGAATAGAAAAGAATTGGGTCAATATGGTCCCAAATATGAAAAAAAAGTTTTGTGCATGCATTGTGTATGTACAGTGAAACTATATGGAGTGCATACATAAGGTCATGTGGCTGCATACATCACAGGTCAAGTACCATACTCAAGGAAGGCCAGAAAATCGAAAAAATTGCATGCACTTAGCTCCTTAAGAACACTAAATTAAACCAAATAGAATGCATTTAGCTCCTTAAGAACACTAAATTAAACCAAATAGCATGCACTTAAATGGCTCTAACCACTAGTGTATGCCCACCCCCACCATTGAAATAAGCATTGCCCTCAATTCACTAATGGATACACCCCACAGACGATAAGAGAGGGCAAAAAATACTGGTTACATAAGGGTTGGACTCTCCTTTATGAAAAACAAAAATACAGATTGAAGGACTAAAGCATAAAGAAATGCAAGAAAAGGAAAAAAAAAACTATATACAAAAGGTTAGGATAGAGATTATGCTAAAGGAACATCTCGGTAGAGCGAATCTACCAGTTCCTCACTACTCTCCTGGCAATTGAAGTGCTCCAGAAATGGCTTTCAGCACTGACCATTGACTTTAAAGATTTTCCCATTTTTCAGATTCTCAATCTCCACTATGCCATATGGGTGAACAACCTTGACGATGAAGGGTCCAGTCCATCTAGAACGGAGTTTACCTAGAAAAATGTGCAGCGAGTTGGCCTGCATGATACCTTTTGGTGAGGAGGTTCAAAGGTCTTTCTTACAATGTTCT
The DNA here is from genome assembly GCA_016808115.1 of Tetrastigma voinierianum. NCBI lineage: Eukaryota > Viridiplantae > Streptophyta > Magnoliopsida > Vitales > Vitaceae > Tetrastigma > Tetrastigma voinierianum. The sequence goes on from JAEQBH010003707.1 coordinate 1,101,614, forward strand.
TGTCATGAAGGCTTTAGCCTCTCTTTAATAGATTCTATAGAGCTCTCATACGATTCAGCCACCCCAATTCATCAAGCTCATTCATTTCATGCGATCTACAATTCACACCTTAGCGAATCAAAATTAAGAGTTTTAATGGCTGATATGCTCTGTGCTCCATTTCCACGGGGAGATGACATGACTTGCCATAAACTAGCCTATGGGGAGTCATGCAGAGATAGTCTTAAAAGCGGTGCGGTGAGCCCCGAAAGGTGTCGAGTTAATTAAGCGACGATCAACCTGTCAGGGGTAATTGTTTTTTCCAAAATGTGTTTGATCTCCCTATTGGCTAGTTCGGCTTGACCATTTGTCTATGGGTGGTAAGCCGTGGAAACTTTGTGTGTGACTCCATACTTTTTTAACAAATTTTCAAAAGGTCGATTACAAAAATGGAGCCCACCATCACTAATGATTACCTGAGGCATTCAGCGAGGAAAAATATGTTATTTCAAATTTTCAAAAACAACCTTGTAGTCATTAGTTCTCATTGAATGGCCTCCACCCGCCAGAAACATAATCATTTGCTTGATAAAATGTGAAGGTACCCACATGAGGGAAGGCCCCATGAAGTCTAAACCCCAACAATCGAATCTCAATAAATTAAAATAGGGTAAAATGACATGTTCCTTTTTGTGATCCCTCCCCCAATTGTTGGCAGAGCACGGGCTTTGCAAAAATCAGCAGGTCTTTAAAAAGTGGGCCCTTTAAAACTAGCTTGTAGGATTTTGTACGTTTCTTGCAAATGCCCTCCACAAGCCAGTGACAAAAGGTGAGTACTTGATTTGATCCATCATTGGATACACACCTTTTCAGCAATTGATCAGGACGGTATTTAAACAAGTATGGATCATCAAAGTAGTATTTTTTTATGTCCACTAAAAATTTCCTCTTCTGTTGAGAGTCCATTGGGATGGAATTTGTCCTATCACTAGATAATGTACTAAGTCCGCATACCATGGGCAGTGGACAAGAGCAAAAAGTTGTTCATCAGGGAAAGTGTCACCTATGGGTAGACCTTCAGAAGTTGTCTCCAAAACTAAACGAGATAGGTGGTCAGCTACCACATTCTCAACTCCCTTCTTATCCTTTATGGTTAGATTAAATTCCTGACATAGTAGGATCCACCTAGTCAAACGAGACTTAGTATCACCTTGGGGAAGTACTTGATGTTATGATCAATGAAAATGGTTATGAGAGACCTGTTTATAATGTAAGACTTGAGCTTTTCTAGGAGTAGAAGGCTACGGCCAAGAACTCTTTTTCGTAGTTGTGTAATTGGGCCAGTAGTCTAGAGTCTTGTTGGCATAATAGATCCTACGTCTTTTTATCTTCCCTTTGCCTAATACGGCTCTATGGCATAATCACTAGCGTCACACATTGTATCTCGAGGGGTCCCGATTAGAAGTCGCATGATGGGAGGACAACATCATTTTCGGGTTTATCAAGGCCGCCTCACATGCTGTGACCATTCAAAGAAGTGACATCCTTGGCAAGCAAATTACCTGGGACGTCTTATGGCACCTAAAATCTCTTATAGACCTCTATAAAATCTTGCATTACTTAAGAATGACGTTATATCCTTGACACACTTAGGAGTGGGTAAGTTGGAGATCAACTCAACTTTTTCTTTATCTACCTCTATTCCTTCTCTCGACACTATGTATCCTAGCACAATCCCTTGTGTCACCATGAAATGACACTTCTCCAGTTGACACTAAATTTTTCTCCTGACCCACCTTTCGGTACTCTCTTAAATTCTCGGACATCCCTGTGGATCTCCAAAAAATGAATCGTCCATGAAAATCTCAAGAATGTGTTCTATCATATCACTAAAAATCCCATCATGCACACATTTGAAGGTCCTTGGTGCATTACACATAAATCAAAGGGCATTTTCCTAAGCGAATGTATAAAAAGGAAGGTGAGCGTGGTTTTTCTCTTGATCTTCTAGAGTTATCTCAATTTGATTATACCTTGAGTACCCATCTAGAAAACAATAGAATTCATGCCTATGACTCTCTCTAACATTTTGATCCACAAAGGTGAAAGAGGAGGATCTTTCTAGTGCGGCATTAAAGTTTCCTATGATCACATGCACACCACACTTCAACTGTGGTGACCGGGTGGGAATTAGCTCATTGTGTTCATTTGCTACCATGACTCGAGATTTCTTAGGAGCTACTTAGGTTGGGTGACCACTTGCTATCTGCGATGGGGTAAATAACACATATCGACAATTTAAGACCTCTTTCTTGATAACTTCTTTCATGGCGATTTGACCTTCGTTGTGGTTGTCCACAGGGTTTGGCAATCCCTCTTCCAGTGAATCCTGTATTATTGCAAATCAGGGGCTAATTCCCTTAATATCTGCGATCGTCCATCCTATGGCAGTTTTGTGGGTTCTCAATATCTCCAAAAGTTTATTCTCTTGATTTGACTCTAAAAAGGAAGATATGATTACAGGGAAAGTATCTTCTACGCCTAAGAATGCATACTTGAGATGCGATGGTAAGGGTTTCAATTCAAGCTTAGGTGGTTTCTCTTCCAAAGGTAAATACTCTGTCCTCCTTTGGTGGCAATTTTTCAAATCTGGGTGCCCACTCATTTGGCCCCATTACTTCAACGTAACCGATTATGGGTCAAAGAAACTCCCGGTTTAGATGCGGTTACCTCCTCAACACAACTTGGGCTTACTAGACAAGACTTGAGAGGGTCATCATATGAAACATGATCTACATAGTTCTGCACAACAAATTCTATCATGTTTACCTCTGAGGCATCCTCCATACATCCCCTATCTCATGATAACATTGAAGATATTCAAATTAGAGTCATGTGTGCAAAGATAACATCTTGAGTCCTCCTACGATTGTGTATAATGGCATTGTGATGGCCAGAAGGGCCTACCGAATCAGGCCCCGGGTCCTTGATTCCTACGGGTTGAGTGCTCCAAGAACAACAAAGTCCACGGGGAAAATAAAACTTGTCTACTTGCACCAATACATCCCTTAACTAATACATGAATTTTCACACTACGATCCCTCCGACTAAGGCGAAGGGTGATACTAGTCAGTTCCTAACTCTCAAACCTAGCTCAACATATACCAGAGCTGGCAACAAATTAACCTTGCTCCCAAAGTCCTAGAGCCATATACATTTGAATTTCCTACCACTATGGAAATAGTGGGGCTTCCTGGGTCTTTGTATTTTGGGGGCAAGTTGTTTCTAATCAAGGAGGTGGATTGTTCAGTCATGAATGCATCTTTGTTGACACCTAACTTCCTTTTCACAATGCACAAGTCTTTCAAAACTTTCAGCTGTAATGGGCCTTCATGGCATCCAACAAGGGGTTGTTTACCTTAACCTGTTTGCAAAACTCATAGATTCAGAGTGATTGTTCACTTTCTTAGGGGCTCTCAACCTATGAGGGTGTGGAGCAAGAGGGACATGGGAAGTTTTATCTTTTCCTTGATCAACATCAACAACACCTGTCCTAGGAACATGAGACTTGTCAAACACCTCATCATCCCTTAGTGGTACATTTTGCACATCTTTTGTTGTTTCTTTTTGCCTTGGACAATTCTTTAGTGAATGGTTTATCGAAAATTGTTTTTCCACTCAGAAGAGTGGTGACAACTTTAAAGTATTCGAAGGTTACATCTTTAGACTTGATTTCAACACTATTTTGACCTTGGGGTTTGGATGGTCTGAGAGGGAGAGTTTCCCCTTTCTTGTTGTGCCATGAAGAGGTGAGCTTGTTGATTTGAGATCTCACATCATTTAAAGCAGTTCGAAATTCAGTGTTAGTGGATTGTTGAGCATGAACAAACTGTGTCACAATGTCCTCTAAACTTCTCTTATGTGGAGGTTGGTAAAGCTATTGATTTTGACTCCCTTGAAGAGATGGGTGAAAACCTTGGTTGGTTGTAGAAATCATGAGGACATAGTTTTGGAATTGAGGCTTGATTTGAAAAAGCCTTGGTTGTTGGAAATGGTTTTGGCCTCCTCATTCTTCCAGAAGCTAAAATTAAGTGCCACACCACAGTTGTAAGTTTCATATGGAGAAATTGAAGGGCTTCCTTTGGTAATTAAGAGCATTAGCTTGCTCTATTTGGATTGCTCCTTGACTTGAGGAAGGTTAGGGCAGTTAATGGTTGAATGAGTGGGGTCATCGCAAATGATGCATGACTCCTCCTCGAGATCGATAGGCACGAAAGGTACCTTGGAGTGCAACCGACCATCTCATTCACTTTTCAATTCGATGGCCTTGATTTCCCTAATTAAATTGGTTTATTTTTAAACTGCGGAGTCATCATTCTCTCGTGATGTTCTCCTCACAATGGGGTGTACTATGCACTTTATGGCCGAGTATCTAGGGAGGTATTAGTTTTGAGTTTGAGCATTTACGCTGTTATGTCAAAATTCCTGACCTCCCTAGCGCTTTTCTCATAGAACTCCCTCGCACACATCATTTGGATGTATTGTTTGTTATTTAGGGAAAGTCCTTGGTGAAAATATGCAACAATTTGTCTGACATCCAAACCATGATGCGGGAGAGTGTGGAGGAGGTCCTTATATCTTTCCCATATAATAGAAAAAGGTTCACCCGGTTTTTCAGAAAAGTTTTGGATTGCTCGCATAAGTGCATTAGTCGTCGGAGGGAAAGAAAGAATTTGTTGTTAAATTCATTTGTATGTCTTCCCAGTGAGAATTGGATTGGGAGCAAAGAGAGTGAAACCATATTTTGGCCTTTCCTTGGAGAATGGGAGATAAAACCATACAAATTATATGGAGGGACGATCTGTAGAAAGGAAAGCTACGCAAACATCCTCGAAATCTCTCATGAATGAGTAGGGTTCCGAGAATGCGACCTTAATACCTGAGAGAAGACAAATCATCTCAGGCTTCATAAGAATTGGTTAGCCTCTTCGGTAGGGCGATCGTAGGTTGTTGTGGTATTTGGGGTTGTAGAATCTCTCGAAGGGTTCTTTCCATTGGGTAAAGGGCGGGGGGGCTCGTGTGGTTGCTGAAAATTAACATTTCCCCCTCCTGCCGCCAGGGTTGCCGACGGTGCAACACCATCTCCTTGTCGTGGAGGTTCATAGGGTCTTTGTGGGTTACCAAGTAACCCTTGGTCATTTGGATTCAAAAGAGTTTGCTGATTCTCGGAATGTTCCATTTGAGGGTTAGGGTTCTCTTGAAACAGACGTCTTACTGTGGACTCTTTAGGATGTCTTGGAGGTATAACTCTTACAAGGTGGCGTTGCTCGTCACGAACCCAAGCCAGAGCATGCACAGTATTACTGACTAGACGGTATCCACTTATATTATCTACAAAGAATTAAAATAAGGTAGAAAACGTCTTAGGATTTTCAATGCAGTACCAAATTACCACTGGCTCTCTTTGGATCAACTAGAGTGCTCGCCACTCCTGACAACGGCGCGAAATACCGTCTATTTTGTGTGTTGGTATTATTCCCAGCGTAAGGCCCGATGTCGTCGAAGCATTATATCTTGTGAGAGTCCACACGTCATTTCCATAGGGAGTGGTTTCCTAGATGATCCTTAGGGATTGCTATCTAATGAATGTGCGATTAAAGCAAAATCTGGGGGGTTTTTATTGATTGATTTATTAATCGATTGACTTAAACTATTTTAAAGCGAGAAGGGCGAATGATAGGATCTTAAGGTTTCCGCTCACCACCAACTAGGTACACCCACCTCTCACTTACAATCTCATCTAGGAGCCATTGATGAATGGTCTTCGATGGGGGATTTAACTTTAAAAGCTTTTGTAAGATAAAGAATAAATGAACGATATCAAATGCTTGCTCAAACGATTTGCTTGGACTCTTAGTTTGCATTTGAGATCAAGCCTGACATGTCTGAGAATCTCGTTCTGCGTTATTCGAGAAGATGCCAAACTAAGGTTTTATAAGACTTTTCGCAAGTGATTAATATCATACAAATCCCATTGAAGTACAAAAGAGGGATTGAGGGCTATTACCTTGAAGGAGGTGAGTTTCCACCGTTAGAATCCTATCACGGAGGTTTAGAACTCCATTACAACTGAGAACTGATTCATAATTGCTGGAACACTAATAGTAAACGTGAATTGAGAAATAACACTTCAATTGCAAGGTTGAGATATAAAAAACATAGAGTCTCTCCAAGAATACCAGGATTATAAAACTAGAAACGAAAGATTACAAATATAAGGCTTAGAATCGGAAGAAAACTAAGCTACTCTGCCTTAGAAAACCTACCCCAAAGATGTGAGAAAACTGCTCGAAGGTTGGCTGAGAACCCAGAATCCAGACTCTCTCCAATTTCTACCTAAAGTGGGCTTAAATACAATCCTTATTAGTGATCTCGAGTGGGGATCGAAGGCAGAGCGTGCCTTAGACCAAGATCGAAATTCTCAAATCCTGCAAGATCGCATGTTGGTATCGTTTCCGATTGGTGTAGTAGGTACAGTCTGTTAGTACTCAACTGACCTTTGAATTTACGGTATCACTATATTTGAATGCAGGTACCAGCACTCCCTTGCTCCTCATTGCATGTGGGTACCGGTACTAGTCAATGTGGTATCGGTACCACTGCCTCCACAACTGCCCCTCTTCACTTTAGAACTACGAGGCCTCACGGCGACGTCTATGTCGACAACGATGATCTGATTGTTCTCACGGAATCAAGCGCTACGAAAATGTGCACGAGACATCGAACAATATACACACGTATAAAAACGGTAGAAAATGTCAAAAGCACCTATTCTACACAAAATGAAAGCAAAACATGAGCTGAGGGGCTTAAAACCCTATATAATTGTTGCACTTTTATGTATCCAACAATGTCCGTGGCAAGTGAGTCACAAAATCCATCGTGATATGCTCCCACTTCCGATGCGCTGCCTCAATGGTACGGGTAACTAACTGCCCTCGTTAACTCAACCTTTATCTGCTGACACATGAGACATCCTCGCACAAAATCCCTAACGTGTCTCTTCATCCCGCTCCAGTAATACTTGCGACGTAGATCGTGATACATCTTCGTACCGCCTGGATGCACTGCAAAACGAGAGCAATGGAACTCCTTGAGGATCTCCCCTCTTAGCTCTGCCAACTAGGGAACCACAATCTATCCCCTAAACTGTAACGCCCTAAAAATACCCTAGAATTTTTATAATAATGTTATTATATTAGGGTGAATTGAAACTAAAAACTTAGGTTTCAGGAAAAGCTGATAAATGTTGAAATGTAGAGGAAATGAATATGTGAGCATATGATTAAATATTATATGCTAAAATCATAAATTGATTGAACCTGAAAATAAACCTAAGTGTAAAAAGGGAAAATTTGGAAATGGCAAAATGAGGACCTAAGGGTCAAGAATAGAATAAGCTTAAATGTTAAAGTGAATTAAATGATAAATGAAAGTGAAATGAAGACCAAAAAGGGGGGAAAATGAGAAATGGAATTTGTGTGTAAGCCAAACATGGCCTTACACTTAAATGGGGTTTAAAGACCAAATTGTGGTCTAGGGAGCTCATTCTTGAGCAAATCCCGTTTTTGGAGAAGGAGAGAAGGGAGAAGAGAGTTGGGGCAAGAGAGGGATCAAGCTTTGAGTGGGATTGTTTCCCATTTTCTTTAGCTTAGAGATCAACGACCTACAAGAGAAGATTTGGAAGAAGATTGAAGGTAAGAGAAATCAAACCTAGCTTTCCTCTTTGTGATTTTGATTTGGGAAAAAATACTAACTTGGGTAAAGGGGGTTTTTATTGGTTCTAACCCACTTTTGGAGTTTTTTAAGTTGGATTCCATGGTGGGTTATGATATACGTGAGTTTGGATGGAGTTATTTGAGTTTTTTTGGGTGAGAAATGGAAAAATCTGCCATTTCTAGGAAGAACTCGCACATTGGTACCGGTACCCATTGTGCAGAGGAGATTTGGTACCGGTACCAAAAATTTGGGTACCGATACCCATTGACAAAGAAGTTGTTCCCCTTGTACTATTAAGTCTCGTATTCATACACCGATTGTTTAGGGACCCTAATAAAGGTTTAATGGGGGTTCAAATAAGAATGAAACTAAGTGAAAAATGCAAGTACCTGCTTAAGCCTCGTGAGAAGCAAGGTTTAATTGTTCAGGAGATTATATTCATATAGGGTTTTGGTAATTACTAAATAAACACAAGCAAAGTATATGGAATGGGTATATCCTTGAAATGATATTACGAAAGTGCATATGGATTTGAAACTATGATATTTGAAATGTTTGACAACTAATCGCATGCGTGTGATTAATTGAATTGTAAACGAATCGGTCAATTCTTGACATCTTGAATTGAATCAATATACCGAATGACCAACATGGCGGGATGCACCAATTGGCATTTGTCATGAAGGCAAACCGAAATTGTTCAATGTCCCACATGGAGGGATGCACCAATCGGCATCCGTCATGATGGTGTATGGCATTGTTAAAATGTCCCACTTGGCTCGTCTGTCGGCATCCGTCGTGATGGGAGGCGAAATTAGTAAATGTGTAAGCACATTCTTGAATGACAAAAAGAGCGGAATTCATAAGACGGAATCATGTGAATGTGAATTGTATAGACAAAGTGAAATATGAAAACTTTGATGAGTGTAAATGGGATTTGTAAAGCTAAATACATCCTTGGGAGTATATGTTTGAATCTCATGATTTAGTTAATAATTGATTATACCGAAAATACATTTGATATGATCAGGTGATTTACCAGTAGCTGTCATGAAAAATCATATTTGATAACGTCAGTGATTATATCAGTGAAACATGTGAAATGATTAACATGAATACTGATTAAATATCAGCGTATGATTTTATGATCAAATGCATGTGATATTAAACGTGAATATAATGTATATATATAACCTTAACAATGAATGTAGCATGATTATATCATCATAGGTTTGATAACAGGAAAGAAACTGAGTAAAACATAAATCATAAGAAAATTAAACATATATAGTATATATCAAAATCTATGCATTATTCTGATAATATGTTTTGTGATTGAAAAGGATAATCTCATACAAAACAATTGTTTTTATATCATTTTGTAAAATTTGTGTATATTTGTAACATGTGGTATAAACAATCTTCATGTTCGTTTTGAAACATTCTGATAACTCTAATGAATGACCTTAAATAAAATCTTTGATAAATCAATAAGCGATGGGAGAAAACAAACTCTTTGATTGATCTTCTCTAGGTGGGCAGAGATGGTCTGTGCCAAATAATAATAAATAATCAAAAAATTCGTGACATCTTTGAAGCTGGTTTGATGTGGTCAGGTGGATCGGAAAAGTGCCACATAAGCCAAGACTACCATCAGTGTGAATGGCCCGACCCTCGTCTGTACGCACATGTCGGTTCACGATGAGCGATATCTTTAAGTCCTGCCCTGGGGCTGATCCTCTCACTTTCGATAAAGGGAAGGTGCTTAGCCACTTTAAACTCCACTAAAAACACATTGAGCACGATCATAGTATTGTGATAAAGCGCTCCCACAGTCTCGAGCATCTGCACTCACGAGAAGCTACGCGATTACTCACGCGTGACTTCTTGGCGCATTAGTACAGCATTTGCCTTACTTTCGGATAGTATGCAAAGTGAAGTCATAATCCTCAAATACTCTGATCCATCTGCGTTTGCCTCATGTTGAAGGGTCCAGCGAGTGTAAATATATACGCCGGACTTTGGCCAGTGCGAGAAAATACCTGTTGCGCTCACCATCTGAATGGTAGTTGCCATATCTTCAAAGCGAGACTATATTTGCCAGCGCCATGTCATGTGTCAGTGATGATTAAGCTCGTAGTTCTTCAAGCGCCGTGAACCATAATTTAAAACTCTCCGTCTTGCATCAAGGAACACATCCTGATCGAGTCCTTGAGGGCATCCTATTCTACTTTGTGTATCTACATTTTATGGACTATCATAATAAATTTGAAGTAATCCTCCTTTTAATTCTGGAATGCCCTCTCACACAGTGATCCACTCATACTTGATCTTTTCAGGGTCGATGAGTCATGGAAGTGCGTGAAATGGGAAAAGTCCTCTATAAACCTCCTGCAATATCCGATTGATCAATACGTATCTCAAAAGCGACTTGGTCTCCCGACTCATAACCGCCTCGGCCTTCTCTAGGTCCGCTAAGACACGAGTCGTACTCGTGTCCCAAAAATCTCACCTTTGTTAGTAGAAATTCACACTTGCTGAATTTGGCGGCCACAGTGATGTTCTCGCGATGCGGAACAATCCTCGAAGTGATCTACTCATGCTCCTCCTCGGGTAAGGGGTAGATCGAGATGTCATCGACAAAGACCTGACAAAGCTGATCTAAATAGGGATGGAACACACATCGTGAGATCATGAATCTTTGTTGCGCGTTCGTCCAATCTGAGAGGCATCATAAACTCGAAATGCCTTGGCGATACGAGCAACATCTTGGGGATGTCGACCTCCTAACTCGTGATGATACCGTGGGAGATCTATCTTGGAATGGACCTGTGCCCCTCTCAGCTGATCAAACAAATCATCAATGCTCGGTAATGGATACCGATTCTTGATCATAACCCTATTCAACTGTCGGTAATCAATGCATAGTTGAAGGGTCTTGTCTTTCTTCTTCGCAAATAGAACCGGAGCGCCCCAAGGTGAAGTGCTCGATCTAATGAAACCCTTGTCCAAAAAATCCTGTATCTGGACCTTGGTTCTGCTGACTCAGCAGAGCACCATCTATGTGGATTCGTAGAGATGGGCGGCGATACCAGTGTAACTTTCGAATGAAGTCTACATCCACTAAGCGGAGTAATCCCAGATAGCTCATCGGAAAACATCCTCATAATCTACAAACCCTGAGAGTACTTCGGATCCCGTCTCACCTCATCTTCGGGGTGGGAAACGCTGTGACCCATCAAGTGTCATGCCATTTAGAATCGTACCGCGGCTGAGGTAAAACATCATGCCCATCCTGAAACATAAATGCGATCAGTCACGTGTATAGGCAGTAACCCTCCTACGATCACAATCAATGATGACTCGATGTGCCGTTAACCAATCCATGTCAAGAATGACATCAAAATCCGATATGTCCATAATCCAAAGGTCCACCGAGAGCAGAATCCCTAAGATCTCTAACTCATAATCCCGACATATCTGATCAATCCTCACCTTAGTTCCTAGGATGGGAACTCCGTGCGATAGTTTTCCCGAGGCCTCGACCTCTAAGCCCAGTTCTTCCATACACAATGCAACAATGAATGAATGAGATGCAGGGAATCAAATAAACACACAACATGCGACACACATCATGATATATGCGAAACACATTAAACTAATGCATGCGGTGTTCTAATCCTGTCTGTGAATTCCTAAGAGTAATCCCACTACCTAAAAACCTGACATCGAGCTGTGATGCTCATATCAGACTCACCTTAATGACCATGGCCTAAACCCATGTCCCTCAAGCCCTAGGTACTCGTGTACCTATGCTCTGATACCAAGTTGTGACACCCCTATCCCGAGGGTCCCATTGTGTTTGTCGACCTCCCGAAACACCTTAAATATCGGGTGTCGAATATCACACTCATTGTCTCATATTGAGACCCATTCCTGCATATTTAATTCACAAATATACAAAAATATATGATAGACTGTTTAGCAATAGTCCATTTTTTAGCAGCTTGATCCTTTTATACAGCAAAAGAGTACATGTTTTAGTTATGCTTTCGAATATAATGGAGCAAAAAAAAAAACAAAACAAAGCCGCGTCGGCTCATCCCTTATGTGGTCCCTATATGCGGGTGAACACACCGGTTTAACGAAAAGGTCCACGGTCGAGCAAAGCCTAGTAAAGGAGCCTCCTACGGGACTCTGAGGACTACTCCCATCTAAGTGCATCTTTGAAGGTCGCATAACAAACACCTGACAGTAAAATATGCACATGAATGTCATATGTCATGCATGAAATGTTATCATGCCAGATCCAGTCACTCAGGCTCCCTCACACATGCATATGCCAAGAACAATGACCGTCATCCCGAGCCCTCACTTGCGGCTCACCGGTACCCAAATGCAAGGGACCCGATGGGCAACCTTGATCGATTCGATCCCGACTCTGTCACGACACGAAATTACATGTGATAAACATGGCCAGTGTCTTCTTAGACTTAATAGAACTTTTTGCCTCATGCCACTGGTCTCTTACACCCAAACATAACTTTTCGGATCACACCACGGGTCTCTTACACCCATGTTCTAGGCTTTTCACCCGAGGGGGTTAACGATCCCCTTCTTACTCCACCCAACACACATTATTTATATTTCTTTTTATGTTTTAAATTGTGAGACATTTATTGGACGTCATCTAAAGTACGAGCTCACTACCCATTAATCAACAATGATGATGGATGACCCCACCCATGCACACACACCCAACATAATGTGAGGTCCCTGTGCATATGCAATGCTAATGCCACTGCATGTTCTCTGTGTTACATGTATGATGCACTACATAGAACATTCTAATCAATCGTACTTCATGTCAAATTGCCATACGACATATATCGCAAGCATATAAGTTCGTACATTTCATGCCAATCTTTATAGATATCGTAGTATCGTAAGTATTAGCATTCATGATACACATGACTAAACAAGTAATGTCATATAGCCTTTCTTAGGCTAAATCATGGAAATTCATACCAATCTGATAACTCTGACATTCCATCACGATGGTCATGTCGAAGTCGGCTATTCACATCATTTTACAACCAAATAACCTGCACACTTGGTTCAAAACATAGATTTTCAGCAAGGTTTTGGACACCCACTTCCTTCCAAAAGCACATGGAAAGAATCTTGACTCAATGGGCTTTTCATAGAGTCTAAGAACACCCCAAACGGAGTTCGGACGAGAAAGATATGGTCGTCCGAAGTTGGAAGCAAACAAAACATCAAATGACCCCTGTGTCCCACCTGCACACTTGGTACAAACACCAACTTTCAGAAAGTTTTTGGATACCAATTACCCTCCACATGAATATTTCTAGGTTCTTGACTCAATGGGCTTTCCATAGAGTCGAGAACACCGAAAGCAGGTTCGATTGAAGAAGTTTGGCTTTTTTCGTTCTTCAAAAGCTAGTGGAGTTTACTTCTTACACTAGAAACAGTCTGTGATACCTGATTTCAGGGTCTTAATCCATACTTTGACACTGGTTCTTTGCACTCATTTGAAGATACGGTTCTTAGGGTTCTTCTCCAACTGGAATCACCTAAATCGGATCACCGAAACTCAAGATATGTTCTAAACAACCAGGACTACTCAGTTTTCAAACATAACCAAAAACTGTCTGAACATAGCTCCCTTTTGAATGCATTTCTGGGTCTAAAGGGGTCGGAATTTGGATAGACCTATTTCAAGGAAATATGTTCTCCTATAAGTCTAGTTTACCCAGAAACTGGAATCATTCAATTCAGATGAGTTATGGCCAAAACACTGTCATGGGGTCTCAAAACAGAACAGGAAAACTGCTTGAACATAGCTCCACTTTGAATGCATTTCTGTGTCCAAAGGGGTCGGAATTTGGATAGACCTATTTCAAGGAACTATGTTCTCCTATAATTCTAGTTTACCCAACAATTGGAATCACTTAATTCAGATGAGTGATGGCCAAAACACAATCATAGGTTCTCAAAACAGAACAGGAAAACTACCTGAACATAGCTCCACTTTGAATGCATTTCTAAGTCCAAAGGGGTCGGAATTTTGATATACCTATTTCAAGAAGATATGTTCTCCTATAATTCTAGTTTACCCAACAATGAAAATCACTCAATTCAGATGAGGGATGGCCAAGTGCGCCAAGTGTGCAGGTGGGACAGAGGGGTCATTTCCTGTTTTGTTTGCCTTCAACTTCAGACGACCATATCTTTCGCGTCTAAACTCTATTTGGGGTGTTCTTAGACTCATCGGCCCATTGAGTCAAGATTCTTTGTTCATGTGGAAGGCGGTGGTGTCCTGGCATTGCTGAAAATCTATGTTTTGCA